>CM053594.1:43961883-43993230 GCA_028646575.1 Pseudocheirus occidentalis
CCAAAGCTTAGGAGTTATCAGGCGATAAATTTTCATTTTCAGAAAGGAAAAAGCACAATTGGAAAATAGTTAAGAAGGTCCTACCGAGGCAGAGTCCCAGGTTGTCTTCAAAACTTCCCAGGCACAGATATCCACCTTTAGCAGCTGCTAATCTGCTGCTAATCCATGCCATTGTCTGCAATCCATGCTATTCCATCATTGGCCTTTATGACAACTATCTCTAATCAAAGCTTAAAACAACAGTAAACTGCAGCAGCCACTGGGTGACACAGTGAATAGAGCACTGGACCTGGAGTCAGGAGGACCTGAGTTCAAATATGACTTCAGCCACTTTACTAGCCATATGACCTTGGGCAAGTTACTTAACCCCAATTGCCCTGCCTTCCCCCCTCCTAAAAGCAAAAAAGTAGTAAATTGCAGTCCCCAAAAATCTTAAATAACAAATAAATATAGACTGGGATCCTTCAGATAGGGTGCCATCTAAAACTTGATCAAGCTGTTAATTATAAAAACAAGTTACATAATCTTTCTGTCTTCTTAAAATCCTTGCACTCTCTCAACATACTTAAAGCATCTGAAACTGACACAAAGGTGTTCAGAGCAACTATCTAGATACAGGAGGGTCTTGGATAACCCTCATTTGTCCCCAAACCTGCTTATCTGCTTTCCATATTTCTAATCCTTTATTTGTCTTTCCAAATCTCTCAGACCCATTATCCAGATTATTCAGCTTCCCTTTACATTAAACAATTTTTTTTGCTTTTTTTTTTTTGGAGGGGGGAAGGTAGGGCAATTGGGGTTAAGTGACTTGCCCAAGGTCACATGGCTAGTTTGTGTGTGTATGTGTGTGTTATGTGTCTGAGGCTGGATTTGAACTCAGGTCCACCTCCAGGGCTGGTGCTCTATTCACTATGCCACCTATCCACCCCCCTTTACATTTTTAACCAAAAAACAAGATAGCTCATAAATTATTATTCTTTTACTAACATAACTGTTAGCTTAAACAAAGCAAAGAGGTTAATGGCTAACCCCAGAGACTGACAAGAGTAATGTCCTTGTTTGTTCTTCCCTAATTATGCTCAATGTGGAAGACTGAGATAGTTAAGGAATCTAAATCTTTTATTTATACTTTCAAATACAAATGTTAACTTTTGTTTAGGCCATGGAATAACTACAAATTCAGATTAAAATAGCAAGATCTCTTCTGCTTTACAATTTATTGCATTAATTGAACAATAACTCATCTTGAAAATTTAGTAGACTTTCAAAAAAAATCACACATGACTTTTCAACACTTCTAAAAGTATTTTCCTTTCTTTAAAAACAATTTGAATTTATCCTGATGTTAAGAGGAATAATCACTAAACCTTAATGAAGAAAATTAATAAGTTTTAGATGGTTTTCATCCTCCTTTAAGCAAAAATAAACCTTTAAAATTGTAATTCATTAAACTAAGTTACTGCAAAATGTCCTTAAGTAACATAAATTCCTAAGGTATTATACAGAATTCCTAGATCACAAAATTCCTTAGTCAAAAAGTTGTTGTAATGGAATCTCACATTGGTAACAGTTAAGAGACTGATCACAGTCAGTGCTCTTAAAAGCTACTGATTTTAGAATCCCTTTAAACAATGGGAACATCTTAAGCAGTTTGCATAAATTTCTACACATGTTCTAATTCAAGATGAAAAATAATATTAGATTTCTCAGTAAGCTAACACAAAAGAGCTCATATCTTTTACTGACTGATCGTAGAAATTTGCGATAGAAGGAAAAAAAAGCAGGGACATGTGATGTACCAAATGTGACAGGATAAAAGATACTTAGATTCAAACTCAAAACAAAATTAATTATGGTCCTAAGTGCCTTTGATCTTAAACAACAAGTTTTACCAATCACAGCTTAGAACCAGTTAAACAGTTATTTTTATTCTTACGGAGCTACAATAAGCAATAAAGATTTACCACGACTCACATATGTGAGGGATCCCATTTAACATCTATCCTTCTCAAATCTAAACTTGTCCTGGTGTAAAACCTGATTGTTAGAATCTTTTCTATCTATTGTGCTTAGACTTGCAACTTCTCAGCAATAACAATTTTAGGTTTTAGCATTAAAACAGTAACTCCAAAGAGTTAACAATCTTACAAGTTTCATAAACAATAGCAAAACAATCTCAACTGAAACTTCCTTTTAAACAAAGGTAAACTGGGAAGCTTATGATTTCCCAAATTACAATACGTTAAAATATTACAACACATGGTCAGAGTGTCCCATTCATCATTTTTCTGTTCCTCCAACAGTATAATTCTCAATTTAACAACGTTTAGACTATCAGAGAAACTGTTCTTTTTATAACATAGATAATACAACTGTTTACCAGTAACAGTATCATAAACAATTATCAAGTAAACCAAAATCAATTAAGAATCTGATGACCTCAATTCAGTCTATTTAACTTAGACTTTGGCCAAAAATATGATATTTAATGATTATCAGCATACATACACATATGTACGTATATACATGTGTGTGCACATGTTAACACACGTATACATATACATATACATATACATATATATATGGCTTTTGGACATATATATGTGGATAAGGGGTCAACAATAAGTTCTTAAAATAAAAACATCAAACTATTAGCAACTGTATGAAAGAGTGCCCCCAAGTCACTAACAATAATGCTAGAAATGCCAGTCAAAACCACCTTGGGTTGTCATATCCCTCAAAATGACAAAAGTAACACAAGTCAACATTGAAAGGATCGTGCTGAGGCAGGCACACTAATGCGTTGTCAGTGGAGCTGTGAATGAGTATAACCATTTTGGAAAACCGTTTGGAATGACAAGTGTGCATAATCAAGTAAAACACATTTGTATATTGGCCATATTTTAAAAAGAATGTGTCTTACTCCGCTCTCTGAAGTATGAATAGTCATATCTGTGTTCGAGAACAACAGAACAACGGTTAATCATTGTGTTGATCGCCTACCTTCCAGGATTGTTGTGAAGACCCAGTGAGGTCATACTTGTAAAGAGCTTGGTCCATAGTTGGTGCTTAATAAATGCTTATACTCTCCTCTTCCCCCTAATCCGAGTTCTTGAGTCTTTTAGAATTGTTTGTCTTTACAGTGTTATTGTATCAGTTGTTTTCCTGGTTCTGCTTACTTCCTTCTGAATGGTTCTTTCAAGTCTTTCAGGTTTCTTTAAAAAAACAACCCCTTTTTTCCCCCATTTCTTACAATAGTTTTCCATTCCATGTATGTGCCATAATTTGCTCAACTATTCCTCCATTGAAGGGCTCCCCACTTTAGTTTCCAGTTCTTTTAACCATTACAAAAAGAGCTACTCTTAATAGTTTTTTGTTGTTGATGTTATTGTTGTTTTATGTGAAACCCCTTCACTTTACAAGTCTGGGAGGCTGAGACCCAGTGAAGGTTATATAGTGTGACAAGATTTGGGATTTGCCTTCGGATTTGTACATAGAGCATTCTTCCCTCTGCACCATACTATACTGTCTTCGATCTTGACCCTGACACTTGGGTGATCTTGGGCAAGCAGACCTCCCAGAACTTCACTTTCCTCACCTGTAATATAGGGATGAGAATCCTTCTACTTTAGATAATGTCATTGAAGCACAGCCTGGCACAGTCACACACTGCCTTTTCCTCTAGCCAGACTGACCTCCTGAAACCTGCTCCTTGGTCTGTCCTTAAGGGTATCTTTTCCTCCCACTGAAAGGTGAACCCTAGTGATTCTGCCTTTTCGTCCTCAAAGGACCAAAGGTTGATGCCTTAGGCAGAGGGCCTGATCTGCTCAACCCCTGACCTTATTCACCCACAACCCACAGAATCACCTTAGGACCAAGGCTTTGGCTGATTCTAGAGCCCGTGACAGCTGTGACCCTTGGTCTCCAGATCCAGTTTGGGTTTTTATTGCTTCCTAGGAATTCCTTACTCCCTCTTCCAACTAAAGGAAGAGCCTTTAGGATCCAATCTAATTTTCCTCAGGTGAATAATAGCAGAAGGTGTGTAGGGACAAGGAGTACATCATTTCTCAATCCATCCTATGAAAAAATATGCCCAATGAGGTAGTCTCAGGTCAGGGAAGGTCCACTGGACTGAGTCAGACCAAAGACTCAGCTCTTTGCTGGGTTCCTGACCTGCGGGGTGGCCCCTGGGCAAAGCATTTAATTTTTCCACCTCAACGACTTTCATTTGTGAAATTAGAATGCTACCTAACAATTAATATTGAAACTTTCCCTGAAGCTGTCACTCATTTTTGCTATATTAAATATAAATATATTTGATGTTCTCATAAATATATTTGCCATTAAGTTTTAATTTATTTTTAGTATTTAATACTTAATATATTTTCTGTATTTATGTGTGTAAATGCATGTACACACCCATGTATACATATAGGTATATAATGTGTGTATAATGTACACATATGTGTATGTGCAGCTATATATACATAGGCACATATATCATGTGTGTACATGCATTGTATGTGTTTGTGCACATATTATATGAATATGCATACATATCATGTGTGTATGTATATATGAATATATAAATATATCAATCTCTGTCTATCTAACCTAGGCCAGTTTGTCTCTCCTTAAAGCAACCTGATGGCTCTCTCATCCCAAAGGGGAAGGGGGCTCACCATATTTGTACTCCATTTTCACTGTAACTCAGAATCCCTGAGCTCAAGTGATCCTCCAGCCTTAGCCTTCCCAGAAGCTGGGGCTCAAAGTACCTACTGGCCTAGCCAAGGTCCTCATCCAGCAGAATTCAAGCTTGAGCAGTTGGTCTCATGATGGACTGTAGCTTCTGTTTTCTGGGGACAGTGAGGAGGCTTATCACCAGAAAAAAATCTTAAAGTAATAAATAATATAAGAAATATAATATTAGAATAAATAACATAAATGCTAAATTATAAAGTGATAACAATTTGTTAAATGATGCATGATCATTTGATGCTTACAACTCTGAAGCAGGGAGCATTTTAACCAAATTTTACAGATTAAAAACAAAACTACCAGAGGCCAGCCTGGCATCACAGCAGGTAAGCAGATGGCTGGGATTTGAACTTGGGTCTTCGTGATTCCAACCCTAGCTTGCTTCCCACCACAATAAAATTGTCATAGAAGTTGTGGAGGGGGTTGGTTGGGGAAGGGAATCTGCACCAATGAACCCCTAGCTATGCAGAAGTATTGGCATCTTCAAGACAAAGCCTTCAGATACACTGAGTGTTCTTGGCCAGAGTCCAGCTGGAGGCGGGGATGGGGAGGAATTAGGAGGGAAGCAGTCCCTTTACTCATCGGACCTAGTCCGTGGAGAGCTGGGATCAGAGGCTGGAACACACCCACCAGGAGCTGGACCTAGAGGGGGCTGATTTTGGTCCCATTAAATCGGCTTTACTCCATGAGGAATTCCAAACATGAAGTCCCTCATTCCAGAACTGGGCTAATCCATCCCCTGATGATTTCCCAGATTATCATTCTGGAAGAAGGTGGCATGTTGGGGGGAAGTGGGTTTAATGTAAAGAGTCCCAGACCAGTAGCAGGCTCTGGATCTGGCATAGCCATTACTAACTGTATATTCTTGGACAAATTACTTCCCTTCTCTGTTTCCTCTGTAAAACTGGAGTGATGGTGGTAGGTTTTGCCCTATTTTATGTTCTGAACACTTGGTAATCTGTTGAAGCCTGTGGGCAGATTTCAGAATCAAGTTTTTAGGTTTCTGAATAAGATTTTTAACATCCAATTTCGACTTTTTGTTCTAAGGGCCCTTCCGTCTATGACATTCTGGGTTCTAAGGGCCCTCCTAGCTCTGACATCCAGTTGTCCTAAGGCCTTCCTAGCTCCAACATTCTGTGTTCTGAGGGTCCTCTCAGCCCTGACATTCTGGGTTTTAAGAACTTTTTATAGCTATCAAAATCTGTTTCTGATTAATGGGATTTTTAGGCAAGGCCCAAACCATAAAAAAAAAGCCAGGAGTCCTGAGATGAGACTTAATCTGGTCTTGATGGTTTTTCTCCCTGAAGGTCTCTTCTGTCTCTTCTCTATTTCCCAGCACCTGCTCTTCTTTGATTACCTTCTTTCTTTGACTCGAGACCATGACCTAGTGGGAAAAGAGAATTCAAGAAGGGGTAGAGGGTGAAAAGATATTAGGAAACTCCTTGTTTTCCAGAGCTAAAGCCCAGCAAGCAGGCTGTACCCTCAGCTTGACATAACAACGATCCTTTGCACTCACCCTCTGGATGATCTCACTTTCTGGAAAAATCACTACTGTGTTGCTTTGACCAGCACCAGGTGTTTTCTGAGCTCAGACAAGCACAGGACAAGCTCAGACGAGTATCCGTGTTCTGGTCATGAAATCCTGCTGTGAATCAAACTTTATTTATTATATCCTCTGTTATATTATATTATATCCACTGTTATCCCTCACTGTCAGGGCTACCACAGAGCCGTAGGTATAAGTATTGAGATCTGTCTACGCTAAAGCGGGTCCCCTCACTAGAGGTGGGGTCCTGGCACTTGTGTCTAGATCCCTTTCTTGCTTGCAGGCTGTTTTCCTCACTTTGAAATTAAACTTCCATGGGATTCCTGACTCTCCTGGCTCTGGCCTGCTCTGTTTAGCTCTGGCCATCCACAGGTTAGAGGCTTGTTCTGTCCAATCGGCAAGAAGCAGAATAGGCTGGTGTGTACTCAGATGGCCTGTCCACCTTCCCTTGTACTTTACAAGCAAGTCTTATACATCCTTAAGCTTTATACATCCTTATCTGGCAGCCACCCCCATGTAGGCACCACCTAGGAGAAGGGCAGAAGAGAGGAAGGTAGGATCCTAGGGTTAGCCAAAACCACACCCTAGCTTCCTCTTGGGGACTGATCCAATACCCCAGGGCTTGGCAGTTTCTCCAAAAACTGCTGTCAAGAGACAGATGAGAGTCCCCTGGGCTCTAGGCCCAAAGCAAGTAACTCACTCCTCAGAGGGCATTGCTCAGCTTTGCCCTGGGTGCTCTGGGGGAAGGAGGGAAAGGAAGCTCTCCAGGGAGGCAGGAGGCCTGAATTCCAGGCAGTTCTGGCGACAACTGACTCTGTGACCTTGGGCCAGGACTTTCTCTTCTCTGGGGTTATAAGTTTCCTCATCTTTAAAATGGAAAGGAAATTCATAAGATCATAGCCCTGAAGGGGGAAAGGAACTTGAGAGTTTGTCTAGTCCAGTCCCCTCATTTACAGATGAAGGAACAGATAGGAAGTGACCTTCTCTGACTCCATACCCATTATTCTTCCTGCTGAACCATACTGCCTCCCTTAAACAGTTGTTGGTGGCCCCATTCCTCCTCACTTTCTTTCCCCTCCTAGTGTCCCACCCTCACCTCCCCCCCAAATTGTTTGAGGACCAAGGTCATAGTTCATTCATCGCATCCAAGAAATGTTCCCTGATCCCTCTTCTGTGTTTGGCCAAAACAACTTAGGGTCCCTGGAATAAGACGTCAGGCTGCAGTTTGGGAAGGCTTCCTGTAGAATCTGGTGTTGAATGGGAAATAGCTTTGGGAAAGTCAAAAACGTCCTTAATTCAGGTCTGAGCATTGTACATACATGGCACTGTGGTCCAGATCCATCTTCCCTTCTCCAAGGCTATGTGTGTCCAGGTCTTTGATGGTCCCTGTGGGCTCTGGAGCTTCCCAAGTTCACATCTCAGAGGCTCCTTGTGTTGAGGCCCAATTGATTCCCCTCTCTGGATCTCAGTTTTCCCATCTGAAAAGTAACAGGTTTGAACTAGATGACTTCTAAGAGCCCTTTTATCTTCGATAGTCTTGGGTCTGTGTCTCCAGTTTGTCCTTTCCATTTCCCCCTTTATCTGCCTCCACCCAAAGCCTACTGGACACTGGCCTGTCTCAATGGAGCTTATGATCCTTGGGAAGCTATTGACTGGTCGCCCGTGCTGACCTGCCTGCCCACCTTGGGAGTCACCAGGCAAGATGCTTGGGCACTGGGTGAGCAGGGCTCGGGTTCCCAGGAGGATAGCCCTTCCCTTTGCCTTATCCTCATCCAGATAGATGAGCCAAGAGGCTGGGACTTGCCCATCACTATCTCTGTTCAGCCTTGTAGGCACTTTCCCAGATTTGAGTTGGCTGGCTCAGCTGCCCAAGGTGTGAGCAGCTGCTTGGAGGGGGAGAGGTTAGGAAACACTGAAAAAGACTGAGGGATGCTGGTTACCTCCCTCCCTCCCCCCACCAGCCCCAGTATGAATTGGATCGAAGGACTGTTACAGTGAGGCAGAGGGCGGATGGTGACCATTTCAGGAGGAGCCTTCACTAAAGCTCTCTCCCCTGGGACCCTGGGCAAGTCACAATTCATCTTTGGGTCTCACTTCCTTCTGATGTAAAATGAGGGGCTTGAATTAGGTGGGAGATAAAATCCTTCCAAACTCTGAAAATTTGTGTTCTAAGGTCCCTCCTGGCTCTGACATTATGTGTTCTAAATATTTTTCCTTGATTTGACATTCTCCATCCTAAGATCCTTCCCATCATTGACACTCTGTGCTGTAAGAGATTCCCAGTTCTGATACCTTAGGTTCTGATGGCCCTTCTAGCATTGACATTCTATGTCCTAAATTCTCTCCCGATTCTGACCCTCTGAAGTCCCTCCTAACTCTGACACTATATTCTAAGGCCCCTTCCAGTTCTAACATTCTGTGCTCTAAGGGCCCTCCCAGAGCTGACATCCTGTGTTCTAAGGGCCCTCCCAGCTCTGACATTCTGGGTTCTAAGGGCCCTCCAAATTCTGACATTCTCTGTTCTAAGGACCCTCCCAGCTCTGACATTCTGGGTTCTGAGGGCCCACCCAGCTCTGACATTCTGGGTTCTAAGGGCCCTCCCAGCTCTGACATCCTATGTTTTGAGGGCCCTCCCAGCTCTGACATCCTATGTTTTGAGGGCCCTCCCAGCCCTGATGCTGTCTGTTCTCAGGGTCCTTACAACTCTGCCACTTTAATGGTTCTTGATTTCTTTTTCTTCATACCTTCTGACTCTCATTCCTCTTCCCAGGAGGGGGCAGTGGAGACACATGGAGAAGAACATAACCTCCTCATAGAATCCACACTCATACCTGAGATATTGGGGTTCACACAGAGCCCTGTGTTGCCCAGGACTCTGGGCAGGGTCTGAACCAGCACTTTCTCCTTCCATCCCCTCATCCAGTCTTTAGCCAACCCCAAGAGGTGGGAAGGACATGCCATGGTTATTTTCTCTACAACCTGGAAGAGAATGAACCCCAGAGAAGGGAAGGGCCTCACCAAAGACCAGAGAACAAGTTAGTGGCCAAACTGGCCCTTGGACTTGGATCATGTGCCAGTTTCCTCATCGATTTTTAAGGTCCCTTCCAAATCTCTAACCCTGGAACCTGCCCTGCTGGTCTGGTGTGGAGGAAAAGGGCCAGAGCCATGCTGGGAGAAGATCCCCTCCAACAAGGACTTTGGTGGTGTAGACAATTAGGTGGGCTCCTGGAATCCCTGAGGCAGGGGAGCAAGGGAAGAGGCCAGTGGCCAAGTGGCCCCTTCCCTAACCCTAAGTTCATGGACAGGAATTTCCCATCTCCCAGTCTGGTATGTTTGCTAGCCTCCTGCCCCCTTTCCCCTGCCCCCAACACGCTCCCCAATCTGTTCTCTAGAAATCCCTGCCCTTAGGGATGGAGCCCCAGACCTTGGGAGTACATAGAGTGTGGAGGTGGAAGAAGAAACTAAAGGGCATTTATTTCTTCCTTTTCCCCTTCCTCTTACACCACACACACACACACACACACACACACACACACACACACACACACACACACCACACTCACACACCCTTCCTTGTGGACTACCCCAGTCTCCACCCCCACCTCTTGCTCCAGGACTGTGTGTCTCAATTTCA
This sequence comes from Pseudocheirus occidentalis, assembly GCA_028646575.1. NCBI lineage: Eukaryota > Metazoa > Chordata > Mammalia > Diprotodontia > Pseudocheiridae > Pseudocheirus > Pseudocheirus occidentalis. Next base: position 43,971,822 of record CM053594.1, read on the forward strand.
GGACCTAAAGGGTGCCTGTCACTCCGCCTCCCCTCTGGGAGACACCCTCTCCTTGGGATGTCATGAGTGGGTGGGGCCTGAGTAACCCCTAAGAAGACTAATAAAGCTCAGTGGCCCTTTCCCTTCCCCAAGTCCTTGGGATTCCCAGCTCAGACTTCAGCTTCAGCCCTATTCTCTGCAGGCTGGTGTGTGGGAAGGCTGTCAGCTAGCAAGACAGCTGGTATTTACCGACCTCAGAGACAAGTGGGGACCCCAAAAGCCAACCTTCCCCACTTCAGGGCACTCCCTTCCCAAAGTTGACAGATTGCGAGCCAGCAAGGCTCCTAGACAGGGTGGGCTGAGTGGTGTCCAGGACCTGGATAGCTGGGAATCAGGGAAGAAGCTCTCTTGTAGGGGAGAACTCTGGGGTCCTTGTTTTGAGGTGGGTCTTTAAGCATCCTTCCTCTGGCTCAGCTCAGGGAAGCCCTTCAGTCCAGCAGAGGACCCCCCACTCTGCTGCCTTTCCCCTTGCTTCTCCCTGTTACTTTCTTTGGGCTGGTTCTCTCTGCTTCCTTCTTGCCAAGTCCTTAGCCAGGACAACCAGAGGGGAGACTGGACTTTGAAGTTAAGCCGTGTAGATAGGGAAAGGCAAAGAAGCCAGGAACCCTGGCAGGGGGAGCGGTGGGAATGGAGGCCTGGGCCCCTGAGCGGCCTACCTTTGGCTTCTGGGATTATGGAATCTTTGGGCTCATGCTGCTGGTCTCCACGGCCATCGGACTGTTCTTTGGGCTGGCCCGGGGTGGGCAGAAGACCGCAGAGGACTTCTTCACAGGCGGACGGCAGATGGGAGCTGTGCCCGTGGGCCTCTCGCTGGCAGCCAGCTTCATGTCGGCCATCCAGGTGCTGGGAGTGCCTGCTGAGGCTTACCGTTATGGGCTTAAATTCCTCTGGATGTGTCTGGGTCAGGTGCTCAACACCCTTCTCACTGCCTACCTCTTCCTCCCCATCTTCTACCGCCTGGGCCTCACCAGCACATACCAGGTAACCAGGGAGGGCTGAGGGGTCCCTGGGGAATGAGGCACACTCTTAGAGACTGACCGCTACCCTCCCTACCTCACTCCCCAATAGCCACCTTCCTTGGCCTCCAGGCCTGGCACCCAGCCAACAGTGCTCTGTGGTTAGCCCAGCCTGCACTCCCAAGAGGGTCTGGAATCAGTGCCCACATGAGGGTTAGAGCGGGCAAGGATGGGCGCTAGAGATTGCACTGGAGCCCAGACAGAGAAGGTCCCGGGAGGCAGCGGGACCCCAGAGGCCAACCCCGCTTTGGATGTCTCTGGGCAAGGCATCAGTCCACACACAGTCCACCCACATGATAGCATCCCCCTAATTCACACATGAACCGCATCAGCACTGGGTATGCTTGGACTCAAAGGGCAGGGAGAAGAGAAGGTCACTCGATATATACATATGGATACGTGCACGTGACTCATTAGCTTGTACCGATGGCTTTGTGCAGGCCCAGGGAGGGGCCAGGAAAGGGAGGGTGGGAGTGGGATGTGGCATGATGTATGTGTCTTGGTGGATGTGTGCACAAGGGCGTGAGAAGCAAGCTAATGGTATGGAAAAAGACCTGGGTCAAGGCCAAGAGCCAAGACATCTCTGCTCCATTCCTTGCTGGGTAACCTCAAGCAAGTCTGCCTTTCTCTGAGTCTCAGCTTCTTCCTCTGTAAAATGGGGTTATTTGGCCACGTAAAGGTCTCTGGGTTCTGCTGCTCCAGTGCAGGGGGGATAGAGAGCTGGGTACATGTTCTTCAAGGAAAGGCAGGCCATGATGGCCTTGGGGCTAGGCCCAGGGTGGCATGGAGAATGGGACCTTGCCATCCCTTTGCCCTTGCAGTACCTGGAGCTGAGATTTAGCCGTTGTGTTCGTCTATGTGGTACGATCCAGTACATTATCGCCACGGTGAGCCACCCTCCATTTCCTCCTTCCACAGTCCCTAGCCCCAAACCTACCCTGGGGTTCCCCAGCTGAGTCAGTCTGCCTTCCGAGTAGCCTCTAGATTTCCCAGTGGAGAAAAGGTGTCCTGGGCTTTGGGCAGGGCCAGGGAAGTCCCAGTTAAAGTCTCCCACTTAGAGGTGGCTCCTCCTTGCCTAGGTTTCTAAATCCCTTGGAGGCAGAGGCCATGACAGGTCAATGAAAGTGGGAGAACCAGAAGGGATAGGGAGGGAAGGCAAATGTTGGGAAGAAATTCCTGTTTGAACATGCCCCAGGCCCCCAGGGAAGGACAAAGGAGGACTGAGGTGCTCATCACCCCAGCCCACTTTGTAGATGAGGGCTGATGTCTGAACAGAAAGGTCCCTGATGGGGGTGAGGGGAGGGGAGGGATGGAGTGGGCTTATTCCATCCAGTCGGCATGAGGCACAACTGGGACTCATCTCCCTGCCTTCCTGGACAGATGCTATACACAGGAATTGTCATCTATGCTCCTGCCCTGATTCTCAACCAAGGTACGACCCAGAGTGAGACTCACAGGTGTCTCTTGCCCTCCAGAAGACCTCAGGCTGAGAGAGAGATACGGCCCTGGCTTCAGGGAGCTCCCAGTCTGAAGGGAGACATGGTCCTGTCCTTAGGGAGTCTCCAGTCTGAGGGGTTACATGGCCCTAACTTTGGGGAGCCCCCAGTTTGAGGGGAGATACAGCCCTGGCCTCAGGGAGCCCCCAGTTTGAGGGGAGGCATGAGCCTGCTATCAAAGAACGCTTGACTGAGAACAGACATGACCCCTAGCTTTGGAGAGCCTCCAGTCTGAGGGGGTGGGGCAGCATGACCTCTCCTCTCCCTCCAACTGCCCACTGTGACTCTCTTGCTTTCAGTAACAGGGCTGGATATCTGGGCGTCTCTCCTTTCCACTGGTGCCATCTGCACCTTTTACACCACTGTGGTAAGCATCCCCAGGGGACCCAACCCAGCCCAATATGTGGCCCTGATCAGTCCAGCCTCCTCCCCACTCCGCCCACCTCACATTGGTCTATTTTTCTCCTCCAAATACTTGGGGCATCTTTGGTGTCACCAGAGAAGAGGTGTCTGTTGATAGTCAAGAGACATCAAGGCTCCTCAATGAGCCCCACACAGGTACTAAGGAGACCTAGGCTTGAGTGCCTCTCTACTTCTGACTGACCGTGTGACCTCAGACAAATCCCCTCCTGCCTCTGAACCTCAATTTCCCCATCTGTAAAATGGGGCTAACGACCCTCCCACTTCCCTCTAAAAAGGACTGTCACAAGAATTAGAATAAAAAGCACGTGGAGGGGAATAGCCATTTGTAAACTGAAGCTGGATTAGATGAACTCAAAGGTCCCATTTCTAAATCCTGTGTAAAGGGTTACACTAATGGGAGGGATCCTTCTTATCGGTAAGATGGTCAGAACATTTCAAGGGCAATGATGCTGGGCCATCAGCTGAGACCCCAATGATCAGGGGCTTCTTCATATGATGGATTTCTACTGAAGTGTGACCTTCTTCCTCAAGCTAGTCAGGCCCATGCCCCACCCCACTCCAGACAAAGGAAAGAACATTGAGGGGCATGTTGAGGGGCATTCCTTCCCTCTAGGAAGAATCTGAGCTAGGCATCCTATGCCTCCTCCCACCTCTGTCCTCCCATGAGCCCCTTCTTCCCCAGGAGGTTTGGGGTATTGAACAAGCCCTATCTCTCTCCCCTCCTCTTTCCCCTGCCCTACAGGGAGGCATGAAAGCTGTCATCTGGACAGATGTCTTCCAGGTGTTTGTGATGCTCTCTGGGTTTGTCGCTATCTTGGTCCAGGGCACAATTCTGGTTGGTGATGTCCAGCGGGTAGTGGACATTGCCCACAATCACTCCCGGATCAACCTGCTTGAGTGAGTATTCATTCCCCTTACTTCTAGAACCCTTGGTGCCAATGAGGAAGGTGGTGGGAGTGAACCCCAGGAGGAAGAGAAGAGTTGAGGGCAATTCCATTCAATGGCTGGTTATTCATCCAATCTACTGCCAAATGATTTGGCTCAGTGCGCCTGTGACTTCCCAGACCAAAATGCCCTCCCTTTTAGATACCATCTCCTTCCATTAGAATGGGTGCTCCTTGAGGTCACAGATTATATCTCTCTGCAATTACATCTCTCCAGTGCTTGGCATGCAGTGAGCTCTTAGTAGATTCCCTTTTTTTCTTTTTCCCCATTCATTTAATTTCATTCATGCACTATATATTGCACTGTGCTAGACCCTGGGGATAGGGAGACAAAACAGTCAACCTCCCTTCAAGGAGTGTGCATTCTGCAGCTGAGAACATGTAGACAGAGAAATAAATATAGAGTGATTTTATTTTTTTAATGCAAAGTAAATTTGTTGGAGACCGTACTAACTACTGGGGGGTGGAGGATAAGGAAGTCAGGAAAGGCTTCATGGAGCTGTGGCAGGTGGGCTGAGCTTGAAAGGAAGCTAGGAATTCTAATAGGTGGGAAGTGAGGACAGAGAATATTCTAGGGAGTGGGAATGGGTGTGGGCAGAGCAAGACTCAGAATGGACAAAGCCTGTGCAGACACATGAGTGGAAGATAGAATGTCTTTTATGGAGAACAAGAAGTCGGCACTGGACTGTAGAGTAAAGGGGAGCCGTTGAAGCTTCTGGAGCAAGGGAGTGACACCATCAGTCTTTTGCTTTAGGGTTATCTATTCTATCCATTTTTATCTAGGGTTATCTAGGAACATAAACGTAACTGTGTGGAAAATAGATTCCAGAGTGGAAGTTTGTTTTATTTTCTTGGGTTTTTTTTTAACTAGAAGATTATTATAATAGATCCAGGAATAAGGTGATAAGGGGTAAATGTGATGAGCTGTATGGATGGAGAAAAAGGGATAGACACAAGAGATGAAGAGATGAACAAGGCAAGTCCCCATTGATGTATACAGTACATCCCCAATCAATTTAGCTCTGGGAAATAGAAGTTTTGGAATCTACTGACAGAATCCAGCAATGCTGGTCTTGGGGTCTTAGAGGGAGGGGAGCATGGAACCCATAGATAGGAACAGGCAAATCCTTAGAGCAAGAGAAGGGAAAGTTAACCAGTCTCCATATTTAAAATTGATACTTATGAGAAGGATGTGGGATATACCCAGAGTTTCAGCTGTCATGTGTCCTTTGTTCCCCAAGAAGACGGACCAAGACATCAGGAAGATGATGCCATGACTTGCAAGTGAATTGAATTTAAGTGAGGCGGGGCTGTGCAAGGTCACCAGCCTCACTTTCTTCTCCAGAGCCATCTGGGTCCTGTGGCCAGATATAGATCAAGGTGACTGGAGATGACCCCCACTTGGCTTCAAATTTTAAAAGGGAAAAATATTCCAGATATCAGAATGTTCTCAGAGAACATGACCACCACTGGAATATTGGCAGAGGCATTGAATTTCAATAGAAATGGATCCCTGCTGCAGACTATTGATTTAGAAAACCACAAACTAACCTTATCTCTATTGTATTGTACTTTTATTTATTTTTGTTAAACATTTCCCTGTTAGATTTTAACCTGCTTTGAGTTATGCTCTGAGTTTGGAGGGCCTCCACTCCAAGGGACCCCAGATAGGAGCCAGTGTCAGTGTCAGAGATAAAGGAGATGGTTTGAAGGTTAGCATGAGGATTAAGGAATGAGTTGCAACCAACAGGGCAAGAGATTAGTTTGGGTTAGGGTTAAGTAATATTTAGAGGAGGAATCCTTCACCTTTTTTGTGCGTGGACCTTTTTGCAGCCTATGAACCTCTTCTCAGAATATATGGCTTTAAAATTCATAATTGAAGCAAATACTAGGTCTCAGTTAGATGTTAGTGAAAATTAAAATGTCGTTTTGGGGGACATCCAAGTTCATAGATCCCCTGAAAACTGTGTCTGCAAATCTGAGGTTAAGAAACCCCCTGATGTAGAGGCAAGCTTAGGAAACAGATTTGAACCCCACAATTCAGTTCAACCAACATTACTGTGTGGTGATTTACCTCTTGGAGCTTCTGTTCTACTATGGGAGGCAGTGTGCATACAGATAAGAAAATATGAGACAGTCTGAAGAGGACAGTCAGGGGGATGGGGGTACCTGGAGGAGGCGTCATCTCAGCTGAGCCTACTCTGTGCTAAGTATGAAGGATACAAGGAGAGGCAAAAACTGTCCCTGCCCTCTGTGAGGGGGTGTGATGGATACCAGAGAACTGGAGTCAGGAAGACCTGAGTTCAAATCCAACCTCAGACATTTACTGCATGAATCAATGCAAAGTCACCTAACTGGCGTCTGCCTCAGTTTCTTCATTTGTAAAATGAAGATCATAATAGCATCTCCCTCCCAGAGTTGTTGTGAGAATCAGAATATTTGTAGAGAGCTTCAGGAATCTTAAAGTGCTATGTAAATGCTATAAAAACCTTAAATTCCAACGAGAATCATAAAGTTTGACTGGTAGGAAGCAATGTCTGGATCCAGATTGTCAAGGTCTTTAAATGTGGGGGTGAGGAATTTAAATCCTTGGCCTAGAGGTAACAGGGAGCCACTGATGATTTTTGAGCAACACCCTGATTGGTGCCCTAAGAAAATTAGGTTGACATATCAGAGGTGAAGCAAGGACATCAACTGGCCCTGTTATTATTTGATAGTGATGTAGAAATCCCAGCTATAGCAAAGAGAGAAGAAAAGGTAAGGGACCAATAAATGTAGAAAGAGTGAAGGCAAAATTGTCTTTGCAGATAGTTTTTAGACCCGATAGTTTTTAGAGGATCCTAGAGATTCAGCGAAACAATTAACTAAAATAATTAGCCTAGGTAAAGTTTCAAGATAAAAGAAACAGTCCTGGCAAAATAATCAGCCTCTCTTTAGATTAACAACAAAGCCCAACAGGGGCAAGATAGAAAAAGAAATTCCGTTCAAGATTATTTTGGCAGCTGCATAGTGGATAGTTTGGATTGTAGCGGGGAGAGGCAGGAAGCAGTGAGTCTGAGTAGGTCAGTGCAATAACACAGGAGACAGGAGACAGAGGTCCAAACCAGGTTTGACATTAGGCCAAGGGATAGGTTGGCCCCAAACTTCACATAGAACAGGGACTAAATATATGTTTTGACCATGACCTTAGGGTCATGGCATGGATTGGGTTTGAGGTGGGGAATGAATGTGGAACTTGGGCTGGGAAATGGTTCAGGCCTTGGGTTTAGAGTGAGGTTAAGACTTTGATTTGGGATGAATTTTGGGGTTTCAGCTTTGATTAGGGGCAGGTGAGAAAAGAGCCTACTTATTTTGTGCACTCAGGTGGTGGACTATGGGTGCGGAATGGGGCATATATCATCTCACATAGTCAATATATTGATTTATTTTGTCCAACCATACTTCTTGGTTACAAGTGAGGAGTATTGTTTTGAACTGAGAATCATCAAGGAATGTTGTTGTTGCTGTTGTTGACTTGTTTCAAGTCATGTCCAACTCTTCCTGATGGCATTTGGAGTTGTAAAAAGAAGCTATTGAGAAAGAGAATTAGCCCTGGCTGGGTTTAGAATCTCTTGAGGACTGGGGTCAGAAATGCTGTCATTAGAGACCAGATGGGTCATAGTCAGGGTGGGTGCCAGGCTGATGTTAGGGCTGCTGGTGCCTACAGACTGTTTCCTGACCCTGTGTCCTGCCCACCTACCCCCCTCCACAGTCCTCCACCCCCCTCCAACCTCTCAGGTTTCTCCATCAGGCTTCTCCATCTCTTCTCTCCCCACCCGTAGAAGGACAAGGACTCAGCTGAGGCAGAGACAGTGGGTCATAGTAGACTGAATGCCAGATCTGGCTCATATTTTTCCTCTGACACTTACTAACTGTGGGATTCTGGGTAAATTCCTTAAACTCTCTGTGGATCAGTTTCCCCATCTGTTAAAGGAGGGGGTTAGACTCAAAGACCTCTGAGTCCACTTCTAGCTCTGAGTCTATGATCCTATACCCAGTAGAGCTGATATTTGATGCTGCTTTGGGATCTTGGGGGCTAGAGCAGGGGCCCCAGAAGGACCTGGATTTGTCCAGAGCCCTTGCCTGGAGGCTGTCTCTGTTTGGAGGTAGTCCTTGGGCTCCATGCCCTGCTTCCCTCTCAATCTTCCTGGTGAATAACTTTGAACCTGCTCTCTCCCTGTCACCCAACCTTCTCCCTATAGCTTTGACCTGGACCCAAGGAGGCGTTACACCTTCTGGACCTTTGTGGTGGGAGGCACCCTGGTGTGGCTGTCCATGTACGGGGTGAACCAGGCCCAGGTCCAGCGTTATGTGGCCTGCAAGAGTGAGCGGGAAGCCAGACTGTGAGTGCTTGGGTCCAGGGGTTGGGGGTCAGGGGAAGAGAACAGGGTCACAAACACCCAATTGCTTGTTGGGGCAACTCCTATTGTCAGGAAATTCTCCCTTATGTTTGGCCTAAATGGGCTTCTTTGCCACATGGCCCCTTTGTAACAAGATCTGCCCTATCTCAGAGCCAAGCAAAACCATCCAAGTTCCTTTTCCGGTCAGATCCTGGCAGGAGACAGTCATGTCCTCCTAAACCCAGGTTTCTTGGTCCACATCTCCATCCTTCTCCTTGTCCATACCCTTCTTCATTCCCCCATCTGCCTCCTAGGGCAGGCTCCCCAGCACCCTGACCACTGGTTCTTGCTGACATGCCCACTTCCCTCTCCAACGCCAGGGCACTGCTGATCAACCAGACAGGTCTCTTCTTCATTGTGGGCAGTGCAGCAGCCTGTGGGATCATCATGTTTACCCTGTACAGAGAATGTGACCCCCTGCAGGCTGGGCACATCTCTGCTCCTGATCAGGTAAAGTCTCCTAGAGAATGACTCGGTCCTTGGGGCTCTCAAGGGTAGCACCTCAGAGGTGAAGAAATGCCCAGATGAGCCAGGGAGGGCAGTGGTCATTTACAAGGCCCCCAAGGGGCCATTGAAATGGGAAGATTTTAAAAACACAGAATGTCAGGGCCAAAGGCCCTTAGAACAAGATTTAGTAAGTGTCTGAGGTCAAATTTGAACTCAGGTCTTCCAGACTCCAGGCCAAGAGCTCTAACCACTGCTCCACCTTGCTTCCTCAAGGTCTCTTCCCTCTCTAGACCCCATAATCCTTCCTTCTTTCCTTTAACACATCACCATTCTCAAGAGGACAGCTCATCTACTGTGGTGAGCTCTTGAGTGTCAGCTCAGCTGGTCTGGCCGGCAGACCGAAGGGCTCTTGTGACTTCAGGCTGCATGCTCCAGAATGAGGGGGGCCTGCTGCCAGCATCCTCTGTCATCCTCTGATTCTATCTGGGGCATGGAGGTCAGTGTTCTGGTCATCCTTTAGTCAGGACAGGAGTTTGGCAGGAAGAACCTGGAGTCAGAGGCTCCCGGATTCAAGGCCCATCTCTGATGCTAACTGCCTGTGGAACCTCATCTGTAAAATTAGGGTATTGGACTCAATGACCTCTGAGGCTCCTTCCAGCCCTAAATCTATGATCCTCTATCCAAAGGATGGCAGCCAGGATGTTGAGAGGTCTAGACAGCAAACCCTGTCAGGATCTTCTATGAGGACTGGAGCTATTTGGATTGTAGAGGAGATGTGGGGGATGAGGGGAAGGGCGGTGGTCCACATCTTCACAGTATGGCTCTCTGGGGCAGAGGGAGCAACCTTTTTCTTCACTTCAAGGTCTGCATTATCTTACTTGAACCCCATAGCAGCTGGGGTGAGGTGAGGGATTTAGCCTCCCATTTGGGAAATGAGAAAATCAAACTCCCAGAGAGTACAGCCTGTTTGCCCAGAGAAGTAGCAAGTATCAGAGGTGGGAATGGAACCCAAAGCTTCCCTACTCTAGTACTCTTTACATTAAGATGCCTCTAGGTGCTAGAAGCCTTCAGTGTGTAAACAGGTCACCCAGCCTTCCAGCACTGACATTCTGTGTTCTAAGAACTCTTTCCTCCTGGACATTCTAGGAAGCCTTTGTAGGAGGAAAGCTTGATTGGTGTGGCCCCAGGCAGAACTAGGGACACCCACCTGGTGGGTGAGGGGGAAGTCCCCAGGAGGCAGATTTCTACAAAGGGCCAATGATTATCATTACTGTTATGATTGTTGGTAATTTGGGCTTGGATCTGTGATTCCACTCCTGCAGAAGGACCCCGCCACTGCCACTGCCACTCCCGCTCCCCGCTCCGCCAGTGGGAACCCTCCTACCTCCTCCTGCTCTTAGAGTTGCCCAGAACGCTGAGGGGTGAAGGAATGAGGCTCCATAGTGCTTCTGGCAGGACCTAGGAGACAGAAGGAACAAATATTCTTATCCCTGTTTCATGGATGAGGAAGATGAGTGAACAGAAATCTAGGCTTGGTGCCCAAGGTCCCACAGCTATAGTGGGAGGCAGCACGTGCAGAAAAAATGAATCTGGAGTCAGAAGACCTGGGTTGGAATCCAGTCTCTTCTATGTATTAGTTGTGTGTCCTTGGGCAAGTCATTGTTTCACATCTTTTTGCCCCAGTTTCTTCATTTGTCAAATGAGATCTTCTCTTTTTTTCATGGGTTTCTCTGAGCCCCATCTCAGAGGGGGCTTGTTTCCCAGTCTATCACGAACAGATTCTACAGCTATCATCCCCCTGCTGCTGCCTTGGATCTCCGGTCATCCTGCTCCCCGCAGGAGGGCGTGGAAACACTTTATCGGGGCCATCCTGGGAGAGAACAACAGGGGGAGTCTGCTGGAAGTCTGCAGGAATGGGAAACGGCAGACAAGCTCTGGACCTTCTCTGAGTCTTCTCTCTTCCCCCCAGTACGTTCCCTACCTGGTGCTGGACATCTTCCAGGATTACCCCGGTGTTCCTGGACTCTTCCTTGCCTGTGCCTACAGTGGCACCTTAAGGTAAGATCTAATATCCCCTGAGTGGAGCAGGGCCTTAACCTTTATAATATCCCACAAAACTCCATGTAGACAAGTACCCTTAGGAAGGTTATCTGCTCAGAATAATGAAGGCACTGGATTCCACCACAGCCTGGAAGTTCCATCCCCAACTCGGCCATTTCACGTTCTAAAGGCACCCCCAAGCCCTGAAATTCTCTTTTCTGAGGTTCCTCCTGGCTCTGAAATTCTGTGTCCTAAGAATCCTCCCTCTGAAGCTCTGACATTCTTCTTTCTAAAATTCCTCCCAGGTGTCACAGTTTTTATTCTAAGGGTCCTCCAAGCTCTAACAGCCCTCCTAGATCTGACATTTTACGTTCTGGGTAGAACTAAGGGCACTCCCAAATCTGACCTGCTGTATTCTAGGCAGATCTGATATCCCAGATCTGATATTCTGTGTTCTAAGCTCTGATGTTCTAATGTTCTAGGTACTGGGGATCTCTTAGGTCTGATATTCTGGGTTTGGAGTTCTCAGGGTGTTTTTGTTTGTTTTGCGGTGTCATTCTAAGATCTTATGTGACTAGTGCACTAGGAAGATATGGAGGGGATGGGTTCCAGAGTGGGGAAGAGGAAGACAGGTCCTGCTCTCATTCCCAATGTCTCCGCAGCACGGCATCCACTAGCATCAACGCCATGGCCGCAGTCACTGTGGAAGATCTGATCAAACCCCGGCTACCAAACATCAGCCCTCGAAAACTGACTCTGGTCTCCAAGGGGCTGTGTAAGTCCTGGGTGAAGGCAGGAAGGGAAGGATGGGCACACTGGGAGCAAAGGGGCAGGGCCAGACTACCTGTTTGGGCCCCTGCCTAGGGAAGAGGGTTCAAGGCTAGACCACTGGGGGCTTCCAGATGTCAGCCCCTCAAAGCCAGCGTTGGAGACCCCTGACAGCAGACCTGGCCTGAGGCTTAGATGCTAGTGGGGAATCCTAGGGGTCCAGAAGGCCCCTCTCTGATAGGTCACCCTGCTAATGGCCTGCCCTCCTTATCTCTGACATTCCCCAGCTCTCATCTATGGCTCGGCCTGTCTGACGGTGGCTGCCTTGTCCTCCTTGCTCGGAGGTGGTGTCCTTCAGGTGAGCCCCTCGCCCTAGGGATAGTCCATGCCCCAACAGGCTAACCCTGGCTCCCAGCCACCAGAGAGAGCTAAACCCTGTGCCCAACCCACAGCCTCCAGCAAAGAAGAGGGAGAGACGGGGTCCTGTCCAGAGGGAGAGACAGGGTCCTGTCTGTGGAGAGCCAAGACTGGGAGCTAATGTGACCCTTCCCTCGGGGAGTGATTTCTTGTCCATTTTTTTTTCTATTTAATTCTCTCAATCATGGGAGGAAGACCATGCAGGATCTGTTATCCCCATTTAGCAAATAAAGAGACTGAAGCTAAGGTAAGGGATCTACCATAAGTACCAGAGAACCAGTGGCAGCCAGCACTAATTCCATTCTATTCAATTATACAAACACTTATTTGTTGACATGTTGACATTGAGTCTGAGTCTCTCCATTCGAGAACTCAGGGCTCCTCCATGATACCAGACCCTGCTCTTTCTGGGGGCTGAGCCTGTCTCTCAGGTCCTGAGGAGGAGAAGGAGGCAGGGGGACCCAGGTGCAGATTCTGATCCCCCTTTCCTCCCCAGGGGTCTTTCACTGTTATGGGTGTGATGAGTGGTCCGCTGCTGGGAGCCTTCATCCTGGGCATGTTCATTCCAGCCTGCAACACTGCGGTGAGTTGGTTCTACACCCCCAAGTCCTGTCCCTTAGGACAGCACCTTAGAAAGCATCAGGTCCAATGCTCTTATTAGAAAGACGGGAAAGCTGAGACCCAGGGAAGGGCAAAGTCTAGCTGGAGCCCATGACACCAAACTAAAACCAGTTATCTTACTCTACCCCTCTATTTATCATGTCTGGCTTCCGAGGTGGAGTTTTAGGGTTAAAGGGTGCCCACACAGAATGGAATGTGCCTTGGTAGAAGGGCTCAGTAATAGGGTGATCATTTCATCTGGTTCCCTTCTCCTGTGTGAGAACCGGCCATTCATGGCCCCTCTCTGGGTCTCTGTCTTTTCATCTGCAAAATGTGGAGGGGGGAGCTTAGATGAGCTCTAAGGTTCCTTGTAGTTTTGGATGTTGTGATTTCTTTTCCAGGGTGTCTTCTCAGGCCTGGGTGCAGGCTTCCTACTCTCCTTCTGGGTAGCCGTGGGGGCCACTCTGTACCCACCAAGCCCACAGACCATGGGTGTGTTGCCTACATTCACAGATCACTGTGCACTCTACAATGCCACTGAGGGCCTAAATGTCACTGTGTTCATGGGAACGCTTCCACCAAGGACTGTTTCTGCCCCAGGAGACAGGTGAGGAGAGGAGAGGTGACCCCGCCCTCAGGGAGCCCATTGTCTGAGAGAGAGAAACAGAAAATAAAATGCCAGTTAAAAGGAACCTTAGGGGTCATCTGATAGAAGTCCTCTCTCCAATATTCCCCATAAATGGTCTTCAGTTTCTGCTTGGAGACCTCCAACGAGGAGCAACCCAACCCACTTCTAGAAATGGCCCTACCCTTAGGGACCTTCTGGTTTCAGGAAAAGACCAAAAAAACATGTTCACTGATTAAATTTTAGAGGAAACAGGCAGAGAATATGTGGGGCTGTAAGCCCCAGTGGAATGGGGTCAGGGCAGCACCAGCTGGGCCTGTGTCTTGGGCCATATGGTGGGTGAGAGGGGCGAGGGGTGGCCGGGCTGATGACAGTCCTCTCCGTACAGGCCTGCTATTGCTGATGATTTTTACGCCATCTCCTACCTGTACTACGGGGCTCTGGGCACACTGACCACAGTGCTGGGTGGAGTCCTTGTCAGCTACCTGACAGGTAACACAGCCTTGGGCGGAGCTTCCTGGAGGCCATAGGGTCTTGGGAGCCTGTTAGAGATCATCTGGCCCACCTTCTGATATTGTGTTGATCTTCTCAGCCATCACCCTCCTTCCAGGAAACCAAGTACCTGAGTTATATGTGACAGATATCAGTGTCACTGAATCAGAACTTAGACTTTTTTTGTGTGTCCTGGACCCTTTTGGGAGGTTGGCAAAAAACTGTTTTTAAATGCATGAAGCAAAATACATAGGATTACAAAAGAAATCAATTGTATTGAAATACATTTATCGAAAAATTTTTAAGCAATAAAAAAAACAAATTCATAGACCTCAGGTTAAGAAACCATTGCTTGGATGGCATAGAGACAGAGAGAGACTTTAGAACAGGGTCGGGGAACCTGCAGTCTCAAGACGCCTTGAAGCCCCAACCCCACTTTAGAACATAGAATGGCAGAGTTCAAAGGTAAACTTTCTAAAAGCTAGCCTGACAGGGCTGGGAAGAACCTTAATGTCTTGAGAGTTCATCCTTTACCCACTTGGTCATAAATGATATGCTTATGTCAATGGTCATTGGGGTGGTGGGAGGTGGGGAGGGTCTGTATCTTCCTGTCTTTTCTCCCATTCCAGGGAGCTGCGGCTGCGATTCAGGCCACACAATTTGTCCTTTTCCTTCCTCTTCTACAGGCCCCACCAAACGTAATGACCTGGGTCCTGGCCTTCTGTGGTGGGACGTCATGAAGCAGATGTCTTCTGTGGCCCCCATGGCTAAGTCAATTCCCCTGGAGGATGGCTTGTCTAATTCCAAGGTCAAAATCAGATCCATGGGACAATCATCTGCAGCTGGGGCGGTGCATGGGAGGGGGATGCTCTGGGTCTGGGCCTGGACTGAGGTGCCACAGGCCACCCCATGGCCTCTGGGAAGGTAATTGAATTAGTCCTGACGAATCTCAGGTTCAAGATCTAGGCAAGAATGAAAATTTTGGATCACAGTGGTAGTAGGGTGTCCCAAAAGCCCTAGTTGTGGTTTTAAAAGATTGCAAAACTATGTGATTTGCCCTGTCTTTCTTTCAAGCTGTTATGAAGAATCAGAAGAGAGAACGGATAGAAAGATGCTTCAAAAACTGTAAATAGAATTCAAATTGTTCATTCCTCCAAGGTCTGGATGCGTCCCTATGGGAATGGCCAATGGGATCACTAATGATACTTTTGTGACAGTCACCAAAGGATATAAGAATATTAGCCATTAATACGCAGATCTAAATTCAAACCTGTTAGCAGTTGCAGTCAGATGTGGCTCCCCTTGCCTCTGTTTCTCACAGAGACTCATCTTGTGCTCCAGTAGTAGATTGCCCGGATGATGAGGTTCTCCCCAGGTCATAGAACCAATGACCCTGACTCCTTTTGATTGCTTTTATTCCTCTAAACGCATCATGCCACATTGGCCTAGAGGTCACTCAGGCAATCGCCAAAGTAGGGTCTATGTCTGTCAATCAGTCAAGAAGCATTTATTAGGCACCTCCTAAATACTGAGATACATAAAGAGGCTAAAGACAACCTCTGCCTTCAAGGTGTTTGTAATCTAAGGGCAGAGATAAACAAATGAATATGTATAGACCCGTTATATCTGTAATAAATAGAAAAAATGAAGAGAAAGAAGGGACCAGAATTAAGGGGGTTGGGGAAGGCTTCCTGTAGAAGATAAGACCTTAGTATGGACTTTTAAAAAGCCATGGAAGGCAGGAGGTGGAGATGAGGAGGGGAGAACATTCCAGAGATGGGGGGCAACTTGGAGCCCAGAGATAGAGGGGTTTGTTCATGGAACAGCCGGGAGGCCCCTAATTGAGGAGTACATGGCAGGGAGACTAACAGGGGAAGGGGAGCTTGGTGACTAGGTCTGAGGGACATGTCCCCTGACTCTCCCCTTCTCCTATTTTATAATCTCATTTTTCATATGGTTAATTTTCCACTGTGTCTCTGCCCTGTGGATTCTTGTTTATCCTGATTCTATGGAAACAATCTGGTCAGAGTGAAGGGTGGAGCGGTTTCTGGCCAAAACCCACCATGGTGACTTACTTCTCCCTAGGTGTCCAGGGCTTAAGTCCTCAGAGCTGATAGCCTCCTAGGAGACTAGGAATTCCACCTGACTTGCCTGCCAGATAAATACTCTAGCTAGTAACCCAGGGGTGGGGAACCTGTGGCCTCAAGGCTACATGTGACCTCCAGGTCCTCAAGTACAGCCCTTTGACTGAATCCAGACTTCACAGAACAAATCTAACCTTGAGGCCACATGTGACATCGAGGCCAGAGGTCATGAGGGACCTTTGGGAGGAAGAATTCTGAGACTGACATAGTGGCCATTCCCATAGGGAAGCATCCAGACCTTGGAGGAATGAACAATTTGAATTCTATTTACAGTTTTTGAAGCATCTTTCTATCCATTCTCTCTTCTGATTCTTCATAACAGCTTGAAAGAAAGACAGGGCAAATCACATAGTTTTATAATTTTTTAAAACCACACTAGGGCTTTTGGGACACCCTACAAAAATTAACACTGCTGGAGGATTCTCAAGACCCCTCCTCAGGGCTGGACCTGATCTTCTCCCTTGCAGGATTCCAACGAGTATCCACATGGGGTCAAGAAGCCCCCAGGCCCCTCAACCTTCTGGTCCCAGGACCAGGTGCTACAAAAGGAGCCAGAGGAAAGCAACCTGCTTAGGGAAACGGACATCTAAGTCTACTCGTGTGTGGACTGAGAGACTGAAAAACCCAACCTGAGGGGGCTGGGCCAGACTTTGGCCTGGTCAGTTCTGGACCGGGGAACCTGCTCTCCACATCTCCGATGGGTCAGGGGACCTCTGGATCTTCTAGAATAAAGGATGGAGGAGAAAGGGTTAGGCCCTCCTCAACTCATGGACCTTCCCTTGATCTGTTTGCTCCTGCATGGGGAGAGCAGTGCTTTTAAGTCAAGTTCAAGTTCTCCTTGGGGGAGTCGGTATTTGTGGGTGTAATGTCTTCCCGTCCCCTGAATACTCCATTTATCAACTGGAAAATGGATGGATGTTGGAATGCTCTCCCCTTCTCAGCTTCACCTTGGAACCACAGGCTCCTTTTCCAGGCTCAAAATTTTCTACAAGATGCCTTTCCTGCTTCTTTTGCAGGCCACTTCCTGCACCTTCTCCCAACCCCAGAATCATTTTGTATTTAATATTTTATATTTGATTATCTGTGTAGAGTTTAGTTTTTCTCCTGGTAAAAGTAAGCATTATAAGGGCAGGGCTTGTTTTGTTTTTGTCCAGGTATCTCTGGGGCCTACTGTATGTGGCTTATAGCTGGTGATTAATAAATGCTTGTCAAATCAAATTGAGTTGAATTGAATGGAGAAGGAAGGAAGGAAGGCAGGAAGGAAGGAAGGAAGGAAGGAGGGAGGGAGGGAGGGAGGGAAGGAAGGAAGGAAGGAAGGAAGGAAGGAAGGAAGGAAGGAGAGAAGGAAGGAAGGAAGGAGGGAAAGAAGGAGGGAAGGAGAGAAGAAGGGAAGGAGAGAAGGAAGGAATGGGACAAAGGATAGGTGGAATACTGGTTAGGACCAAAATAAGTCACATATTCCAGATTGTCCAGCCTTATCATACTACCCCATCCCCCATCCACCCCTTACTTAAAGGAACTGAATAGAGCCCTGGGCCTGGAGTCAGGAAGACCTAAGATCAAATCCAGTCTTCGACACTCACTGTTTCTCAGTCTCAGACAATAGCTGTGTGACCCTGAGTAATTCAGTTAACCACTCACTGCCTGCCTCAGTCTCTTCATCCACAAAGTGGGGACATTAATAATAGCACTTAGCTCCCAGGTTGTTATGAGGATCAAAGGAGATAGGATTTGGCACAGTGCCTGGCACATAGGAGGCTCCTGTTCCCTCCACAATGCCACCTTCCAGGCAGGTGCTTCCTGAGAGCAGATTCCATGGCATACCCAGCCCTGGAGGGAGTCCCAACTGAAACAACTTTCCTGGGTCAGCTCACACTTGCTGACAACATAGGCGTTCACTTTCTGTAGCTGTTTATACTTCATTGTGTTTGTTTGTATGTGTGTGTTATCTCAGGAAATTGTTAGAAAGGGCCTGAGCTTTCTTCCCCTTTGGTATCCCTTCCCCCCCCCCCCATACCTAGTATCGTCCTCGGCACTTGTTAGGGCCCAGACAGTGCGATTATTAACAGTCTGTGACCCCATTCATCCTGACTCTCGATGGCACACTGTGGTGCCCTCTCCACTGGGGCCTCCTGAAATGAACTTTCTGCCCCAGCTCAGTGTCCAGTACAGCTGGACCTAATTCTGCTTTGCTTATTTTGAGGGGTCGAGGAGATAACTTTATCAGGCTTGGAGCTGGAAAGGGAAGCCCACTGAAAAATAAGATTTTAAAATTCTAGGATTTTAAGGTTGGATGCGACCCCTTTATTTGGGGGAATTTAAAAAACACATCCATATCTTGTTTCTCCATTCATACGCTTTTCCCCTTCTCCATCCAAAAAGCCATCCCTTATAACAAAAAAGAAAAAAAGAGCAAATTGGGTAAACCAACAAACAAATCGAGTCTTATGGTAAGGGAATATTATATCTCTTCAGAACCAAACTTGGTCATTAGAATTACACACATCATTGCATTTGGACACTGCTCTCCTCCTGTTCTCCTGGCATACCTGGCTAACTGGTCCTCAGTCTCCTTTGCTCAATCTGCCTCTGGGTCACCAAGTACTAACTATGGGTGTCCCATAACACTGTCCTAAAAGCTCTTCTCTTCTCCTTCCATACTATTTCACTTGGTAATTTCATCAGCTCACCTGGGTTCAATTATCTTCTCTGTACAGGTGGTTCTCAGACCCCTTTGTCCAGCCCTAATCTCTCTCACCAGTTTTATGGTCTCAGATGACCTGCTGCTTATTGGGCATCTTGCAGTAGGTGTCTCATGAACCTCTCAAATTCAACATGTCCCAACCAGAACTCATTATCTTCCCCTTCAAACTCTCCCCTTTCAGATAGTTTCAGAAGAACCTGGGAAGACTTCTATGAACTGATGCAAAGTAAAGTGAAAAGAGCAAGGAGGTCATCATACATGGTAGCAACAATAGGGCAATGCTGGCCAAGCTGTGAAAGACTCAGCTACTCTGATCAATATAATGATCCAAGGCAATTCCAAAGGCCACCTGAAAAAAAAAGTGCTATCCATATCCAGAGAGAACCAATGAACTCTGGGTGCAGATTAAAGCATATTTTTTCCCTTTTCAATTTTTTCTTGGTTTTTTTTTTTTTTGCAACATGGCTAGTATGTTTTGCATGATTTCACTTGTCTAGTTGACATATTGCTTACCTTCTTGATGGGGGGAGGGAGAAATTTGGGAATGCAAAAATGTAAAAAAATGAATGTTAAAAAGGCAGCAATGGATAGAGCACTAACCTGAGTTCAAATCCAGCCTCAAACACTTACTACTTGTGTATCCCTGGGCAAGTCACTTAGCCCTGATTGCCTCCAAAAAAGAAAGTACGATTATTTAAAAAACAAAAAATAACTCTCCTTTCTTCCCAGATCCTTCCCTATTACTGCGGAGGACATTTCCCAGTTACTAGTCTCCCAACCTCAATATCATCCTCAACTCCTCACTCTTACCCTGGAACTTCATGGGTAACAACTTGCTTTCATCTTTAAATACTTCTTTTTCCACTCCTTCCCTCTTCTGGCTCTCACTGAAACCTGGCTCCCTCCAGATGGCACAGCCTCCCTGGCCACCTTTTCCAGTACTGGTTACACTTTCACTCCTCTCCATGCCCCTCTTACCACACATCACTTACTCACTGGTCAAAGTGCAGGATTTGGAATATTTGTTGCTTCCCTTTGCCATGTCCAAATTCTCCCTCTACCACCATCACTCAGTAACTCTCTTGCTCTGAGTTCTTTTGATTCATATCTACCATCCAATGTCAGGCCTCAAATCCATTGGTAAGTTAGGGGGCTATCTACACCAAGCATGTGAAGACTTCCCTCAGCAGAATGGGTGGGTGAGAACAATTTGTCTAATGGCCCATGAAAGTGGCTGAAGCAGGAATTGTAGAGTGCTTAGAGCTTGGTCAGATGTCAAAGACTCCGAGGTCTTGTATGTGCTGCATCCCAAGCCATCACCGCTTTATCCTGACTTTCCTCTAGCCATTGGACTTTGATGACTCAGAAAGAGAGGGTGAGGCTGACAACTTTGTGTAGTTCTGCCTTGCTTAAATCGAATTCATGTGCAAGTCAAGACATCACCCCATGATGTCATTGGCCCTCTTAAAAAATAAAGGACAGGGGGGCTAGGTGGAGTCAGGAGGACCAGGGTTCAAATCCAGTCTCAGATACTTGACACACCTACTAGCCATGTGACTTTGGGCAAGTCACTTAACCCCAATTGCCCTCCAAAAAGCAAAAAAAACAAAACCCAAAAAACCAAAAACAAAAATAAAGGATAAACAACAACAACACCTAGTCAAAAATATGGTAACTATTGTCCACTGGCTTTCAGGGCACTCCCCTTCTTTCCTCAGTGAGTTTAGTGCTCACAGTCTCTCTCCTCCCCAACCGTCCTCATACTTGAGAACCTCAACACACATACAGAAAGACAGATAAGTTGATATAGATAGAGAGACAGACAGACAGATAGATAGATTAGATAATGGATGGATGGATAGATAGGTAGATAGATAGATAGATAGATAGATAGATAGATAGATAGATAGATAGATAGATAGACAGATAGATGCCCTTGCAAGCACTAACCTCTCAGTTCCTCAGTTCACCCATTTCCCATGATCTACTCTCCTCCCCACCCTCAGCTACACACAGTCATACCATTTATCTTGCCATTGTCCATTTCCATGTTTATGGACTATAAAGCTTCCTTATCGGATCCCAGTCTGTTGCCATGCCACCTCTCCCTATGATTTCCAATCCTATGCCTGTTCTTTGTCTTTATCAGTTCTTTCAGCCTTTCCCAGGCTATCACCCCTTACCGGCTACACTCTCGTCCTTTACCTATCTTGACTCCATTGTGAACCAATTCAACTCTATGCTGTCCTCTCTAGTCCCTTGACTTCTTATCTCATCACCAGTCTTGTCCTGCCAAATCCAAACCTTGGATAACTCACTCCATCTGCTGCCTTTACTCCTACTCATGTATTGCCAAAATAAGGTAGAGAAAATCATAAAACCATGCTGTCCACTACAGATTTATGTTTCACAATCCTAACTGAGCCCTCCCTCCATCAAGATATTGTAAACCCTCACTCACTCCATCCACCTAAATGGATACCTCCAGTTCCTTTCTTCTCACTAATAGTATTTAAAGGAGCAGATAGATATAATTCTATCTTAGTAACCCCTCTCTCTGAGAAGAGCAGAATGCCAGCCTCTGGCCCCAACCTCCTGTTTCCTGTCTAGGCAAGATTAAAAATCTCACTTGGAGAAGGGTAGAAATCTAGTCTTGCCTCCCTTCAAGCCACATTTAGACAGACTGATGTGGACACATTTCCAAATGACTCTTATACATGTCAAATTGGATATCCCCTTAAACATCTAAAATGCAACATGACCAAAATTATCTTTTCTCCCAAACTTTCCTCTCTTCCTAACTTCCTTCTTACTG
>CM053594.1:43993730-44021695 GCA_028646575.1 Pseudocheirus occidentalis
CAGGCAAATGTCTTCCCTGGGAAGGTTTACTTTCCCAGGGCCTGTACCTCAAAGAATCACCATTGGAACAAAGGGGGACTAAAAACTTGGGCAGAGCAGCATCTTAAGGCTCATGACCTCAGGCAAATGTCTTCCCTGGGAAGGTTTACTTTCCCAGAGCCTGTACCTCAAAGAATCAAGGAGAGCTCAAAAAGGGGGAAGGGGTCCCAGAGCCTACACCTCATCAGATGTCTCTGGAAGACATAGCATCCTGGACTCCTCCTCTTGCATAGGCCCCTAAAGGCTACTTTAGATCATCCCTCTGTCACCAACACCCATCAACTCCTCCTATATTGAAGTTCATTCCATTTATCTTAGTATCCAGATCCTTGTCAAAGTCAGCTATCAACTTCATTCTTCCTCCTTTATAAGAAATTCAAGACCTTACTCATAAAATTCTAGTTAAAATGTTTTAAATAAATGCTTTATTCATAGTCTTATGAATCAACTCAAAGTCAGAGGTATTGACAGTCCGATATATACATATATAAAGGCAGGAATTTGAAAGGAATGAGGACATTACAGAAAAAGAAAAGTTGCTTCCTCTAGGGACACCACACTTACTCATTTGCATGAAAGACCAAAAAAAAAATCTCAAAATTGAAAAAATCAGGAGGACATCCATCCCAGATAACTTTTCTCATTATGGTGAAGGGAAAATCTCTTAAGGGGCACAGTTTGGTCATTGGACTTTCTAATCCTAAATCAGATGACAGTTTGGAACAGAGTCCTGTTGAAGAGGAAATTAAGGTTTAAAAAAAATTTAGATAATGCTTATGAGTTCCACTTAATTAACTGACTAGCTCTGTTTTCCAAAAAGAGATTGGTCCCTAAAGTCAAAGACTCTCTGGAGGGCAAAAGTTTATTATAGCCAAGGCTTTGAGAAATGACAGGCTTTCTTAAGAAGAAGCACACTTGACAGCAAGCAACTGCTGTGGAAATAATTGACAATTCATTGATAGGCATCGCTGACAATCATACTTATCAACAAACAATGATATTTTACAACCAGGTCTTATCATGCTCAGAACACAGGCTCAGAGGTTCTAAATTACCTCTAGGCAGTAGACAAGGTTCTCAAGGCTTATATAATTGTTGTTGTTGTTGGTCCTTCATTCTCAAAGAGCACCATGATCTCAGGAAGGCCATGCAAGTGAATTGGATTTAAGTGAAGGAAGGCTGGGCAAAGTCACCAGCCTCACTCCTCTTGAACCATCTGGGTTCAGTGGCCAGACATAGATCAGGATGACTGGAAAAAGCCCCTGATGCAGTGGCAGGCCTTGGCCTTTTTAAGATAAGGTCTTTCGGGAGTTCTCACTTTGACAAGGCAACACCCATTCAGTGATCAAGGCTAGGTAAGAAATGAGCCAAGGAATAACCCCTTTTATGTAATCCAAAATAAAAAAGAATTCCCAAAACCACTCTGGGGATGGAAAACCCTCAGGGTGTCTGGGAAAAACAGAAGGAATTACTATTTACATTCACTCTGAGGCATCAGTCACAATTACATTGGAGGAAAAAAAGAAGACACAGCAGCTAAAAGGAAAAGATAAAAGATAAAAGGAAGAAGGAAGTTTACACTTCAAAAGATAACAGCAGGAGAAAAATTACAAGAGATCAAGCTGTAAATGGATCATTAGACATAGATAAGAGTTTCGCTAGAAAATGGTTGTCTTAAAATGGAACCAGAGTTCTTTTATCCCTAAACAATTAATCGTTTTGAGTTAATTATTGGCAGTCTCAGCTAAATTATATAGACTCAGCCAGCTACGTAATTTTCCTTACCAATAATATGGTGGTCTTGGAGCCAAACAGAAAGGAAATTTTACAATATAAACCTAGGACCAATGGGGCACCATAGACCAATGACCATGTGAGACCAGCAGGGGGCAGTAGAGATTATGTACCACATCCCAACCCTAGCAGAGACCACATGTTTTACAGAAGTTGCCTGCGGTGCCAGCCCAATGGGAACAGTGCCCTAGAAGACAATGATGGTCTTGCAGCACTGAAGGCATGCTGCCCGTCCATTTGTGGAACCTGACCACAAGTGTTCATTACAAGGATGCCCCTCCACAGAAGCACAGGGATCATTTGTGTTCTTATATGTGTATATCATTCCCCACCTCAATTTAATCATGTCCCAAGAATCTCTTCCTACAAGACCATACCAGCCCTGGATCTCACATATCATCAGTGCCCTCTGCCCTTGTACCCTTCTGGATGGACTCCTGAAGGCTCCTCCAAAGACCTCCATTTAAGAAGGGTACCCAAGCCAGCCATTTCTTCATTTCTGCACCTAGCTACACTCCTAACCCTAACCTTAAATCTTGTCCATCATGCTCATGAGCAGCGTATCTTCTCTTCTCAGCTCCGTTTGGTGATTTGTGTTCCCGTTAGATCGTAATGGCAGCTAGGCAATGCAGTGCACAGAGCACTGGGCTTGGAAACAGGAAGACTCATCCTCGTGAGTTCCAATCTGGAACTAGATGCTTATTAACTGTATGACCCTGGGCAAGTCACTTCACCCTGTTTGCCTCAGTTTCCTCATCTGTAAAATGAGCTGGAGAAGGAAATGGCAAACTACTCCAGGATGTTTGCCAAGAAAACTCCAAATGGGGTCAGAAAGGGTCAGGCATGACTGAAAAGACTGAAGAACAACAACAAAATTCTATCACAAGCTCCTTGAGGGCAAGGATTGTCTTTTGACTTTCTTTGCATCTCCAGCACTAAGCATAGTGCTGGGCATATAGCAGGTGCTTAAATGTTTTTAACTGACTAGCCTGTGCCTTGGTCACACATTCCCTGTGCATGTTCCCCTCCCTCTGTATGTTCCCTGATGTCTCCATTGTTCTTATGGATGGTGTGAGAGACAGAATGTGTCCCAGGATACAAGGGGAATGTTCTATTGCCACTTTTTTTTTTAGCTATACTATATCATTAAATGTTTTTACTTTGAACTAACCTGCATGAAGTGGCTCCCCACTAGCCTGGAACATTCCACCTACACGTGGCCTGGATCCAACCTCCAAAAGTCAGCCCTCCTGCCAGCCCAGAACATTCCACAAAGAGGCCTCTCCCCCACCAGCTCAGAGCATTCCAGCAAGACGAGGCCCCCCACCGGCCTGAAGCATTCCACAAAGAAGAGGCCAGGACCTAAGCACCATAAGCTGTCCACCCCACCAGGCCAGAGCATTCCACAAAGAAGAAACCTGGACTCATCTCCAAGGAATAGCTCTTCCCCCCCCCCCCCCCCACAACTTTGGAGCACTCTGCAAAGAAATCATCTGGATATAACCTCCATAGAATAACTGAAAGGACACAGAAAGAGCCAGGCCAATATCACGTAGAAGCAGCTGGTGGTACAATATGTCTAGCACTTGGTCTGGAGTCTGAAAGACCCTAGTTTTGTCATTGTAGTGTATATGTGTATATGACTTAGATGAGATGGCTGTTGAAGGCTCTTCTAACTCTCAAATTCTATGATTGTAATTTTGTCATTTACATCCTGTGTGATGTCGGATAAATCATTTACCCTCCCTAGGTCTCAGTTTCCTCATCTGTAAGATGAGGCCTAGAGAGCCTCTGAGGTCCCGTCTGAATCCAGATTGATGATCCCTCACCACCAGGCTACCTGCCCCCTCCCACTCTGTCCCAGAGCTTTCTTTCATTCTATTCCCAAATCAAACCATTGTGAGAGCTAGGTTTTAGGGCTAAGTGACCAGTCTTGAAGAGGAAGAGTTCTTCCTCAACCAGGTCTCGGCTTCTTGCATTGATTCAGGGACCCTGATGCCAGACTTCTCACTTGTTAGCTGCCCGGGTAGCCTAGGTCCAGGAGAGCCTTCTTCCCTAATTGGGGGAAGGAGGGAAGAAGATCAATTTAAAATCCTCCCAGCAGCCTGGGTGGAGCTGCAGTCACCAACAGCAGGGTGTGATAATCTTCTGCACCATGGTCAGCAAACTCTCCCCACCTCTTCTCCACCCCTCTACTTTCATTCCCTCCCTCCTCTTCCAAGAACATGCCTTTTCAATTATTCTCTCTTTCCCCTCTCCCACTCTCCCCCCATAATGCTTAATCTCTCTTTATCCACTTTGACATTTCCTGCTGCCTACAAACATGCCCAAATCTCCCTCATCCCTAGAAAAAAAAAAAGTCTTTATTTGACCCTGACATTCCCTCAAGCTATTATCTTGTCTGCCTTTCAACACCAAAGCTCCTAGAAAAAGCTATCTACCATTCCTGGCTCTCCCCTCTCTCCCTACTTCCTAACCCTTTGAAATCTACTTTCTGGCCACGTCAACTAACTGAAACTGCCTTTACCTTGGTCACTAGTGACCTTTTTGGCCATATCCAATGTTCTTTTTTAGTCCTCATCTTTCTTAACCTTTCTGGCAGTGTTTACCTTATAAGCCACCTCCTCCCAGGAGACATTCTCTCCTCCTTGGGTTGTGGTGACACTGCTCTCTCTCTTACCTGGCCAGCTACTCCTCCTTCTCCTTTACTGAATACATAGGACTCTGTCCTAGGCCCACTTCTCCTCTCTCCCTACCATATCACTCAGCAATCTCATCAGCAGCTCCCATATCTCAGTTACCATCATTGTGCAAATGACTCCTAAATTTATATACAGCCAAGTCCTGAATATTGCCAATAATGAATTCCCTTCAAGTGGTTGCCTGAATTCAGATTTGCATTATTTGATGTTTATAATTATGTGAAAACATGGTAATTTGTTCTAGCCCAATGGAAATATGCAATGCAAATTTGAATAATGCTGCCAATTCAGGGAGACTCATTGTTCAAACTAATCAGGACCTAGCTTATGTCGAGGGTAGCTGGTGGCACAGCTTCAAATCTGGCCTCAAACTCTTACTAGCTGTGTGACCCTGGGAAAAGTCATTTAAACCTGCTTACCTCGGTTCCCTCATCTGTAAATTGAACTGGAGAAGGATATGGCGAACCATTCCAGTCTCTTTGCCAAGAAAACCCCAAATGGGGTCGCAGAAAGTCAGACATGACTGAAACAAGTGAACACAACAAACCTATGTCTAGTCCTCATCTGTCTCCTGACTTCCCATCCCACATCACCAGCTGACTCCTAGGCATCTCCAAAGGCAAACTCAAAATGTCCAAGACAGAACTCACTATCTCACTGGAGAAACCTCTTCCAAAGCTCTCAATTTCCGTTGAAGATGTCACGACTCTTCCAGTCACTCATGTTCACACTCATAGTGTCATTCTGGACACTTCCTCCTCTTCAGAATCTCATAAAATACAATCAGTCACCATGCCTTCTCAATTCTACCTCCAAAGCATCTCCTCTCCACCAGACAGACAGGGCATGTCTACAATATAGCCATACACAAGTACTACATTAGTAGTCCAGAGCCCAGGAAGAGAAATGGGTTAGGCTGATGGAAAACCTGAGGAGGCAACAATGTGGTTTTAGATTCAGCTTGCACTCAATACAAAAACAGCTGTGCCAGACAGTGGCACTCAAGAGATCATTATGTTCCAGTTATTCTCTAAGAGGCATTTACAGAAGATAAGCAGGAAGGGGGCCTCTGTGACCTAAGACAGACTGCATTTGTATTTGGACTGCATTAGAATGAGTTTAAAGATTCCTAAAGAAATCTGAGAATGTGGGTAATTTGACTCTGGTGTGTCCAGACCTAGTGAACATCCCTTGTTTGGCAGCACTGACTAGGACCAATTCCAGTCATTTCAAACATAATGTTGTAAACTCTGGTGATTCTTACCCCAACTTCCTCTTTGACCATTGAGTAGGGTCCCCACTCCTAAGTTATGAGAGTTTTTTGTTTAATGCCACTGACTTGAGTCCCTGTTCCAGTTTGTTCTTCCCGAGATTGATTGCCAGTTAACGTCTCATTAATTTAATTGACTGATTCAGCAATTAGCACCCCAATATCATTTAATTAATTAATATCATTTAGCTTTTACAAATAGATATTTACTGATAAGATACAGCAAGAACAGGCTATCAACATAACTGCCCGTTACTGAAGGCACACTAGACTTTCTGTCCCCTCCATCACTGGGGCAAATGTGCTCTGACTTAAAGCAGCAGCAACAAAACATTTGCCCCATCAAATTTTCTCCCAAATATGGCCACTGTACAGTTTGCTCCCTTGTTTTGGAGCATGGTATCTTAGCTACTGGATGTTCCGTTAGATCCCAAAGGTTGATTCTTGAAGCTTCAATGGTACCTCACCTGCCTTGGCTCCTGGCAAAGCCTGGGGTGCCAGGAACTCCAGTTCCTGGATCCCTGGTGAACCTCCAATTTTCTGAAGCTTGCAAGGGATCAGATTTGTCCATTCCTTCACTTAAGATGGAAAAGTTTAGACCCAACAGGATAAGAAGCAATAGTAGGACCATGTACTTATGTACTGTGTGAACTCTGGGTAAGAGAAGGCCTGATGCCTGTCCCCTACCCAAAGGCCCACAACAACTCAATTTCCTCACCTGAGCACAGCCGGGGAGTTGTACTAACTGAGAAGCCTTTCCTCATGCACATTCTAAGGATAGAGCTTCCATTGATATAGCAGAATATTGCAGGTAGTAACCTAACTCAGTACACAGAAACCCTGACCATCTGTCCCTCCCTTACCTCATTTGATCCTCACAACTCTGAGAGGTAGGTGCTATTATTATCCCTATCTCACATATGAGGAATCTGAGGCAAACAGAGGTTAAACCAGGGTCATAAAGCTAGCAAGTGTCTGAAGCTGGATTTGAGGTCAGATCTTCCTGACTCCAGCCCAGCACCACCTAACTGCCTCTAGGCCTGAAGAACGGTGGGATCATTTGAAGGAAAGTCTTGCTGAAAAGATCTATCTGTTCCCATTATATGAATGGGACATAGGGTGCATCCACTGTGCAATTTACAAACAGTCACTTCAGTGACTCCCGACCTCTTTGAGAATGACCTGGGAAGATTATTTTATCAGAGATGGAAGTTCTCAGCAGTCACCTAAAAGAATTGCTAGTCAACAGCATTATCACAGAATCCTATGGCCTTAATGCATCCCCCATGTTGATGGCGCAAATGATAAGGGGTCAAGGGGTCAGGGAGTTTAGGAACCTCAATAACCAGAGTCTCTGGAAAGCAGTCTGGAATGAATTCATGGACTCAAGCGTTCTCTGAGTCAAGGTGGCAAAGATTTATTGTTACACTATACAACAGGCAAGAGTTCTTAGGGAACCTGCAGCCTTAGAGGGGGTATATTATAGTTTATATAGGATAACTATAGTCAACCCTGTGCCAAATATGCTAACTAGATGAGTCAGGGTGGGATTAGGGAGGAGTTAAGGAGCGGTCAGTTCTTAAAGGACCATGCACTTTTAATATCTACTATGTAGGAGTATTGCCCAGAATTCACTGGGAAATAACCCAAGCAGGGTTGGCATGGAGGTATGGTTTTAGGCTTGAAATGTCACTAAGTCAGCTAGTGGTCAGGGCTGACCAAGCTGCCACCCATCAGTGTCATGTTTGACAAGATGAATGTTGGGAGTATACATATGTCCCAAGCTAATGAAGGATTCAGGATATGTATAATGACCTACAGAATATACATATGACTGAGTCTGGGATATATGTGGTAGGTATGACCCAGCACACAGGTGCTTCAGCCAGTACACAGTTAGGTTAAACTATTGAATTCTATAAGTGCAGCTGGCCACTGTATGAGGAAGAGACATCAGTATTTTGTTAGAGCGTGCTGCCCTTGAGACAGTGTTTTGAGGCTAGGGAGAAATGTCATTTTACAAACTGAGGTTCAATCACAGGCACCCAAGTACCCCATCACAGAGACTTCTATAGTTTTGGGTTAGGCTAGACCACTGGACTTTGAATGAGAGGACTGAAGTATATCTATATCATCACTATGAGTTCAGCCTGTTGCTAGGAAGCTGGTGGTTTTGAGTATTGGGTTTATGCTGTCAGATCCCAAAGATGAAAGAAGACTAGAAGACACCCTTCGTCTGCCTGGCAGGACTCTACCAAGTTGAACCTATGCCCCAGTCAATCTCAGGGTGCCACTTTTCAAAGGATTATGGAGAAAGTGGTTTGAGTCATAAACCTCATGGGTGTGTTACTATACCTGGACCATTTCCTTAACCTTAGACAACCCCTGGAGGAATATGAAGAAAGATTAATAAAAGGGTTAGACTTCCTGGAAGGAGTTTGTCTCAAGTAATAAATTGACAGGAGCCAGCTTTGGAGAGCCCAAATATATAGGTAACGGTGTCTCAAGGGGAGAACCAGACTCAGAGGAGATAAAAGCATTTGTTGCTTGGCCATATCCAAAGAATTCGGCAACACAAGACTTTTCTAAGATTTGAAGATTTCCCATTGGAAATTTGTCAAGTATCTTGCCATCATTGCTAAGTCAAGTAATGATTTCACTCATGAGTTCATGGAGGGGAAGACATAAAAACAAAAGAGCAAAAGAGGTCAATGGATACCTTTAATTCCTTAACTCTCACTCTCTTATTTACTTAGCTTTAGGCTTCTGACCCTCAACATTA
This sequence comes from Pseudocheirus occidentalis, assembly GCA_028646575.1. Lineage (NCBI taxonomy): Eukaryota > Metazoa > Chordata > Mammalia > Diprotodontia > Pseudocheiridae > Pseudocheirus > Pseudocheirus occidentalis. Next base: position 44,002,318 of record CM053594.1, read on the forward strand.
AACTGAAACTTGTTCTCTAAAGTTATTGATGATATCTGAACAACTAAATCTAATGCCCTTTCCTCCAGCCTCTTTCTTCTTGACCTCTCTACAGCCTCTGGCACTGTTTGTTCTCCCTAAGTTTCTTCTTCTTCTCTACTATTTTCCTCATCAGCCCCACGGACTCAGTTGTTTAAGTCATGTCTGACTCTTCATGACCTCATTTGAGGTTTTCTTGGTGAAGACACTGGAGTGGTTTGCCATTTCCTTCTCCAACTCATTGACACATGAGGAAACTGAGGCAAACAGGGTTAAGTGACTTTGCCTAGAGTCACACAGCTAGTAAGTACATGAGGCCAGATTATGAACTCAATAAAGTGAGTCTTTATAAGGACCAAACCACCCCATTGATTCAATTGTTGTCCCTATACGAATGATTGTCAGATCAATTTTCCAACCCTAACCTCAAGACTCACATCTCCAACTGCTTATTGGACATCTTCAACTGGATATACTGTAGACATCTTTAAACTCAACATGTCCAAAACTGAATTAATTTTCTTTCCCCTCAAGCTTCCCCCACTTTCTAACTTTTTTATTTCTGTCGAGGGTACCACTATCCTCCCAGTCTCCCAAGCTCACAATGTAGATGCCTCACTCTCTCTCAATCTTCATATCCAATCTATTGCCAAAGTCAGTTCCTTTTATCTTTGTTATCCCTCACACAAGCCCTCGTGTCTGTTCTGACACTATCATCCACTTGGTGCAGGCTGGGAATGAAAGGAAACCAGCAAAGCCAAGAGGCAGAGAACATTCCAACCATAGGGGAAAGTCAGAGAGAATGCCTGGAGTTGGGAGATGGAGCGTCTTGTTTCCAGAGCAGGAAGGACTCCAGTGTCATTGGATCATAGATTACATGAAGAAGAGGGGTGTAAGAAATAAGAAAATTAAAATGTTAGGGGCAGACCAGTTTACACAGGGCTTTGTACACCAAAAAGAATTTTAAATTTGATCCTAGATGTGGATAGGAAGCCATTGGAGTTTATTAAATAGGGAGGGTGACATCAGACCTGTACTTTCAGAAGATCACTTTTTTTTTCTTTTTTTGGAGGCAGTTGGGGTTAAGTGACTTGCCCAAGGTCACACAGCTAGTTTGTGTGTGTGTGTGTGTGTGTGTGTGTGTATGTGTGTGTGTGTGTGTGTGTGTGTGTGTGTTAAGTGTCTGAGGCTGGATTTGAACTCAGGTACTCCTGACTCCAGGGCCGGTGCTCTATTCACTGCACCACCTAGCGGCCCCCAGAAGATCACTTTGACAACTGAATGAAGGGTAGGGAGAGACTTGAGGCAGGCAGACCCACCATCAGTCAGTTGTAGAAATCAGGGTATGGGATAATAAGGATCCAAACTAGAGAGGTGGCGGTGTCAGAGGAAAGAATGGGATGTATTGGAGAAATGATGTACAGTGAAATCAACAGGCCCTGAAAACAGAACAGATATGGGGCAAGGAGGGCACGGTGTGTCAGAGAGTGCTGTAGATTCTTTGCCAATTTAAAAAAAATATTTTTTCACCAATGATCATTAAAGATATTGATCTATAGTTTTCTTTCTCTGTTTTGATTCTCTTGTGTTACAGTATCAAGACTGAAGAAATTTGGTAAGATCCCTTCTGCTATTTTTGCAAATAGCTTATGTCATATTGAAATTAATTTGTCTTTGAATGTTTGAGAGAATTCACTTGGGAAACCTTCCGTTCTTGTTCCTTTTCCTTGTCTTTTGAGAGTTCATTGGTGGCTTATTCAATCATTTTCTGAGATAATATTTAAATCCTCTATTTCTTGTTCTAGGTATTTTTGTAAATATTCATAAAACTCACTTAAGTTATCAGTTTTCTTGGCATATGCTTGGGCAAAAGAGCTTCTAATAATATCCTTTGTTTCTTCTTCATTTGGGGGGAATTCTTTTTCATTTTTTATACTGGTAATTCGGTTTTCCTCTTTCTTTTAAATCAAATGAGCTAATGTTTTATTTATATTAATGTCTTTATTCTAAAAAAAATCCTAGTTTTACTTATTAATTTAGTATGTTTTTTCCTTTAAGTTTGTTATTCTTTTCCTTGACTTTTCAGGATTCCTATTATGATATTTAATTGTTTTTTCAGTTTGTTGGTTTTCTGTTTTTAAAATAAGTTTTTAAAATTAGTATCTCCTATTTCCAATCACCATAGTATTTTATGTATCCCTCTGTTTCCCTTTCCCAGAAAACGATCCCATATTTCAAATAGTATTTTTTGTAGATAAAAAAAGGTCAACACAACTGATCAACACATTGAAAAAGTTCAAAAATGTGCATCATGTAACATCTATGGACCTTCCACTTCCACGAAAAGCATGGTTTGGGAGTGTCTCCTCATATCTCTTCATTTGAGTCCTATTTGATCTTTATAGCTTTGTTATATTTACTTTTGATTGGGGGGGAGGGGTCATTCTTTCCATTTACATTATTGTAGCCATGGTGCATGTCGTTTTCTTGATTCTCCTTACTTGTCTCTGAATCAGTTTATGTAGATCTTTCTGTGTTTCTCTGTATTCATGACATGTTGTATTTTATAACACATTAATATTCCATTACATTCATTTGCCAAGATTTGCTTGGCCATTTCCCAAATGATGAACATTTGCTTTGTTTGGAATTCTTAATTTTCACAAAGTCCTATTATAAATATTTTGTAATATATGGCAACTTTATTCCTATAGCTGGTTCCATTGGGGGTATAAGTCTCTGGTTCAAAAAGTAAGGGCATTTTAGTAATTTCATTTGCATAATTACAAAATGCTTTCCAAAATTGTTGTTCTGTTTCACAACTCCACCAAGAGTGTATTAATATGTCTGTCTTCCCATAACCATTCCAACATTGACTTGTCATTTATTTTCACTTTTGCCAATTTTTAGGTTCTGAGGTAAAACCTTAGGGTTGTCTTGATCTGTATTTCTCTTAGTATTGGTGATATGGAGCATTTTTTTTTATGTGACTGAATTATTTACAATTCTTTTGAGAAGTTATTTGTTCATATACTTCGACCATTTGTCTATTGGGCAATGGTTGTTAGTCATATATTTATTAATTCTTGATATATCTTAAATATCAAACTCTTATCAGAGAAATTTTATACAAAGATTTTTTTTCCCTTTCAACCACTTCCCTTCTTATCTAAGATTAATATTATTTGTGCAGAATATTTTCAGTTTCAAGTAATCCAAGTTATCTGGATTGTGAAGCCAATCTGGCTGCAACATCTACAATCCCATTGACCACCATGGTTGATTTGGCTGACTTGGCTAGCTAAGAAGGTGTCTGCTTCCTCCCTTACTGCTCCATGTTTGTTCCTCTTGAAACTGCAGGCTTGATTGAATAGGCCAACCTTTCCCCATAGAGGCATGCCATTCTTCGGTCAAGGGGATATTAGTAGTTGCTCTCCCCTTCAAAACAAAGGGTGAGGGTGTGTTCTGAGAAGACCTCTGGTATGAGGGCTTTTGAGCCCTTCCACTTTAGGTTTCCACTTGATTCCCCTAATTCTCACCTGTAGTTCCATGTTTCTCAGTCTGTATACTCAGTGGCCACACCCAGGTAAACCATTTTAGCAGATGGGCTAAATGAAGTTGAGAGTAACTGAGGGGTCCCAAACCCTTGGGTGAGTTAGGGGGGTATCTAATCCTGCCCCTCCCAGAATGGGTGAATGAGAGCAATCTGTGCCAATGGCCATGAAGGTGACTGAAGCAGGCGTTGTGGAGCCCTTACAGCTTGGTTAGACATCAAAGACACCAAGGTCATCCACTGCACCCTGGGCCAACCCTAGTTGTCTTGTCTTTTGTCCTGCCACTGAACTTGGATGACTCTGGAAGAGAGAGTGAAACCAATGACTTTGTGCAGCTCTGCCTCACTTAAATCCAAATTATGTGTAATTCAAAAAACATCATCATACCATTTTACTATTTTTACACTCCTCAAAATTGTGTAGCAACAGACAAGTGAGAAAGCAGCAGGTGTGGATTCACTGGGAGCCTCAGTCACAACCCTGCACACAGGCGACCCAGGCCACAGGGTCATTTTCTCACTGGACTGAAGCAGGGTGGATTTGGCAATCCCTCGGTATCTGAGCAGTCATTTTGAGGGACCACACCGCTCTCCTCTTAATATGAGGAAAGTTCCCTAAAAATTATTTGCTTCCCCCAACCCTGGCCTGCTTACCTTGACAGGTGGGGATCCCGCCCTGTGGTCAAAACCAAAAAAATGTACACAGACTTTTGCAAAGATGATTCCACTCACCATCAGTGCATGGAATGTATGCACTCTTATGGACAACATGAAATCTAGTAGACCTGAAAGATGGATTGGTCTTGTTACAAGAGAACTCAGCAGGTATCACATCCAAATTGAAGCCCTTAGTGAAACAAAGCTGGCAAATGAAGGCTAGCTTACTGAAGTCAGAGCTGGATACATTTATTCTAAAGTGGCCACAGTAAAGCAGGGCATCGTGAAGCAGGCATAGGTTTTGCAATGTGCAATCAAAACTAATTTAGTCAACAAGCTTGTATACCTACCAAAAGGAGTGAATGACAGACTCATGACAACGAATTTGCTGCTTGCAGGAATGTGCCATGCCATCATCGGTGCCTATGCTTCCACTATGATAAACCCTGATAAGGACAAAGAGAAAAATTACAAAGACCCGAATACTCTCATCATCAATGTGCTGAAAGAGAACAAACTTATAATTCTGGGTGACTTTAATGTAGGAGTAGGCTCAGACTCCCAGACATGTCAGAGAGTCCTTTGGAGAAACGGAGTTGGAAACAGCATCAGCAATGGTCACTTTCGACTTGTGCATCTCATGACCTTTTCTTCACCAACACTGTCTTCTGTTCTCCTAAAAGCAACAAAACTTCATGGATGTGCTAAACATTGGCATTTAACAGACTATGTCATTGTAGGGAGAAGAGACAGGATGTGAGAGTGATGAAGGCAATGTGTGGTATCAAGTGCTGGACTTATCAGACACTTATCCTCTCTAAGCTAAATATTTACATTCAATAAAAGCAGTGGCCCCAACGCAAGAAGATTACCAGAAGACTTAATATCAACAGATTAGAGCTATTCTACAAGAGCAAGCAGTTTGTTCTAACTTGGAGGGAAAGCTGAGTCGACACATGGTTGGAGATGAAAAGGAGTGGGCAGCTTGCAGAGATTTGGTGAGCAGCAGTGAAGCTACTCATCTAGGCAGCATCAAGATTGGTTTGATAAAAGTGATGGGGAAATTCAGAAGCTGCTAAATGCAAAATGAGACTTCCACAGGGTCTACTATCCAGCAGGATAGTTCATCCATCTCTAAAAAGGCAACACTTAACTCCATCAAAAGTAAATTGCAGCTTTTCATGTTACTTAACAAGTGGTGTATCTGGTTAGGAATCACAGCTGTTAAATTGATTTCAGTTCATTACACGTCTTCATGATGTTGCCCCTAAATTTTGCACGCTATATTCTTGCATGATATTTCAAATAAAATTTAAAAGAAACAAAAAAACAAACAAAAGTAAAGTACAAAGGAAATTTAGAGAGATTCAGAATTCTTGGCTCAGTAAGAAAGGAGATTAAGCAAAGTTTTATGCTAATAGTAGCAATGCAAAGCACTTTTATGATGCCCTTAAGGCTATTTATGGTCCAAAGACCTATGATGCATCACAACTTCTCAGTGCTGATGGAGCCACATTGATTAGTAATGAGGATGTGGTCCTGGAGAAATGGACTGAATGCTTCCATAGTATTCTTAACAGACCATAATCAATCAATGCTGAAGCCATTGACCAACTGAAGAAGAGGTTTTGAATGCTATTTGGCATTTTGTGGCAAAGTACCTGGTGCTGGTTCTATTCCAGCTGAGATTTACAAGGCAGGGGGTCCATTGTTCATACAAAAGCCAATGGAAAATTTCCAGGTTATATGGCAAGAGGAGTTAATCCCTCAAAAGTTCAGGAATATTTCCATTATCCATCTCTATCATCTTTATAGACTGTCCTGTGACAATCACAGGGAAGGAGGAGGTCTCCTTCTTAGTCATTGCTGGCAAGATTGCTTGCCAGAATCCTCTTTAATAGTCTGATGCCTCACCTGAGAGATGGTCATCTACCTGAGAGCCAGTGTGACTTTAGAAATGGTTGAGGAAGAGTTGATATGGTGATTGCTGCCCAACAAATCCAGGAGAAATTCCAGGGGCAGAACAGAGGTCTATACACAATGTTTGTAAATCTGACCAAGGCCTTTGATGTTAGTCATGAGGGCTTATGGGAAATTATGTCAAAGTTTGGCATAGAGAAGTTCATTAGTATTGTATGTCAGTTCCATGATGGCATGCTTACATGGGTTCTAGATAATGGACAATGCTCTTGCACTTTGCTAGTCACAATGGAGTAAAGCAAGGCTCTGTGCTGGCTCACATGTTTTTTAGCATGAAGTTTTCAGCAATGTTGTTAGATCCCTTCAACAAGGATGAAACAGCATCAAGGTCAGCTACTGCACTGATAGTAAATTATTGAACTTGAAAAGGCTACAAGCCAAGACTAAAAAGAGTTGGTGCATAATTTTTTGTTCACAGATTATTATGCACTCAATGCAATCTCTGAAGCTGAGATGTAACAAAGTATGGATTATTTCTCTGCTTCTTGAGCTAATTTTTGTCTAACAATTAACACCAAGAAAACAGTTTCTCCACTAGCCAGCATCACACCATCCATACACAGAACTATCGGTTATGGTAAAATGGAGAAATATTGAATCCTGTGGAGTTCACTAACCTTGACAATACACTTTCCAAGGATGCACACAAAGATGATGGGGTTGACATACACATTGCCAGAGCTAGCTCAGTGTTTGAGAGGCTCTAAAGAAACGTGTGGGAGAGAAGGTCTGCAAAGACCTTGTACTAACTTCATTGTTGTATGCCTGTGAAACACAGTCTACCAACACCATGCCAGGAATCAGAATCACTTCCATTTGAATTGTCTTAAAAAGATTTCGAAGATCACCTAGCAAGATAAGGTACTAGACGCTGAGGTCCTTTCTTGAGCTGAACTGCTAAGCATTTGGACTCTAGTGCAGAGAGAGCAACTCTGATGGGCTGGGGACATTGTAAAATTGCCAAAAATATACTTGCCTAAAAGACTATTTTGGGGTGGCTAGGTGGCACAGTGAATAGAACATCAGCCCTGGAGTTAGGAGAACCTGAGTTCAAATCTGGTCTCAGAGACTTAACACAAAAACACTTAACTCCAATTGCCCTACCTTCTCTCCAAAAAAAAAAAAAGACTATTTTGCAGAGAATTCATGCAAGGAAGACATTCACGGGGTGGTTGGAAAAAGTGATACAAAGATACTTTCAAGGTCTCTCTGAAGAATTTTGGAATTGATTGTGTGACATGGGAGACACTGGCAAAGGACCAACCAACATGGTGTGTCCACATCAAAGAAGACTGTGCTCCACAAGCAAAGAAGATTTGCAGTAGCCCCAAAGAAACCCGAGATACCCAAATTTAGAGACATCTCTACTCCAAATGTTCATGTGGACTATTCGTGCTTGACCTGTAGTGGTGCCTTCTGAGCTTGTGTTAGTCTGATTGACCACAGTCAGACACACTTGACCTTGACTCCCCCATTGGGATGTTATTTTGCTCTTCTTCGAGAATGAAAGACAACAATCAATCTATCCAAGTTATCTATTTTACCTTTTATAATTGTCTCTATCGCTTGGTTGGTTAAGAATATGTCCCCTATACATACTATTGTCCTTTTCCATGTTTGGTTTTGTTTCTTCTTTCCCATTGTTAATTCCATTAGTTACAACCCTTCTATACAACCAGACTAATGTCCAGTGTGAAAGTATTTGCAGATCCTATACTTGATTGCATGACGCCATGGGGGGGGAAGGGGGGAGGGGAAAGAAGGAGAGGAGAAAATTTGGAACTCAACAGATTGTGGAACTGAATCTTGTAAACTAAAAGTAAATAAACAAGTCAATAAAAAAAAAAGAACATATCCCCTACCAATAGTTCTAAGAGGCATATGATAGATTTATCTTCTAATTTTTCATGGTATGATAACTAATATTAAAATCATATAACCATTTAGAATGTGTTGTGGAATATGGTGTGAGGTGTTGGTCTAAACCTAAATTTTGCCAAATGCTTTCCAGTTTTCCCAGCAATTTTTATAAAATAGGGATTTTTGTCCCTCTAGATAATTTAATTTTTCCACTTTGTCAAATACTGGATTATTGAGTTCTGTTATTTCTGAATCTCTCTTGTCTGATTTGTTTCATTGCTCTAGCTCTTTATTCCTCGACTAGTAACAGATGGTTTTGATGACTATTTATTTATAATAAAGTTTCAAGTCTGGATGTTCCATCCTTTTGGCTTTACTTCCTTTCATTATTTTCCTTAATATTCTCAATCTTTCAGTTTTCCTAATGAATTTTGTTATTATTTATTTTATCAAGTTCTATAAAATGTCCATTTGACAGTTCGATTGGTAAAGCATTAAAAGTATACATTCATTTTGTTCCTTTTTGCTATATTAGCACAGGCTAGCCATAACCACTGGAAATTCCTCCAGCTTTTAAAAGCTGTTCTTTATTTCTTTAAGGAGTACAGTATAACTGAATCTATACAAGTCTTTTGTATGCTTTCGTAGGTCAGTCCCCAGATTTATGCATTTTGTAATATGGAATGGGACTTCCTTTTCTATTACTGTTTCTTGGGTTTTGTAATTGTTATATAGAAATGCAGTTGACTTTTGATAATTGATTTTGTAGCCTGAAACTTTGCTGAAGCTATTACTGTCTCTGCTGATTTCCTAGAATTTTCCAAGAAAATCATATCATCTTTATTTGAATAGATCAAGTGGTAACTGTTGCAAAAAATGCAATGACTATATTTTTACTCCAACTAGATGCTAATTAAGTAAATGGTCTGACCACACAATATTGGCATCTTCCATGTTATTCCTACATTAATAACAAGTCATTTCTTTTCTTTTAAGGTAAGTTCATTTTCCATATCTATCTATCTATCTATCTATCTATCTATCTATCTATCTATCTATCTATCTATCATCTGTCATGTTGGATGCTGTATATAGTACATGCTCTGTTTAGCACCTGATTCTCCTCTGAAGAAAAGTATTCATAACCTATATGCATAAAGTTTCTGGCTTCTAAAGGCCTTTGACCTCTTGTTTCTCAAAGCTGAACCATATTTTCCAGTCTTTTTTTTTCTCTCTTCATTATCCCCATCTTCATCTTGAAGTCACTACATATCCGGGTATATGCTCACATAAAGTGCCTTTCACAGTTTCTAAGCATCTTCATTCTCTGTAATGGATGCTGGTAAATAAGTTGTTATTCTTTCTTTTTTTTTTTTTTGCTTTTTGGAGGGCAGTTGGGGTTAAGTGACTTGCCCAAGGTCACACGGCTAGTTTTTGTGTTAAGTGTCTGAGGCCGGATTTGAACTCAGGTCCTCCTGACTTCAGGGCCGGTGCTCTATTCACTGCGCCACCTAGCCGCCCCAAGTTGTTATTATTTCTATGCTAATAATTTCATTATTTCAATTATTAATTACTGTCCAATTATTAATTGTTATCATTAATTTATTATATTAATTATTAATAGTAATTCAATTATTTAATGCTAATAATGAACAATTAAAGATGAGATGATGGGGGGAAGGGGAGAAGAAAACCAGATTATCAGGATATAGGAATAGTTTTATGTCCCCTTTACCTATATTTATGCCTTTAATTTATTTCTCATCTTATTGCTGTTACTAGCATTTTCACAACAATATCAAAAATAATGGGGAGAGTGAGCATCCTTGCTTCATGTCTTTATGTTTTGAAAAAGCGTCTAATATATCCCTATTGCATATGATGCTTATTTTAGTGTTATATAAATACTTTTTGTGATATTAAAAAAAAGATCCCTCTATGCTTATGCTTCTTGGATTTTTAGTATAAAAGAATATTATACTTTGTCCAAGATTTTTCTGCATCATAATCATGTGGTTTTAGATGTTTTGGCTTTTAAAATGCTTAATTATGTTGTTTTCCAAATGTAAATAATCCTTGCATTGTTGATATAATTCTCACTTTGTGGTAGTAAATGATTTTGTGGATAATTTGCTATAGTCTGACAGGATTTTGTTTAAAATTTTTGAGTCAATTTTTATTAATTATATTGTATTCTGGGGTTTCCCCCACCCATGTTTCCCTTGTTTAAATATTAAGACTCTATTTGTCTCATAAAAGGATTCAAGTAGAGTGCTTTCTTTCTCAATTTTAAGAAAAAATTGTGAAATATCAATATTAACTGTTGTTTAAAAACTTGAGAGGATTCTCAAGAGGACCAGGAAAATTTTCCTCTCTTTGGTAGTTCCTTTATAGCTAGATTATTTCCTTTTATGAGCTTAGGTTATTTAAGATCTCTATTTGGTCTTTTTATAGTTTGAGTACTTTTTTATTTTTGGAGGTGTTTCTCTATTTCTTTTGTGTTCTCAGTTTGTTAGTATTTAACTTGCACAATGTATTCTGATTAAATTTATTTCTTCCAGTTTTGCTGTGATTTCACCTTGCTTATTTACTATTTTGTTGGTTTGATTTTTCTGCTCCCTTCTTTAGATTAACTAAGGGTTTATCAATTTCATTAGTGTTTTAAATGAATTTTTATTTTTATTTATCATTTCTATGTTTTAAAAATTCCAATTTATCTATTTCTCCTCTAATAGTATTTACTCTTTTGTGCCTACTTTAGGATTGTTTGTTGACTTTTAATTTTTTTTACTTCATATTCAGTTCATTAATCCTCTCTTTTTCTATTTTGCTAATGTATGTTTGTAAGGATATAATTTTCCCCCCAGAAAAACACTTTATCTGTATCCCAGAAATTTTGATATGTTGTTTCATCATTATAATTTTCTTTTACATAGTCATTCAATGTTTCTGTGATTTGTTCTTTGACCCACTCATTGTTTAGGATTTCATTATTAATTCTCTATTTGATTCCATATCCTGTTATTTGTGGACACTGAATCAAGTGAATGTCTTTGTTTTACTCTCTGTAAAGGATGTACCAACTATTTTTGCCTTTTTGTATTTGTTTGCAATATCTCTGTGCCTTTGTACAGTCAATTTTTTAAAAATTACATGTGATGCTGAAGAATATATACCCACATTTTTTCCTTTGCTGTTCTTTTTTAGAAGATGTGATAAGTTCTTTTTGTTTATATTTATTAGACTTATTGATATCTCCTGTCGTTGTGTTACTTTGCTTTCTTTTAGCTCAAATAATGTTTCCCTTATGATTTTAGATGCTGGTGCATTTGAAATATTTAAGATTTTTTATTGATTTTTTTTGTCTGTTGTTCCTTTCAGCATATATAGTTTCCTTGTTTGCCCTTTTAAAAAATGTTTCCTTGTACTTTGTCAGATAGTAAAATTATATTTACTGAGATTTTTTTCATTTGATGCATAATAAAAAAAATTTCCATTTCCTCACTGTTATTTTCTCTATGTTTTTGTCTTTTTTAAAAAAATGTGCTTCTTATAAGCAACAGATTGTATGGTTGTGTTTTCTTATTCAATTTGTCACTCTTTCATTTCATTGGAATGTTTAATCCATTCACATTTAAAGCCATGATAGGTTTATATTTTCCTACACTTGTAATATTAAGCTTTTGTTTCAAGTTGTGATTTTCCCCATCTTCTGCTATAAGCCCAGTACTATGTTCACTCAGTTACTTTATCTTAATATTTTTCAAAGTGGTCCTTTTCCCACTGGCTCGCTTTCTCTCATCCCTGATCATCTCTTGTTTGCAGCCTCCTTCCCTCAGTTATTGGTTCTTTTTTCTCTCCTCCTTTTATCTAGTTATATGATTTTCTCCACACTTTTTTTTCCTCTCAGTCAAGTAGATTCTCTATTCCTCTTCAACTAGTCCTGTTCACTAGATTTTAAATTATATTTTTTGCATACCTTTCCAAAAAAAGTTTTTCTCACTCTCTTCATTATCCATCCTATCTTTCTGTCTACTCTAGACCCTCATTCTCTGATTTTAGTCTCTATAATAATCTGGTCTCTTTCTTATTCCTCATGCAACCAAAGCACTCAGTTCAAGGTTCTCCACTCTAGATAGTTTCTGCTATTGTTTTGTAGAGCTTGCCTCATGGATTCCACTTTTTGCTGTGGATTCACTCACAGAACAATGCCTGGTATTTCAGGTGTCAGAGATAACACTGTTCTATTGCAGGACCCCTTCCCTGCCATGTACCTAATTACACAACCCACCACCAATTTATACCTTCCTCTGCTTACTTTTCCCCCCATTTGCCTCAAAATTTCCTCCCTTGGGCCATGCTTTCTCATATCCTTAGGTGTCAATTGCCCCTAGGATTTCCAACTCCCCTCCTCCTAAGGTAGGACTAGTAGACTTTTTAAGAACCAAATTCCCCAGTCCACACTCTGTGCAAGGTCCCCACTTCCTTTTACATGCCATTTCTCTTCACTCATAGGAGCACTCATCAATGGAACCCCTTCCCACTATCAAATCAAGAACTCCTTCCTTTCCTGCCTATCCATCCTTCTCCCACTCCTGCTCACCCTCTCTCCTGGAGGCTCTTTCTAAGACCACAAGGGTCACCTGTCCCTTGTTGCTAGCCCTCAATTTGATCCCAGTGCATCATTCACTCTTCTCTATCCCCCTACTCCTGTACCCCCTTTTTATGTATCCTCTCTGATGCTATAATGTTGTCCCAGAAAAAAAACATCAGTAATTCACCTGTGGGCAAAGTGTGGCCAGGTTCTGTTCATAATGTCCCCAGCCAACCTCTTCACTGTTACTTTCACCAGACTTCTGCTATCACCCCTGTTTCTTACTGGTCTCTCTGCTGTCACTCTGTTGCTATTGTGTCCCTGTTTGCTGCATTCATTCTCTTCTTCTGCATTTGTGCTGTTTGGAGTTGTTCAAGAAGCCTATAATCTCTTCAGTTCTCATTTTCTTCCTAAAATGTTTCAAACATCATTTTATTTTATAATGTCCATGCTTGCTTCATATATCATTAAGCTCAAAATTTCAGGGTAGATCACATTTCATCCTGAGTTCCATTGCTTTTCAGAACACATTATTCCTTTCTTTACTACATGTTTTGATGGGTGTAGAATCATCTTGTGTTATTTGAATATCCTCTCCTTTGTATTTGAAGTTCTTTCCCTTGTTGTTTCTGAACTTAATTGTTATGTTTAACCATTATGTTCCTTGGAGTTTGTAACCTTGGGTTTTTTTCTGTAGGTGATCTGAGAACTCTTTCCACTGGTATTTTATTTATGTGTTCAGAACTTCTGGGCAGTTTTTGTCTATTATTTTCTGCATTATGGTGTTGAGGTTGTTTGTCCTGTCATGTTCTTCTGGGAGACCTTTCATTCTTAGCTAGTCTCTATATATCCTGTATTCAAGATTAGTATGTTTTCTTGCATAATGAACAATTTTTTAAACATTAGGCGTTTTTGCTTCTTTTCTTCTAGATCAGTGGTTCTCAACCTTCCTAATGCCACAACCCTTTAACATAGTTCCTCATGTTGTGGTGACCCCCCATCATAAAATTATTTTCATTGCTACTTCATAACTGTAATTTTGCTACTGTTATAAATAGTAATGTAAATATCTGATATGCAGGATGTATTTTCATTGTTACAAATTGAACATAACCCACAGGTTGAGAATTGCTGTTCTAGATTACCCTTCACTTCTTTATATTTGCACTCCCAATTTATTGTTCTCTCTTTTGTTTCTTTTGTGAGACTTGCCATCACAAACCAGTTTTTCTATTCTTCCCATTATTTTTGCTATGTAGGACATAAATTCTAGTCTCATACTTTTCATTTCTTTTTTAAACCACTCAATCTGCATGTTGTAGTTTCATGTTCTTCTCAAATTCCACAGGGTTCTCTCTCCTTATCAAGTGTTGAATAATTTTCTTTTGTTCAGCAGTATTTATTAATAGATTCCTGAACTAGTTTATTAGATCTGGAGGCCATATTTCCTTCTATTGTCACTGTTTTCCTTATTGATTTATCAGTTTATGTTCAAGTTCTTTGAGTTTTCTTCTTCCTGAGATCTTTGACAATGACAATCCATTGTCAAATCCCCTTGATTTTCCCCTATTCACTTTCTGATTCTGTCCCTTTCTGTTGGTGCTTTCTTTGGAGCTGGATCTCAAAGCATTTCAGTTTCCCCTATGCTGAGCAATTCATGGTTCACCAGTCTAGGTCTCTGCCCCAACTGGTTTTTGAGTGGACAGAACTCACCTCAACTGGATTATGTGCTCTTTCCCTTGGGCTTAATGGAGTATTACATAGCCCTCCATACCTGGTGTTCTGTTCTAGTGTCTTGTCCCAGCCCTACTGTTTCTAAGTTTTCTGATCTACCATCTTCAGAATTGTCACACTGGTGCTATGGCATTGTCTGCCTCCCAGAAACAGTGGTTCAGAGCTCCGCAGCTCTGGCTCTACAGGGCTGCAGCACCTATAAGGGTTTTGCTCTTTGAAAGCTATGGCTATGCTGGCTGTTCTTTCAAGCAAATTTATGCAGTCTGAAGCCAGGTTTTCCACAGCACTGGGAAAAAAAGAGGGAGAAAATGGGTGCCTGTGGGGGTGTTTGTTGTAAATTTATATTGGGTCCCTGGGTTTACCAGTGTATCCCCACTGTGGTAGTGTAGGAAGTAGGGAAGGGATCTTGACTGAATTCAGGGTCATTGAGCATCAGTTCCTGAGTATTTTTCAATCTTCTTTTGGATTTAAGATATTGTAGACCATAAAGAAAGCTTAAGTTGCTTTATCTTTGGCATATAATTCCTATTTTGGAGAGGTTTGAAAAGTCATAGAGATTAAAGGAAATATCTAGTCCTCTACATTCAGAGCTCATGTGATCTGAATGTACCCCTGGTACTTTTTGTTCTAACTTATGTTGCCAGCAACTCAGATGGGGAAGCTTAGGACTCTAGGGTTAAGTTCTGAGATTGAATAAGATTATCCAAGGTCTTAGTCAGCCAGCTGATGGGAACTCATGTTTGAATAGGAGGAAACCCTGATTAACATCCCATTGGGAAAAATCTGGGCAAGGGTAAAACCAATACTAGAACAGAAAATATTGGGAAGATTAAGAAATTCTCCTGATAATTTTGTATCACACCCTGATAGTGGGTCTAAGACAAAGCTAATACTTCATTATCACTTTCTCTTGTTACTGGTCAGTCTGAGTTCTATAATCAGAAGGCAGTTATACATTAACAGTAACTAGAAATACCAAGACTGGTATAGGAGCCAATCCTAATGACCAGAGAAGTTTCCTTGTTGACAAAGACTCAACCCCAGGTCCTGTGAACTTTCATTTGTTGAGGATATGTTTGAGGTAAGGGCAACTTTGGCAAACAAAAACTCCCAAGTTCACAGGACAGAAACACCCAGCAACGCGCTAAGGTGGGAGAGGCCACCAGACGAGGTTTGACCCTGCCATAGAATTGCAACCTCAAAAGAAATCACCTCAGAGGTGAAAGGACCTCAGAGGGTATCAATCATAACCCATGCCTGAGCAGTGAACCCATCCACAGCATCCTTTAGAAGTGATGACCCGGATTCCAGCTGAAGACCTTCAGTGAAGAGGGGAGGGGAAAGGCGCTGACCAAATCTCCTCCTGAGTTAGTCCCTTCTACTTTGGGAAGTTAAAAAAAAATTAGGAAGTATAGTATGGTATATGGAAAGTACAGTACATTTTGAAGGAAACTGGGTTCAAATCATGATTTATTACTTATTAGCTATGTGAACTTGGAGAAATTATTTACTCTCTCTAGATCTGAGTTTCTTCACCTATAAAAAGATAGGGACTGGATTTCATCAAACAAGTACTTATTAAGGGTCTACTATATACCAGGCACCAGGAATACCAAGACTAAAGGGAAACTATCCTTGGTCTCTAAGACCATTTCTGTTAGGGTATGTGGAGAAGAAAGATGAACATGAGTACTATGAATTTTGGGAAAATATCTTTTCTCCATATAAAGAAAACGCCAAGGCCAAAGCAACAGAGCTATAGGAACCCATAGAAAGCTTAAGATTTTATTTTATTCTTTTCCTTACTGGCAGTAAGATGAGTCAGACTCTTGAATCTTGGAGAAGGGCCTCACTATCCTAGAGATTATTAACTACAGAGAAATTTATAACCTTACAGAAAGATCCCAACTAGTGTTTTTCAGCTCTGATGACTCAGGGCCTTTGACACTTCCCTCCCTCCCCATCTTGTTCTCTTTTCTGCCTCAGGATGCAGCTAACCAGCCGGGTACTCTAGAGAACCTAAGAAACTATTAAAATCCAATCTGTATCCTAAGATGCTGAAACTGCTACTAACTAGTGAAGTCTACCTTAGTGCTAATAAATCTTTTTCTTTCTTTTTTGGGTGGTTTTAAATTTTTATTTGCGTATTTCAAAATTTTTGGGGGCAGCTAGGTGGTGCAGTGG
This sequence comes from Pseudocheirus occidentalis, assembly GCA_028646575.1. Taxonomy (NCBI): domain Eukaryota; kingdom Metazoa; phylum Chordata; class Mammalia; order Diprotodontia; family Pseudocheiridae; genus Pseudocheirus; species Pseudocheirus occidentalis. The sequence continues at coordinate 44,018,898 of CM053594.1, forward strand.
GTAGAGCAGCAGCCCTGGAGTCAGGAGGATCTGAGTTCAAATTTGACCTCAGAAACTTACTAGCTGTGTGACCCTAGGCAAGTTACTAAACCCCAATTGCCTCCAAAGAAAATTGTGCATTCCAATAACTAAAATCATTTGAACAAAAAAAAGGCACTCTGATTACCTCATTTTGCAGCTTGCTGGGAGGAGCAGCTAGGTGGTGCAGTGAATAGAGCACCAGACTGGAATTAGGAAGATCTGAATTCAAATCTAGCCTCAGAACTTACTAGCTGTGTGATGCTAGGCAAGTCACTTAACCCTGTTTGCCTCAGTTTCATCATCCATAAAATGGGCTGGAGAAGGACATGGCAAACCACTCCAGTATCTTTGCCAAGAAAATCCCAAACGCGGTCACAAAGAGTTGGACTCAACTGAAATTACCGAACAACATGTCCTTGCTGGGACCTTGGCAAGGCTTTGCATTTTACCCTTAACCACATTTTTTGTAGTCCCACCGGCTTCTTCTTTTCACCAACGTGCAAGCTCTTTTTTTTCTTTTTTAATGCCATCAGATCCCAAACTAGCCAAGACAGATAGATGGACAGAGGCAGCAAGCTCAACCTTCATCCAATTCAACGTTAGTAACTCTTTATTCTTTTGATGTTCAAAGGGGCAACCCAGGCATTCAAACTTTATCCAACTTCTTTTCGTCTCACAAGCTAAACAGCTAAAAGAAGTCCATTTAAGGCAATGCTTGTGGAATATATGGTGCTTATTGACAGGGCAGGTTTTATTACGATTCACCCATTTGTTTCTCCTGCTCAGTTGTTTCTTTTGAAGGCAGTGGGTTTTTCTCTTATGTTTCTGTCTTCTTCTGTTTAGACTTATCGAATTTCTGAATCTCAGCTGTATTTGGTTTGTCAGACATTTTTGCAGATTAAGCATTAATGGGTAGGGAGCACTAGTAAGTCAGGTCTCCAAGGTGGCAGCTTTGAACTAATAAATCTTTTTCTTTTTCTTTGTTTCCTTTTTTTTTTTTAGCTGCTTAAGTTATTTAATCATCCCTCACCACTCCCCAGTCAGCAGATTCAGCTGATGGGTAAGATTCTTTCTGGACTCTCCAGGAACCCATGCTCAGGAAACTCCCATGACAGGAAGGAACATGTACATATAGAGCTTATGCATAATCTATGGAGTTATATGCCTCCTTCGCCCCGCCCCCCAACTCGTACTCCCAGGCTGATTCCCCAGGAAGTAACTAACTCAGCCCCCACCAGTGCTTTTAATATAGACAACCAATAGACAAAATTAGCTCAAAGCAAATGCATTGACTGAGAAGGCATCTTAAGAACATAGTAACAATAGCTTTCCCCTATTTCTCTGAAATGCACTGTCCCACAACTGCACCGAACCATGTCTCAGGGCCAATAAATGCTTAATTTCTCTGATGCTTTCCATACTGCCTGATCTTGGCAGTTCTTCTTCTCTTTTTGTTATGTGTATGTGGATATGATTTTACTTAGAATTTTGCAACTGTAAAATCTTCACTCTGAGCAATATAAACCAATATTGCTTGCTATAGGATAATAACAGCTAACTTTTATATAGTATTTTAAGGTTTGTAAAGTAGTTTACATATTAAATATTTACAAGTGTGTGTAATATACTTGTGTATATACATGTGTGTACACAGACATGCATATTTGTACATGCATATATGGTCTGTTTGTGGGTCTGTCTAAAAGATGGTGGTTCCAGGTCTTGTTGCCATGCAGCAACCCTGCATAGTGTATGTATATGCATATATATATACATGTGTTTATATCTAGATATAAAGGTGTGTGCATACATGTCTATATGTACATGTATATGTGTGTATTTATGCGTGCATATACACTTTGTCAGGGTTGCTGCATGACAAGACCTGGAACCCCACTGTCTTCTAAGAATTAAAGATGGCCCTTGCAGGCACTGGAAAGAGGCATGGTAGCAGCTCAGGCTGCAACCTATAACCAATGAAGAATGCCAAAGAAAGACAAAAAACCAAGAGATGCATGAAAGAAATGCATGAAAGCAAAGGAAGATAGCCTTGTCCCATGGTGAAAGTAAGGGACGCTGGGAGGTGGCCGGAGTGTCCCTCTGTGTCATGGCATAGAAATAAAGCATGACCAGTCTACTGCACCTTAGCCCAACACCCTGCAGTGAGATGTTAGGACATGGACACAAGTGAGACGAAATAAAGGCTGAATGGGTTGCAATCTGTATCAATGAGGGGAACCCCTATATCAGGGAGATCCCAGATCAATTTGAGTATGTTGATAATTAAGAGTTAAAGTCTTGGAGACGGCGGGAGCACATTCAGTATGGCGGCTGGGCCCATCTCCCAACGGAATCAGGATGCCACTGTGTACGTGGGGGGCCTGGACGAGAAGGTCAGCGAGCTGCTGCTGTGGGAGCTCTTCCTGCAGGCTGGGCCCGTGGTCAACACTCACATGCCAAAGGACAGAGTCACAGGGCAGCACCAAGGCTATGGGTTCGTGGAATTCCTGAGCGAGGAGGATGCCGACTATGCCATTAAGATCATGAACATGATCAAACTGTATGGGAAGCCAATACAAGTGAACAAGGCGTCTGCTCACAACAAGAACCTGGACGTGGGGGCCAACATCTTCATAGGGAACCTGGACCCCGAGATCGACGAGAAGCTGCTCTACGACACCTTCAGCGCCTTTGGGGTCATTTTGCAGACTCCCAAGATCATGCGGGACCCTGACACAGGCAACTCCAAGGGCTACGCCTTTATTAATTTTGCTTCT
>CM053594.1:44022195-44040815 GCA_028646575.1 Pseudocheirus occidentalis
TATGGAACAGAATCTTGTAACCTAAAAGTGAACAAACAAGTTAACTTTAAAAAAAATAATAATAAAATAAAATTTAAAAAAAAAAAAAAAAGCCCATCTTCTATAGGAATTTAATTAATCCCTCTTAATTAATTCCAGTGCCTTCTCTCTGTAAATGATTTCCTCTTAATTCTCTATATGACTTCTTGGTACACATTTGTTTGCAGGTTTTCTCCTACATTAGATAAGCTGCCTCTCTTTGTATCCCTAGCACTTTGCATGGAGCCTGGTGTATAGTAAGCAGTTGATAAAATACTTGTTGACTGAGTGATTAAGTAACTAAAAATGAGATGGTATGTTTCACACTTTGTAGAGTACATTTATCTGGGCTCAAATGACCCTACAGTACCTGGTATCATAGATAATCCCTATTATGTCTCCCCCTTGTGGCAAATAGGTGGTAGTGGCTAAAGTTCTGGTCCTGGAGTCAGGAAAATCTGAATTCAAATGTAGCCTCAGACATTCAGGTGTGTGACCTTGGGCAAGTCACTTAACCTCTGCCGGCTTTGGTTTCCTCAACTGCAAAATGTGGATAATAATAGCATCTACCTCACAGGGTTATTGTGAGACTCAAATGAGATAATATTTGTAAAACATTGGTAAAATGCCTGACACAAGGTAGGCACCATCAATCAATTAATCAATATTTATTGCACTGCCCCCAAAGAATTTATAATCTAATGAGGATGAAACATGCAAAAACATGTGTACAAATAAGTCATATAGAGGATAAATAGGTAATAATTAACAGAGGGAAGGCACTGGAATTAAGAGGGGTTGGGTAGACCTCCACTAAAATATAGGCTTTTAATTAGTACTTAAAGAAAATCAGGAAAGTTAGCAATTGGAGGGAAGAAGGGAAAGCATTCCAGGCATGAGAGACAAAGAAAATGCTTGGAGTCAACAGAGAGAGAATGTGTTGTTCATGGAACAGCCAGGAAGCCAGGGTCACTGAATCTTGTTGGGGAGTAAGGTATAAGAAGACTGAAAGATGGGGTGGGGGGGGTAATAGATGATTGTGGTGGTTGTTGTTGATTCTAGAGGTAATAGGGAACTACTAGAGTTTATTGAATAAGGGAGTGACATGGTGAGGCCTGCAGTTTAGGGAAATCTCTTTGGTCACTTCTTAGAAGATGGATTCGGCTTGGGAGAAACTTCAAGTAGGGCCTCTTCCAATTCTTAATCTATGATCCCCATCAGTGAGACAAAACCATCCTCCCTGTAACTCCCAGCTACTGCTCCTGGTTCTGTCTTCCTAGTTCAGTCAAGCAGAAAAAATCTAAAAATCAGATTAGAGTCCCAAGGAGGTCACTGACAAAAAATAAAGTCTCCATACACACCAAAATATTTAGAGCAACATTTTTTGTGTTAACATTGTGCGGTTTGTCCTTCATTCTTTTTTTTTTTTTTTTTTTTTGCTTTTTGGAGGACAGTTGGGGTTAAGTGACTTGCCCAAGGTCACACGGCTAGTTTTTTTGTGTGTGTGTTAAGTGTCTGAGGCCGGATTTGAACTCAGGTACTCCTGACTCCAGGGCCAGTGCTCTATTCACTGCGCCACCTAGCCGCCCCTTGTCCTTCATTCTTGAAGAGAACCATGACATCAGGAAGATGATGCCATAACTTGGAATTGACCAGCCTGGAAACAAAGTAGATACCCACTGATCAGGGAATAGCTCAATAAATTATGGTTACGTTAGTGTTTTTAGAATATTATTTTGCTATAAGAAACAATGTGATGAGTGAATGAATCAATTAATATTTATTAAACGCCTATTGTGTACCAGGCATGGTGCTAAATACTAGGGATACAAAAAGAGGCAAAAGACAGTCCCCACCTTTAGGGAACTTACAATCTAATGGGGGAAACAAATATATACAAAGCAAGCCATATTCAGGATAAATAGGAAATTTAGAAACAGAGGGAAGGAGCTAGAATTAAAAAGGTCTGGGGAAGGCTTCTAGTAAAAGAAGAGATTTCAGTTAGGACTTACTATAGAAAAGCAAGGAAAGATTTAGATGAACTGATGCAAAGTGAAGTGAGCAGAGTCAGGAGAACAATATACAAGATGACAAAAGCAATATAAATAGGACATGAATGCTACAAAATTATAAAAAAAATATAAGCCTGGTCCCCCAAAAAGAGGTGTTAGAAGATACCTTTCCCTACTTTTTACTCAGTTTTGCATAGTCCATGAATGTAACCATTACATATAATTTCTTCAATGTTTTTATTAATTTTGCTGTTTTTTTCTATTTTTCCTTTTTTTAAAAAATTCACTCTGAGAAGGGATAGGATGAGAAATACAAGGGAAAATTTAAGCAGCATCTAACCAAAAATATCAGGGAAAAACTATTAGAAGAACAAATACAAAATAGATTAAACATGGTTAAACAGCAGTTCTTATTGTAATGGGGGACTGGAGAAACACTGGCCCATGAGGGCTGATCCTTAAAGTGCACCTAGATTTTCCCTGCCTGGTTTCAAGCAGGCAGAAACTTTGGGGAGCCAGTTCCCAGATCTGAATGTGGTGATAAAAATTTTCTGTTTGGCTCTAAAGATGGAAGAACTGAGGCTTCAGGCGGTGCTGGGCCTGGTCTGAGTGTTCATACAAACACAAAGCAGGATTCATCTGAGCTAGTCTTGAGAATCAGATGGGAGAAGGATGTCAGTCCCATCTCTCACCTACTCATGGATTTCTCTGTCTCTGGTATTTGATTTTTGATCCTAGGTAAACAAGTTTTCTGAGGTGGATGTTCCTAGGCAGATACCTTATGAGTTCAAGAGACCCAGAGGCCCCACTGACAACTGGAAGAGGTATCACAGATGCCTGGAACTAATAGCTTTAGGATTAGGTGACTGAGCAACAACTTTGAGATGGACAAGTGCTCAGGCAGTGGCTTAATGATCATTGACAGAGCCAGAGAGATTACAGGGTAACAACTGAATAATGTAGGCCAGCAGTAGATTGACCCATCACTTTTGACACGATGCCCTTCAAGGAGCAAGCCCAGCTAAGGGCTTAGAACATCAACCCTGACAGCATAGCCCACAGTGAACTTCATGAGAGCTCCAAAAACAGAGAAAAGGACTTCCAGGGCCAGGAATAAGGACGAACCCTTTTGCCATACATATTCTCCACATGTGTGTCTCAGTGCCATTATACCTAAGGTTTGAGTCCTGGGTGTGCAGGAAGAGAGTAAGCCCCCGGTTTGGGGGGAATATTTGAACCAACTCTGTTTTCTCAATAGATCTCTTTTCTAAAAACTAATGGAGTTCAATTGAGTGATTGATAATGAAGGAGTACACCAGTGGGGGCTTGTGAATAACAGTCCTAGAAACTCCTCAGGGTTCCTCCAAGAACTCACAGTGAGTAGCACCAACTGTCTCTCTGGGGACTCCATACTTGCAGAAAGAGAAAAAGCACAGTGTAGGGCAGTGCATCCAGAGGGAGTTATACATTATGAGAAGACCATGAAGGACTAAATTAGGGCCATTCCCTAGATAATAAGGGATCTGTGATTTTGAAGGGTTTGATGAAAAGGAGACTTGATCAGCATTCCTTTATCCATTTATATTCCTTCATTAGGAGGCAAATTCTCCAAATGAATGATCTGAACTAGAAAGGGAAAAGGGAAGACTCACATGTCATTTATTAAAGAACATTTTTTCTGTTGTTTTATTTTTTACTTTTAAATTTTATTTATTTATTTTTAGTTTTCAACATTCACTTTTATAAGATTTATTTTATAAGATAAAATTTTTCCTACTTCCCAAGATGGCAAGTGATTTAAGCTATGCATGTACAATCATGTTAAACATGTTTACATTAGTCATATTGTGAAAGAAGAATCAGAACAAAAGGAAAAACCAGGAGAAAGGGGAAAAAGTGAAAGTAGTGTACTTCAATCTGCATTCTGACTCCATAGTTCTTTCTCTGCGTATGGATAGCATTTTTCATCATGAGTCTTTTGGAATTGCCTTAGATCATTGAATTGCTGTGAAAAATTTAAGTTTGTCAAAGTTAGTCACTGAAAAATAGCACTGTTACTATGTACGATGTTTAAAGAACATTCTTACCGGGCGGCTGGAGATGATAGCGGGATGCTCTAGGGCTCCAAATCTGTGCCCAGATGAGCGGTAGTGTGGCAGTTTTCCAGACTGGAGCAATGATGTGACCATTTCAGAGGGAAATCCCCAACTTCACTTTTTTTTTTAACTTTTCTAAATAGGAAAAATCCTGTCTTTGACATGTGTTAGAGATGCTTCCTATTTTTTGGAGACTCCAAAATGTCATTTGATGGAGGCCAAGCAATATTGATTCATTTATATTCCCTAGAAAGAAGATAGCACTTGCAGTTACAAAATTCTAATAAGCAAATATTCACTGCAGACATATAATTTAAATGGTCATAGAAGTGACCTACTGAATATTATGAAGTGAATTATGCAAGCACAGTTTAACAGGCCCTACAGTGGGTATCCAATGCTCAAAAAACTCAAGAACACAAATTACCAAGGGAAGTACTCCTATTTGACAAGAACTGCTGTGGAAACTGGAAAGCAATTTGGCCCACATTAACTTTAGTCCATAATAATAATAATAATAATAATAATAATAAGTCCCAAATTGATTTAACACCTTAACATTTAAAAATCACATGATTAAAAAAAGCTGAAAGGAAACAGAGTACTTTTCATAATTATGGTAAGGTTAAAAAAATAACTAAACAAAAAATAGAGGTGATCAAAAAGAATTTTTATCATCACCACAATTTCAACTACTTGTAAAATTGAAGCTTTTTTGGAAGCAAAACTAATGCAGTAAGAATAAAGTGGGAAAAATAATCTTTCCATCAAAAATCTCTGAGAAGTCTTACAACCAAGATTTGTTGACAGGTGTCTGTCAGGCACAAACTTCCCCAAAGCACCTTAGATCATAGATAAGCCCCTCCGTGTCTTCCTAATTATCTGATCTAGAGTGTACACTTGCCAAAAAGGCTATTTTACATACAACTCACACAGGGCAAGCATTCACATGGTGGTCAGAAGAAGTGATACAATGACATTTTCCAGGACTCTCTTAAGAACTTTGGAACTGATTGTGTGACATGGGAGACACTGGCACAGGATGGCTCAGCATGGCATACCCACATCAGAGAAGGTGCCATGCTCTGTGAGCAAAGCAGAATTGAAAGAGCTCAGAGGAAAGACAGTTTGCACAAATTTAGAGAATCCACCCCAAATGTTCACATGAGCTCTTTGTGCCTGACCGGTGGTAGCATTCCAAGCTCATAATAGTCTGATCAGTCACAGTCGGGGCCATTGAAACTTGACTCTAGCATAGTGATGCCATTTTGGTCCTCTTTGAGAATGAAGGACAACAGCCAACCAATCTTGAGTAAATCATGTAACATTTTAATCTCATGTATCTCAAGATATATAGACAACCGCCGTATGTGGAAATCAAAGAGTTATCTCTCAGTAGATAATGGTTAAATGACATGAACAATTTCCAAAGAATGAAAAACTACTAACAATATTGTACAAACTGCTCCAAATTGCTAAAATTAGAGAAATGATAAAAAAAAAACCTCCGAGGTTTCACTTCACTAAAATTAAATCTGCCAAGATGATAAAAGATGGAAATAATCAATGTCGGGGAAGCTATAGACACAATAATAGACATTTGATAGAGCCGTGAAGTGGTCTGACAATTCTGGTCCAAAACTGGTTTGGAATTATGGAAGAAAAGTGACTAACCTATCTAGGTCCTTTGACCTAGTAGCTAGATAGCAGCTAGATGGCACCATAGTAAATACAGCACTAGGCTTGGAATCAGAAAGACTCATCTTCCTGAGTTGAAATCTGGCCTCAGACTTGCTAGCTACGGAACCCTTGGCAAGTCACTTATCCCTATTTGCCTCAGTTCCTTATTTGTACAATGGACTGGAGAGGGAAATAGCAAACTATTCCAGTACTGCTGCCAAGAAAACCTCAGATGGGGTCACAAAGGGTCAGACACTACTGAAATGGCCGAAACAACAGTAACCCAATGATCCTGCTACTGGTCATATACCTCAAGGAAGCCAAAGACAAAAACGAAGGATCAATATCTCTCATAACAGCCCTCTTTGTGGCAGCAAAAATCCAAAGTGAGCTGATTCCTGGTAACATTCTAGAACAGATCATTAAAGAGATAGGTGGTGAACATGCATATAAAAGTCACGTAAAAGGAAACTAAGTGGGTGTTTATACTTTATTCCTTTAGGAGGTATAAAGAAATTCATCAGTCATTTTAATGAATTTATAGTAGCTAGCCATTGCTTTCTTAGAGGATCAATAATGCCTCTGGTGGCCTTCAAAAAGCAAGAGCCAATTCTGAGTCAGCAGAATAACTCCTGGGTCATATTTGTCAATGAAGGAAAGAACTAGCTGTGGAGGAAGAACCCAGATCTTGAAAGGCAATTTGTTCTTCACTTTTCCCCCTCTTCTTCTTTCACAGCGCAATTGGAGAGGTGGGAGGAAGAGAGTATGTTTCTCTCTTTTTCTAGAGGCAGCTCAGTGGTGCAGTGGATAGAGGGTTGGGTCTAGCGTCAGGATTACCAGAGTTCAAATCCAGCCACAGACCCTTGCTAGCCACGCAACCATGAGCAGGTCATTAAACATCTGTTGGCCTCAGTTTCCTTAACTATAACATGAGGATAATAGCAGCATGTATCTCACAGGATCTTTATGCGGATAAAACAAGATGATAATCGTAAGGTGCTTAGCACAGTGCCTAGAACATGGTAGATGCTACAGACAGACAGACAGACAGACAGACAGATAGATAGATAGATAGATAGACAGACAGACAGGCAGGCAGGCAGGAAGGAAGGCAGGCAGGCAGACAGACGGACAGATAGATATAGATAGATAGACATAGATATAGACATAGACATAGATAGATCACAGACACAGACACAGACACAGACATAGATATAGATGTAGATATAGACATAGACATAGACAAAGACATAGACATAGACATAGCTAGATACAGACATAGCTAGATATAGACATAGACCTGTGGGAGTTTGTGAGCTATAGTTTTAGGATTTTGAACCTACAAAATACCCTAAATCTTGGGTACTTATTCCTCTCAAGGTATCCAACCTGTGAATGTGAGTTGGTGAAATAGCCCAAAGGGCACACTATATGCAGAAAGTCAGTATGGCTTCATGAGGGCTAGATCACTAATCTTATTTCCTTTTTTACATCATTATTAAACTAGTAGATGACAGTAATGCTATAGATACAGTTAACATATTTCATCAAAGATACTTTGATATTTGAAGAAAAAATGTAGACTATATGAAGATACAATTAGGTAGATTCAGAAATGGTTGGATGGCTTACCTCAAAGTCATTTTTTTAATGATTCAATTTCAATGATTTGGGAGGACACAAGTGGAATGTCCTGGGTGCCTGTGCTTCATCTTATGCTGTTTAACATTTTTTATCCATCAAATTAAGTAATATATGTAAATGTATTAATATTAATAAATACATGTAAAGTGCTTTGTAAATTTTAAAGTACTCAGGCTATGGGATTGAACTGTCTTCCTTAGAATCCTTGGAAGTGTCCAGAGGAAATCTGGGTGCATGCTCCCTGGGAAGGCATTTATAGACCAATTCAACTATCTCTACAGACATAGAACTATTACTGCCATAGCTATTATTACTGTAGTATGAGGGTGGCACTTGCCCTCCCCCTTCTCTTCTTCTCTTGAACTCATGCAGACAAGTGAGGCTTTCCCAAAAGAAGTGCCCATTAGTAAAACTCACTTTCTTAGCATTCTAGGGGCAACCCTGGTGGAGTGAATATCCATCAACCACTGTATACCTTAACTCTTGAGCCCCCACTGGTGTGCTTTCCCTTTGACCAGTCAGCCAACTGAACACCATTAACTCAACAAGAATTATTTACTAAACAAAGGCAGTCAGAATAATAAGAATGCTCCGCTCATAAACCAGAGACACAGTCTGCCCCAATGCATACAATTCCCACTGTGAGAGAGTAGGCATAGACTTTACCTGTTTCTACCTTTTTCCATGAGCTAAACTGTTCACATCTGAAAGTGGCACATTAACTGTTATGAGTGACTTAGATAAATGCATGCGCTCCAAATTTTAAAGATAATACTAAACTGAAGAGAAATAGCCAACACACTGAATGACATTGTTAGGATATAAAAAGAGCTTGACAGACTAGAGCATTGGACTGAATCTAATAAGGTGAAATTCAATAGGGATAATGTATTATGTTAAATAAAATCTTACACTTGGGTTCAAAAAAAGAAACTATTAAGTACAGGATGGAGGCAGGATGTTTAGATGTCAGTTTGGCTAAAAATTATATAGAGGAGCCCTGTATGCTCCATATGAGACAACAGCATGACACAGGTACCATAAATAAACATTGTCATTTCTGGCTGCATGAGGAGGAACACATAGTTTCCAGAGTTGAGAAGATTGCACTTTAAACTTGTCATATCTCATATAAAATATTGTGTTTGGTTCAGGAAGGACATTGATAAATCAGGGAGAGCCCAGCCGAAGGTAAGCAGCGTATTGAAGAGATTTGAGTTCATGCCATATGAGAGTCAATAGAAGGAATGGAGTGTGTTTATCTTTGAGAATAGAAGACTTCAGGCCATGATAGCTGTGTTCAAGTATTCAAATGCTGTCATGTGGAAGAGGGATTCGATTTGTTCTGTTTGGCTGTAAAGGGCAGAAATAGGCACAATGAATGGAAGTTACAATGAGGCAAATTGAGGTTTGATGTCTAGAAAAACTTCTTAAGAACTAAAGTTGCTCTGAGTGGAATGGACTGTCTCAAAGGTTAGGTTCCCCTTCCTTGGGGGACTACAGGGGATGAAGACCCCTTTGTGACATACGTTGTAGAAGGGGTTCCTTCTATATATAGTTTATGGACACCGAAGTCCCTTCAAATTTCTATGATTTCAAAATTCTATGATTCTGTGACTCTGTGAGTACCTATTGATATGGATATGACTGAAAAGACTGTCACCTCAGCTGCCTTCTCTCTGAATTCCTGAGGCTCCTCCTCCCATTTGTGAGCTCTTCCCAGAACTTTCATTTTTGAGGAAGGACCCAGCCCAGTCATTCTTTATTCTCTGGACATCACCACCATAACCCTTCATGAGTACCTACCTGTAATAGCAGTTAATCTACCACACCCAGCATGGCCTGCTAGCACAGGTTCTTTGATGTGTTTTGCTAAAGGAAAGACAACTTTTAAAGGGTTCAACAATCTTACTTTAATTACAGATAAGTAGAAAATACAACCAGAGAAATTAGCAGAGATTCAATCGGCAGGGCCCCTACTGTCTGAACACCTACATACACCACGAGACCAGGACAGCACAAACCTCTGAGCAGTGGGGAGCTCTTAACAAACGGCTACTCAGAGTCCCACCCAGGAAGCTGAAAGGTCCTTCTCATGAGCAAATTCCCCTCACCTCAGAATATATGCACACTTTTGGCTAATAGACTCAGAGCCAGAAAGCATCACAACTCTCTAGACTCAGTGCCTAATTAGCTTAGTACCAAAAGGTGTGAAAGCCTTCCTAGGAGCAAGCCTCCCCTAAGCAATTTCCTCCTTAGGCCACTTCCTCCTCCAATGGACTCTGTGTGACTCAGGATGTATCACAGCTGTGAAAGCAAGACATCCGTGACTGAACACATGTGGTCACATAGGCCTATTAATGGACAGGCCTATTAATGACCTACCTCCTGACTTCCTTTTAGCTCTCTTTTGTGTGCTGCTTCCTGCCCTCCAATCTAAAGAGAATCTGCATTTGGCTGGTATCTTTATCCCCACTGCTTAGCACTGTCCCTAGCAGGGAGTAAATGTTTGATAAATGTTGGTTGACATGACTTACCGTGTCCAGCCCTTCTTCTCCTATCCTAAATGTCCTTGATAATATGGCAACCCATATGAATGTAAGGGAATATTATTGTGCAGGAAGAAATGAACAGAGGGAATTCAGAGAAGCATCGAAAGATTTATGTAAATGAATGTAGAACAGCATAAAGAGAACCAAGAAAACAATGTATCAGTCAACAAGAATTCATTAAGTACTTGCTATTTGCCAAGCACTGTTCTAAGTTGTCACAATAAAAAGATAGGAAAAAAAAAACTCAATATCTACCACTGAAGATCTTACTTTCTAATGAGTAAAACAACCTTTAAGTGATTGGGTAAATACAAGATACACACAAAGTGTAAATGAAAAAATGGCTAAAAGGAAGTTGAATTGTGAGTAATTTAAAAACCAGGGGAGATCTAAGAGAACATATATAATAAAGCTAATGTCTCCATCATGGCAGAAAATTGAAGAATTTCTAGGGCAGAATGTTGTATGAATTATGAGATTTTCATATTATGTTGAATTTTTTTTACTTGACTTTTTCATTATAGGGGAAATTTCAATTGTGAGGAGAGCAGCAGTTTTAATGGCTATGATATAAGGACCAAAGACATCAGTAAAACATATTTTTATGTGTCACCTATGACCTAGATAACATTTAAATGGCATCTAGAAACCACTAAGGGGCCATGGGATCACATGGACTAGATCTGATCCTGCAGGCCTTACTCCTTCACTCTGTCCCCATGCCAAAGTAGAACTTTAGAAAAATCACTAAATAAAGCTTAGGTATGGCTCATATCTAGGAGTTTCTTCAAAGTAAGTAAAAAATCTCCCTAACTCCCATATAAACATACAATGTACCATATGGATATCAAAAATGGGATAGCCTAGGCAGCGAAGTGGCACAGTGAATGGAGGGCCCACCCTGGAGTCAGGAGGACTTGAGTTCAAATTTACCCTTAGACACTTGACATTGACACACTTACTGACTGTGTGACCTTGGGCAAGTCACTTAACCTCAACTGCCTTACCTTCCCCCCTCCAAAAAAAAAAAAGAATGGGATAGCCTTTAGTTTCTGTACTATGTAAAATTAATAAGATGCAAGGGACTCATAGGCATACATAGATACATACACGCAGCTAGATGGCTCAATGGATAGAGCACTGGGCTTGAAATCAGGAAGACTCATCTTCCTGAGTTCAAATCTGACCTCAGACTTTCACTACTGCGTGACCTTGAGCAAGTCACTTAACCCTGTTTGCCTCAGTTCTTCATCTGTAAAATAAACTGGAGAAGGAAGCTGCAAATCCTGCCAGTATCTGTGCTAAGAAAACCCTAAATAGGACTACAAAGAGTTGAACACAAGTGAAAAATGAGTGAACCAAACTGAAAATATTCTGCAACAACCAGAAAAATGAAGGAGAAAATGGAATAATGTGTTTTAAAGAGCAATGGAGCTCAAGATACAGCATAGGACGACCTACCCTGCAAATCTGAGCATAACCACTGACAGAAAAAGATGGATGGTCAATCATAAAGAGGCATTCTAAACATTCTTAGAAAGGAAACCAGACCTAAAGAGATTGCTTGCTTCTCCTACATCCCGGACAACAGAAGTACCAGAAGAATAAATAAATTCAGCCAACAGCAACAATAAAACAAGAGAGATAGTATTGAGAGACTTCTTTCTGATTGGACACAAAGAGACAAGGGTGAAAGCAGAAGTCAAACAGAAGTGATAATGAAGAAGTAGGCACAACGCTGCCCCACCCTCCACAGGTGAATCAGTATTTTTTTGAGACTAAATTACAAAACGGGACTGCGTATAAAAAAGGAAAAAGAGTAAAAATATAGAGGAGAATATGTGATTTATCCTAGTCATGTTAAAGACTAACAATAATTTGTGTAATCTCTGAGAAAAAAAAGAACCTATGGTAGAATGGTTGAAAAGGTAAAGGGAAGGATTGAAAAAGAAGGAAAGAAAGGGAAAAACCTTGTTTCATCGGTGAGAGAAGGTACTAATGATGAATCCTATGAGAGAAGAAAGATCATCTATCAAAGGAGAGGAGGACCTTGGGAACTCCAAGGGGCTCATGATGGAGAGGGTTATCTACAGAAAGAATTACAGAGTCTGAATGCAGATTGAAGCAAACTTCTTGATCTCTCTTTTTTTGTTTTCTTTCTTCTTTCTCGTTGTTCACTTCATTGGTTATAATTCTTCTTTACAATTTGACTAATGCTTAGTGTGAAAGTATTTGTAGAATCTATGTTGAATTGCATGCCGCCATGGGGGGTGGGAGGGGAAGAAGATGGAGGGGGAGAAAATTTGGAAGAAGACGGAGGGGGAGAAAGTTTGGAACTAAGGGATTGTGGAACTGAATGTTGTAAACCAGAAGTAAATAAATAAATTTAGAATGAGGTGAAAAAATAAATAAATAAAAGAGGAGAGGACTGATGAACTGAATATGCATTCGAAAAAATTAGAAATCCAAAAGGAAAAAAAGCTAAAAGAAGCACAAAAGAGGGAATACTAAATATAGAGAAGAAATAAAGTAGAAACAAAAAAGTAAGAAGGATAAATAAAACTGAAAGTTCATTCTTCTAAAAATATAATAAAATTAATAAGCTGTTAGTCATTCTAATCAAACGTAAGAGCCAAGAAAGCAGATAAAACAACAAATGAACAAGGAAATAAATAAAGCCAGAAAAAAAAGAATCATCAGGGGAGGGAACAAGCATTTATTAAGCACCTACTATGTGCCCTTTAGTGGGTTTAGTATTTTTATAATTATTCTCTCATTTGATCCTCAGAAGAATCCTGTGAAATAAGTGCTATTGTTACCCGTATCTTACAGTTGAGGAAATTGAGGCAAACAGTGGATAAGTGAGTTGCCCAAGGTCTCGTAGCTAGTAAGTGTCTGAGGCTTGATTTGAACTCTGGACTTCCTAACTAGTGGCCCATTGCACTACCTACCTGTCTCTAATCAGAACATAGTATGCATAATTATATGCTGATGAACCTAAGCATACTAGGGAAATAAAGAAACATCTTCAGAAATACAAAATGACAGATCATATAGAGATATTTAATAACCCAATCTCAGAAAAAGAAATAGAACTAACGGTAAAGGAACTACAAAAGATAAACGCCTCTTCAGGATGGATTCACAGGAGAATTTTTATCAAACTGTAGTACCCATACTACAGAAATTATTCTCAAGAATCAAGAGGAGGAGTATCCTACAATAATCCTCTTATGAGAAAATATAATTCTAATGTCTAAACCAGTGAAGGAGAAAATGTAGAAGGAAAACCATAGACCAGTATCATTAATCAATACAGATTCAAAAATTTGGGACAAAATTCTGTGTAAAAAGAGACAACAGCAATTTATCAAAGAAATCATTCATTATGATCAAGTTAGATTTATACTGGTCAGTTGGTCAGTCAATAAATATTTATTAAATGCTTTCTATGTGCTGGGTTTAGTACTAAGTACTTTAGTAGTAAGCTTTGAGATACAAAGAAAAAGAAAAAAAAACAGTCCCAGCTTTCAAGGGGCTAACAATCTAATAGGGGAAATGACACATAAAAAAGAAGCTAAAAAGTGTGTGGGGGGGGTGTCCTGCCCTGGGCCCCATTCTTAAGTAGAGGACAAGGGAGGAATTCTCCATGATGTCCACTCACCAGTCTCTCCAATAAGAAAGAGGAAGGCACCCTGGGTAAGGGGGAACTGAGGAGGTATGATCTTGTAGGAAGATGAGTTTCTGGAAACAATGATAAAGTCCAAGTGAGTATCCAGGGATACAAGGATGGTTCAACATTAAGAAAACAATGTTAGTAATGTATTCTTTGGGGGGGGGAGGAAGGGGAGACAATTGGGGTTAAGTGACTAACCCAAGGTCACACAGCTAGTAAGTGTCAAGTGTCTGAAGCTGGATTTTAATGCAGCTCCTCCTGACTCCACAGCCAGTGCTCTATTCACTGCGCCACCTTGTGGCCTCTCCTGGGATGTATTCCTAATTAAAAAAAAAAAACGAGATAGAGGAAATTCTCAAAGATAAAATTATTATAAATGTTGCACGATTATGAAGGACAGGGATAATTATAGAGAACAACATCTTAAAAGAAGGAATGAGTGGGTGTACCCAAACCCTTCAAGGAGGTGGAAGATCCACAAGGACTGTACGTTGCAAATGTTTTCAGACTTTTTCCACTGATAGATTTTTCCAATAGATTGTGTTGGAAATGGCTAGGTAGAGCAGTGAATAGAGCAAGTCATTTAATCCCAATTGTCCTGCCTTCCCCCTCCAAAAAGCAAAAAGAAAATTGAATGTGCTAATTTTTCCTTTTTTTCTTTTTTTATTAAAAAATGCTATTTCTTACCCAAAATAGCAGGAGGAGCCATACTGAGGAAAACTGTGAGGATATAAAAAAATTACCAAAAACCCTTCATTTTTGAATTGATCTTAAGCGATTTGATTAAGGGAAACTGGTACACTGTCAGACACACAGCAGGTGGGGGTTCAAGTTGATGGTCACAAAGGAGATACACCCCCAAATATCTCAGGGTTCCCCTAAGCCCTGAGGGGATGATAAAGCTTGGGGGAGAAACAGGCTACATCACACTTCTTTAAAGTGTGTGCATGAACTTCTTAGCATGACATCCTCTAGATTGCATTTTGATTGACTGAGTGCACTATCAGTATGTGAATTTTAAAAGGATGGTGAGTCTGGCAAAATGGGGTGCTATGGGGCTGAAGTCATGGTTAAGAGGTATGAGAAAACATGGCATCCACACCTAATGCCCACACTCCCATGGTCAGTGGAGGTGAGAGTCATACTGAGCAAGGTAAACACGTATCAACATGCAACTCTGAGAGAGAGAGTAGTTCACCCAACGGGCCCAGGGGCCAAATCCAGCCTACTGCCTACTTTTGCACAAACCATAAGCTAGGGATGGCTAGGTGGTGCAGTGAATAGAGCACTGACCTGGAGTCAGGAGGACCTGAGTTCAAATCTGGCCTCAGATATTAGACACTTACTAACTGTATGACCTTGGACAAGTCACTTAACCCCCATTGCCCTACCCTCTTCCCTCCAAACCATAAGCTAAGAGTGGTTTTACATTTTTAGAGGGTTAAAAAAAAATCAAAAGAAGAATAATATTTTAGAGCACATGAAAATTATATGAAATTCATATTTCAGTGCCCATAACATTTTATTGGAACACAACAATGTGCATTCATTTATGTGCTGTCTACAGCTGCTTTTGAACTACAAAATCAGAGCTGAGTAGCTATGAGAGTGGTGTGTTCATTGCTTCACGTTGTGTCTCAGTCTACGGCAAATCTCAGAGATGCAGTTATAATTCAATAGTGTTGCAAGCACCATATTTATCAGGATGTTCTTTTTTGTTACCAGTACATAACCATAATGTCAACACAAGAAGAAAACATGTTGTACTTCAGAAGCACAGTGATGCATGAGTATTTTGTTGTTAAATTAGATTACTAAGCATTATGTTTACTAGGCAAGGACACAATGGTGGTGCTGAAAGAATATATGCCAACTAAGACATATTTTGCCTTTAGTAACAGGCTAAGTGCTCATCACAACTTTTCTAGGTCATAGGAGAGCAAGCTATAAAAATTAAAAAATTTAAAATGGAATGTCTCATCATGGAAGAATTCTTAACAAAAATCAAAAAATGAAAATAAGGTTACAACCAAATTGACTTTCCAAGTCATTCATTTGTTAGCCAAGCAAGGAAAGGCTGGAAAGTTAATCAAATTATTTTTTATCACAACAACCAAAGAAATATATCCAAATAAAATATATTCATTTAAGACTAGCCTTAAAATCATGTGTTTATACACGCATGTCAGTATTTGAAAGTACCTCCATGTGTGAAAAGACATTTTTCAAAGA
Source organism: Pseudocheirus occidentalis (assembly GCA_028646575.1). Classification (NCBI taxonomy): domain Eukaryota; kingdom Metazoa; phylum Chordata; class Mammalia; order Diprotodontia; family Pseudocheiridae; genus Pseudocheirus; species Pseudocheirus occidentalis. Next base: position 44,038,106 of record CM053594.1, read on the forward strand.
TCAAATATGTAAATTCTCATTTGCTCTTCAGTTGTGTCTAACCCTTCATGACCCCACTTGGGGTTTTCTTGGCAAAGATATTAGAATGGTTTGTTATTTCCTTTTCCAGCTCATTTTACAGATGTGGAAAATGGGGCAAACAGGGTTAGGTAAGTTGCCCAAGGTCACACAGCTAGCAAGCATCTGAGATCATATTTGAATGCAGGAAGATTGGTCTTTTTAACTCCAGGCTTGGCACTCTATCCACCTAACCAAAGAGCTGCCCAAAATCTCATTACAGATCAGCATTAACAGAGGAACATTTGCTATCTATGGATTTTTTTTTTTGGAGGCAATTGGGTTTAAGAGATTTGCCCAAGGTCACATAGCTAGTAAGTGTCTGAGGCTGGATTTGAACTCAGTTCCTGCTAATTTGAAGGCCAGTGATCTATTCACTGTACTCCCTAGCTGCCTCTGCAATTGATTTTGATGATAGGAAACACTAATTTTGAGTTCCAATTAAGTGAAAAGTTATTCCACATGCACACACGAAAAAGAAGTCCATTTTTCTCATTAGTCATTCTGCATTACGAAACAAAAATATTCTCTATTATTATTATTACTACATTTTGGATTTCATCAATAAAAAGTTTGTGAAAAAATTTTCTCATTGTGTAAGTATGTAATATACACAATTTTATTTCTCAGTCTACAAAGCCTAAAGTATTTACTGTCTTTATAGAAAAGATTTGCTAACCTCTGCCCTAGATTAGAACTAATATACTAAAAGAAAGCAACAACAAGCTCTACAGTACTCTTCAGTTGCTATGCCAAGAAATTAGTTGTGCCAAGTCTGCTACTGTGGTGAGCTTTGCCAGCATCTGTCCGTGAGTGAACTGACTTGTCACTTCTCCACTTCATTCAAGAGAATAAGGGGTCAGTTGGGAACTAAGACTAGTTGTACCAGAAGTATTTGACACCTGGTTCAATTTCTTGTTAATACTTTGCTATTCTATTCTATTAAATACCTTTTAATTGAGTTAATGTGTTATATTGCTTGGTCTGGCATTGAGATACATCTGTGGGGCCTTAAAGCTATAGATTTGATAAATGACTAACCTGACAGTAACATGAACCTTGATTTAACTGAGGGAACTCCCAGTTGCCCTAAGTATACTTTCTTCTTCCTCTTAATGACTTCCAGGTAAGATAAGAAAAATGGGAATGCCTCATATCCTTCTTTGCTCTGGTCAGATATTATGCCTTCTTCCCATCTCCCCAGATTGTAATTTTGAATGGCTTTCTTCTATGGTGTTCCAATAAATTGGCAAAAGTTTGCATGCTTCAACAAGGAGACAAGGTCATTGAGAGAATAAAGAGAACATTTATGGGTGAAAGTCAAACAAAAGTAGCCCAGTTTGAGGGAGGGCTAAGAGAAATGAATTACTATTTCTTGGAATTGTTATAGACAAAGGAAACTCAAATCAGTCGCTAGAGATTTGGGGATTGAGTATTAGGAAGAGGGGTGCAGTAGATCCTGAAACACATTCAAAGAAGGAGACAATGGAAGAGTGCCTTAGAATGCCTTAGTAGAGACTTTGCTTGGTGAGAGCACTGTAGAATAGCTTAGCAGAGACTTGCTCTGTGAGAGCACCTTTAAATGGCCTCGCACGTGGCGAACTTGAACTTCCAATAAACTTTACTTTTTCCTTGGCTGAGAAGACTTGAGTGGAATTCTTTCTGCGGGACCCGGCATGTTGGTATTTTGGGGTCTCGGGCAGCCATACTTCCAAGTAGTATGCATATATATACATGTATGTATGATACATATAATATGTATACATATATGAATATATAATATTATTATAGCTATTCCAAAGCAAAGAATACATGAATCTGGACAATCCTCAACACAGGCAATTTTCTACTGGGAGAAGACTTCATAAGAGAGTACACATCAGTCTTGAGCTAGTAGCTTCAACATCTCCCCAGAACAGGTTTAAAAGACTCTCATCATCTACCTGCCAAAACAAACCCAGTACCTTTATGAACACAACTACAAAACACTTTTCACACAAATAAAATCAGATCTCATTAATTGGAAAAACATCAATTGCTCATGGCTGGGTAGAGCTAATAAATATAAAAATGACAATTTTACCTAAATTAAATTACATATTTCATGCCATGCCAATCAATCTACCAAAAAATTACTTTAGAGAACTAGAAAAAATAGTGACAAAATTCATTTGGAAGAACAAAAGGTCCAGAATATCAAGGCAATTAATGAAAAGAAAGGTTAGGGAAGGTGGCCTAGCTGTACCAGATTCTAATCTCCATTATAAAGCAGCAGTCCTCAAAAGTGCCTGGTACTGGCTAAGGAATAGAGTAGTGGATCAATGAAATAGATTGGGTACAAAAGACTCAGTAGTCAATGACTATAGTTATATACTGTTTGATAAGCCCAAAGACCCCAGTTTCTGGGTTAAGAATTCACTATTTGACAAAAACTGCTGGGAAAATTGTAATATAGTATGGCAGAAACTGGGTATAGACCATCATCTAACGCTGTACACCAAAGTCAAGTCTAAATGGATGCACGATCTAGATATAAAGGCTGATAATGTAAATAATCTGGAGAAGCAAGGAATAGTTTATCTGTCAGATTTATGGAGTAGGGAAGACTTTATGACCAAAGAAGAGTTGGAGAGCATTATAAAATGCAAAACAG
>CM053594.1:44041315-44070606 GCA_028646575.1 Pseudocheirus occidentalis
ACATTCAGAGAAAGATCCAGAAAGACTAGAGTTTAAATGGAGACTGAAGCAATGCATGCTATCATTCTTTTCTATGTTTGGTTTTTGTTTCTCTTTTCTCATTGTTCACTCTATTGGCTACAACACCTATACAACCAGACTATTGTATAGTGTGAAAGAGTTTGCAGATGCTATACATGATTGTACGCCACCAGGGCGGGGGTTGGGGGTGGGGAGGAAAGGGAGAAAAATCTGAAACTGAAGTGATTCTGGAAGTGAATCTTGTAAACTAAAAGTAAACAAACAAATCAGTAAAAAAATAAATATATAAAACACTCTCATCCCACTTGAAGGGCAGAGTGGGGGATGCTGATAAAGATCAAAATCCCACTAATGAGGATGTCTGTTAGAAAGCTAAGAAAGAGTGGTGCAACCCATACAAATGTGGCAGGGACCAAGGAAGTTGTTTGGGTGAGGTGTTGGTCCCTACTACATAAGAATGAAACAAAAAGGATATTCAAAATAGAGGAAGTTTTCTTCCTTTCTTTCTTCATTTCTTCCTTTCATTTTAATTTGATACCTTTAACTTAATCTAATACCTTTTGTTTTTAATACTCTTAGTCAAGAGCATTGGAACTGTAGGTTTCCACCCTCATCCTAAATAATGTAAACACAGAAGGCCTTCACTTCTCAAATGAATCAGTCAATCACAGTGGTAAACTTTTTGCTATTTTTTTTTTAGTGGTAAACTTTTTTTAAAACTTCTTAAACTAAACTTCTTAAACTAAAAACTTCACAAACTAAAAACCTGAAAGTGTTTTGGGATTAACCCTAGAACTCGAAGGGGAGAATTAGTTATCCATTTTCTGGGAACTTTGCCTGCCAATGTGAGAGTCAAGGAAGTATTCCCAGAGAGGTGTTAAATCACCATATTAAAATTAGCTCTCATGGAAATAGTAAACTGGGAGGTAGGGGGTGGGGAACCTTTGTATCAAATTTCCTTAATTATGATTTGGTATCCAAAATGTATAAACAACTAACGGACCAGAAGCCATTCCCCAATAGAAAAAGTATTAAAAGATATTAACAGTTGTTTAAATAAATGCAAGCTATTAACAGCCATAAAAAGCTCCAAATAATTAATAATAAGAAAAAATGCAAATAAAAACAGCTCTAAGTTTAACTCCACATTCAGAAAATTGGCAAAGATGGCAAAAGATTGGAATAGTCAATGGTACAGGGGTTGTGGAAAGATAGGCACACTAATGTATTGTTCGGGGAGCTAAAAAATTAGTACAACCATTCTGGCAAGTGATTTGGAATTATGCAAATACAATTACTAAAATATCTATATTTTACATGGAAACTATCGATTTTCTAAAATTTCAATTTGGAAACAGGTTAGGCATAAAACCCAAGGAGGTCATTATTTGCAACAACAACAACAAAAAAAAACCCAACATTTCTACATAAACCAAAATGTTTATAGCAGCACTCTTTCCAGTAGTAAAGAACTAGAATCAAAGAAGATGCTCATTGATTGTGGAATGGACAAACTGAACTATTTGGCACTTCTGCCTTAGTGGGCAAGGGGAAAAATAAGAAATTAAAGTGTTCTTTTCTAAAAGCAGGAGAATTTGGTTTTCCTTGGAGAGAAAAAAGAGATTAGGAGAGGATGAACACCTCATCCTCCTGGATTTCATATTGGTCAGCAGTCAATGTCTCTTCCTTCCAGTTTATGCTTGGTCATCACTCTGAATTAGCTCCAATGACTATAGTTGTGCTGGGCTCCTTCCAGTTAAAGCTTGTTACCACTTCATGTCTTCCTTTGCACAAACTCATCCCAACCTGGACTGATCCCCTAAACCTGGAAAATGTTGGGTAAACCCTCCTAATAATCAAGTCAGTTCCCTCACCCTAGTCTTTCCAGTCACTCTTCTCCGTAGGCAGGGACAAAAGGCAGGCATATATTTTCCCTTCTGCTTAACTGTCTATTTGTCTACCTCTGAAAGAAGATTAAAGATTGCTACAATGATTAAATTTTAAGACCCTGTTTTTTCAAACAAATCTTTTGCAGCTTATATCAAGCTAAAAGTTTTAAGTATTGATTGAAGTAAGGAACCTGCAAAGGTTTCTCCGGAGAACCAAAGTAGCTAAAAGCAGAGAGGCTCATCACCAGGTTGGCTACAGAGTGATGGCACTTTGGTTAGCTCAACTCTCCAAGATCAGCTATTAATACCAGGGTTGGCACCTGAGCATCTGATTTCTAGTCCCGGGTCACTGTGTGACCTAGATCAAGTTCATTCCCGTCTTTGGGCCTCTGTCACAGTCCATGAATGAAGAGAGGTTACCTCCCCAACCCCCTCCATTTCTCTATGAAGACTGCCGCAGGCTTCAAAAAAAGAATTGACGAAGCGCTTTAAAAATTGTTAACTAGTTTGTCCACTGTTGGACGCCGTAGGAAGGGAAGGGGTATACTAGGATGGAGTCTGGGAAGGTAGGAGAAGAGGGCGAAAAACAGCAGCTGGCGTGAGACTTCTGCCACCATTTTGTAACTGGGCGGTACCTCGACCCCAATCCCTTCCCACTAGGAAAAGGCGAGTCAAGCTGAGTCAAGCAACCATTTTCCTGCCCCGTGGCGAGCTAGAAAGCGGAACCTCTGACCAGGCCGGGAGAAGCCTCGCTACAGTTGGCCTTCGACTGCGCTCTCGCTCAGCCCTGCCCAACGGTGTCGTGACGTCAAAAATAGGCGCTGGCACCGCCCCCTTTTTTTCTCGTCGCTGGTGACGGACCCTGCGCGCGACGCGGTCCTGAGCTCGGGGAAGGAGGTAGGAGGAGGCGGCGACGGCGGCGGGGCGGGGGGGGGTGGGGGGGTCCAGAACGGGGCGGGGCCAGGCCAAGGCGGGGGGGAGGGGGGGCCGGCGGCGAAGGCCTCAGAGCCTTAGAAGGCCGTGGAGTTGGGGGCTCCGTGACTTGAAAGGGGTGGGTTCCTCAGGCGGTATTGAAGGCGGTGGGTAGGCAGAAGGAATTTAAGGGGGGAGGTGGGAGAAGGGCCTCCACGGGTAAAAGCCGGAGGAGGGAGCATGGTGAGTGGGGGAGGGGCTCCCTGGTCTCATTCATTCATTCATTCATTCGCGTCCGTGGGTCTGGCGTGCTTTGTGTCTGGAATGGGAGGGGACCCGGCTGGGCGAGACTTGGGGAGCCCCCAGTCTAGCGGGAGGCTGATGGAGCCTGGGGCTCGCCGAGTAATAAGTGCTGACCTGTCACTATCCCAGTGTGAAGCAGGTGCACCCTCCTGCAGACATCCTCGTTTTTTAAGGAGGTCGTGTAGCGGGGGCACCTGGAAGCCAGTAAGATTAAGCGCCTGTTGTGTGCCAGTCAGACTGGGAATGTAAAGATTAAGACAGCTCCTCCCAAAGAGCTCGAAATCTAATGGGGGTGACAACGTGCAAAAACAGATTTTCTCCAGGATAAATTAGATACTCAACAGAAGAAAGGCAGGGGATTAAGGAGGATCGGGCAAGACTTCCTACGGAAGGTGGGATTTTAACGAGGATCTGAAGGAAGCCAAAGAATCCAAGAGGTTAGTTAGAAGAGAGAGCATGCCAGGCATGGGGGACAGTCAGTGCAAACGTCTAGAGATGAAGCGGGGACTGTCCTGCCTGAGGAATGGAAAGGAGGCCAGTGTCACTGGATAACAGAATATAGGGAGAATGATGTAAAGTGTAAAAGATGAGGTGGAGTAAGTTACAAAGGGCTTTGAATGCCAACAAATCCTGGAGGTGATAGGAAGCCCCTGAAGTTTATTGAGTAGAAGGAGGGGGGAGTGCACTTTAGACAGGTAGCCGGAGGGTGGACTTGGAATGGGGAGAGACTTGTAGGGAGACCAACCAGCAGTTTAGTGCACTAGCCTAAATATAAGGTGATTTAGGGCCTATTCCAGCTAGTAGCATCTAAGGAGAGTAGTAGGCATATGCCTAAATGTTGATGCTTCTGGATGGTAACTACTTAGAACACCAGGCAATTCTCTAAGCCTGAATTTCAAATAGATATTGGATCTGCTTCAGTGGAGAACATTTCTTCACCTGGGAATTTATCTTACTTCCTTCTGTTTCCCAATGAAATCACATTTCATTCAGTCCCTTTGCCTTTATTAATGAGGAAACCAGGCCCAGAGAGGTGAAATAATTTATCTAATAATAGCTGACATTGATATGATAGTGGAAGGTTTACAAAATGCTTCTCCATGTTCAGAAACCTGTCCTCGTCCCTGTTTGGGGCGTGTCAACTTGCTCTTCTATGGCCCAACCCTATAACTTCCTTTACCACCTTTTTCCTAGTATGTTCTTGTTAATGATAATGATAATAATAATTATTAATAATAATAATAGCACTCATGTAGCGCTTTGAGGTTTGTAAAAATTTTATGTGTCATCTCATTTGATCCTCACAACCCCATTTTTCAGATGAGAAAACTGAAGCTGAGAAGGGTTGTCACTTGGCCTGGGTCACATGGCTAGCATCAGAAGCTGAACTCAGGCCTTCCTGTCTCTAAATCCAGCCTTCTATCCATGTTGCCACCTAGCTGTCTCCCCTTATTATAGGTCTTCTTAAGTGAACTTAAAAAAAAGCAAAACATCACTGGATCACTATATTTCAACATAATGGTTTCCTTTGTAATCCTTTGTTTTATGAATTTAAAAACATTCTGAGGAGAGGTTTCCCCTAACTATTTGAGGGGCTCTTGACACACAAAAGGTTAAGAACCCCTCCTGGATTAGAATGTAAATTGCACTGAGGGAAGGTACCATTTTTACTTTGTAGCAAGCACTTAGTAAATGCTTTTTCATTTCATTCATTAATGAGGAAGCCAACTTAGATTAGAATGATTTACCTAATAATAGCAGACATAAAATGCTGACTCTGTAATACCAATACTTGGTTTAAGGTTGACACATTCCTTGACACATTCTCTTTTGATCCTCAGGATCATGCTTGAGTTAAGTCCTTAGGTATTAACTCAGTTTTACAAATGAAGAGGCTCAATGCTGGAGACATAGACAGAAAATAAAGGGGGACAGGTCTGAGTTAAGTGCTAAGGTATTTACTTCATTTTATAAATAAGGAATCTGAGGTTCAAAGCTGGGAATAGAGACAGAAGTAAAAAAGGGACTCCCCTCAAGGAGGCAATAAAGTGTGTGTGTGTGTGTGTGTGTGTGTGTGTGTGAGAGAGTGTGTGTGTGAGAGAGAGTGTGTGAGTGGGAAAATAATATGCACAAAGTGTGTGTGTTTGGTCTGTGTATCTCTATAAAATAAATGTGGTCTAGTAGACATCAGAAGCAGGATTTAGCGTGTCTTCTGATTGCCTAGCCCAGTGCTTTTACTACTTACTACACCAGCATGAGGACAGGGACACGAGAGGGCGGGACATGGCTGTGGAGATTCTCAGGGAAGAAAAGCTCACCTTTTGCTGAGGTTAAGAAGACACAGACTTCTTAGAAGTAGTTCGAGTTATACCTAGCTGACTGGAGGAGAGGGTGTTCCAGGTGTGAGGAAGAGCCAGAGCTGGAGACGCTGCCTTCCCTCAGATGGCAGGCCTCTTCCACCAGGCACCCTGAAGTTCTTTTCTCTGCTAATGACTCCACCTAAGAGCAGGACTTTTACTTTGGATTTCCTGCCTACTCTCTGGGCTGCACATCTGTGCAATTTGTCATCAACCCCTGACTCCCAGACAGATTATCTTCAAGTATTTGAAGGAATATTTTAGGAAAGGCAGGACTGGACTCATTCTGCTTTTCCCCAAATGGTGTAACAAGGACCAGCGAGAAGATGTGGGAAGTGGGAAGGAAGGAGGACAATCTTAGGTCAATGTAAGGAAAAACTTCCTCCAGTTAGAATTGGCCTGAAGGAGGTAGTGGGTTCTCCGTGACTGCTTGTCAGGAATGTTGTAGAAAGACCACCATTCTGGGCTGAGTGAAACTAATGTCCTTCGCAGCCCCTTTGAATTCCAGTTCTCAGACCTCCAGCTTCCTGAAGAAGGGGCTGTGCATTTGGGCTTACGAGATGATAGTGTAACAAGAGGGGCAGGAGACCTAGATTTTAGTCCCCTCTCTGCCGCTGACCCACTGTCTGACCCTAGATCGCCACTTCCCTTCTCAGAGCCTCAGTGTAAAATCTCATGAGTAAAATCAGGAGATTAGATGAGATGATTTATAAGATCCTTTCCAGCCCTGACAAATTGTGGGCTAGGATTTTAGATGGAAATGCCTAGTAATAAAGACCTTGTTTAAGGACTTCTGGCAGGCATAAACGGACAAGAACTGGTGGGTGGAATGGTATTCTAATGTTCCTTAGAGCCTGGCTGATCCCTCTTAATAATATTAATAAGAGCTAATGTTTATATAGAAGTTGTATGTATAATGTGGTATATGGGCCCTTTTTTTTTTTTTGCTTTTTGGATGGCAGTTGGGGTTAAGTGACTTGCCCACGGTCACACGGCTAATTTTTGTGTTAAGTGTCTAAGGCCGGATTTGAACTCAGGTCCTCCTGACTCCAGGGCCGGTGCTCTACTCACTGCGCCACCTAGCCGCCCCATGGGCCCTTTCTTCTTAATCCTCAGAACCCTGTGAGCTGAGTGCCATAGTTACTGTATAACAGAAGCTAAAGTTACATCAAATACCAATGATGGGGGCGGCCATTGTACCTCATGTCAAAGTTATATTGTACATGAAGAATTTTGACCCTAGAGTCAGGTCTTGGGCTAACATCCCACCTTCACTACCTGTTTGACCTCAGGCTAATCACACTTGACTGAGCCTAATTCTCTTCATCTGTAAGATGGCCTCTGCGGTCTCTTCCAACTCAGGATCCAAGATCTCTTTTTTATTAAAAAAAAAATTTTTTTAACTTTGGAGTTTCAGATTTTCTTCCTTTTCCCCTCCTCACTCACCTAAAGTTTGCTCTGGTGGATATGGACCTCCCCAGGTCTGGCCCAGTGCGATTCATGCTGGGCTGTGTTCAGCTCCAGCTCATGTGATAGACCCTTCCTGTCAGCCTGCCAGGATGCCTTCAGTGGGAGATTTGTTTCTCTCTGTCACTTTTTGTGTTCTGTAGCTTTGAAATTTGTATAGAGTCATTTTTTACAGGTATTAGAGGTGGTGGGAGTGGGAGCTTAAGCAAGTTCCTGCTATTACTCCACCATCTTGACTCTGCCCCCCTCCCCTGTCTTTTTAAAAAATAATATCTTATTTCCCCTCCCAGTTACACATACATTTTTTTGTTTTGTTTTGAGTTCCAAATTCTATCCCTTTCCTCCCCCCTCCCTGAGCTGGTGAGCAATCAGATACAGGTTATACATGTGCAGTCATGTGAAGCATTTCCATATTGGTCATTTTGTAAAAGAAGACTTGAACAAAAAAAGAAAGAAGGAATAAGTAAATAAAAGAAAGAGGAAAATAGTATGCTTCAGTCAGTATTCAAACAGTATCAGTTCTTTCTCTGGAGGCAGATAGTATTTTTCATCGGAGTCCTTTGGATTGTCTTAGATCATTGTATGGCAGAGAATAGTCAGATCATTCACTGTTCATCATACGGTATTGCTGTTACTTCGTGCAATGTTCTGGTTCTGCTCACTTCTCTTTGTATCAATTCATGTCCATCTTTTCAGGTTTTTCTGAAATCATCAGGATCCAAGATCTTGTGAAGAGATGGGTAAAGGTGGAGGTGGGGCATTTGAAGTTGAAGGTAGTGAAAGGGGCTGATGGCCTTCACTGCCCCTGTCACAAATGCTGGGGATTGTTTTACCCCTGTAAGGAGGGGTAGGGGGCAGGCTTTCTGAGATTTCTTTCCCTGCTGCCTTGAAACATACCCAAGTCTCCTCCATCCTAAAAAAAACTCTCCCTGGACCCTGCCATCCTCCCGGCCTGTCATCCTTTTACAGCCAAACTCTTAAAAAAGATGTCTGCATTTGTCTCAACTTCCACTCTTCATACTTGTAATCTCTTGCAGTAGGGTTTCCATCCATTTCTCAGCTGAATCTGCTCTCTCCAAAGTTAAAAATGTTCTCTTAATTGCTAAATCAGGAGATTTTTTCTCAGTAGTCACCCTTCTTCAGTTCTCTATAAGAGTTCACACTATTGACTCTTTCCTCCTGGATCTTCTCTTCTCTGGGTTTTAGTGATTCAACTCTCTGTTATCCTTCTGCCTCTCTGAGTGCTCTTTTTCAGTCTCCTTTGTTGATTCTTTATCCATATCCTAGCTCCTAAATGTGACTATATCCCAAGGCTGTGGTGTCAGACTCGTAGAAAAGGATCTCTATATTGACTTAGAAAAACCACAAATTAACATTATCTATGTTGTATTGTATTTTTGCTTATTTTGTTAAGCATTTCAACCTCTGTTTTCAGCTGTGCCCTTTTACTGCCTACTCTCTACCTTTTAGAGGGGAAGAGGAGTAGTGAATCAAGGCCTTCTTCCTGACAATCTGTCCAGTGTCCCTAGCATCCAAACTCCCTTGCCAGGAGGGACACCTTCCACTCAGTGATGAACATTTTTCACAACTGGTCATGACCTTCACATCCTAGTGATTCTGAACCCCTGTAGATCATCTTCCAAACCTCATTCCCCACTCCCATCACCTGATTCTCTATTCCCATCCCTTTCAACTCTCTCACTCCAAAGTTTCAACCAACCCCCACTCCCTACCCCTGCTGGCCTTTGCACTGTGCCCTCTGGAATTCTTGTTCCAGAGGCAACAGACTTCCCTTCATTCTTAATCTTTTCCTCTCCTATTCCTTCCATCTACTAGCTCTTAATGAAACTTGGCTTCCCCAAAATGACAACCTTCCTGGCTATTTTTCTCAATGCAGACTTCACCTTCACTCATTCTCCTCTGTTTTGTTTGAGGAGAGAGGTTGAAATATTCCTTGCTCTCCATCAATTTCCAGGTTTTCTTCCATCTGCCATCACTCAGGAATCTTTCTTCCTTTGAAGTCCATGCTCTTCATATCTACTACCCAATCAAAATCCTGGTAGACATTTTCTGTAGACCTTCCCAGATCACTCCCCTTCCTTAACGAATTCAATAACTGCCTCATAGTTTCTCTCCTCCCCAATGCCTGTCCTTGTACTAGGAGCCTTCAGTATATTTATTCTTCCTCAGTTTCTCTAACCACTCATTTCCTCATCCTGCTCACTTCCCTCTGTCCCAACCTCAGCCACATACAAAGATGGTCACACCTTTGATCTTGCCATCATCCTCTAATGCACTGTCTCGAGAACTCCAAAATCCTCTTATCTGACCATAACTTACTGACTCTTCTCTTACTAAACCCTACTCTGTTCACATTGTGCCCTCCAACTCCTTGACCCCCTCAGTTTTCTCCTAGGCCCTCTCCATTAGGGTTAGGGTCAGAGTTAGTCACTCCCTCTTCTCACATTGAGCCCTCGGTGAACCAATTCAGTTCTGTACTATCCTCCTTCAGTACTTAGCCACCATTCAGCATCTTTGCATACACATGCTCCTGGACTAAGGTGAAGAAAATCCCACGGTCACTCAGCTGGGCCCTGACGGCCACTAGTCATCCTGGGGTCTTCCTCACTACTTACCACCCCCCACGTTCGACCTGATGCCCAAACCTGGGAATTTTACCTTTGCATTGGCTCTCAAATGTGGCCCCTCCCCCCCATCTGTCCTCTTAACTCTGTCTGCACCCTGGTCCACGCCCTTAGCCCTCCACATGCAGACTATCGCAGCAGCCTGTTGGTTGGTTCCCCTGCCTCAAGTCTCTCTCCACTTCAGTCCATCTTCCTTTCAGTCACTAACGTGATTTTCCTAAAATGCAGGTTGGATCATGTCTCTTCTCCTCCTCCCTCCCTTAAAGCCTCCAGGATCAAATACAAAATGCTCTACTTGACGTTCAAAGCCCTTCAAACCTAGCTCCCACGTATCTTTCCAGACTTTTTACACTTTATTCCCCAACTGTATATTAAATCCAGTCATCCTGGCCTCTGGCTGTTCCACCAACAAAACAATCTGTTTCTCAGCTGTGGGCATTTTCTCCAGCTTGTCCCTCTTCAGTTACACCTTCTGACTTCTCTGGATTCCTTAAGTTCCACCTAAAATCCTATAGGAGGCTTTTCCCAACCCTTTTTAATTCTAAAATCTTTCCTCTGTTAGTGATTTCCTGTTCATCCTGTATGGAGCTTGCTTTGTACATATATTTGTTTGTATGTTGTCTCCACCGTTACAGTGTAAGCTCCTCGAGGACGAGCACTGCCTTTTACCTCTTAGTATCCCCAGCCCTTAGTGACTGGCACTAAACAGGAACTTAATTCCTAGTTTTAGTCTGGTCTGGCCCTGCTTGTGCCAGCAGGGAGTTTGACATCTCTGTCCTGAGGCATATGGGCCCTTTTCTCTCTATATTCTTTTACTTAGTCATCTCATTAGCTTCCGTGGGTTAACTGTCACTTCTTTTTAGAGGATTCCTAAATCTATCTAGCTCTTATCTCATGTCACCTACTTCCTGGGAGACATTTCAGATTGGATGTCCCAGTTTAAGAAAGACATCTTAAGCTCAGCAAGACCGAAGCAGAACTCATCTTTCCTGGCAAGCCTGTCCTCCTTCAGAACTCCTTCATTTCTGTCAAAGACAGCACCACTTTCACCAGCTCCTGGGCTTGCAAATTTGGCATTGTGTCTGACTTGCTCCCTTACTCTAAATATCCACTCAGCTCCCAGATTTTATCTTTTCTTTCTCCACTGTATTTCTGACTCTCAGACATTTTTGTTTTCAGCACAGTCTCATTTGCCATAAGAATCTCCAAACACTAACTGTTTAGATTGGCAGCACCCTGGGCCAGTCGGGAAACTCATTGATGCACATTTTCCCTTCAATAAGAACAGCCATTTTTATTCTTTGCAAGTTCATAGTCTGATGTATTTAAGGGTTACGGCATACATCTAATAAGCAAGTTTTGTTTATTTTGTGAATAAAATGTTTTATCTGCTATAACATAACAGAGATTTACAGTACACCCAGCAAAACACCACACATACTGACTGCGGCGCACCTTCTGAGAGCCTCTGCTCTGTTCATGTTGCCAGCCCCACAATGCAGACCCTTCCTGCCCCCCAACCTCCTGCTTCATCTCCTAGCCTTAAGTCCACCCTCCCTAATCTGTCCTTCCCACCTGCTGCCAAAGGGATATTCTTTAGGTATGTCACTGTTCAAGGAGCTAGAGGCTCCCAGGTGCCTCAAAGGTCTAATGCAGTAGTTCTCAACCTTCCTAATGCCGTGATCCTTTAATGCTCGTGTGTGGGCAGACCAACCTGGAGAGGAGCAGTGTCTCGCTTCCTAAGACCATCGGAAATATGTGTTTTCTGATGTTCATAGGTGACCCCTGTGAAAGAGTCATTGGACCCCCAAAGGGGTCACGACCCACAGGTTGAGAACTGCTGGTCTAATGTAAAGTTCTGTCAAGCCCTTCATGGACTGACTCCACCTTACATTTCTAACTGGATTATACTTGACTCCCCTTCTTGTGGTTGCCATGGATAACATTTCATGCCACCACTCCACCCTCAGTCCCTGGAGTCCCTTGTCTCCTACATGAAGCTGCTCCTGATCCCCAGAGTCGATAGCACTGTCTTACTTTTTATGTATTTTGTATGTTTTCTGTATACTTAGTTTAGTATATTCTGTCTATGCTATCAGAATAGAAGCCTGTTGAGTGCCTGGGCTGCTTTGTTTTTGTCTCTATCCCTAGCACAATGCTTGGCACACAGTAGGCACTTTCCGATTAAAATCCCTTCTAGCTCTGAAGCCCATGATCTCCTCTGTGCTCGTGTTAATCAGGACTCTGCCACTAACTTGCTTGTGATTTTGATCATTGGACCTCTTGGAGCCTCACTTTCCCCATATGTGAAATGAGGAATTGGGACTAGGTGGTCTCTAGGGTGCCTCCTGGTGCCAACCTTCTAAGTGCTAAGGAAGGTTCCTTCCCCAACAGGCTGTTCATTCTGAGGAGCTCTTCCTTGTCTTAGTTTAAGATGGACTTTTTGGTTGGTCCGAATGATCCTAAAGGTAGAGCTCTGTTTTGGAGATGAAGCCCAGCCCATCAGTCTTCCTCATCCCTCAGACAGGTCTTACCTGATTCTGTATTGAGCTGGGGTAATGCTAATGCCCTGCCCATGAGGGTGGGGGCCTCTTGTGACTTCCTGATGGACACTTGGGGACACAACAGTAAGGCAGTCCATGGCTTCTTTCCCTTTTGAACCTCCAGGCCACCACTGCAAGCAGCCAAGAGTACACTTGGGACTTTGGAAAAAGGTCTGTTTTACAGATACAAGAATATTAGGATGGGCTGTTCATGTTACCATACTATCAGGTGCTTTGCTCTGTGGAGTCTGTGAGACAGGAAAGGGAGGAAAAATGGTAACTCCTTGTTTTTAGGCTTATTTTTAGTGGTATACTCTTTTAGCTTTTTGTTTGTTCATCACATATACTTCTAAATGTACCATTTCCCCATCTTCCCCGGGCAGTTTTCAGCAAACCTTCCCATAATAACCAGGGTTTAAAAGGAAATCGGAACAGGTTGCAGAACCTGACATCCACTCTAGCCGATGTCCTATGCAGTATTGTCCACCCCCATGCCCACCTCTCTAATACAAGGGAAAAGGTGTTTTCTTTGTATTTTTAAGTCTTATTTTTATTGTTATCTCTTGTTCTTTTGTCTGAATTTTCAAATATATTTTTCTCTGTTCCCACATCCTGGAAGCCACCCTGTTAACCCAACAAAGATTTTTTTTAAAAGGAAGAAAAGCAGCTTAGCAAAAGAAAAAAATCAACCATAACTGACAGTATAGGTTATGTCATATCCTGTACCCACATTCCCTTACCTTTACACAAAGGGACTGGTCCCTTCCTGGGTCAAGTATACCCTTTACATTGATGTGTCATGTCCTGGTGATGCTTGGTGGTGGGTAAAAGATAAAGTGAGGAAACAAAGGTTTGCTCTTTCAAACATGCCAGTTGCACAGGGGATCTGGACTAGGGCCCGTTCCTCATCTTCGGACTGGACCTCAAATACTGTGGGAGAGGCAAACTTTCGTATGTTAAAAAAAACAATCAAATAAAACCAATTAATTAAAAGGAAACAGTACAGCATTATGTAATCTGATTTCTAATTGGAGGAAAGATTAGGGACTTTCCAAGTTGGGAGGGGGAGGGTGAACAAGTACAATTCCCTGATTTCAGAGAAGGACATGTCCCATCCCACCCAAGTATCTGTGAACAATCAAAGAAATCTGGAAACAAGATTGATCAATGTAAGACAAGTTTTTTAAAAAGGCATATGGGTTCCTTGAGACGTTCGATGGTGAGAAAACTCATAGCCCAGGTCCTTGGTTAAAGATCTGGTTATGCAGCAGGTAGGGGTGATCCAGGTTCAAACAATACAAGAAGGTTTTCTCCCAACTCCCACAATTGAATAAAGTTTCCTCACTAGACCCATTATTGAATAGAAAAGGAAATGAGCTAGCTCCAGAACTGAGTCACATGATGGAGTCAGCATGGTTTACTAAGCAGTAGTTCTCAACCTGTGGGTTGTGACCCCTTTGGGGGTCCAACAGGGTTGCCTAAAACACATCAGAAAACACATATTTCCAATGGCCTTAGGAACAGAGACACGGCTCCTCCATCCGTCTCCAGTGGGTCTGCTCACATGTAGACACACCCACGTACGAGTATTAAAGGGTTGAGGCATTAGGAAGGTTGAGAACCACTGGTTTACTCAGTCCCATGACTAACCACATGTCCTAATCCCTTTAATTCCCTCAATTTCCTCATGCTGGTGGAACATTCTTTCTATTGAGGGTGTTGTTGCGTTTTGCATGTTGTTTTCCTGCTTCTGTTGACTTAAGTCTGTGTCATTCTTTATGTCTTAATGTGAATCTTTAATGTCTCAGTTTGGTTATTGATGCCATGGGGCTTTAAAGAATCTTGCATTGAGACCCTGGACTACATTTTTTTTTTTGATCAGAGCTTGATAGTCTCCTTTTGTGAGGTTGATCTGAAAGATTCTAAATTCTCAAAAGTTCCAGGTACACAGCAAAGTGGACACTAATCTCGTGTTTACATGATGATTTACACCTCAAAGTGGTGCTTTCCCATCCATTATTTCATCTGATCCTCAGATGACAGATTGTCATTGGTGTGTGAAGGTCACCCTGGGTTCTCCAGAGCTGTGCCAGTGGAGCACAAGCTCTCGCAGACCGAGGCTGCTGAAGGGCTCCTAGAACTGGCTGAGTCGGGCTTGGCTGCTCATCATCAGCACTGGGCCATGGCCCAAGCACAGCACTGCACACATCTGCTTAGGTCATGAAGGGCTCTGACCTCAGCCAGTGGTACGACTGCCTGCCCACACTGCTGAAATTACATAATTCCTTTTTTTTTTTATTATCTACGATATTTCTGTGACTGAAAATGAACATTTTATCCTTCCTTTCTCCACCATGTCTGACATCCAACTCCTTTCTACTCGAGTGGATCTCAGACATTTTTGTTTTTAGCACAGTCTCATTTGCTACAAGGAATCTCTGAACACTGACTGTTTAGATTGACAGCACCCTGGGCCAATTGGGAAACTCATTGATGCATATTTTCCCTTCAATGAGAGCAGCCATTTTTGTTCTTTGCAAGTTCATGGTCTGATGTGTTTAGGGGTCACAGCGTATGTCTGATACGTAAGTTTTGCTCATGTTGTGGATAAAATGTTTTATCTGCTATAACATAACAGAATTTTGCCGCACACCTGCTGTGGCTAGCAAGTCTGGGCCTAGCTACCAGCTGAGTGAAATAAAAGGAGAGAGAGAGAGAGAGAGAGAGAGAGAGAGAGAGAGAGAGAGAGAGAGAGAGAGAGAGCTTCTAGCTGAATAAGAAGGAGGGAGAGAGACAGGGATGTATTCCATCATCTGTTTATTGCAGACCTATTTCATACAGAGCCAAAGATACGTGGAAGATACAAGGTTTACATACCCTTAGCGGAATGCAAGGAACCACCCTTGGTCTTGATCTTTCTCTACTCCATCCCAAAGCCAATCACTCTTTAAGCTCTTTATCCTGGGACCACGTCCAGAGGCACAAACAGGGTGTTACAATCAAGACTTGCAAATTAACTCAGTACTTTCTTTAGATATTCATGAAACCAATGAGAGCATCCACCCAACAAGATTATGCTTTCCTTGCATATCTGCCTAATGACCTTTGTAGAACTGGGGAGCTAATGTGGCCAAGGACCCTGAAAGTCTTGGCCCACAGTACACACCCAGCAAAACACTGGAGGTACTGACTGCAGCACTCCTTCTGAGAGCCTCTGCTCTGCTCTCACTGGGGAAGGGACGGAGACCTACCTGACGGCGCTTTCATCAGAGGTGCCCTTCTGAGCCTGAGCACATTGGAGCATGCTCTTTGTCTTCCAAGTAAAAAGAAGTTTTATTGGTTTGGGTTTTGGTTAATCTGTCTCTTCCCTAGCCCCCCACACCCACTGAGCAATTCTTTTTCTAAAAATCCTTCAGTTTATCTCTACATATTCCCCTGTTGGCCTTTCTGCATTTTAAATTAATCTTGTCTCCTTCAGGAGGTGAGGGGCGTGTTTGCTTTATCTTCATTCTTTTGGATTTAAGAGTTTATATTGCCTTGGTCAGATTTCTAAAGTCTTTCAGAGTTGTTTTTATCATTAGATAGAAATGATTGATTCTTAAAATATTGAACCATTGACTGATGAGGAAACTAAGATCATGAACTACTGAGGGTCACAGCATGTATGTTACGTACCTAGAACTTACCAGCTAGAACCAGGCTGTTCCAACGCTCTCTCCAGCATTCTCCTTAATTTCTGTTGGAGTTTCCCTCCATGAATTTAAACCCTTCTGGAATGTTTGCTTTTTTTCTTTCTTTTTTTTTTTCTTTTTTTTTTTAAGCCTTCCCAGTTTCTTGGTGGTGATCAGGTCAAAAGTACTGTCATGGAATCAGAGGATTTGGAGCTGGAAGGACCCAGGGGTCAGCTAGGCAAAGGATCACTGAGCCCTTTCATTTTTTCCCCCAGTTTTAAATGTCTATTCATGTCTTTGTTTTTGATGTACCTTTTCTGAATGTACTCCTCGTCACCCCCCTGGCTCCTAGGGTGCTATCCCCTCATTATAGTAAGAGTGGCAGAAAGTTTGCACCTTCAGCCTGGGAAGAAGGGAGGTCGTCGGGTGGGCTTCTGCTCTTTTCTATGGGCTCAGGCCTGATCACCAAAATTGCACATGTGAGTCTATATATTTCAGTCTGCATCAATTTATACGTCTTTCCAGCTGCCGGTGGTGCCATACTGCTCAGAGTACTAGACCAGGAGTCAGGAAGATCTGAGTTCAAATGTGGTCTCAGACCACATTTGGAGGTCTGGGGGACCCTGGGCAAGTTACTTTTTTTTAGGGGGGAAGGCAAGGCAGTTGAGGTTAAGTAACTTGTACCAAGTATCAAGTGAAGGAGGCTAGATTTGAACTCAGGTCCTCCTGACTCTAGAGCTTGTGAGCTATTCACTAGGTGCGCCAGGCAAGTTACTTTAAAGACAACTGCAACAACAACAACCCTGTTTGCCTCAGTTTCCTCAACTGTAAAATGGGGAGGGAGAAATGTGGTAACGATAGCACCCGCCTCCCAGGGTCACTGTGAAGATCAAATGAAGTATTGGTTAGGCACTCAGCGTAGCGCCTGGCACATGGTAGGCGCGGTATGACTGTTTATATATATTTTTTATTCTCTGAGTTTTTCATATTCATCAATTCTTGTTGTTGTAAAGATTAGAGGAAGCCTGAAAACATTAAATAATCCTTTTGGGAGCCAGCAGAGTCAGAATTTGAATCGAGATCCTCTGATTTCTAAACCAGTGCTCTTTCCAAATTAGACCTGACTGCATCAGAACCCTCAAAAAAATCCCCAGGGCAGATGTGCTCAGGTTTTGTTGAGTAGATTAACATTCACCATATTCTGTTGAGTCCTCATTGTCTGCATGCCAGAGGAGATGAAAATGAAGACAGTATCTTAGGAAAAGACATTCCATTAAACTCCGCAGTATGAGCAGAGGCGTGGAGGCTAGAAAGCATAGGAATATTTGGACATTGGGTTCAGTTTACTTGGAGCAGAAAATATATATTAGGTAGTATTGGAAGGTAGAGTTGGAAAGGGAGCTTGAGGCTGGATCATGGTGGACCTTGAATGCCAGACTAAGAACTCTTGAATGTATGTGGGAAGTGGGAAGCCATTGAAAGTTCTTAAATAATACTTACTTACACCTCTATATGCTCAATGGTATATGAAGCAACATCCCCATCACAACCCTGTGAACTGGGTAATGTGAGTAATATTAATCCCAATTTGTAGATTTTGAAACTGGGGCTCAACAAGATGAAGCCCAGGGTCTCACAGCTAGTATGTCTCAGAGCCAGGCCTTCTGCCCCTGATAGCAGTGCTCCTTCCTCTGCATGAGCTGAGCTGGCCTGGCAGCCTAGGCAGGGGGGAGTAGAGCAGGGAACTAGATTGGGAGGTAAAGGGAAGAACATGAAAACCAAAGGACAGCGTGCCTGACGGCCAGGTATCTAGGTACAGACAATAAGAGTCACAAATCCCTGCTCAATCAGCAGAAAAGAATTCTGTTTGTGAGGCTTCATGGAAACAGCAGGTCATTGACTACTTGTGAGAGTCGCATACTTGTTAGCAATCAGAAAGTCAAGGAACTTTCTGCAGGTGCACAATTTTGGCTTTTTAGTCATTCTTTTTTTTGTTTATGTACTTGTATACTTGTACTTGGTTATGGAATCTAAAATAAAATTTACTTTAAGCAATACAGGTAAGGGCCAGAGATATGACCTAGTTGCTTCCCAACTCTGACTGCACATTTTTGCATGTGGATCCAGCTGATAAATGTCCCTTTTAAAGTGGGCTTCACACAACAGGATACAATACCCCAGTTTTGGAATAGTGGAGAAAATGGAGTAAAAGAAGGGACTGTCATGTCCCTTGTTCTGACAATAGACTTCTTTAAAAAAAAAAAAAGTCTGGCATCATAAAGGCTGGCTGTGTGCAAAGCAAAGGGTTTAGACTGAAGGAAGTGCCAGTAGCATGGGGCACTTGTCGGTAGAGCTTTTTATCTTGTGTCTGTATCCCCAATACTCGGTACTTAGGAGACATTTAAAAGTGTTGGTTGTATTCCTTGAACACCGTCCCCTGCCTTTGAGAACTTGGTCCAGCAGAGGGCATTGGACATACAGAAATCTTTGATACTCAGCCTAGGTAAATATCCAGTCCCTCTCCTGTGGGGAATATTCAATACCCTCGGAATTCATCACTGTTCCATTTGCCCAGCCCGCTCCATTTCACATGTCTCACTCTCCCTTGTATCAGTCATTTGTGTACTTCTCCTTTTCTTTCCCCCCTCTACTATTTGATTATCTTTATATCCTGGCTATAAAGCATGGTGCCACCTTGCTTATAGTAAGTACTTAATAAAGTGCAATATAGCATCCCACCTTATGTAAACGTTTTAAACCAACAAGTGTGGTTGAAGTCTTTCCCCTCATTGTAGCAAAGGGCTTCTCTGTCAGGTCTAGTACATAGTGATATCTGGATACTTGAAATGAGATTAAGCTAAGGGAGAAACATCTGCCAGTTCCATGTGGTAGATAGCTCTTAGGCTGCCAGCCAGGGGACAGGCATGACAGTCTTGCCCAAGACTAACTCCCTGGAGACAGGAGACAAACACCTTCCCAGACCAGGGGAAGGGCTGTGATTCCTCAGACTCCCGACGCAGCAAGTACCATGCCTTTCCCTGGAGAGACTTTGGTGACTACATGCAGCTGGAACTCCCCCCCCCCACCTTTGTCGGGCTGCCCTGGGGTCCTTCAGAGGGCTGGTCAGCCCAGGGGTCCCTAAGGGGAGAAGCTGGGGATTTGGTTATCAGGAACGTACAATGAATACACTTCTGGCCTTCTGCTTGATGTTTTCTAAGCTGCAAGTCACAGGTCATGTGGGCATTGTTGGCACTACTGCTTCCCATGGTAGGGGGACATGCGAGTCCCTGCCCAAGTCGTTGGGCCTTGTAAACATTTCCATGTCTGTCAGTTTATAAAGGTTCATTATTCACAGTTATTTTGCAACTGCTTGTTTGATCAGTTAGAAATGCTTTCCTTAAGTTCCCCCCAGTAGCTGTAGGAAAGGAGATGCCACAATTAAAGCCCTTGGCCCTGGTGTGGAAGTGGGAACATACAAGCGCAGTCTCTGGCATCTCAGTTTCCTCTGTGAGACGAGGAAGTCAAACTAAATAACTTCTAAGATCCCCTCCGGAATAGACTGTTCTGTGATTCTGGCCCAGGGAGAGAGCCAGGGCTTTAGAACCCAGATCTCCTTGCTCCCCGATTCAGAGCGCTTTCCGTTATATGTAGCCTTGATGTTTATGGTGATGACCCTAAGTCACCAACACGTCTGCTTCTGCTCTTCACACTACTAAAGAAGGCAGACGCGTGTGTATAATCAATTTCTTATTGATTTTCATCCAGAAGAATTTTAGAAAATTTAACCAATGCTTACATGAGGTAAACCTTATCTGAAAGTCTCAGGTTTCTAGTCTCTCATTCAGTGAGGGTCAAGGATGATTGGAGTTTTAACATACTTGATTTTTATTTTAAATAGCAAAACTATACCTAGATTTTGAGATCTGTTTGAGAAGCTGTGGGAACAGGCTAGTTGGTTGGCCAGTTTCTCCCCAGAAATCTGGCAGGCGTGCTCAGGAGTCAGGTGGAGAAAAGTTGACTAGTAGATTGCCAGTTTGGCCTATAATAGGTCTCATTTCACCCACACACAAAACAATTTTAAAGTCAGCTCAGGTAGGTTGGAAAGAATCTCCTTAGGACCTTGGCAAAGTTGTTGCTGTGAGCTAGCTGGAAGGTACCCTCCCTGCCTTGTCCAGTAAACCTTCCCTAAGCAGCCCTATCCCCCCATCATCTCCCTACTTAATGTATGGCAGCTTTTAGCACAGTACAATTTATAGTTTTGGAAGGGGCTTTAGGAAATAGAATATCAGTGCTGAGAGGTTCCATAGAAGGCCTCTGGTGATTGCCTCACTTTGCCGATGATGGGGGGGCCATGGCATCTTCATCCTTAAGCTGTGCTTCTTGTTTAGTCAGTGGGCACTAAAGGGGATGCACAGCCCTGGAGCTTCTACAAAACCCTGACCTTTGTTTTTCTTTTCCTGAAGTCCATGCTGAGGGATGCCCAAGAAGTTCCAGGGCGAGAACACCAAGTCGGCCGCTGCTCGAGCAAGGAAGGCCGAGGCCAAAGCAGCAGCTGATGCCAAGCGGCAGCAGGAACTGGAGGATGCTTATTGGAAGGATGATGACAAACACGTCATGAGGAAGGAGCAGAGGAAGGTCTGTGATGGAGCAGAGAATGGTTCTATTCATGCCTTGTACTTTCTAGTGTTATCTTCCCCAAGGCCCCTCCCATGCATAGTCAGATTTTGGGTTGAAGAAACTGGGGACATTTAGCCTGATGAAGAGAAGATATAGGACAGATATGATCGCTGGTGACGTTTCTGAATGATGCCAGGAGGAGTAGAGTTCTTTGCTTTGGGCCCTGAGCGACGGAACTGGAAAAAGGAGAGGGAATTACAGAGAGGCAGATCTGTTCTAACCACTGGAGCTGTCCAGCAGTGCCATGAGCTGCCCCCAGAGCAAATGAAATCCCTGTAATCGGGGCATTCAAGAGAAAGCTGGATGGCTACTTTCTGAGAACATTGTAGATAGGACCTGTGTTTCAGGTCTGATACTGAAAACTGCAAACTCTTGAAACTGGCCTTGTTTGCCATAAAGAGACTTGATCCTTACATCCATTCTCCAACCATCAAAAATGTGATCATTGTCAATACTCATTGAACCATTACTGTTTGCTTACTAGTGGATAAGGCTGTAAAAAGCTCATTAGAAAGTTCCCTGAAACCAGGAGTTTCTAGCTGGGACTAAAGGATAGATAGCCCAAGAAGGATAAAATCTGGCTTAGGTGACACTTTCCCCCTGATGTCTTCCCTGCTCTCTTCCAGCGTAAGGTGACCTTTCTCACTGCACTGACAACATTTTAACCCTCTTATTGTATTTTCACATTGTATCTTGTGTGTATGTGTGTTTGCGTATGTGTGATATGTAATATGTACGTGACACAGACATTTTAAGTGTAGTATAAGAAAGATCTCAGCACAATGGGATATCAGAAATAGACCTTATATCATAAAAACATACGTCACTAGAGTTGGAAGGCTCTTAGAATCCAGCACTGCCTCTTCATTGTCCGGCACACCTGAGTAGAATGTAAGCTCCTCGAAGGTAAGAATTCCCCAGAGTGCAGTGCTTTGCCCATAGTAGACTCTTAATAAATATTTTTTCGAATTTGTTGAATTCCAAAACTTTATATTCATAGCACATCCAAAGAGGGGAAACTGAGGCCTAGATTCAGCTTGTCCATTCACATACATTTCCCCCCTCACTTCCCAAGTCTGTGGTAGAGTTGAGACCAATTGGTCAGCCAGCCTCCCCTTGAATACCTCTGAGTGATGGGGAACCCTCTCCATCCTGAGGCCAACAGGGACACTTTGGGATAATGGGATGATCTTTCTGTCGTTGGCCCAAAATTTGCCCATTATTCTCAGTGTTCTGCTAATCTTTTGGCAATGGGGGCATCTTTTCAAATACATGTCTCCCCTTTGATTTTGTTTCCTCTTAGACAGTTTCTGGCTTTGGCCAGAAGGTGGCAGGAGAGGCCCGATAGAGGTCCTCTACTTGGCCCTGTGCTTGCCTGTTGTGGGTGCCTGTGGGGAAAGGAAGCTGCCACCAATTCTCCTTTTTCCTCTGACATGTGACATTGGCCCACATGACATTGACATTGATGCACTGACCTGGCTGGCACTTCCCCATTTGAGGGAAATCATTTTAGGGTTCGGTGGAGCTTAGCACAGTGCAGGCGGGTGGGCCTAACTTGTGCATTAGGAGACAAACGGCCCATAATAAGGATGAAGTCCTGGAGATTGGGAAGTTAATGCCTGGAGGCGACACCAGGGAGAGTTAATGGACTGATTTCTGTCACCGAGACATTACTGTTTATTTGGCACTCATTTCAGCTCTCATTCTAAAAGTCCCCAAATGAATATCTGATTTCCTGGGAGAGCCACATGCACATCCTTTGAACTAATGTAACATTCTAAACCCCTTTTATTACATCTTTACATTATAGTCCATATTCTGTTTTTATATTCACAGAACATCAAATCTAGATGGGCCCTTAAAACAGGAATATAGGATATCAGAGCGTGGAGAGCTGTTGGAGAGTTGTTAGTCTTTAGCTGGGTGCTGGGAACTCATGATCTAACAGAGAAAATAAGAGAGAAACGTATAGAACTGTCGCTACTCTAATCCAGAGTTAAATATAAAAGCAGCAGAGAGGTGAGTAGCGTCCTCGGGGTTCAGAGGAGGAAGAGGTTGCTTGTAGCTTAGGATCTGAGAAAGCTTCCTGGAGAGCATTGTGTTCTGTGGTTCCTTCCAGACCTGCCATTGCTCTGATCCAAGGTCTCAGGGACTCTGTGAGAATAGACTCTCTCTGTTGTGCTTTGTTCTCTGAGGACGTCAGACATCCATTTCAGAGCCTCCAGAATGAGAGCAGGGATGAACACATACCACATTTGATTCTTTTCCCTACAACTGGGCATTTTCTCCAGGCCTTGAGGGCTAGATAGGATTTTGGGGTAGACAGATTAGGGGAGAAGGTATTCCAGTTGGGGGGGAGGGCAGTGTCCTAAACCAAGGCACCGAGGTAGGACGAGACGGGATGGATTCAGAGAATATCCGTTTGTTGGGTTTGAAACTTGGTTCTATGTGACTTGGAGCAAAGCACTTTAGCTCTCAGAGCCTCACTTTTCTTGTCTCTTGTCTCTTAAATTAGAGCTCTGGCTCCAAATATTTGGTGAGCCCCAAGGAGTGCAGTTTGATGGGCAGAGTGTAGAGTGGGTGAAGAAGGAGTAGCGATGGGGGAAGAGCTGAGAGAGGCAGCAGACCTGGAGTTTGAATCCCTTGCCATCTCAATGAGCACTAACAAATCCTTCGCCTCTCTGGATCTCATTTTCTTTATTTGTATAATGAACATGTTGAACTCAGCGATCTCTAAGATCTCTTACAACTTTAAACCCTGTGATCTTATAAATGAAGAATCAGCTCAGAACATGACAAACCTTATGTAGTAAGCTAAGGAGTTTACACATTTTCCATAGGTCATAACCACCAAAGAGTTTTGAGTAAAGAGTTGGACACTAGGAAGATTACTCTAGCTAAGGGATCCTTAACGTGAGTTCTATGAACTCTTTATTTAGTCTTTCAATAAATGCGTAACAATACATTTGGTTTCCTTTATAATCTTACATGTTTTGTTTTTCGCATTTAAGAACATTTTTCTGAAAGGAGGTCCATAGGTAACACAAGACTGCCAAAGGAGCCAAATGATAGATAAATAAAGAAAGAAATAAGTGTACGAGCCCCTGGTCTAGGACAGTCTTTTGGATCAGAGGGGAGAGAGAAAGATAATAGTGAGACTGGACTCCATTCACCTTGCCTGGACTGTTGGTTCACCTTCCTAACTGATGACTCTTTATCCAGTCTTTTCCCATCCAGTCACTTCTGCTAAAGCTACCAAAGTCAAGTCTTACTAATGTACCTCTGATCCCATTCTTGCTCAGTTCGAAAAGGCTCCACCATTGCATACAAAAAGTGTTCACACTCCTATGGTCCCTCTGGGCTCTGGTATCAGCCACTTATCTCTACTCTGTCAGTACCTATGCACCCCTGGCCCACTTCAGGCACCTAATGCTTCAACTCAGAGAGACAACTGATTCTTCCCTAAATGTGCCTCAGGCTTTCCCTTTGCTCCAGGCACTTAATTTTAAATGAAGGAAAGAAACTTGCTATTCTCTGGAAGCTTTCTAGGGGCCACAACTGCTTTGCTGCCTCTTAAACTTCAGGTTACCCTGCTGAGGATGTCATGATCCTGCCATTGTTCATGAAGGAGCACACTCTAGAAGTATCTCTGACCACTGGATTGTGAAGCTGATGATGATGATGGTGGAAGAGGTGCTGATGTTGACTGGATGACCATCATCCAGAACTAGAAACTGAGCCTCTGGTTTCTGACCCCTCCAGGATCTCCTCATAAATGTGTTGCTTTAGAAACAGGTCCAGACTTCCTGGCCTCCAATTTCCAGATATACTCAATGGAATCAAGTAGGGAAGCAGAGACATTCTGATTTCCCCAAAAGAGAATATGTTCTTAAGAAAACATGGCTGCCTTTAAGACAGGCATCCTTAACTGTCTTATATCATGAACTCCTTTGGCAACTTGGTCTGTGCTATGGACCCCTTCTCAGAAGATGGTTTTTAAATATATAAAGTAAAATGTATAGAATCAAGGTTAGTGAAAATAAAAAAGTCATTTTTCCTCCTATGCACGGTCTGAAATCTGTCCATTGATTCCCCCAAGTTAAGAACACCTAGGGCAGGTGTCATTGTGTCTTGCGTGTTGCTGCATTGATTTATTAAGTGTGTATCCTCAAGTGCCAAGAGTTCTGTCAAGGCCTACACTTCTTTTAAAATAGTTCCAGCTTAAAAGCCTAGATCTCCAATCTTGGAAGGGACCTTAGAGAGAAATCATCCAGGCGAGCTCTTGCCCGAATACTGCTGGGGGTAAGGAATTCACTCGCTAGCCAGTCTTGATTTCTATTCCACCCAATTTGTACATTCTACATGTAGGTTGTCAGTTAGATGGAAACATACAGAATACGGAACATAGGATGATAGTACTGGAAGGAACTTTCTTATAAGAGTGCCTTACTTTTGGACAGTTTTATTTGTTAGGAAGTTTTTTCATATATTGAACTAAAATCTGCTTCCATGTGACTTCGGTCCATCTACCCTTTATGGGTTCTGAGGGTTCCTTGCACATTTGAAGATAGATATCTTCCAGGACCAAGAGTCTGGGAGGAAGTTTCTCATAATTGAGAAACCCCTTCTTCCCCAAGCATCATATCTTCTTCAGGATCAGCTGTCCCCAGTTCCTTCAGCCAAACATTGTACAGCATGATTTTGAGACTGTTTGATCCTGTCTGCCCTCCCTGGAGGGAGGCAGTCTGTGGTCTCTTGGAGAGGAGGGACAGAGAAGGGGAGATTGGCTCAGTAGTTGATACTTTCCTGGATCTGTGATGTTATTGGTGCTGGCCCTCCTTCCATCACTGCAGAGTAGTGCCTCTCTACCACGTGCTCTCCAAAGAGGACCTACCCTCCATCCTGGAAGCCTTTTACTCAGTTCACAGAATCCATGAATTTCTGAGTGGGAGGGGATCTCATTGACTGTCTAGTCCCCCCCTCGGCTACAGAGTTGATCATCCGGTGGTCATTCAGCCTTAGCTCGAGGGCCTCTAGTGAGGGGCAGTGCACTACTTCCCAAGGTAACCATTCCACTTTTAGACAGCTCTTGTTCCCTACCCCAGCCCCACTTCTCTTGTTCAGACTAAACAGTCACCTGATCATCATGTGACCCTTCACCCCCTTCTCACCATGTTGTCCAGCTTATCACTGCCCTTCCTAAAATGAGCAGAGGCAGACCCAGGGTAAAGGATAGTGACACTCTCTTCTTTCTTCCTGAAAGCCTTGCCTTTCTTCAGATCACCTAAAGGCTGTCACATTCCACTGCCAGCAGAGGCTGCACTCGAGGCCGCCCATACCCCCAGATCTTTTGCAGACTGCTGACTCGCCCCCATCTTGTATCAGTGAAGTGAGTTTTTTGAACCCAAGTGTAAGGCTTGACATTTAATGGGGTAAATGTAGTCTTATTTAGTTCTTAGCCTAAGATCTTTTTAAGATTCTGTCATCCAGTCTGCCAGCTTTTCCGTTGCCTTTCATGTCATCTGCAGACTCAAATCAAGTCTGCCATCTGTGCCTTTATTGGAATCATTACTTCATTACAGCCAACATTTATTAAACACCAGCTCTGTGCAAGGCCCTGGCCTGGGCATCAGGGGCATAAAAATAAAGGCAAACAGTCCTGCCCTGAAAGAGCAAAAGGTTTACCTGGGAGATGCAACATAAATAAAGATAAATAGTGACTGTTTGTAGTGGACTTCTAGGCAGAAGGAACCAAGTTCAAAACCACCCCCCATTCCGAGTCTGTGTGACCTTGACCAAGTCACTGAACCTTCCTCAGGCTCAGTTAAATGGAAAGAATAGTCCTATCCCCTTCCCCAGGCTGTTTCGAGGCTTGAATTAGATAGCACACACTAAGCGCTATGCCAGCGCTCACTCTTAGACTTGTTAATAAATAAATTCAAGGTGATTTGAGGAAAAGAAGGCTAACAAGTGACTGACTCATCGGGGAAGGTTTCCCTGAGAGGCCCGTCCCTCCTTCTCGGGCCTTTACTTCTCTCCGGTACCAGTGTGGCCTGCTGGCTAGCCATCTGTTAGCTGTCAGCACATAACCCCCCCCACCTCCGTCTCTGGTCAGGCATTTCCTGTAGGCCACTTGCTGGTAGTTAAGAGATGGCAAAGCTCTCTGTCTGTACAGGAGTCCTGCCCGGTGCGGGTGCTGCAGCAGCAGTTCCCTGGGAATGGGATGCAGCAGTATCATAGCTCATGTATTTGCAAAGCTAAATCCTCATAGACGGCTCTTTTCTTTATGTTTCCTGATAGTCTCCCTGTATCCCTCCCCCTTTTCCCCAAGAGCCACCCCTAATTAAGATTTTTTTTTTAAGAGGAAGAAGGAAAAAAATGTCAGCAAAGCTGATCAACACATAGAAAATAATCTGGCTTGTCTGCACCATGAAGCCCCACCTCTGCCAAGGAGGAGAGGGGAGGGTCTGCTAGTGGCCGTCTTGGGGTCAAGTGTGTTTTTGGGCATTTTGCCACATTCCATTTGGGTTTTGGGGTTTTCCCTTGTGACTTATTGTCAGCACCACGTAGATTGTTTTCTCACCTCTGTTGACTTCACTCTGTGTCAGTGCCTGGTTTTTCATGCTTCTCTGTATTCATCATACTCTTCCAGCTCAGGAGTCTTTCATGACAACCATGTGCTGTCATGACTGTTCCCCAGTTAATGGACATTCTCCTTGTCTCCACTTCTTCACCACCAGAACAAGTGCTACTATAAGTACTGTCATATATGTGGAGCCTTTCTCTTTGATTGTGACCTCCTTGGGGTGTATGCCTAGCCAAGTCGGAATATCCTTGTTTCATGAATGAGTAAGAGGAGTCTCAAGGGTAAAAGTATTTGCCCAAGACCATACACCCAGTAATTTGCAGAACCAGCACTGGATTGTAAATCTCCTTGATTCCCAGATTAAGCCAGACTGTAGGCGACATCCCCCTTCCCACAATGGTGTGAAATGTCTGCATTCTGCCCAGAGGCTTGGAGCCTCCTTTTCCTTCCCTTACCTTCCCGCAGGAGACTGGGAGGGGAGAGGGTCTCGCCTAGAGGTTGAGTGTGATGGAGCAGCCTGGCTCTGGCCAGAGGCCCATAAGGGAGGGAAAGGAAGGAGGAGAGGCAGAGGCAGCCAAGCTTCAGGAATGTTAATGAGTCAGTGCCCCAGTCACTGGGCAAGGACAAAGCTGTGTGCGCAGGCGTGCTGGGGCATCCAAGCATACAGAATGACCAGGTCAGGGGGAGGACTTTGCCCCACCTGCCCCTGTTCTAGAAGCTACCGAGCCCAGTTGGTGTCTCCCTAACCCTGTTTTTTCCCCTTGATGGGGGAGTGGCTAGGGGTCTGAGCAGCCCTTGCTTGGCCTGAATATTTTGTTATTTCTTTCCTCTAAAAGTCCTTGGACCTTCCAGAGGCTGATGAAATGAGACTGGCCTGCTAACTGGCCTGCAGTTGAAAAACACAGGGTGCCTGCTTATGTGCTTTTGGCTATGGAGAGGATGCCTTCATTCCTTCCTGATTATGGGATCCCTAAGGCCCCTCCTAACACCACAGTTCTATAAACTTCCTACCAACCAGAGCTGTTGAATCATGGAAGGGGGATTTGCTGTTACAGTCAGGCAGAAGAAGCTAGCTGGCCACTTGATGGGCAACAAGCCCTGTATTGGGAATCAGATGCAACTCCTTCAGATCCTGGCTCTGTGATTTGTCGTCTGTGTGACCTTGGGCCTTGGAGAGCCGAGGGTTCAGAGATGTGTTGCTTGCTAGGGCTAGGAGGAGTCTTAAGAGCATCTGGTCTTAAGGCTTTATTTTCTCCTTGAGGAGACGGACATCCAGGGCAGTGGGCTCTCGTCATCATTAGAGGCAAAATCAGGGCTTTACCTCAGGTCCTTCATTGTGCTTTCCTGGGTGCTCTTCAGGGTCTCAGCCAGCTCTCAGTTTATAATTGTGGATTTCTGCATCAAGCAACACAGTGAACTCCCAGAAAAGGCAAGGTGGCAAAAGCAAATGTTGATTATTTCAGCCCCTTTTCTACCTCCCTTTTACCTTCTTGTCTTTCCCTGTGGGAACCTTGCTTTCAGGTCTTTGAATACTCTTATCTCTTTACCTTGCTTTTTTTTTTAAGCTTGCTATGTTAGTTTTGTTGGTAGGCTGAGGAACTCAGTTACAAATCTATCTTAATTGCCTACCTTCACAGTGTTTCAAAGTCTTAAGTCTTCAAAGACTTCAAAGTCAAAGAGCATCTAAATGACCACTCTAAGTAAGCCCATTATTTTTCTGTCTTTGGCCTAAAATTCTGGTTTTGGGTAGGAATGAAGAATTTTCTACAATCTCTATAAGCAGGTTCTTAATCTGGGCCCACTTCGTGAATCTGGGTTGTTTGTTTCAGGTGCTTTTAAAAAAGTATTCTGTTAACCATATTTCAATGTATTTGGTTTCCTTTATAATCTTATATTTTATTTCATGCTTTTAAAAATATTCTGAAAAAAGAGGTCTATAAACTTCAGCATTTTGCTATGAGAGGTCCATGACACAAAAGAGGTTAAGAGCTCCTGAACTGAAATATGTAATGAAAATAAAACTCCTTCATCTCTATAGTGTGATACAGTTTATAAAGCCCTTTCCACTGTCATTTACTGATCTGAGCAGCCCTTTTCAGAAGAAGGAACCAGGGGCTTGCTTATAATAGAGTCCTGGCTCTGTCTCTGTCTCTGTCTCTGTCTCTCTCTCTCTCTCTCTCTCTCTCTCTCTCTCTCTCTCTCTCTCTCTCACTCTCTCAC
>CM053594.1:44071106-44166359 GCA_028646575.1 Pseudocheirus occidentalis
CCCCCCCCCCCCCCCCCCCCCCCCCCCCGCCAACTCTGACAACCCTGTGTTCTAAGGGCCCTCCCAGCTCTGAGATCCTGTATTCTAAGGGCCTTTCCAGCTCTGAGATCCTGTTCTCTAAAGCCCTCTCTCAGCTCTAGCATTTTGCACTCTAAAGGTTTCTCTCAGCTTGTAACATTGTGTGAGTAACCTCTTTACCCAGCTGGCTCCTCTAGTCTGCACTCCTGTGCTGACAGCCACTGATCTTCCCATTTCATAGATGGAGGAACTCATTCACTGAGTAAGGGGAAGCTGCAGCTAGAAATCGGACCTCTGGATTCTTGATTCTGTCTGGTCAACCTCCCCTTCCTAATGCTGGCCCCTCGGCCCTGGATAGTTGGCCAGCTTCACCAGGGTGATGTCGTGCTCCTCTTTCAGAGCCCAACGAAAACGCATGCCGAAGGTTAGATGAAAGCAGGTCGTCTCCCTCCCTGCTGAGCAGCAGTGACACTCATTTTGCTTTTCTCCCTGAGCTGATGATTTTGCTGTGAATCTGTTGCTGTCAGATATATTTAAAACCATCAGGCCATCCTGCCCAGGAAATTCTCAGAGGAGGGGATGCCTTTTTCGTTCATTCAATAGCCTGCCCATAAAATGGAATTATGGCCCTCTCAAATGCACCCGTTGGAAATGGAATTGCTGAGCTGTTCATGGGGAGGAGGAATGGCTTTGGGGCTGGGGAGGGAGTGCAGGAGGCCCTTTCTGATTTATTCTCAGCAAACACAATAAGTACACTATAAATAAGTCAGTGACTTTGCTGCTTGCCCTGTTGGGGCAGGGTGGGGGGGGGGGGGGAAGGGGAATAGATGATTTACAGCCTAAATAGGGGGCTGCAAATCCTGCCTGTGCTATGGTGGAGCTCAGCCTGACTCAGCCTTTCAGCAGCCAGGACCCATCTCAGGAGAGGTGTCGATGTGACTTTTCCCTAATGATGCCTGTAGCTCTTGTCTCCTAGCTCTTTCCTCCTCCTTGGCACCCCCATCCCTTTGAAGCCAGAGAGCTGACTGTCAGACAGACTAAGCTAGCTTTAAATGGGCCTGCACACAGGCTTCCTGTCAAAAGAAGTGGCCCTTAAGATGAAAACAAGGTGGGATGGAAAGAAGACGAGGAGATTCTGGCGCTAGTCCTGGCTCTGTCTTTGACTTGACCTTGTGACTTTGGACAAGCCCCTTCTCTCTGGTCTTCATTTTTCCCCGTGTGCCTTCCAGTTCAGGTATTCTTTGTTCAGAAGTCTTCTTCTTTGACCTTTTGTATCCTAACAGTCCTCCAGGTTCTGACCTTCCACGTTCTCAACCCTTCCTGCTCTGACATTCTGTGTTCCAAGGGCTCTCCTAGCTCTGACATCTAGAATCCTGATAGCCATCTCCCTCCCAGTTCTGGCAATCTGTTCCAAGGGCCTTCCCAATTCTGACCTTCTATGTTCTAAGGACCCTCACATTCTCTGCTCTGAGGGCCTTCTTTCCTTCTTGTTCGTACTATGTTTAGGGAGTAAGTCCCTACTTTCTCAGTCAGATATATCATAAGCAGAGATCTGTGATAAGCTAGGTTTTATTTTTCAGCTCTCCTCATACAAGAGATACAGAAGGGTAAGTGAAGAATGAGTAAGGAATCCATTTTTGCTCTTTCTCAAGGTTGATGAAATTATATAAAACCTACATACTTCATGTGAAAAAAACAGACAGTAGAAGGAAGAAAGGGCCCTCATTCCAGTGATTAAACCCATTTCTTTTCTAACACTTCAGCTTAGTGTAGGGCAGTGGAATTTGGACAGTCGTGCCCATTGGCCTCCTGTTCAGCCAAAGTACAGCCATGAACTGTTGGATGTTGGATGTGTGGTCAATGTGTAAGAAGCTTAGTTCACTCTGTGACCTTTACCCTGTCTGTAGATACCCAGAGTAAGCCAGTCAAGGAGTTTTCCACTCTGTGGTTAAGGCTGAAAGTTTTCTTGCAGCTCCATTTTGTTCCCCAGGAATCCAACTCAGACCTCTCTTTCTGCTCCCTTCTTCCATTCCTGGCTGCCTGCCTGTCCACAGATGCATTACCCTCTTCCCCTGCCAGTCTCCATCAGCAGGCATTTTCTGTGGCTACTCCCCTGGGAAGGCCTGATGCAGTGACCCAAGTGCTGGCCTTGCAAAGAGCTGCTAGAACAGTTCCAGGGATGTTCAGCCAAAAACGGAGTGGGAATAATAGCTGCTTGTCTCCCACATGCTTTTGGTTCCAAAGAGATGTGAGCTTTCCACTTAAGTATCCTCTTTAGGAGCTGTGATTCTGCCCTATCTGTTACCAGCTGTTGGAAGCCATATTTATAGAAAACATGCTTTCCCTTGAAAGTAGCACTGGGTGGTATGCAGCTGTACCCCCCAGCCCACCCTGTGCCTCAGGCACCTGGCACGTGAAGCCAAATTAGGAGGTCAGTACCTGCATTCTGAGGCCTCTCACTGCCTGGCAAGTCTCATATGTGTACAGTGTGAGGGTCATCGTCTCAGGCCCTCGGGATTTCTAAATGGGAGGCAGAGCAAGACGGCAGAGGCTCTTGCACATCCCCTTACAAAGTGCTTTACCCGCATGGTTTCATTTGATTCTCAGAACAACCCTGGGAGGTGGGTGCTAGTATGATCCCCATTTTCCTGATGGAAAAGAAGGCAGAGAAGTGACTTGCCCAGGGCCACGTAGCTAGGGCATGAGTGAGGTAGGGTTTGAGTTCAGGCTTCTGTGTGCCAAGGCCAGCACCTTCTTACCCCTGAACTGCCTCTTTGAGTGTATGTGAAGCACCTGCTTTGTGTCCAGCACTGTGCCAGGCCCTGGAGACACAAGACAAAACAGACCCTAGATACAAGGAGGAACCTCTGCTTAATGGCCTGCACTCCCCTTGTTTTAAACATGGAGGACGCCATACCCGGTGGAAGAACTGATTTGTCCAAGGTCATACAGAGAGTTTGGTGGCAGGAAGTTGGGGCTCTTGGCTCCCATACCAGGGTTCTTTCCA
Organism: Pseudocheirus occidentalis; assembly: GCA_028646575.1. Taxonomy (NCBI): domain Eukaryota; kingdom Metazoa; phylum Chordata; class Mammalia; order Diprotodontia; family Pseudocheiridae; genus Pseudocheirus; species Pseudocheirus occidentalis. The sequence goes on from CM053594.1 coordinate 44,074,132, forward strand.
TTTTACAACTCTGACTCTTGTTGCAAAAGGATTAAGAAAAGAGCATCTCCATCCTTCTGATTTGAATCTTGGGAACCATGACCTTTAGTGCTGACTAGAATGAATAACAGAAAATCTCTCCATGGCTGGCTGTGTGGCCAAGTCTGCCGGAAGGGCGCCTTTCGTTCCCTGGCCTGAACATCCCTGTGAGAAAGAGCAAGCATGTGTTCTGATCAGGGCAGGTGTCAGGCAGCAGGCTGGGCCAGGAAATGAAATCCAGCTCATTCTGTGCTGGCAAAGAAGCCTTAATGTCTTGCTTCCCTGGTGTCTTTGTAAATAAACAATGAGTGTCCTTGGGGAAACAGCTCTTGAACAGATGGTTGGGTGAGGCTGGGGTGGGGAGGTGGGAGGCTTAAAAAAGAAGGCACTGTAAATACGTGGCCTGATTTCCTGCAAATCTTAGGGCCTTTCCTCATCCAAAGATCCAGGGACCCTTCAAAGGATGGACATGTTTATTATGTCCGTCCTATCGGAAGGATGAGCAGTCTAGGTTCCTTTCCTCTTTAGTGGCTTCTCTGAGGAGTCTGGGGATTAGACTGACTTAGTACTGGAAGCAGTCTCAGAAGCTGGCCAGTTCAGCCCCTTCATTTACAGACTCAAATAGGTGATTACTCGCCCAAGGTCACATGGCTGGGATGGAGTGGAACTAGGCCTCCCGGCCTCCCCCTCCTCTTCAACATGTGGGGAAAGTCAGACAAAGAGGAGCCGACTTATGGACCAGTGATAGTCTGGGCAGGACTCCAGTGCTATCTGTTGGGTCAGAAGAGAGTTGGATTCTTTTCCCTAACTTGTGTACCCATTAATGGCGCCATCATCTTCCAGCTCCCCATGCTTGTTACCTTGGTATATTCTGACACTTCTCAGAGTCAGTCTCCACATTGGAAGGGTCCTAAAGAGGCCATCTAGTTCACTTGGCACCTGCACCAGAATCCCCAAGGAGAGGGCACGCTGTGACCTCCCAAGGTGGCCACTTTGGAAGTTAGGCCAAAATCATCTTACCAGCAAACTTCTCCCCATTGCTTCTGGCTCCATCCTCAGGACTAAACAGGTGTAATCTCTTTTCCACAAAGTAGCACTTCAAATAATCCAGCTAGCTCTCTCTCTTCCCTCCTGTCCCTTTTTCCCACTAGACCCGGAGTCAAGAAGACCAAGCGCAGTCCTGGACCAGACACTTAATAGCTGTGTGTCCCTGGGCAAATCACTTTACCTCTTTCTTACTCAGTTTCCTCATCTGTAAAGTGGGAATAACCTCCCAGGGTTGTTGTGAGGATCAAATGACTTAACATATGTAAAGTGCTTTGCAGACCTCAGAGGGCTGTCAGAATCCTAGCTATCATGACGATAATGATGATGACAGAATTGTCATCATTGTTATAATCTCTGTCTTCTTCAGCCTGAGCATCCCTGCTTCCTTCAGCCAGTTCTCATGGATCAAAGGTCCCTTGCCATGCTAGGCACCTTCTTGTGCTTGCTTTTCACCATGGCGGTATCCTTCCTAAAATGTCTTGTCTGCCTGTGGTTTGACCAGGGTGGGGCAATGGTCCTGGACACTATGCATTCTTCTGTTCTCTTCTCTTGTGACTTAGATCAGACCTGCTGTCCACTAGAACCCCCAATCTGTGGTCTAGTCTGCCTCTCTCTTCTCATATCCGGGTTGTTAATTTTATGAGCTCATGTAGAAACTTCCCTTTGGAGCAGATGTGGCCCTTTGTTTTAGCCTGTCGGGACCTTACTGAGGCATGGCTGTCCCCCAGTCCAGTCTCTTTCCTGGCTCTGTGTCATCTGCATACCTGACGAGCATAGAGTCCAGGACTCATCCAGATCGTCGATTGAAATGTGGGGCTCTGCGTGACCACAGACAAACTCCTGAGTGCTCCACCAGAGACCTCCATGCAAGCTGTCGTCATTCTGTGTTCATTTAACTAGTCATGAATCTGAACTCTATAGTCATTGTCTCCAGTGATCTTCCTCTCCCTCTCCCCTCTTCCCTCAAAGTGAGCTGCAGTGCAGTTCCAGGCCTCCTCCATCAAGAGAAAACCCCTTCCCACCTTTGCATCCCCTCCCCACACTCCACCATCTGCCTGCACAAGACGCCCCATCTCCTGACCGCAGGTGCCATCACGACAGGCTCTTCCTCCTCATTTCTGCCCCTTCAGCTCTCCCTAAGTCCCTCCTTCTGCTGGCAGCCTTCTCAGGAAGGCCAGTTGTTAGTGCCCACCCCATAAGGTGAGCACCCGCTTCTTTGTGACAGCTTGTTCTGTACGTGGGTGTTTGCCTGTTTGTCTCTCCCCTTGGACAGTGAGCTTCTTGAGGGCACTTAGCGCTGTGCCTGGTACAAAGTAGGCACTTACTAAATGCTTATCGACTTCACACAGCTATGCTTTATCTTGCCCCCAAGAGTGGGGTGAGACCCACCCACTGCTCTCTTGAGTGCAGTCATCAAATCAGTCAACAAGCATTTATTCAACTCCCACTGTATGCCAAGAATTAAGTACACAAAGACAGGAGGACATAGGAGAGAGCAGATTGGGGGAGGGTCTACACAGTAGTGGGATTGCTGCTTTGGGGTGGTGGGTAGGGGAAGGATGGGAAGAAACTTTGTAACTCAAAATCTCATGGAAATGAGTGATGTAAACAAGAAAAGAAATTAATTTTTTTTAAGTAAAAAAAAATAATAAAAAATAAATATACAAAGACAAAACTGAGACAGACCCTGCCCTTGAGGAATTCACATTTGGGGGGAGACAACATGAAGACATACATATATGTATGTGTACAAAATATGTGTTGAGCAACAAGCATTTATTAAACACTTGCTGTGTGCCAGTCACCATGTTACAATCTGGACATTTAAAAAATGGGAAGTGAAGCCATTTCTGCTGTTGAGGGGTATCAGTTCCTCCTTCCTTCGCCCCCCCCCCAAATGTAATACATCCTGGTCACCGTCCTTGTCAGCAAGGATACCTGAGACAGAAGAGATTCCACGTTCTTTGACTTGGTCCTGAGAAAGATGAGTTGAGAGGCCCTGCAGAACAGTAGTCATTTATCCTTAATCATTGCCTTCCAGGTTGACCTTCCTGCCCTTCTCTGGACCTTGTCTCCCAGGCATCTGAGCAAGCCCAGGGTGTAGGCAGACAAGCTGGGCCTAGTGTCCCGGTGCCTAATGTGTCCCGGGCAGCAATGGTAGCCTCAGCATCTCTATCCTGCTGGTTCTAACCAACTACTCTGAGGTCATTTACAAACTGACTCCACGCTCTTCCTCCTCTCTGTGAGTGACACCACAGGCTCACAGGCTAAAGGCCAGACCCAGAATCTTGGTTTCATGAGTGAGTTGCAGCATTTCCTCTCAAACAGCTTCTGTCATGGACCAGGGAGTGAACCTGATTAGAAAATCAAGCTGGGCAGCCCGGAGGAATGAGCAGAAAACCATGAGGAAGGAGGGTCTGATGGGAGAGGCACTGCTGTGGGTTCAGATCCTCACTGTGACTTCCTTAGACAGGTCACTTAACTGGAGAGGGTCGGACCCAGGTCTGGGCTCTCTCAGTCTGCATATGAAGACTGTATACTTAGGACTGCTCTGTGTCCAGGCAGTCCTCTCCCTACAATGTCTCTGACCGTAGCTCTTCGTTGCTCAGTGACCATGTTGTTCATGGCGCCTGCTCCGTGGTCTGTGGCTACAGATTCCATTCCTCAAACAAGCATAGAGGCCTTTTGTGACTCAACCCCAGCTTCCCTTCCAAACCAACACCCAACCCCCCACTGTTCCCATTTTCCACAGCAAGGTAATGAAGTGGAGCATCAGGAAGACCTGGGGTTGGCCCTGGCTTCAGATACCTAGTACCAGCAATGTGACCTTGGCCAGATCACTTAGGCCTTATCTGCTTCAGTCTTCTCATTGTCAAGTGGGGAAAACAACGTCACCTACCTCCCAGGAGCTCAAATCAGATCATCTGTGCTCTTAAAGCTGGGCCATTCAGATGTAGCTGGAGGGCAGGGCAAATACAGAGCTCTGGATCTGGAGTCTGGAAGACCCGACTTGAGATGCTTCTGAGCTGTGTGACTTTGAGCATGTCACTTAACTTCATCTGTAAAGTGGAGATAGTAGTAGCACTTACCTCCCAGCATTGTTGTGAAGAAAATGAGATGTTTGCAGAGCTTTTTACAAAAGGGCTATAAAAAATACTAGCTATTTTTATTCTTATATTTCAACCAAAATGAACTATTTCCTACCCCCCCCAAAAAAAAGCATGGAAAAGTAGAAAGTAGTGGACTTGAAGGCCTGTGACCCAGATTTAAAACAGCAGCTCCGCTGCTCACTGTCTCTATGGCCTGGAATGCGCGGCCTAACCTTTGGCCATTGGTTTTCTTGTCTATAAAATAAGGTAGCGGGGCTGTATCTCTAAATTCCTGTCTCTGTTTTAAGTCCAGTGTTCATAAATCCTTGTTTTCCCAACTCTGCCATTGCTGACATTAGCCCCTAAGCCTTCCTTATCACTTTATTCCTTCCTCTTCTGCCCTTTACTATATTATGTTTTATAATCTAATCATTTGTGTATTGTTAGTTCCCTTACTAAATGGAGTTTCTTTAGGACAAGGGTCATGACTTATTTATCTTTGAATATATGCAGAGAGGAGATGCTTACTCAGTGGTTGTGTCAATAAACATTTATCAGGCACCTGGTACATACCAGGCAATGTGTCATGTGCTGGGGATACAGAAAAGTTCCTGTCCTCGAGGATCTCTCAGTCTAATGGTAGAAGGCAACACATAGAAAGAAGGCAAAAGTGGGGTGGGAGGAAGGAAGGAGCGTACCCCAGCCCCAGGCCCATGAAGAAGACATTCAGCCAGAAGTCCTGAGGGTGGCTGCCTTGAGTCCACTTCCTAAATGGAGGATCTGGGAGGAGCTTTCCATGGTGTCCTTCTCACCAAAGAGAAAGAAGGGACACAGGGTACTGTGGAGGTATGACTTTGTGACCGTGCAAGAAGCTGAGATTTCTGGAGATAGTGATGAAGTCCAGGAGAACAGCCAGGGGGCGAGGGATGGAAGACCCTGACTTCATCACAAAGATCTTTCAGCTTAGTTTGAGAAAGATATATTTTAGCCTTCTCCTGTAAGGGAAAAAAATTATAGCAGTATGTTCCATTCTTAAATAATTCTATGGGTTGGAAATGTCTTTCTTAAATAGACTTGAAATTCTCCCCCACAACATCTTCACATTGGTCCCAAGTCCAATCAGAGCAAACCCCTTTTACTGGATAGGAATGGAGTAGAGTGAGAGGGGATCCTAGACCAGATATTTCTATTTTTTCTCATCCATAGTCATTTATTCAGGATATTTACAGTGTACAAGCTTTTGTGATACAGAAATGAATAAGGCATCACCCCTCAGGTACCCTCACATCACCTACAGTCCTGTTTTCTTTTCTTCAGCCTCTCATCCCATTCTTGTGATGGCTCCTCATAGGACCTCCTATGGGGAGAGGATAATGTTAGTCTGGCCTCTTCCTCTCCTAACATCGCATACGTGTTCAGGGGCTGCCCTGGCTCCAGACCAGGGACCCCTCTCAGGCTCAAGCTTTCAGAGCTGGCAGGTGATGAAGAGTGTCTTCTCGGACCTGCCTTTCCTTTGAGTCCCCTGCCGTGAATGCCTGCCTTCCCTAATCCTAATTCCTTTTCTGGTATGACTAGGTTCCCTGTCTTTGTCTTCATCTTGCATGTTTATGTGTGCACTTATTTTCTCCCTGCTACAATGTAAGTTCCTTGTTATTGTGAGAAGGGATTATTTTATTCCTTGTATAGGCATCCCCAGTGCCTGGCACAGAACTTGGCACACAGTAGGCACTTAATACAGATTTGTTGGCTGATTAATCTCCATCCTGTTCTGCCTCCTTTACATGAGCACCTGCAGTGAGAGGAAGAACCTATTACCTCTTTTTTTTTTAAATGTGGTTTAATTAACAAAAATCAGTTTACTCTCACACATTCCCCCCCCCCCCCATTACGAGCATGCACTCACACACACACAGAAAAAAGAGTCAAAACCTATTTAACAAGCATGCAGCATCAAGCAGAACGATGTGTCTCCATCAATATGCCAATTCTGCCGGCTCTCTGTGGGGGTGGGGAAAACTGTGGATCCCTCGAAGTAAGGGTTGGTCATTGGCCTAAACAGAGTTCTTCAATCCTTCAAAGTTGTTTGTCATTTACAGCATGGTCACATTGTGGTATAAATTGTTCTGGGTTTGCTCCAGCTTCCCTCTGTATCAGTTGATAAAAGACTGACCTGGTTTCTCTGAAACTGTCCTGCCCCTCACTCGTTCCCAAGGGCACAGCCCTCTTCAGTTCCATTCCCACTCCACAGCTTGTGCAGCCTTTCCCCAGAGAGGAGTTCCCCCTCAGCTCACAGTCCTTTGACACCAAAAAAAAAAAAAAAAAAAAAAAAAAGAGCTGCTGTGAATATTTTTGTACATGAGGCCCTACTGCTCGATCTGTGATCTCTCTGGGGTGTGGACCTATTAGTATCACAGAGTAAAAGGAACCTTGCCCCTCTTAAGGTGACCTTCTAGTCTTAAAATAGTTAGAAAATTTTTATTTCCATTGAACCTAAGTCTCCTTCTACCATTAGTCCTAGTTCTGTCCCTAAGGACAGACCAGATCTCCTTCTTCAGTAACCATGGACATCAAGTGGTTCAGTCCTGTCTGGGTCATATATGCCCTTCATTGAACTGATGCTTCTGTGCCATGGTTTCTCATCTCCCTCTGGACATTCTCTACCTGGTCAATGTCCTTTATAAAATGTCTTAGCCAGTACACCTGAGCCCAGGACACCATGTAGGCATGATCTGGTGAAAGCAGATCACCCAGGGCTGACCAGGGCCTGTCTTCTCTTCCCACAGGAGGAGAAGGAGAAGCGCCGTTTAGAGCAGCTGGAACGGAAGAAAGAGCTGCAGAGGCTGCTGGAAGAAGAAGACTCCAAGCTGAAGGGGAAGTCGCCCAAGCCCCTGACCCCAGGCAAAGTGACTCGGGCCCAGATAGAGGAGACGCTCCGCCGAGACCAGCAACAGAAGGAGAATGAGGAGACAGGTAGGCTCCTAGTCCAAGAGCCTATTGGCCATCGTCCCAGAGGGGCTGCCACTCCCAGGGAAGAGAGGGAAGGAGGCAGCCTTCTCTCCCTCTTTCCCCCTCCTCTAGCCCATGGTTTGGTTGGGACATATTCTTCCTGGGCCCACTGCCCTCATGCTGGAGAAGTCATTCAGTCCACAAAGATTTTTAAGCACTTGTAGGTATCAGGCCCTGTACTGAATGCTGTGGGTACAGAGAAAGACAAGACAGTCCCTGCTTATATGAAGCTCAATTTAATGGGGAAGAAAACTTATAGACAACTGTACAGACAAGACAGAGATGGAGACAGGACAGATAGTCATGTAGAGAAGACACGAGCGTGAAGGGGGATCAGAAAGGCTTCCTGTGAGGCGGCTAGGTGGTACAGTGAATAGAGCACCATCCCTGCAGTCAAGAAGACCCAAGTTCAAATATGGCCTTAGACACTTGACAGTTACTAGCTGTGTGACCCTGAGCAAGTCACTTAACCCCAGTTGCCTTGGCCCCATTTCCCCCTTCCCCCCCCCCAAAAGAAAGAAAATCTTCCTGTAGAAGGTGGGATTTTAGCTGGGTCTTGAAGGAAGCCTGGAGGGAGAGCATTCCAGGCATGGGGGCTAGCCGGTGCAAAGGGCCAGTCAGGAGGTGGAGAGTCACAAAGGACAGGCCAAAAGTGGGCCATGGGCTGGGGGACACTGCAGAGATGGCCCAGTCCAGCTCCTCCACTTTATAGAACAGGAATTTAAGGCCTAGCACTTTGCCCAAGGCCCCATAGCTACTGAGTTGCAGTTTGATTTAGACACCATTCTTTGGATTCTAAATTGGTTTCTCTTTCCACTGAACCATGCCACCTCCCCAAGGAGTGCTGGAGGGCTCCCTAGCCTAACGGAGAAACCAGAGCTCTGCATCGAGGGTTCTGGCAGAAGAGTTTGTCCATAAAAGCCAGCAACAGGTGCTGCCCAGAGGGGTTTGTGGCCATAGAAGCCCCAGGGGTTGGGCCGCAGCAGCAGCACCCAGGGCATAGGCCATACAAACAGCTCTCCTCCCCTCCCAGCCCCAGCTCAGATCTCCATCTCTGAGACTGGACAGGAGCATAGGCTGCTGGGTGACTAGCAGCAGGATGGAGCTGGCTGCCCAAAGGGGGTGAGGTGGGGGGTGCTACCTTCATCACTACACCTTGCCCAGTCAGGGGCTCCAGTGGGGAGGGCAGTCAATGCAGGCAGAGAGCCTGGAATACTAAGTGCACTTAGCCTCTCATACATCCACTTCTGGGAGACAGACACCTTAGCAGCTTTTATTCCAACTCGGCAAACTTGTTCTTTAAGTATGTGTTATGTGCCAGGTGCTGTGCTGGGAAGTGCCTTTGAGGACCTTACATCCTGTATGGGGGAGTGTGGCACTAACACTGAGGCTTCAGGAAAGGCCTTCCTGTAGGCAGGCTGTGCTACTCTGGGCAATTCCCAGGGTCCCTCAGAAGTGCTAGCTTGACTGTGCTGTGACACCCTTGTCCATCTACTGGCCACCGGTATCTCCTTTTTAAAACACTCCTCTCCATCCATTCTTTCTATGACAGTGGACAAACCAAAAAGTCATCTTGAAGTCCCCTTGGAGGAGAATGTCAACCGCCGTGTCCCTGAGGAGGGGAGTGTGGAAGCCAGAACGATTGAAGATGCCATCGCTGTCCTCAGGTGCCTGGTGGGCTTGGGGGGGTGGGGGGAAAGGCAGGAAGCCTCCAGGGCTGGTGCAGAGATCTTTCCCCTTGGACTCCTCCCTGGAGAGGTGCCTGCCTGCACTGGCTGAGCTTCTCCTCCCAGGTTTGGCCCTCACCTCCCACCTCCTGCCATATCTCCCTTCCAGTGTTAATGACGACTCTGACCGCCATCCCGAGCGCCGCATGAAAGCTGCTTTTACTGCCTTTGAGGAGCTGCACCTGCCAAGACTGAAGAAGGAGAACCCCAACATGCGTCTGTCCCAGCTGAAACAGCTGCTGAAGAAGGAATGGATGAGGTCCCCAGACAACCCCATGAACCAGCGGACCATGGCCTACAATGCCCAGAAATAGAACTTGGGGAATGGAAAAGGCAGGGGAAGAGAGGGGACCCATCCTAGTCTGCACCACTGGCTCTTAGGCCCTCAAATTCAGGGTTTGGGGGGACGGAAAGAACAACCCCAGATAGAACCAGTGGAGTTTTTTTAAACACATTTCCCTCCCCTGTTCTCAGCACTACTGATTAAAAGAGGAGTCACCACCCGTCCAAGTTTCCTGCTGTCTGGCCTTTCCTGCTGCCTCCCTGGAAACAAGGCCCTGCCCTTCTCTGGCTTCAGGGCAGAAGGGTCCCCATCCCAGCTTCCCTGACCCAGCATGGCAGCACTGGTCTCTGTCTCTCTCCTCTCTCTCTGTCTCTGTCTCTGTCTCTCTCTCTTTGTCTCTCTTCCTCTCTCACCTCACCCTCACCTCCCATTTTGGGGTGGGACTATATGGCTTTAGCTTTCATCTGCAGGACCCCACAGCTCCACATTAATTTCTCAGGCCTCGATGACTTTGGCAAGGCAGGAAAAGGGCCCTCTTCCTCTCTTCACCTGGGAGGTTGAGTCTCTCCCAGGTGATCATGGCCTCTACCAGAACTGAGGTCTAGATCCTAGTTCTCCCTCTCCCCACTGACCTTTGAACTTCATGCTGAAGGAGCCCAAGGAAACTTAGGCATGTAACACTGGCCTTGCCCTCCCCTCTTGCTTGTAATTGCTCAGGAGAGCTGAGCAGTGACCCCACGGCTGTGTAGTTGGGCACCTGCTCCTCCTCCTTGAAGCCCCTCCAAGCTAGTTGGATGGACCAGCTACCAGCATACTCCACGTCCCCTTCACTCTGGTCAGCCAACTTTACTCATGTGCCTAGTTCCTCTTGAGCACATTCAGTAAGAGTGAAGCTGGCCTCCAAGGAGCTAGGTAACTGCCTTCACTGTGGGGCTCACTCCCACTGGGAGTTGTGGGCAACAGATCAGAGCTATTCTAGCCAATATAAGATTGGGGGGGAGGAGATTTTAATTTTTTTCATAACAAGTGATTTTAACTTAACTTTGCTTAATTCCCACTCCAGTATCAGTAGCCAGAGACTGAAATCCTACTCCCACCCCCACTCCCAGTGATGGTCCAAGATTCCCAGGTCTTGGCAGTACAGGGCTTACTGACTGCCTTCCCCTTCTACCTCCCCACCAAAACCTAAGGGGCATTGTCCTGGTCACAGTTCAGTAGCCACCACTTGCCAAGGGATAGCCCACACCTAGAGTTTTCCTGTTCTGGTTTGGGCCTACCTAGTGCCAGGACCTCCCTCTTGCTCTCTGGATACCAACCTGTTCCCACCAAGGGCTTCCTCCTTTCTCAAGGGCTTGGTATATGTGTTTGAGGCTGTAGAATTCTGGCTGCTGCCTCTAAAAAGCATTTGCACTTTGGGATTCTTGAGTTTTTAAGGGCATCAGAGTCTCACCCTTCTTGCAGTGTCACCTCCAGCAGTGTCAGAAGAAGGCCGCTAGCAAACTGGGGTGACCACTCTGCAAAGCCCTAAAGTTCCATCTCACCTTTTCTCCCCTCCCGCTTACTGGAGGTATAAAAAAGTTGGTCTTTTTGGTTTTAACTTGCAGGCAACTGAACACCACTGAAGGACAAGGCTGAAGCCTACCCTGCTTAGTGTCAGTAGACTTCTTCCCTTTTGGCTTGCCCTGGGAAGGACCTAAGCTGTTTGGAGGGTTAACCCGGAAAGAACCAGGGAATTTGGAGCAAACTTTCTGTTCTCCAGGCTGAGAGAGGGACCAGAGGGTACCCAGGGGAAGCTTCAAGAGGAGGAGGGGTAAAAAAAATCTTTTGATTTGAGTGGAGAAACCTATTTTCCACCCCCAGAATACTTCTTGTCCCTTCCATGCTGAAATCCTTTCCATTCTGCAAGGCCCATGCCTAGGAAGTTCTCCAATTACCCCACTCCCCAGGAAGAAGTAAACTAGATCCCCAGCCTCACCGTCTGTGCCCTTCTTGAGATCTTTATCCCATTCTCTTTGTTGTTGTAATTATATGTGCCCCTGTCTTTCCCCAGCTATTTCGGGAGCCCCCCGAGGGCTCACAATGAAGAATTGTCCATCCTTCTCTGTCTTCCCCTCCCTACGTAGCCCAGAATACGTCCCTGCACACACAGGTCCCTGATGCTCAGTGTGCAATCCATTCATTAAATAAACAAGTGGGTCCCAAACCTGTGTCGGTATACCTTGTGTAGGTGTCTGGTTGTCTGTGTCCCATTTTGACCTGTTGCATAACAGTTGAACTCCAGAAAGAGGCAGATGGCTGTTACTGCAAGAGCCCTGGTCTGAGCATCAGATTTCAGGCAAGGCAATTCCCCTCCCATGGGGAGAGGAACATAGACACGGCCTAACATATGGACTAAGGTGATTTTTACAGCCTGTGAGAGGGAAAGGGGCTTTCAGGTGAGGATGACCTCATGTCTGGATGAGAGCCCCTTCCAATTCTAATATTTTATGAGATAGTGAATCCCTCTGGATACTGGGCAGAAGGCCTTTTCAGAGGCAGGGAGCCCGTGGTTCTGGCGTCAGGAAGACGGGAACTCAGATGTGATCTCAGACACATACTGGTTGTGTCCTTGGGCACTGCTTAGCCTGTTTGCCTCGGTTTCCTCATCTGTAAAATGGGGTCCATAATATAGCACCTGTGTCTCAGAATTGTGAGGATCAGATGGGATAACGTTTGTAAAAACCACATAATAGATGCTGCATAAATACTTAATCTTTTTCCATCTCAACCTACTCCTCTATGAGGACAGCCACTTCACTGCTGCCTCTGTAACCCCAGGTGCCTTAGCAGGCACGAAACATGGTGGCAGTGCACTGGGAGGCAAGTGGTGCAATGGATAGAGTTCCGGACCTATAATCAAGACGATCTGAGTTCAAATATTGTGTGACCCTGGGCTAGTCACTTTAGTTCCGCCTCTGTTTCCTAATCTGTAAAACGGATAACAATAGCATCTACGGCCCCGAACCATAGCGAGGACACAATGAAATGCTAATCGGACTCAAGGCCTCTCCAACCCGAACTGCATGGTGGGGGCGGGGGACAGGAAAGTCTTTGGGGAAGTCCTAGGAAGCGATCAAGGTTTGTAGCAGCAGCACGAGGCGCCCCGCCCCCTCCTCGCGCACTGCGGCATCCTCGAGCGGAATCCCCGGCTGCTGCGCATGCGCCGCCCCGGACGGGGGAATCCCCACACACACCCCCTCTTTGCAGTTCGTCTGCTAAGGCGGTTAGGGAAACCGGCTCAAACCGGAGCAACGATGAATTATTGATCCCCGCGGGTGGGGTGGGGGTGCTGTGAAGTGAGCTTAAGGGAAGGCTAGGTAACCCCCTTTCGTCTCTGCAGGCCTGCCCGTTGCCATGACGATGGGGCGCCTCGACCGGCAAGCGGGGGCGGCTGAAGTCGGGGAAAGCCAGGCTCGCAGGGCGCCTGCGCGAGGCGCTCTGCTCACGAGCCGGGGCTTCCCTTCGTGCTGGGCCTGCCGGGGAGGGTGAGGGGTGGGGAGGGACTGCGGTGACGTGGCGGGGACTGCGGGGCTCCGAGGGCCAACGGGGAGAGGGGAGACTGAGAGGAGGGGGAGATCCAGGGACAAAGGAAGGGGAGACATGGCGGAGGGGAACACACGAGGATGGGAAGGGATAGTGGGGGCAGACAGGAGAGACCTCCCGGGGAAGCACAGGGATGCAGGAGGGAAAGGGGGAAGGAGACACGAGGCTGGAAGGACGGAGGAGGGGACAATGCGGGTGGCTCAGAGAAGGTGGAGACGTGAGGGAGAGGCCCAGGCATAGAGCAGGAGACACGGGGCTGCTCCACGGGGCCTAGCCTCGCAGGAGGGGGAGACACGGAGATTCGCGGCCGTACACGTGCGTCGGAGGATTTCTGGCGATGAAAGAGACTTTGCGGGCGCCCTTGCAAACGTGAGGGGGCCTCCGCGGCGCGGCACTAGCATCAGGAGGAGTCCCTTCCCCCCATCCCCCGCACTGCGGCATCCTCCGCACGGAATCCCCGGGCCCACGCGCATGCGCCGCCCCCGGGTCGGGGAATCCCCCCACAACCCACACCCTCACTGCAGTCTGTCTCGAGGGGCCTGGTGAGGGAACTGGCTTAAACCGGAGCAAGGATGAATTATTGATTTGCTGAAAGGAGAAGACGGAGGGAACTGAAAAAGGGAGTGGGGGAGGGGCGAGGGGCTCTTGCTCTTTTCTTATGAGATTCCCTCCCCCCCTCAACTTCCCCACCCCGGTACATCCCGACGGGGCTGCCAGTTGCCATGACGACCGGGAGCCTCGGCTGACAGGCTGCGGGGGCGGCTGTTCAGCTGCTCCGGGGAAGCCAGGCGCGCCGCGCGCCTGCGCGAGGGCTCAGGGCTCACGAGCCGGGGCTTCCCCTCCTGCGTGCGCGGACCCACGGCGGGGGGCGGGGCGGGGGGGAGAGCGGAGAGCTCGGTAGAAGATGCAGCCAGGACTGAGGGGAAAGGCTCTCCTCCGCCTTTCCCCTACAACCCCTTTACCCCTGCAACGGCTGCGCGAGGACCGCGGCGGGGACGGGGCTAGGGGCAATGGGGACAGGAAACAAAAGTTAGGACCGTTGAGGTCCACTCGGAGGGAAGTCTCCAGTGGAGCGTCCCCGGGATCTGTAGAATTTCGACAGCCGAGTGGATGGAGGGCAAGAGGTGGCCTGGAGGACCCCGAGCTTCTCCACGAAACCAAAGTCCGTGTTTTAAACTTTGCTATGCTTTCAACATGCTCTTATGAGAGCCAATAATTGGAATGGAAGCGAACCCCACCCCCACCCCCAAATGGCAATGGAGCCCTGGAAGGGGGGAGGGCATGAATGGATTGTAACACATGACAGAGAAGGAAACACCCGGGGAAATCGTGGAAAGGATGTCATCAAAGAAATGCATGCACTAAAATGGGCTGTTCCCATAAGGTGAGAGCCAAGGATAGCCCCAAGCTCTCCTCTGGTAACCTTGACACGGCGAGAGAAATGGGCAGCCCAGCTCCACCTCCATCGAGTTGTGTGGACCCTGGGAGACGAGCTCCCGAGGGACTTTTAAATAATGAAAACTAGGAAATGTAGGCCATCCCGAAAGGATCAGCACGGGCTCCCTGCACGCTGTAGAGCCACACTTAATATACATGATTCTTGAGCTCAACTGAATCAGGACAGGATAGACCAACCTAGGAAAATGAAACCATGGGTGGGGCTGGGCCAAATGTAAATTCTTTCATTTGGGTCCAAAGAATCATCTTCAGAACTACAAGATAGAAGAGACTTAGCCATCCCAACAGTTCACCTGAAAAAGCCCGGGTCTTATTGGACTTCAAAGTGCCTTTGGCGGCAGCCCAAGAAGCCAATGCCTTTAACGGTAGGATGGAGGAATAGTGTCCAGCACCCAGGAGATGTTTAGTCCCCCTGCCCTCTTCTCTAATCACACCCCCATTTGGAATATTTTAGGTTACTGGGAGCCAAATTTTAGCAAATGATTAGACAAGGATAAAGTACAGATCAGCCAGAGAAGCTCAATCAGGATGCTGAAGAGCCTTGAGTTCCTGTTACTGCAGAAGAATCAGTCAAAGCTTGGAGAAAAGGAGACATGAGGGGGACATGACAGCTGGCATCAGGTATTTGTGAGGCATTCGTGACACTTGTGCTTTGCCCCAAAGGACAGAGCTAGAAGGGTTGGGTGTCAGTTGCAAAGAGGCAGATTTAGGCTCGATTTAAGGGAAAACTTGTTAACAGTGAGAACTGTTGTTCCAAAGTGGACTGGGCTGCCTCCAGAGGTAGTGGGTTCTCTGTCACTAGACATCCCCAAGCAAAGGCTGGATGACCACTGAGCAGGTAGGTTATAAAACAGAGTGTTTCAGGCATAGGTCTGAGAGTCTGTGGTTCTGTGATAGGGGAGTGTTATTTGGAGGGGAGAAGACAAGGAATTACAGGGAGGGGGATGAGGGAAGAGGAGGAAGATAGAGCCACAATTAGCCAGGGTGTGGAAGATACCGGGACTCCTGGAAAAAGGCCCCTCCCCAAGCTGGTATCTGGCCAAGGCAACAGCCAGCTTGTCAAGAGAAAGGGGGATGGGGGAGGGATGGGAGGGAGTATGGATGGAGGAGGAAAGGAGGAGGGGAGTGGGAGGAAGGGAAGAGCCTTGGGCTGGGAGTTTGCAGACCTGGATCCTACTGCTGTATCTGTGACCTTGAACAAGTGCCTTCACTCCCTCAGCCTGTTTCTCTTGGGCTGCAAAATTGGGGAGCTAGACCTGCTGGTTCCTAAGACCCTTTCTATCCTTCTCCTGTTCTTTACTGCACATGGACACACACATATCCCTCTATCACTCTCTCACCACACAGATACACACACACACACACACACACACCCCTACTCACATGTGCTTGAAAACACACACACACATACACACACACATCTTGACACACTGAGCACCTGGCATCTTTCCCTACTCTGTTTCCTGGCCAGCACTGAACTCACACAACTCAGCCCTTCTCACACCCTCTGCCTGCTTTGTTCATGTGTATGCTATCCCCAGCACCCACTCAGATACACATGTGTGGCATCTTACACACTGCCCCACATTTTCCTTCTTTCTCAACCCTTATGTTCTTTGTTGCCCTTGTGCTGTCTCCCCTACCCCAGTGCTCTCTTTCATTCGCATTTTCTAACACACCCCCATGTGTGCTTGCTCTCCCTTACACACACACACACACACTTGTGTCCTCTCTCTCTGATTTCCATCTCATATCCAATATCACCCAGCCTCATTCTCTCATGTGCACCATTGTTTCTTTTTCTCATCCCCCCTTATCTTTCTCACATATTGTGTATTCTTTCTTTCACTATCATTCTCTCCTTAAACCCCCTTGTTTCTTTGACACACACACCCATTTGAGTTCTCTCTCACACACCCATTATCTCTCTCACACACACACACTCTCTCTCACACACACCCATTCCATCTCTCTCTCTCACACACACACACACACACACACACACACACACATATCCCTGTGTTCTGTCATTCACACACCTCCATATTCAGATGCCCACCTTCTTTCTCATATTCTCTTTGTTCTCTTATCTTTCTCTGTCTCACCCCCTTCTTTTCCTCTCCCTCCTTTCCTCCCTCTTTCCCCCAATACATACACACACATACACACACACACTTATTCTTTCTTGCAACAAGGGTTTATGAATGATGAGAGAGAGGAGAGATATAAGAGAGCAGGGAAGAGAGGCAGATGAGAGGGGGAGAAAAAATGAGAGACAGGAAGAGGAAAGAGGGAGAAAGGGACAGATGGGATAGGGAGGAGAGAGACAGGAAAGAGGAAAAAAAAAGGGGATGGAAAAGGAGAAGGAAAGAGGAGAGAGAGAACATAGATGTGTGTTTGCAAGACAAAGAACATGGGTGTAAGAGAGAATATAGATGTATGTGAGAGAACACAAAAATATATGTGAAAGAAAGAACATGAATGGATCTCGTTCCATTCTCTCCTCTCTCTCTCTCTCTCTCTCTCTCTCTCTCCCCCTCCCCTCTCTCTCTCTCTTCTCTCCTCTTTCTCTCTCTTCTCTCTCTCTCACTCACTCTCTCTCCTCCCTCTCTCTTTCTCATCTTCAAGTGTTCCCTCTCTTACACACCACCTCATTCTAGCTCACTTACCCATTGTTCTCTCTCACACACTGTTGGGTTCTCTCACATATCCCCATGTTTTCCCACAAACATATCCCTACTTTTTCTCATCATTTGTCTCTCTCTTACACACATACAACATATTTCTCACACACAAACATAATACATACCTGTTTTTTCTCTTACAAACCCTTGATCTCTCTCTTACACACAGTCTTGTACCCTCACACATCTCTTTCTCTCCCTCTCTCTCACTCTCTCTCTCTCTCTCTCACACACACACACACACAAACACACACAAACACACACACACACACACACACAACCCTACCTCTCTGTCCTCTCTCTTACATACATACACCCTCTGTATTCACACATATTTTTGCTCTCTCACACACAAACATCCACTTTCTCTTACACATCCTCTTGTACTCTCACACACTTGTTTACTCTCATACACACCCATTACACATTCTCTTGCACATACCTCCATGTTCTCTCTTTGTCTTATACACTGATCCCTTTCTCTCTTGGACACCCCCATATCCTCTCACACTTCCCCAGATTCTCTTTCTGCCATACACTCCTATGTAATCTCTTATATCTCCCCTTGTTCTTTCATACACCCACATTGAAGTACACCCTGTGTGCTCCCACAAATGCCCCCCATTCTCTCCTCTCACTTCTATCTTTCTTGCACAGACCAAACCATTCCAAATCTCCCTCCCTTCAGCTGTTTTGTCTTCACTTCCTCAGGTGGGAGTGTGGGAGAGGGAGGATGATAGAGAAGTGGGAGCAGGGGTGGAGAGAGGGGTAAGGAACATGGTGGAAGGAGCCCACCTGCAGGGAGAGAAGGGAGGGAGTGCTGCATGGGCAAGATGGAAGGGGAGAATCTTATCCAATGACGGCAGCTCTTCCACGATGGCCCAATGCTGTGGGGAGGGCTCTGAAGAGCATCAGTGCTATTTTTAGAACAAGAAGGAGAGAGAAAAGGAGAAAGGGACAGCCCCAGAGAGAGTCCAATAGGGAAAGAAAACTCACTCATTCAGGGGGCTCAGGAATCCACTATGCTTGTGCATTCTTCACAACCACTAGGCTGCCCAGCCAGCCAAGAAGAGGGGATGGGGAAGTAATAAGGGGCCTCCCCTATCTAACCTATACCTATTACACCACCCATCAAAGGTTAATAGTTGGGATACCCCCAAGTTAGAAGAGAAACTAAAGGTGGTACAAGACATTTCTAAGGGAAGAGGAAGAAGAGGAAACAATTTTTGCCAAAAACAAAATTAAATTCACTTCTCCTATGTTTATTAGCCACAATACGAATCACAGAATGTCCAAACTAGGAGAGATTTTTAGAGACCCTGTAATTGGAACCCCTCATTTTCAAGAATGGGGGAATGGGCACGGCACTGAGGAAGGTACAGAGCACTGAGCCAGATGGGCTTACAACAGGATCAAAGATACAAAGTCCAGACAAGATTCAGTAGGGTCCCTGCACTCCAGTGGAAGGTTGAACTGCAGATACAGCTGATGTTCCATGTCAAGAATATTTGATGCTGTGTGGATGTCACGGCCATCCAGGGAAGGGCTTCCTGAAAAAGGGGGCATTTCAGGTGGACTTCAAAGGATGGATAGGGATCTATCAGCAGCAGCAGCAGCATTATTACAATCCATCCTTAGACACTAACTGCAAAACCTTGGGCAAACCATTTAGCCTCTCAGTTTGCCCATCTGCAAAATAGGAATGATTATAGCAGCTGGCTCCCACATGAGATAAGAGTATTTCTAAAACACTTTGCAAACCTTAAAGCCTTATGTAAATGCCAGCTATTATTCATATTATTATTAATGATGACGTCAAAGAGGCAGCCTGGTGGAGTGAATAGGGGGCCAGAATTGAACTCTAGAAAGGCCTACCTCTAGCAAATATTAACTGTATAATAATGGGCAAGTTCCTCGATGTCTCTGGGTCCCCAGCCCATTCTCCAGAACAAAGCCTAGGCCTGGCACTGATCTTTATCACTAGAGGCTACTTCCACACTGAGCATTTCTTACAGGCTCGAGATAATCAATCTGGACCAAAATAGTAATCATGATTATGACAACTACTACTGCCACTACATAATTACTGATGCATATTCTACACACAGTTATCCTAAGAGAAGGGTCTGGGGTGGGATGGGGACAGGGAGAAGACAATGCAGACAAAGGAATATTTAGAACAGCATATAAGTAAAAGCACAGAGAGAGGAAATCAAATGGCATATTTGGCAGGCAGACTGTGGCCTCGGAGACTCAAGATGCGGATGGAACAGAGTGTGGCTTTTGTGGAGGGCAGGAGTTGTAAGACCAAAAAGGTCACTTGGCACCAGATTGTTGGGAAGCCTTGAGTGCCAGGCAAAGGAGTTTGAATGGGATGCACTAGAATAGAGCTGAGATGGCCAGAGCCCCGCATCAGGACCAGGGACAGAGCAGAGTGCAACCCTTGGGAGGAGGCTTTTGCCACTGGGATGAAGGCCTGTACTAGCTAGGGCAGAGGCAGGGGTCATAAATATAAAAGAGTGTGGTCAAGTGGAAAGAGCGCTAGAGTCAGGAGTCACTCTGAGCCTCACTTTCCCCATCTGCACGATGAGAGTAATAAATAGGGCTTGCAGTACCTAAAATGAAATGAGCCAAATTGTTTTGAGGCCTCAGTGAGATAATGGATGGTAAAATACCTTGCAGTCAGTCCTTAAAGGGCTATAGAAATATCAGTCCTCATCATTATCATCAAGGGAAGGCTTTGTTGGCCATGAGCAGCAAGAGAGAGGGAGAAGTCAAAGATAAAACCAACATTTTGAACAAAGGAGGGTAGGATAGTGCTGGTTTCCATGACAAAAGAGAGGAAAAACCAGGAGAAGGGGCAAAGGAAAGATAAAATAAGTTTGTCTTTGGACTTGCTGAATCTGTGGTTCCAGCAGGATCTTTGGCTAAAGATGGCCTGTAGGCAGATGGAGAGGGGAAGATGAAACTCAGCTCTCCACAGGGATGGCCATTCCCATGATCTGACAATCACCAAGAAGTGTTCCCTCTCCGTGATGGAGAATGCCAAAAGCCCTCTCTCTGATTACTGCTAACTCTCCTTCTCCCTAAATTCTCCCACCCCTCTTCTTAGTCCTTCCACACACCAACCCCAGTTCTCCCAGTCCATTCCCAATCTGGTCTCATTTCCCTGCCTTTCTCTTCTTGACCCTACTATGATTGACCAACTCAACAGAAGTACTCAGTTACTCTTTAATCCTTTGTCCCCTCTTCCTATCAGCAGTTATGCTATGCCAAGCCCCAAAGCTGGATCCCTCCCTTCCCCACTCCTAATCCCATCTTTTCCATCTACTTGTTGGTGAGTGCTGCTGGGAAAAAGTCACCCCACCCTGCTGATTGGGTTCTCTACACATGTATGTCCTCTGATATCAACTTGGCCTTCAGGGTTGCACACAATGTTTTTATTCTGCCATGATTACCTCTCCTAATTTCCACAGCAGCTCCTCAGGACCTTCTCTCTCCTCAAATCCCTCAGCCCTCAGAAGAGGACCCCAACTCCTACTCCATTGAGAAAAGAATCTATCCATCCACCACCTCAGCTATACCATGGTCTCAGTGCAGTCATTCCTCATTCTCTCCTCAGGTGATCCAGTCTTTAAGGAAGGTGTGACCCTTCTTGCTAAGGCCAACTCCTTTGTGTGTGCCCTCAACCCCATTCCCTCCTGTATCCTCCAAGAGTTTGATCCCTGGACCATTTCCTTTCTTTTTCTCATCTTCAATTTCCTCTTATTCACTGATTTCTTTGATACTATCTGTAAATATTCCCAAGTCTCCCCATAGCCTTAAAAAAAATCACTCGACCTTGCTGTCCCCTCATGCCCTTGTCCTACAATTTATCTGTTCTCTCTTTCATAACCAGAAAGGGTCTCCTGTACTAATTATCTCAATTTCCTCACCTGCCACTCACTTCTCAATCCCTTGTGATCTGATCTCCAAAGTCACCACTAGACTGAAATTTCCATCTTTAAAGTCACCATCAATTTCTTCACTGTTCAAACCAGTGGTCTTTCTTAGTCCTCCCTCTCTTTGACATGTCTGTAGCTTTTGACACTGTCTGTTACCCCCTTCTGCCAGACATTCTCTCTTCCCTTGGTGTCTGTGATACCTACCCCTCTTACTTCTCCTACCAGTATGACTACTTATCCTCACTCGGCTTTGCTGGGTCATCATCCATCTCAGTTTCACCAAGTGTAGGTGTCCGGAAAGTTTCCAGTCTAGGGCCTCATCTCTCAGTTGATCTCGTCAGTTCCCAAGAGTATACCTGTGCACCATTTCCATGCAGATTCCCACATCTATATATCAAGCCCTAACCTCTCTCCCAAACCCCGGTCTTACCTGCATCACTATCCTCCTGATGTCCAACCAAATTAAACATTTCTGAAACAGAACTCATTATTATATTTTCCCCAAAACCTATCCATCCTTCAAACTTCTTTACTTCTCTTGAGGTCATTGCCATAATTCCAGTCCATAGAAGGTTTGCCACCTCAGCCTCATCTTTCTTTTGCTCTCGCTTGCCAAGTCTTGCCAATTCCCTCCTTACAGCTCAGGCATCCATCTCTTTTCCTCCTCTCACCCTCTGCCCTAGTTCAGAGCCTTCTCTTCTAGTCTCTCCTCTCCCTAGAGCACTTCTACACAGCTGCCACACTGATATTTCTAAAATATAGATCTCCTCATCTTACTCCTGTTCACAAAGCTCCACTGAATCCCTGTTGCCTCTGGGACAGAACATAGCCTGGTATTGAAAGCCCTCAGCAGTGTGGATCCCACCTCCTCTTTCTGTCAGATTTCATCATATTCCCCCTTGTGCAATCTCTGTTACAATCAGACTGGCTTCTAATTGTCTCCACCATGTAATATTCCATCTTCCACTTCCATGGTTTTGTATGGTTATCCCTTATCCCTAGTATGTAACCCCTCTTCATTTCTACTTTGTGAAACCCCTGGTTTCCTTAGAAGTACAGCCCTGGCCTCTCTGCATGGACTGCTCTGCTTAACTGCAGTCTCCCCTTCACTTTTGAGATTATTTAGTATCTATTGACTTGTCTCCCCAGTAGAATGGAAGGTCCATGAGGGTGAAGTTGTCTCCTATTTGTCTCTGTATGCCCAGTGCCTAGCATAGTGTCTGGCTCCAAGGAGTCCCTTACCAGATGTTTCTTGAGCATAATTGCTGTAGAGTTTCCAAATTTACACAGAGATTTGGGAGTCCTCCTTAGTGGCTCTAACTGAATCCGTGGCAGTGGATGAGAGCACACATGATAACAACTGACATTTATTTATCTGGACTTTTACATGGTCTCATTTGAGGTGCCCTCCATTTCCCCAAGCCCAACACTCCATCCATTCTGCCCCATTTTGGCTCAGTATTCCAGATGAGGTCTGACCAGGGTGCACACAGTTTAACAGGACCATCACCTCCTCCCTCCTGGGAGCTTTGCCTTTCCCAAGGAAGCTCAAGACCACAAGAATTTTGGGGGATACCATCTTACCCTGTGGGCTCATAATCAGTTGGTAGTTACTGAAGCACTGAGATCTTTTTTTTTCCAGACAAACTGCTGTCTAACAATTGTCTCCCTCATCTCATTCTTGTAAAGTCCATTTTTTTAACCTTGATGTAAGACCTGACATTTATCCCTATTATATTTTATCTTAATAACTTTATTAGCTCTTTTTCTAGCCGGATAAGATCTTTCTATTTCCTTTGCAATCTAATGTGTTAGCCATCCTCTCCAGCTTTGTGCAATTATTATGATGGGGTACTATGTTCTAAGGGGTCTCCCAGCTCTACATCCTAGGTTCTAAGGGCCTTGCCAGCTCTGACTTCCTGTGTTTTAAAGGCTCTCCTAGCTCTGACATTTTGTGTCCTAAGGACCTTCCATGCTCTGACCTTTGGGGTTCCAAAAGCCCCCCAAGCTCTGATATTCTGTGTTCTAAGGGCCCTTCTAGCTCTGACATTCTATTTCCCAAGGACCCTACCAGCTCTGACATTCTGTGTTCCAAGGACTCTCCCATATCTGACATTCTCTGTTGTATGATCCTTTCTAACAGAACCCCAGGGTCACAGAATCTCAGATACAGAAGGGACCTCAAAGGTCAGCTAGCCCACCCTGCCCTTGTTTAGGAATCCCTTCTATTATATCTGTGACAGATGTCACAAGCTGCCTCTTGAAAATTTCCAGTAAGGGAGAAACACTACCTTCCAAGGCAGCCCATTTCATTTTGGGGCAGTTCTAACTGGTAGAGGTTTTTTTCCCTTCCATTGAATTGAAACTTATCTCTGCAAGGCTCCCCTTTGCTCCATGCTTTCTCCTGTGGGACCAAACCTGTGTTCTACTGCCCATTTCTGTTTTGACATCCTTTGTCTGAGGCTCCTTCCTAATTCCGTGCTCTATATTCTAATGACTCTCCCATGTCTGAAATCCTGTTTATTCCCAGCTCAGCTGTTCTAAGAGTTCTTTCAAACCTAACCTTGTGAGATTCTAAGAAGACATGACCCAGACTTTCAGAGAATGGGCCACCATAGTAGATAGACTTGCTATGGACAGGTGAGATGGAGGGGCCATTCTCCCCCAAACCACCATCAAGCTGGGGGAAAAAAACCCAAAATAGAAGTCTGGGATTCAGCCACCAGGCCTGGTCCACCTTCTACCTGATGAAACTTGTTACATGCCTCTCCACTAGCAATGCTGATTGACAGCTTAGCCCACCAGTGAGAAAGAAGAGGCAGGACTACCTGCCTATCATTCCTACCCTGAATGAATCTCACCCTTCTAGGCTATTGAGTGGGGCATTGTATCAGAGAGAGGTTCAGGCTCCCTGCATCCAAAGCTACTCAGCCCCTTAGCTTAAACCTGTCCCTCTGGCACCTGGGGACTAGGTGAGGGAAGACAGGGGCAAGAAAGAAACTGATAAAAGAAGGGGTGCCACCACAGGGCTTACTTAGGTGTAGTGGAAGGAGCTCTATGCTGGGCTGGAGTCAGGAAGACCTAGGTTCTAATCCTGAGTCTTCCCTTGATGCTGTGACCTGACCAAGTGTCTTGCCATACTCTCGGATCCTGAGGTTCTCCAGCTATGAAAATGATGTCCTGTTGTCAAAGCTGTTGGTGAAAGTCCAGTAAGTTAATGTGTGTAAGGCTGCTCAGGCATTGTAAGGCCCCAAACACATATCTGAGTTCTTTCAGGTACGACTCAAATACTCCCTTTGTCATGAAGCCAAATGATCTTTCCTTGCTCTGAAGCCCAGGAACCCTGTACTAAGGCCGATAGAGTCCTTAGCATGTGAAACACGGAACACAATGTCAGAGCTGGGAGAAGCTTTCGAATAGTGACTATCACAGAGGGAAGGATCTTGCTAGAGCTGGAAAGGCCCTTAGAAATCATCTGGTGTGCTTTACCCTGAGGCTGGGGTGCGCTACAGGACTTGTCCAAGGTCACATAGGTAGTGAGAAGGAAAACGGGCATCCTCACGCACGTCCTCTGATCCCCAGTCAAGAGAGCATTCGCTCCGCTACAACGGAAACGCTCTTGGAGCCGGGCTCTACTTTCTCGAGCTGGGGACCCCCTCTCCACCCTCTGCACCCCACTTCCCCGACCAGGGAGAAAAGAGACTCGCGTGGCCGAGCAGGTGAGCACACGGCAAGGGGAACGGGTGTGCATGGCACCAGCTAGAGATGCTGCCCAGAGCTCCCCGGGGCCCTGTGCTCACCGACTCAGCACGAGCCCCAGACCCTGTAGGGGAGCGGAGATGGGGGGAGGCGGGGCGGGGTGGGGCGGAGCTTCGGGCTGAGCTGGGGGCGGGGCCTATGGGGCGGACCGAGAGCGTCACGAGGGTCTCGCGCCCGCCTGAGCCCACCAATCAGCGGGCCGGCGCGGACGTCCCCGGCCCCCAGGAGGGCGCGGGCCCCAGTCGGGCGGGCGGCAGCAGCGGCTGCAGCGGCTGCAGCCCCCAGTGGAGGTGGAGACGGCGCGAGGCGGCGCGGCTGCTGCCGGCGCGGGGCGGGGCGCGGGGCGGCCGGGCCAGGGCAGGGCATGCACCAGCCGCCGCCGCCCCCCACAGCCCCCTGCCCGCGCCCGCCCCGCAGCCGCCCCCCGGAGTCCCCGGGCCATGGCCCGCCGCCGGGCTACTGGCACTGCCCACCCCCGCCGCGGCCCCGGTCCGCGGCCCCGGTGGGGAGCCCGCCGGGACCCGGGGCAGCGGCCAGGACGAGGCCGCCCCCTCCGCCTCCCCCTGCGCCCCTCGGAAACTTCTCCCGCTCCCCCTCCTCCTCCTCCTGCTGCTCCGCCCGCGGCCCCTGGAGCCCGAGCCCAGCCCCGCTCCAGCAGGTAGGCGGGCGGCGCGGAACTGGGTGCCCGGAGTCCTGGGGAGGGGGGTGGCAGCGCGGGCCGGAGGGTGCGGGGGGCAGCGGGGTACAAGTGGGGGACAGCAAGCTACAAGCGGGGGGCTGCGGGGCGCAGCAGGCTACAAGCGAGGGGTAGCGAGCAGCAAATGGGGAACTGGAGGTAAGGGGCCGAGAAGAGCAGGGGGTACCGAGGGGCCGAGGGCTTCGAGAAGGGGTCCGTGAAGGGCAGGGGCCAGCCCTGTGCCTACGGAGGCGACAGTCGCCCAGCTTACAGTGCGCTGGACAGGGATCTGGGCGGGAAGATTGGGGGAGGGGGTGCAGGGTCCCTCAGGAAGGAATCCTGGGAGGGAGTCACCTGGGACCCTTCCCCATGCCCGGGGCCTGGCAGGTGGCCCCCCCAGTGCCTCAGCGGCAGGGGCTGGTGTGAGTGCGTGTGTGTTGATGCCGCACCGGTGTAAGAGACACAGACGGAGGGCGCCCGGTGGCGGCGTCAGGCTGGCTCGGGAGAACCGCCACTAATTGCACCCTGCTGATGGGGTAACCACAGGGGAGATGTGGGGAAGGGAGCCCCGAAGCCCGAGACAATTCGCTTGGGCTAAGAGAGGCACCAGGCAATTAGTCAGGGCCGTTGCATAATGCAAAGACCTTCCTCCTTTGTCTGGAGGGAGAGGGGAGTCAGAATCTGAACCCCAGGTTGGCGAAGAATCCAGCCCCAAGGGGAGGGGAGGGTCCTTGCATGAAGCCCATGACCCGAAAGAAAGGGGAGGACCCTGGTTGGGTAAACTGCTCTGGTCCTTCACCCGGTACTGCCCATCTGCTCTGTAGGAAGGTAGCTCCCATCTTTCCTGTGCCCTATCCTCCAGGCGCTTCCTTCAGGGAAAGTTGAAGTCCCCTTCCCAGTGGGAGGGGGTGCGGAATGCTAGAGCTCTGGGTCAGTTTTAAGGGGGACTCTTGTTTCCTTCTGGGAAAGTTGACGTCCATTCCACAAGAGAAGGTGGGGATGTTGAGATTGAGAGTAGGGTTTTGGAGTAGATCTAGGGTGATTCTACCTCAGTCTTGTTGGGGCAGGAAAAATCAGTCCCTTTTTTACCCCCACCAAATTGGGAAGCCTGGGGGGAGACTCAGACCCTTGTCTCGCTTTTCCTCTGTTCCTTTGGAGAGCTCCCTTCTCCAGGATGGTCTTTTTCCCTACCACTCCTCTGAGTCGCTTGACTCAAGCTAGGTCTTTACTTTCTGCTTCGATTTTTAGAGTGGAAGGTATGCTTGTCCTCCCTGATCCCTTTGGGGGCTCTGGGTCTCACAGTTGACCTTGAGCAAGCCCCTTTTTTTCTTGGGGGTAAAAGGAGGAAGCTGGTCCCTCCCAGCTCGCATATCCTGTGTTGTGAGGTCCTTTTCAGCTGTCATGTGGCGTTGTAATGTCTTTCCCAGCTCTCGGGATGTATTCTAAGGGCCCTTCCAGCTCTGATATTCTAGTTTCTATGACTAATTGTTCCCAGGAATTCATTCTAACCATATCACCACTTCCCAGGACTAGTAACCTGTATAGGCAGGGGCTACCACCATGTGGGGGTGGGGAGAAAAAACCCTTTTCTTTTCTCCCCCCAGTCCCACCTGAGTCAGCTACCTCAGCTCTTCCACTTGGCAGAAAATCCACCCTCTAATCCCAGACTGCCAGAACCAGAAGGGCACCAAGACATCTCATTCAACCCTCCGCCTGTTATTTTATTCAGTGAGGAGAGGAGAAAGGACTTACTTAGTATCTGCCATAGAGTGTGACCACAGCTGTCTCCTTTTACCCAGTAGACATGAGGAAGGAGGCTTTTTCCTAAAGCACACTTGGTCCATTTGACACTAGGCACATCTGCCAGGGATCCTTTTGGCCACTCCAGTCAAGTGGTGGCCTTAGGAGTCTCCCTGAGCCTGTCCCCCACCCAGGACTCTTCAGAACTTGGGTCAGATAAAATGGGGTAGGAGGAGAAGGCCAGAAACGGCGTGGCAGGAGCTCCTTCCTACTGGCCCTAGACAGTGTGTCCCCAGACACTCGGCCAGATTTCTAAATGACAGCTTCATCAACGCATTTCTAGAAGGTCACTTGTTCCCAGCCCTCCAACCCACTGCCCTCCCTTCTTGTTAAACCCCTTTAATAGCCTTCAGCCTCCACAGCCCTGGTGAGAATTCCACTGTGATCTTGCATGTGGATTGAAGGTGCAGCATTTGCTGGGTGATAAGAGAATCATAGACTCACAGAATGACAGAACCAGAAAAGGCCATTAGGCCATGGGGTTTCAGAGCCAAGAGGGCCTTCAGGACAGACTCAGAAGATCTGGTGAGCAAAGGGGCATAGAAAAAAACAATCAGTAAATAGGGAAGGATCCTGAGGTGAACATCAGATTAGGAATCAAGAGAACTGAGCTGCTCTCCTCAAGTCCCCCCACCTTTGCCACCACCCAACTCTCTCAAGGTGTGTGACCTTGAGCGCCAGGTCCCTTGTGCTCCCCAAGCCTCAGTTTACCCATGTGTAAGATGAGGGCCTGGGGCTGCCATTCTTCCGGATCCCTTCCAGCTCTGATGTTCTGGCATGTTTTATCCTTTGTAACAAGTGTTCCTTCTCTCCTCGTGGCTTGCCAGCTTTTTGCTTTGACCTTTCTTTCTCTGGCTTTCTGGTTCCTTTTCCAGGCAAAACAACATCTCCGCCTGTTCACCTTGGGAGTATTTTTAACAGGTTGTTCTGAGACTAGGGAGTGAAGGGATAATTAGCCCTTTGTTTGGCTGTGGGAGCTGGGCAGGCCCACAATCATCCCTCACACAGGCACCCAGCTTTATAGTTTACAAGGTGCTTCAGCAAAATGATTTTGAATAATCCCATATCCTTTTTTGATCCTCACAAGAGCTCCGGAAGGTAGGTGGATGAATTTTGTTATCCTCTTAATACTAATGGGGAAACTGAGACCAGAAAGAGGAAGTGGCTGCCTGTTAATACTAGGTCCAGGCAGTCGGGTCTAGAGCCTGTGTCCCCAGGGTCTTTCCCCTATAGAAAGCTGCAGAAGGTGTCTTTTTCCTATTCAAAGGTTTCCTCCACCCTGATTCTCAGGCCCTGAAAAAGAGGCATCTTCTCCCCTCCATGTTTGGAGCAGGCAGTCACCCTGATGCCAAGATTTATCTTCCAACAACTTTGCCCTTCTGCTTGCCTGACCCACCCCCAACAGCCTCCCTCTGCCCTGGCACCCTGGCACCCCCCAACCCCTGCTGAGCCAGAGCTCTGTCCCAACCTCCTCTCTTAGGAAGGCTGCCCAGATGAACCTTAACCAGTCGTGAGGGCATCGACTCGTCAACCCTGAGCTGTTGTTGACTTGGCTGGCTGGCTTAGCGTTCATGGTTGTTATTTGTTATGTGGCAACTGGTGGGGCCTGAGTAACCTTGGACAGCCAAAAGGAAGGGGCGAGGCTAGACAGCCTCTCAGTTCTGTGGCTGTGCTCACTTTAATCCTCAGTGACTCCTCCTCTCGGGCCTCAGTTGGCTCATAGATAATGGATATGGAAGGTTCTTACTGGTTCTGACCCAAAAGTTCTTTGGTTTTTGTGATGGACAGGAAAGTGCCATCCCCCCTGAGGCCAGTCTAGAGAAATGGTGTGGGTTTACCCTGCAGCAGCAGGCGTAAATTAGACTTCAGTGGAACATCCCGAGGAAAGGCTTGGAAACCTAAAACCCATTGCTGCAGAATTGAGGTGAAGCTCAGACACTGTTTTGATGCTCCCTCCTAACCTGCCCGTCCTCTGGCTCCCTGATGCCTTCTCTGTTGGAGCCTGAGTGAGGAATTTTGGGAACCAGAAACTTGTTCCCATACATTAGCCTAACCTGGCCAACAAGCAGAAGACCCTGAGGAAATTAGCATAAAAGGAATCCACAAGTTCTATCTGAGACTCAGTTTCCTTGTGTGTGAAATGCGTCAGGTTCAATGATTTCCAGAATCCCTTTCAGCTCCAAAACCTTCAGTTCCTACCCCCTGTCCCTGTATATAGATAATTAGAGGTTAGACTCCTAGAAGTAGACGCACAGGATTCCAGGAACTTCCAAAATGCATTAAGTTCCATTTCTGAGCAGGAAACCATACAATAGCATCTCTGACAGCAGGTCCCTCGTCTGCTGGAGCTCTCTACCGATCCCAGGGGCCATTGCACCGTCAGTTGGCCCTTGTTGTTGGCAGGGGCAGTGAGTCAGATGTGGAGAGTGAGGCAGACCCAACTGCTCACATCCTAGCTCTCACCAGTTGTGTGACCCACCCTTGGCAAGGCTTTTTCACTTCTCCCAAGCCTCAGCTTCCACATCTGTCCAATGGGGGTGATGGTCCTTTGATCACCTCCCTCCCAGGGCTTGTAACACTTAAAGAACCCTACAAATAGAAGCTGGCATCATAGGAGTTTTATTCCATTGAGATTCATGCAAAGTTCATAGGAGTGGGTTGGAAGGGGCTGTAGGAATTTTAGAGCTGGACAGGAGCTGGCCCCCAGGCCTGACCAGGAGTCCCCTCTCTGGTGTGCCAGACAAATGGGCTGTCTTTGTTCCTGTGCCATCCAATGACGGTGACCCCTGCCTTGCATAATCGATGGGGCCCTCCTGACTCACAGCCTCCCCTTCTCTCTCACAGGTTGGTATTGACAGTGGGAGGCTGAGCCATGCTGCCTCAAGATCAGCAAGCAGTGAGTCCAATCCCTTTGTCCCGAGAGCCATGAACAGCTACAGGTACAATGGGGGTGTGGGACAACCCCCAGATGGTCTCGGCTTCTCCGTCCACGAGCCTGAGGACCAGCCTTTGCAGGCCCTGGGTGGTGGGGGCTCCAGTCGAAGCTCGGGCCTGGAAGTGGTTGTATCTAAAGGGGAGCAGGTGCGGGTGTCCCCGGCCAGCCTGCATGACCAAGTGGAAGAGGAGGAGGAGGAGGAAGAAGAGGGAGACCGTTCTCCCCGGAGAGGCCTCAGAAAAACTCAAAACGTCGGCTACCGGCTAGGGCACCGTCGAGTCCTCTTTGAGAAGCGGAAGCGGCTCAGCGACTACGCTCTGATCTTTGGCATGTTCGGCATAGTGGTTATGGTGACTGAGACAGAGCTGTCCTGGGGCGTCTACACCAAGGTACTGCTTTCCCTTGTATAACACACTCCCCAGCAGAGTCTGGTCTCCTGAAGACTGGCTGAAGAACTCAGCAGTGGCTTCCCCAGATGTTTTCTCCCCTGGTGTTTTCTCAAGCCCCCCTCTCCAGCTCCTGGCTCTTTCCCTTCTCTTTGAACCCCAGTAAAGCTGCAGTGTTGGATGGGCCAGAGCAGGGGTCTCCCCCTGGGGCCACGAGCCCACAGGAGGGCCATGGATCAATGTCAGGGCATCTGTAAACTTGGACGGGGAAAAAATGATATCTTTGTTTTCACTGACCTTTAACTGAAATACGGTTGGTTTTTATGGTTTGCCTTTTGGCATGACTTCAGGTTATTACGTGAATAAGAAGCATGGGTCCAAGTTAAATAACAGACCCCAAGTGGTT
The DNA here is from genome assembly GCA_028646575.1 of Pseudocheirus occidentalis. NCBI lineage: Eukaryota > Metazoa > Chordata > Mammalia > Diprotodontia > Pseudocheiridae > Pseudocheirus > Pseudocheirus occidentalis. The sequence continues at coordinate 44,104,932 of CM053594.1, forward strand.
ACAAGCTGAGAGGTTGGCTTATTTTAAAACTCTTGTGAGAAAGGAGGGGTCCCTGCTACAAAAAAAGATTAAGAAGCCTTGGGCTAGAGAATGTTGTCGGTGGAAAGAGCACGGGGCTCCAGGTAAATCAGAGCTCTTGGGTTCAGTCCACTTGTGGTGTTTATTACCTGCATAACCTTGGGCAAGTCACAATGTCTCAAGTGAAGAAAGCAGGGTGGGACTATCCTGAGCTGGCTCCTTATCTTCAAGGCCATAACCTTTTGTAGATGGTATTCCTGGAAGCCTTTTCTACACAAATGAGTGGCTAGGAGAGAGCCCCAAGACTCCAAAGAGGAAGAAAGGCTCCAAAGAGGAAATTCCAGAGGAAAGAGGAGGAAGAAGGGAGAGAAGGACCCTAGATGGCCAGAATTGAAGGGGCAAAGGGGTTATCCTGCAGGACCATGCACTCGGACCATGTCCTCTGGGCCTCCCCCCACCCTTGATTTCCTTGAGGCTGTGTGACCTTAAGACCAATCACTTACCCTCTCTGGTCTTCACTTTGCTCATTTGTCTCTGTAGCCACTGGGTATCAGGAGGAGGATGATCCCGCTGACCTCCCAGGCTTTTGCAGGGAGGATGTTTAAGCTCTAACAAAAGCTAAGAAAAGAGACTTAGGAATGCGTGGCCATATAACTCCCAGTGTGACCACAGGCAAACTATCTCCCTCTCCCAGAATCACTTTGGCCATCTGCAAAATGGGCATGATAATACTGACCACAGGGGATGCCCTCTGTGAATCCATTGTGTTTTATACCCATCCTTTTCATCAGTTAGCCCTGGGAGATGTGTTTGGTGGAGGTGCCCAGGCCCCGGGAGGCCAAGTCCTCTGACTGCCAGCTCGTTGTGCTTCCCAGTATGTCACCTGGCTTCCCATGGCACAAGGCCATAAATACATGTTACAGGAAGCCCCAAGGGTAGAAGGTTCCACTGCCCCAGACTTTTCCAGGAAGGATTGTTCGTCTTTCCTCATTGCCCTGCCTTGTTTTTAGACCTACCTCCAGCCCGTTATCAAAAAGAAAACTGGAGGGCTTTACTACTGTCTAGGAAAAAGTCCTGGATCTAAGGTCAGGGGCTCTGGGTTCAAATCCTACCTCTTATGATTAGTCACTGTATGACTTTGGGCAGATCACCTGATGTTTCTCAGTCTTCCTTTCTTCCTCTTTAAAATGAGGATGTTGTAATCCTTGTGTTCTGAAGTTCTTCTGGCTCTAAATCTACAATCCTGTTTGAGGTGTGGCGGTTTCCCTAACCCTGCAATTATCATGGACCCATTTCTCTTTGTTCTCAGGAATCTTCATATTCATTTACACTAAAATGCCTTATCAGCCTCTCCACTGTCATCCTGCTGGGTCTCATCATCATGTACCACGCCCGGGAGATCCAGGTGAGTGCCCCCTCAAGCCCCACTCCATGCCCACAGAGCTTCCATACCCCAGCAGCATGGTCTTGGAGAAACCCCTCTGCTGGGCCAGTGGAAGTGGGCTTACCTGGTAAGGCTTCTGCTCTAAGCGGCTCCCAGCCTGGGCTTTTCAAAGGATGCATTAGGTTCATTAAGCAAACACTGAGTCAGTGCCTGCTGTGGACAGGACCTATGGAAAGAAAGACAAGAACACGTCAATTCTTATTCTCTAGCAGAGTATTTCCTTCTGGGGCAGCTGGCATCCCCATCCAAAAGGTAATGAGCAAGTCATTGGAGCAGGGGAAGGGAATGGGAGGAAGGCTCTCTCAAGCCTCTCAAATGAGCCACTGGGACCAGATGGTCTCTAAGGCCCTCCCAGCTCTGACATTGTGTGTTCTAAGGGCCTTCCTAACTCATTCTGTGTTCTAAGGGCCCTACCCCCCTCTGACATTCCTTGTTCTAAGAGCCCTCCCAGCTCTGATAGTCTGTGTTCTAAGGGTTCTTTCAATTCTGACCTTCTGTGGTTTTTGTTTTTTACATTTAACCTGATTTTATTCATGCTTGCTTTGAAATGGGAATCATTCAGTAAAAAGAAAATATGTCTTACCATATATATCTTTTAACCTGCAGTAATAATGCATCCTAATTATGTCCATGCACACAAGTCTAGCATTACAATTTTAAAAACAAATAAACACAAGTAAGACTTCTAGGAGCCTTTTATTATGAAGTCATTTCTAATTTTTCTTTGTAGGTAGATCAAGCACCTCCAAATATAGATTCCTACACCCAGTGGGTGATTTACGCAAAATGAACTCTTAAGTAAATTGAGCACAAGGTTTAGAACACACCAACCTAACATTCAGTCAGTCAGGCAACAATCCATAGTGCCAAGTGGAAGCACTTCATTTGCAAATATTTTTCAAAAACTAAGTTAATTTTCTATAATTAAATACAGAAAATATGTTGATTTACTAAAGTTAATAAAATGTGGTGTAGTAACACTTCACTACACAGAATGCCCACCAGAATACTATAAACAGTGACTGACTCTGGGTAAGAAGTTGCACTAATCCTGACTGATTAGGTGGTGAAGCACCATGAAAGGTCATGGATAACATGGCCTAACTCTGGCCTTCATTTTCAGTACCTGCTGCTCTTGTGTGTTGTAAGAAATGTGTACAGTACAAGAAACTTAAATACTCAGGAATGAAAAATATTTTAGGAAAAAAAATAGATTGGGTTTTTTTCCCAAGCAACTATGCCCAGTCTCGCTGTAGAAATTTCAAGACAAGGTTTTTTTTCCACATAAAACAGATAACACTTTACTGAGAAGATGTTTTCAGTTGGCTTGGTATGTTTCTTTTGTCTCCCTGCATTGCATTATTTTGTTCTGTTCTTTAATGTCATGTGCAAACGACATGCCAGTTTCAAAGAAAAACTATTTTATGTATCAAAAGTCATTCTGGATTTTAAAAACCGAGAACTGAAGAAATCCATACTAAAATGACACCACCTGATTCAAGGAAGAATTAACTTATACTAGTGATAGAAAAGACCAAGCCTATTTCATGAGAAAGAGCTGTCTGCTGAGAGTTTTGTTCCAGTGTTTCAGAACGCCGCTGTAGGTTTTATCAGGAGTCTGGGGGACAGATTCCTAGCAGAAGGCGTGAATGTGGCCCGCCTCCATCCAAGGATGGGATGCCTGCAAACTCGGGAGCCCTGCTCACCTTTACTTTCCCCAGACTCGCCCAACTCTACTGGCTCACTGTCTAGCATTTCAGTGCCTTCCTTCCTGCTAAAGACCATGTCCAAGGAACTGGTCTAAGTCTCTTCCCTCTCAGGTGGTTCACCCTTTCTCACTTCACAACAAACTGCTCTTTGAGAAAACTTTCCTCCCCGACACTTACCAGCTGCAGAGCCAAGAAGATGCTTGTAGAGATTCCCACTGAGCCAAGCTTGCTCTTCCTTTTTCCTATTTTTCCCGCCTTCCCGACTTTGATATCAAACTTTTCTCTTCCAGTTGGGACCCTGAGTTACTCAAGTAATTTAATTTATCAATTAATTCATCAAATCATTTTATCAATTTAATTGATTCATTTATCAAAGTCATTTAATTTATCAATATCACTAGACTCCTTCGGTAAAGGAATCAAGTCAGATTCTGGATTCTTCTCCCTTTTTCAGCCAGTTGCTGCAGTGCTTCCTCAAGGGGCTGTTTGAGCCGTAACCAATCCTTGTCTTTCCTTTTCTTTCCCTTTGACTGGCCTTGCTTTTATCAGATTGTTCTTCACTTTGTTCTTTCCAATTAGAAAGATCCGTATAAGTGTGGGCTCTTAACTTCCCTCTCTGTCCAAACTAAGTTACATAGAAATAGAATGACAACCTCACTTTATAGTTACAAGCGTAACTGCCTTCTAGGCCACAGTACTTACTTTCATGATGTTCTAGAAATGGTCAACAAGGCTCTGTAGAGAAATGGATTGGGTATCAAAGGCAGGATCCTTCAGATACTTTTCACGATCTCCATCCAGATATTTTCAAGGATCCATGGGTACTTTGTCTTCATCTGTGACATCAGAAAGAACTCTTGGGTCACTCTGAACTTCACTATAAAAATTGTTGCATATAGGCCAATTGTGGTCTGAAAATTGCATCCTCTGTCCTAAGGGCCTTCCCACTTCTGACATCCTGTGTTCTAAGACCCTTCCCAGCTCTGACATTCCCTGTTCTAAGAGCCCCCCAAGCTCTGACATTCCCTGTTCTGAGGGCCCTCTCAGCTCTGACATTTTTACACTTATTAATGCTTTTATACACTGCTCCTACTTCCCATCGTCGCTTTTCCCTAATAGAACACTCCCTGGCAAACAAACAAGCCAGCCTATTGACCAAATGTGTCTTCCTGCTCCTGGTTCTGCACCTATAACCCATCACCTTGCTCCCAGGAGGAGAGGCCGCGCTAGGTGTCAGGACTGTTCTCAGCGACGTTATTTCAGGCCTCTGGGAGCTTGTTCTGGCCTCGCCGGCCTTGCTCTGCATCACTTCCTCCAAATCTTCCTGTGTTTCTCTGGATTCCTCACAGTTGTCCTTTCTCATCGCGCTCCCCTGATGGGCTTTGTTCAGCCGTCCCGAGTCCAGGGGCGCCCCGGTGCTTCCCTTCTTTCCTGCCACAGGGAGCGTTTGCACACGGGTCTTTCCCGCCATCTGTGGCTTCCTTGGGGTGGATGCCCAGGAGAGGAGCCACCCAGTAGAAGGATATGGATGTTGTTTTATACAGTGCCTTTTGTCGGTGCCTCTGGCAGTCGCTTCCCAGCCCAGCAGCAGACGAGCCCACCCTGGTGACAAAGATGAGCCATCAGAGCCATCCTCAGCCGAGCGTGCGCCCAGGCGTGTCTGCTCTGCCCCAGCCATGCCCGCCTCTTTCACCAGCTGCATTCCATCCGTTTGTCTGGCTTGGAGAGTAGTTTTATGACGTTAGTGCTGTACACCCTCTTGCTTGCATCATCTTGCTGACGCTGCCAGCCTTCTGCTCCTAAAGGTTCTTTTGGCCCTGATGTGCTTATCTCGGGGATCGTTCTTTACTTGGGCAGTGGTCAGGACATGCTGGGCTTAGAGTCCAGAAGACTCAAGTTCAGATCCAGCCTCAGACTCTTAACTAGCAGTGTCACCCTGGATGAGTTATTTAATCTCTGTCTGCCTCAGTGTCCTCAGCTGTGAAATGGGAATCATAACAGTACCTCCCTCCCAGGTGGTTGGGAGGATAAGTGAGATCATATTTGTGAAGCCCTCAGCACAGTGCTTGGCCCATAGCAGGGGTCCAAATGCTTCTCACTCCCCATCCCACCGCCACCTCGGGGGTCTGGCCAGCCCCTTTCTCTCTCCCCCAGCACTGAGTCTCCTCCCCTCCTCCCTTTGCAGCTCTTCATGGTGGACAATGGGGCTGACGACTGGCGCATTGCCATGACGTACGAGCGCATCTTCTTCATCGCGCTGGAGCTGGCCGTGTGCGCGGTGCACCCCGTGCCTGGCCAGTACCTGTTCACCTGGACTGCCCGCCTGGCCTTTACCTACACCACGTCGGTGGCTGACGCAGACGTCGACGTCATCCTCTCCATCCCCATGTTCCTGCGCCTCTACCTCATCGGCCGCGTCATGCTCCTCCACAGCAAGCTCTTCACGGATGCCTCGTCCAGAAGCATCGGTGCCCTCAACAAGATCCATTTCGACACCCGCTTTGTCATGAAGACGCTCATGACCATCTGTCCTGGCACCGTCCTGCTTGTGTTCAGCATCTCCTCCTGGATCATTGCTGCCTGGACCGTACGAGTCTGCGAGAGGTGCGCCTGGTGCCTCGGGGGCTCATGACTCTCCCCTTTCCAAAGTCAGTGTAGCCTTGACTCTCTCTTCCCTGGGGCCCCCCTTGTGACCCTGAATTAAGCCCCTCATGCCAAAGCTCTGACCTCAGCACTTCCCCACCCACCCAAGGTCCTTGTGATCCCAGCTCTTCTCCTTCCATCCTTAGTGTGACCTTGACTCACCCTCCAGGGGCCCCTGTGACTCCCCCTTCCCTGCAGGTTCCCTGGGTTGTTCAGTTAGCCCCACTTATGCCAGGCCTCTCTGTTTCTGACTCCTTTTCTAGCCCTTCTATCCTTGGTGAGAGTCAGGCTCCTTCCCCCCTGGGCTCCCTGTGATCCTCAGCTCTTCTTCCTCCCCTCCAATCTCAATGAGGCTCTGATTGTCATTTTCTTCTAGGTTCCCTGACTCTGCCATCCTGAGCAGGCTTTGATGCACACAGCCCTTTTCTGTACTGTGGAGATTCTGGGATACTAGTTCTCCCTGTGGGCTCCTCTCTGACCCCTCCCTAACTCTCTTGGAGCCCTCAGTGACTTCCCCCCAATCCTTCTCTTATCTGAGTCCCTCTGTGACCAAGATCATGTGTTTCTAAGGCCTTCAGGGCTCCCCACCTAGTACCTCTCTGTTCCTAAGGCCCTCTGTGATCTCTGATCTTATGGGGCTCCTAAGGCCTCTTATATCCTGGGCCTACTGCCCCAGGTTCTCAGTGGAATTGGGATGTAAGTGATCTCCTTGCCCTGGACCCAGCTCCAACTGTTGCCCTACCTCTTCTTCCCTCTGACACGGGGAAGTTCCCTGCTCTCTCCTGCCCCTCCTTCCTCATTTCTGATTCCTCTTTACCATCCTTATAAGCAGCCCCAGGAACTGGAGAAGCTGACACACCATCACCTGCCTTGTGCCTTTTAGGGCAGAGGCCCCTTTTTCTATCTGTTCTCCTAGTGGAGCTCAGCCCAGAGTCAGATCTGAGTGGCTGGAAGCACCAGGCCCAGGTAGCATCATGCTTGCTACCTGGGGCAAAAAGCCTTGGCAACATGGCAGACGGTGTGGGTCTCTGGCTTCCCAGCCCCCTCTTCCTTTTCTCTCCCCAGAGGGTAGGCAGATGCTTCATTTAACCACCTCTCCTCTTCCCTCCCCTTGCTCCGTCATCTGGTAGGGAAAAAATGTGAGTTGGCCTCCCTGGCACCAAACTGTTCTGCTCCCCCCACCCTTCCCTGACTCATGCCCGTCAGAATTTATGATTAGCTGCTATGACTGGTGGAGGGTGGGTTCAGGGAGGTGGCAGGTGCGGAGAGGCTCCCCGAGGGAGGTAGTGAGGCCAGGGAGTATGAACCTTGAAAGGTTGGAACCAGTGCCCTGGGAGATGTGTCCAGGACCCAGGTCCTGCCGCAGATAGGCTCCAGTGGGATCTCTCAGGTATCCATCCGTCTTCCACCTCCTTTCTGTTCTCACCTGGGATATGGGGGTATCTTTTTTTCCAATCTAAGCTTGAGAGGTAGAAGGGAACCTTGTAGTCAGGCTGCTCTCCAGCCTGGCAGGGCCGGCCACCTCCTGTCTTCTTGCTGGCCCTGGTCAGGGAGGTTACTTTAGTGCTGGAGAAAGACTTATGACCAGTACATAGACCCTTCTGCCCTGCCCTGCCTTGCCAATGATTCCCACATTCCCCTGGTAAAGTAAAGCTGATCAATCCATTCCTGCCCACAGAGCTTCAAGTCTAGGTGAGGACGTAAGACTTGGCAGGGAGGGGGAACCAGTGATTCAGATTCAAGTTGGGGTGGGATTGGCTAGCATCCCAGGGAAAGGCTGCTTCATGCTGCCTTTGGAGTCAGGAGAGCCTCGCTCTGCCGCATACTGGGTGTCTTGGGGGTTGCCATCTGTAAAACAAAGGGTCTGAGTGGAATGGTTTTTGAGGTCCCACCCTGTTCCAAATTGATGCTCCTATGACTTCATAGAAGGGCATCCTACAGCTTTAGGATTCTGGCTCCAAGTGAGAAAGGGATCTCCTAGAAGTTCTAGTCCATCTTCCAAGGATGGGAAATCCCTTGCAGTGCGTATCCAGCCTTTGCTTGCATACCTCTGGGTCTTGGCAGCCCTCTACCCCCTAGGTGGCTCATCCCACTATGGAGCAGCCCTGGAGGTAAGGGATTCCTCCCTGCCGCCCTCCCCATAACTAGCCCACATGAGTTCTGGTACTGCTCTCTGGAATTGCGCAAGAGCAAGTTTCTTCTGCTTGCCCGGTGGCAGCAAGGCAGAGACTTGAAGACTAGTGACATCTTCCCTAAGTTAGCTCTAGGCTCTTGAGAAAGAAGTGTAAACAAGTGTGGGGGAGGCAGGGCTTCCAGCTGGGCCCTGAGGGATGTGCAAAGAGTTTCAGAGGGGACAGAGACCTCCTGCAGCTATGCTCTCAGGGCCCTTCCTTCCACCTCCAGCCCATGCCATACTCACAGCCTCCTTCACTGAGGCGTGGTCTGAAGAAGTGGTCCCATAGTGGCCTGGGCTGCCCCCAGACATGACAGCTCCTAGATGGGGCAGAGACTGCCCTAGAGTAGACATCAGATGCTCCCAAAGCAGTGCCTGCTCAGGGAGACCTTGGCAGCTGACTCCCTAAGGTGTGACCCACACCCAGAGCTTTTCGTTCAGGAGCCCAGTACCTGGACCAGATTCTTCCCCTGTCCCCTGCCCCAGGGACAAGCATGTCCTCCCCAGGATTACAGGATAGGAGGGCCCTGACCCTGTGATCATGAGGGCTTTAACAGCTTTAGACCTCCACAGCCTTTGGAGGCCCCTAGGCTGGACCCCCTAGCCCAAACCCAGGCTGCCTCCTCAGCGCAGAGCAGAGCCAAAGCCTCAGGTCCTGGGGGGCAGCTGGAGCAGATCCTAGCATTCACTGCCACCCATTCTCTGAGGTTCCAAGCTACTCCCTTTAAGGGTCACTTCTTGCCTCAGCCTCCCTGATCCCTGAGGACCCCTGAAGAAGGGGCAAGGAGCCTGGGGAATGCATGTGTGATGGGGAGAGAAGCGGCCAATCCTAAATTCTTACCCCAGCCTGCTTAAAGCTTCCTGTATCTCCTCTGTGGATGTGTTCCTCTGGCCACGTGCCCCCTGCCCTGTCCCGCATGACCCTTTGTCTGTCCCCTTCCTGAAGGGCTTTGTTGGCATTCAAAGTGTCTTCAGCCACCTCAGCCCCTTTGGGGGTGCCCTACCAGGGTGGAGCAGGCAGGGGTTGGTCAGGATTGGGGGGAGGGGTCAGGTCAGGGATAACCCAAGACATGGAGAGAATGTCTGCTCCGTATTGGGGCTACTCTGACTCACGGGGCCCCAGTGAGGGGTGGAGAAGGGAAGAACTTTCAAAAAGGCCAGGAGCTCTCCCTCAGCCCCTCATTGTCACCATTCCTACTGGGGTCCTGTGGCCATCTTTGAGGGTGAGGAGGGACAGTCAGCTTGAACCCAGGGTAGACCCTGGGAATGGCCTCCCTATCCTCAGCTACTTGAACCTAATACCTACAGGCTATTACTCTGAGATTCCCAGGTCAGTTCTCTGCCTCCTTTTCCCCTCCTGACCTCCCCCCATACACACACATGCACACACATACATGCGCACATGTGCACACACACATCCCAGGCTTTCTTCTGTCTGCCTCTCCCTCAAAGCAAGCTAGGCATCAGGAGAACCAGGCTCTGGCCACTGTTCTGCCACTGACTGTATGATGTAGACGAGTCTTTTCCCTTCTTGGAATGTCCATAAAACGGGGGTAATGTTCCCTGTCCTTTCTCTCTCGTCCGAGGGCAAAGGAGCCATTAGATGTGGCCCACGGTTTTGAGACTAGCTCAGGCCTGTCCCCTTGGCCCTCCTGCCTGGTTGGGAGAAATGCTCCCCCACCTCCTCCTGTTTCTGGTCATTCCTTGTAGCTTTCCCTCTGGCCGGGAAAGTGCTTCCTCGTGTCCCATGCCGCCGCTGCTGCCTCTGCGCATCTCTTGCTGACTGTGTGTCTTCCTTTGTCTTTTGGGTGTGTTTCAGTCTTTTTCTGCCTCTTGGGCAGGGGGAGGGGGCCCAGCGAAAGCCCCCTCCCAGCTCAGCCGGCAGTGTAGGGGGCAGGGGAGGACTGGATTCCTAGGGGCTAAAAGGGAGCTCTGGGGCCCCCCTAAAATCTTCTTGTGTTCTCAAAGCTCGCCCCGGATTGGACCCCAGTCCTTCCTGCTTTGTGGGTCTCCTCTGGGCTGCCCCAGAGCCACCACCCCTCCATGCCCAGAGTTCCTGTTTTGGCAGCTGACTGGGCAGGAAGAAGCTGCCCTGCCTTTGCCCTGACCTCAGCCTTCCCTTCCTCTAGGTACCACGACAAACAGGAAGTGACCAGCAGCTTCCTGGGGGCCATGTGGCTGATCTCCATCACCTTTCTGTCTATTGGCTATGGGGACATGGTGCCCCACACCTACTGTGGGAAGGGCGTGTGTCTCCTCACTGGCATCATGGTAAGAGGGCCTGCCCCAGGAGGGGAGAAGATGTGGCACCTCCTGCCCCATCCCTGCTGTGGGCTTCTTGCCTACCTGTGGGACCCTGAGACGGGAGACCTCTGGCCTGGAGATGCACTTGCCCCATGCCACATCCGTTAGTATTAGCAGAGACAGCAGAAGGGCAGATTGGGGCCCTGGGGCTAATCCAGGAAGTCTTTCTAGAATGGAGGAGAAGGGGTCTGGGGTCCTCATCCCCACTTGGTCGCTGCCTCACCCCAGTCCTCCTCCCCAGGGCGCTGGCTGCACAGCCCTGGTGGTGGCTGTGGTAGCTCGGAAGCTGGAGCTCACCAAGGCAGAGAAGCATGTCCACAACTTCATGATGGATACTCAGCTCACCAAGCGGGTGAGTGTTCCTCTTCCCCTGCCAGTGTGTGCCCCCTGGCACTGCCAGGCCCAGAGGCCTATTCCTCCTCTCTTCCCATCAGTCTGCAGCTGCCCTCTCTCTGGCTCTTTTGCCCCTGGACTCACACGCATATGTGCAGAGATGGGTCTCGGTGCCCTTGTCTGTGGTCAGAATTCTCCATCTAAAGATTCCTAGAAAAAGGTTGAGTAGGGGAGAGGGGGCACACATGGGTACCAGGAATACCAGAGATGTGCTCTTGTGCCTGTGCACCCAGGGGCCTGGCTGATCATCAGTTTCTTGTGTGCCTTGCCCTGGCCCAGGTCAAAAATGCTGCCGCCAACGTACTCAGGGAAACGTGGCTCATTTACAAACACACCAAGCTGGTGAGGAAGCCCGACCATGCCCGAGTTCGGAAACACCAGCGTAAGTTCCTTCAGGCCATCCATCAGTAAGTGTAACACCTTTCCCTGCTTCTGTTTCCGGGTCTGTTCTTCCCCGTCTGAGTCTGTACCTACTGCCCTGGGCTACCCCAGCTGGATGGCCCACCAGCCCTCCCTCTGGCCAACAACCCTAAAAGTATCCATTTGTCACCTGGGCATGGGGCCTAGCTCTCCCCTCCTCGGTGCCCATCTTGGGACCCCAACTTCACCATCCTATGGTACCCTGAAGCCTGGGGGAGTCACACAGCACAGGGAAGATGGGACCTATTAGCCAATAAGCAGTATTTTCCCATTGGGAACTCTGCTGTGATTGGAGGTTGAGTTTCAGACCAAGGATGCTACTCACATTAATCCAACACGTTTATTTAGTACCTAATTTGGGTGAGGCCCTTGATACATGCATACCATTTAAATTATAAGTGAGTTCTTGAGTAATATGGTGTCTTATCCACAGGAGGTGATGTAAAAATGTTCATTGACTTGTAGATGTCTACTATGTGCCAAGCATTGTGTGGTAGGCACAGGAGATGGCAGGAAAAGTGGGGTTGGGACATTCCATGTGAGGGAATAACACTAGTCACCCTGGAAAAGTCATTTGAGTCATATTGAAAAGGGTATTATGGCGTCACAGGAAGCACGTTGGGGCCTTAGAGAGCATCTGGTCCACAGCCTTCATTTTACAGATGAGGCAAGACTGAGACCCCGAAAGGTAAAAGGACTTGATGAGGGTGAGGCTGAGTCTGTGGCAGAGCCGCTTCTAGCACCCAACTTTCCACAAAGGGCCTTGAATAGCAGAGTAAGAAGCAGAGACATTTTCCTTTGGGAAGTGTCAGTGGAGTCAGGGTGTAACTAGAGCTGCATTTTGGAATGGGGGCTCTGGCAGCTGGTTCTGGCAAGGAGAGATAAGGGGAGGCTGGTTAGAAGGCTGGCATGGTGGTCCCAGCAAGAGGGGATGAGGCTGTGGGCCTTGCCAGAGGCTGTGGGGGTGGAAAGAAGGGAGCTGCCAACAGAGAGAGATGCCTTGAAAGAAGACAGGGTTTGGGGCCTTGGTAGAAGAGAAGGGGCTAAGTGTGAGCTGCGTCAGGTTTGGAGCACACAGGGTCACCAGGAGAGATGAGGGATCTGGAAAGGCTGTCACCTGTCAGAGGAAGAGGGAGGACAAACTGGCCTTGATGTGATGCATCCCATCTGGCAAAGGCAGTTAGAGATGTGGAGTAGGCCCTTGAGCTAGTGTGGAGCGTGGTGAGGTATTGGCAGAATCGGAGGAGGCCTAGAGGAACCCACAGGCCAAGGTCTGAGGCAGAGCCGGGGGTAGGGCTAGGGGTCGGGGCGGGGGGGTGGGGGGGGGGAGAGGAGGCGTTAGGCTACAGCCTTAGCTTAGCTGCCCTCCTGGCCACCTGACCTGGGCTGGGCAAACCTCCGACCACCTCCTCCTCACTGTTTGCTGACCAGGTGCTTCACTGATCGCTGATCTTAGAGTTGCCTGAAAATTAATTTTATCCCTGTACATAATTAGAAGAATAAATTTGCTGCATAAAATTAGCGTGTTGGAGAGTCAGACTTGGAGTCAGGAAGCCAAGTCTCAAGGCTGGCTGGAGCACTCAGGGTGACCAGGGCAAGTCACCAGCTTAGCCTCAGCCATCTCATCTGGAAAATGGGGAGGCTGGCGTTCATCCTGTCTACCTCCAGGGGTGTTCCCAGGGAAGCACATGGTGGATGTTAGGCAGAGAGTTGAGGCTGTGTTCTGAGGATGAATTTGAGTGTTGCACCTGTATTTTTAATGAGGCAGCTGGTGCCAGCCCAGCCATTTGGGCCCAGATTGAGAATGCAGCATAGCCCTCCCAGCCCTGGAAGGTGAAAGGTGCTGAGAGCAGGTGTGGGAGAGGTGTGGGGCTGGAGAGAGGGGACTTTGGGCTCAATCCAGTTCTTTCAGGCCTGGCCTCGGGATCCTCCCTAGGACTTCACCTTGCCCCTGAGTTTCAGGTAAATTGTGGAGCATTTATTCAGCATTGGGGGCACAGTAACACCATCTCTACCCTCAGGGAGCTCCCACTCTAATGGGAGAGACCACATGCCCTAGCAACTGCACACAGAATAGATGGATGGTGACCTTGGAGAGTTAGCAGGCCAGACAGCAAGGTGGCCAAGTGGACAGAGCCTTGGAGTTGAAGTCAGGAAGACCTGAGTTCAAATTCTTCCCCAGCCACCCTCAGCTTGTGTCACTGGGCAGGTCACTGAACCTCTCAGCCTCAGACTCATCCATAAAACAGGGATAATCACAGCCCCTGGCCCCAGGGTTGTCATGAGGATCTAATGACTTCATGTTTGTAAAGCACTTTGCAAATGTTTTTAGAGAGGAGGAGGACCGAGAAGACTCCCCAGAGGGGCTGGGCTTTGGGCAGCGGCTTCCTCCTTGGTGTCCCTGGCCCTGATAAAGTCACCGTGTGCGTATATACATGTGTTGGTTATCACTGAGGGCACGTTTCAATCTGCTGCCAAGAAAACCTCCTGCCTCTCTTCTGGCTGCTCCCAGAGGACCCCTTGTTGGGGATGGAGCAGCCGTGGACCCCGGAGGAGCCTGCAGCACTGACAGTCTGAGCTGAGGGCAAGCAGGGTCCCCAGAAAGGACACTTGTGCTGCTCCAGCAACCGCTCACCCCCATCCTATGAGTTAGGGAACCCAGATCTTATGTCCACTTTACAGATGGGGAAATTGGGAGGGCTAAAGAAAGGTCTTCCCAAGTTGGGTCAGAGCTCCCTGATAATGGGACTGGGATGGGAACGTGGATCTCCCAGCTCCAAGGCCAGTGTTCATCCCTTTCCCTATGCTTTCATTCATTCAGCAGGCCTGGGTTAGGCACCTGCCACGTTCTAGGCATTGTTGATAAAGGGATAGTGAGGAGACATTTCTTGCCCATCGTAGCAGACCCAGGGCTGGCCGGGAAGGACCCCAGCAGTCCTGGGGGACAGCCCTTCCTCCCATTTGTGGGGGAGCACAGAGTAGAGAATGAGGGTGGGAACTGAGTCCTAGAGAGGGTCTGTGACTTGCCCAATGTCACTGCAGGCGAGAAACAGGCTGCAAGAGGCTGGTCCATTCCCCTGCTCCATACTGCCTCCTTGTGGCACAAACACTTGATAATTTTTTTAAAAGCTAATTTGGGGTTTTTTTTATGTATTATTTTAAGCAAACATTTCTAGAAAGCTTTACAGTTAGCTCAGACTTAACTGGTTCTTGATTAGGCGACAAGCATTTATTAAGCCCTCACTTTGTGCCCAGTATTGTTCTGGGGACAAAAAGAGGGAACAAGGGCCCCCTACCCTCAGGGAGCTTAGAGTCTAATGGGAGAGCCCACATGCCACGACTGTGTATATGAAATATGGACAGAGTGAATGGAGGGTCGGTCGTCTCTGAGGGAAGGACCAGTGAGGCAGGGGGACCCCAAGAGATGAGGAGGAGCTTTCAGGCCAGAGAACCAAGAGGAAAAGCCCATGAGTGGCAGTGTCAGAGGCCTCACTCAGAGAGGGCAGGGAGGGTGAGGTCTGAAAGAATACCATTACATTTGGCCATTAAGAGATAACTGGCAATTTTAGGGACATTTTGGGCCGTACATGAGCTTGGAAACTGGCTTGAAGAGGCCATCAGATGGACACCAAGGAGTCTGGCCAGGAAGGGGAGAAGAGGTAGAGGGTGGTAGCTAACTGGGAAGTTGGGGTCGAAGGTTGGGAAAGACGCAGCCAGTATTCAGGGAGAGATGGAAGATGAGAGACTAGAGAATCTGGGGTAAGATGGAGGATGCCGTGGCAAGGAAAAGGGCCACCTTTTCAGGAGAGATGGGGTGACAGAAAAGACAGTATGTGAATGACGGGAGATGTGGAGGAGGGAGGAGAGGGCCCTCTGGACCTTCACTGAGGCACCTCTGCTGAGAGGGGCTTAGAATCACCGGCCTGGTGAGAGGGAAGGTAGGAGGGCAATGTGAGGGAGGGCCTGACTGAACTGAGGGCACAGAAATTGGTGGTGGACCTGGTCCCTCAGATTTCATGCCTTCTCCAGCTCCATTCTCCCACCCATGAATGGGGGGGTGGGGAGGGACCATCGAAGCCTGGATGGATGGGCAATAGGACGTGGGGGCAAGGGACTCAAGCTTAGAGCAGAGGGAAGAGGGAAGTGAGCTGATTCACCAAGGGCCAGCAGGCAGGAAGGACAATGGAGTCTATGCAGGGGCGGTGGCTGGGGAAAGGACTGAGGGGTGGAGGCTGAGAGGGCTGAGAGGTCACAGTGAAGACGAAGAGAAGGTCAAGGGATCATGAGGCAGGAAAGGTGAGGTGGTAAGAAGTTATGGCCAGATGAAGGTGTTTTGGAATGCAGGGACAGCAAAGTCTAGCACTTCTGAGTAGCGGCAAGATCTGGGCTCTGACCATCTCTGAAGGTAGTGGAGTTGGGCTGGAGAAGATGGAGGCCCTGGGAAGTCAGATGTTAGAGGATGGATATGTGTGCTGAGGCTCCTCCAGTGAGGGCAGCAGGTGGGGTGACAGGAAAATAATCCACCTCAGAGCATCTCAATGTCATGATGTAAACGAGTCGGTGATAGAGCTGGGAATAGACCTGGGGCCTCCTAGCCCTTGAATCTCCCTGCTGAGGTCTTGCTTAGTCTGATTGGAGTGCAGCTAGATGCTCTGGGGCCCTGCTGGCTGCTGGGTGGGCCAAAAAGACCAAGCAACTGGGGCTCAAGGGAGCCCAGACAGGAGGTAGAACTGCCCCCAGTCTGTGCACACCACGAACAGGAGAGAAGTAGCTACAGGAGTTGGGAGTGTGAACAGGGGGGAGGGAAGCTGACCCCACTGGTGCCTTCCCAAAAAAGTACATCGAAAGCCGCAGGTGGGAAGGGCTGTAGTCATCAGTGTTCAACCTTAGGGGCCCCTGTTTCTTTTAACCCAATACTGTGAGAGTTGCAGGGGAGGGAGGCCAGGGATGTGGGCCTCCATTGTGGAATGGTGGGAGTGCAAGGACTCTAGGATGCCTACAGTCCATAGGTCTGTCTCCTTCACTGGGTTTGAGGATGGAGGTTGGAGCCCCAGACGGGAGTGGGGCGGAGGATTATAGATGGTCTACCAAGCTGTGACCAGAGCACCACCAGCCTGCCCTTTGTCCATATTCCTCTAGTAGGTGAGAGCCCCAGATGAGCTGGGGGCTCAGGGCTAGACTGCACTGGTAAGGCAAGTGCCATCCCCTGCTGGCCATCCCCTTTCCTCCTTTCTGACAGGGTGGGCCTCTGAAGATTCCAGGTTGGGAGACATCTGTTCAAGGATGCTAGCTGGTTGGGCAAACCTTGTAGATTCTTGAAAAGGGTCCCCAGGGCTAGCCTAGCTTGGGCCTGTCTCCTCTGGGGTGTCATGGTGGGGAGGCGGGCAGAGCTTGTGGGCACCTTGCTTGGGGCAGGCACTGATTAAAATCTGCACTGTGATTTCTTTGCTCTGCTTGCCCCACCAGGGCTCAGAAGTAAGTCCCACCCCCACCCACTGGGGGTCAGTTGCTTGACCATTACCTGCATGGTTCTGCATCAGGGGAGGGACAGGGGAAGACATGATCCAGCCCATCTTTGGCCATGAGAACCACCAGGCAGCCCCTTCTTCCCCCTCACCACTCCTCACCCCAAAGATAGGGCCCAGGACCTAGAGACCAAGTTGATCTGAATGGGCCTCCTGGGGTGACGGCTGGGCAGAGGGTATCATGAGGCCACCACCCATCTGCAGTGGGGCCCAGGGCCTTTGCTCAGGCCTCTGTGCCGGGAAGCTTCTGCCCTGGGGCTGGTCTAGGACAGAAGGGGCTCAGTGGCATAGCCAGATACCATCACCTTGCCCCTTAGACATCTGGATATCATTCCCACTGGCCTGGCTTTGGGTTCCAGGTGCTACCTCTCTGGGAGGAGGGAGGGAAGGGAGGCAGCCCCCAAGCCATGCACTCCCTCACTGATCAGTCACCATGCCCCACACCATGACGCCAGCTTCGTTTCTGACTCCGGGTGGAACACAGCTAGGAGCGGAAAGAGTGGAGGAAATGAGGGGGCCCAGGGGAACTGCCCCCGAAACCCTCCATTGCTCTACAGGCTACCCCCTCCCACCTCATTCTCCTGCTGCATGTCCTGTGAGGCATACCCCCTGGGGCTGGAGGGGAAGGGATGGGAGTGGGACACCTGCATGGAGGGGATGAGGCCCCTGGGGCCACCCCCAGCTCTGGCCCCAAGTCTCACCTCCTTGTCCCTCTCCACCTACCCCACCCTTGTGTCTCCATAGGCTGAGGAGTGTGAAGATGGAACAGAGGAAGCTGAGTGACCAGGCTAACACTCTGGTGGACTTGGCTAAGGTGAGGTGGGCACTGCCCACGCCTGGCCCAGTGTGCTGGGAGGGAGACTCTATTTCTCTGGACAAGCTGTACTCGTTTTTATCCCTTCTGTAGAGAGTATTCCTGCACTTGGGGTGGACAGATGGATTCTTCTTACCCTGGAGGTTCTTTCCAGTTTTAGAATTCTGTGGCTTCCAAGGTCCAGGGTTTTATGAGTAACCGAGTGCCAGTCAGCCTCTGAACTGTGGGTGAGGCCCTGTGCCCAATCCTGGCCGCAGGACTGGGGGCAGCAGAGTAGGCTTCATGCCCTAGATTTGGCTTCACGGAAGCCTCCGAGATGCTGAGGCCCCAGAGCCAGAGATGGACCTCAGCTAGCAAGGAGGGCTAGTGGGTGTCCGGAGCCAGGCCTTAACCTTCCCAGCCAGGATCCCTTCCTCCTGGGACCTGGAGTCAGGGCCTTCTAACCTAATTGTCTGTCCTCCTCAGACCCAGAACGTCATGTATGACATGGTGGCTGAACTCCAAGGGCGCAGCGAGGATCTGGAGAAGCGAATCACCGCGCTGGAGGCCAAGCTGGACACTCTGGGGGCCACCCTCCAGGCTCTGCCTGGCCTCATAACCCAAGCCATCCGCCAGGTGCCGGCCATGGCTGGGGACATGGGCACTGGACCCTCCCCCCGCCGGCGCGTGGCCCTGCCACCGGCCCCAGACAGTGGGTGAGCCTGGGGCAGCTGGGGCAGGGAGACTTAACTCGGACTTTTTATGTTTAGCCATTGTGTGGCTGATCTCATTTGCTTTTTCTGTAAAGCCCTGTACAGTTATCTCTCTTGGAGTTCAAGATGCTGGAGTGGAACCCGGCCTACTTCAGCTGGGGCCCTGAGCCCTGGCGGCACCTCCTCTCCTGGTCTGGGTCCCCAGGGCTGAGGGCAGCGACTCCCCTGGCTGCCTCTCCCGCCTTCCCTTCCATAACCCCAGTGCCCCTCTGAGGGGAGGGAGCCTCACAGCAGGGACTTGGCTGGGCCAGGGCAGGGCTCCAGACGCTGAGCTCCCTTGCTTCCCCCAAGCCCTGTTCCACTGTCCAGCTTCTGACGTCAGGGTCCAAGGGAGAGAGAGTGTTTGGGTCTTCTGTTTCTTGGGCACTTGAGAATTGACTAGAGTCTCTGTAGAGATCTGGAAAAGGCTTGAGAGAGGATGACATTCTCTTCCCAATCCCGCCTTCCATCCCAGGGAGGTGGTGGGGTAAGAGGTAGCGGGCTGTTCGCCCACTTTCACATCAAGTGGGACGTGTAAAGGAGCCAAGCCTTCCCTCCTCCCAGTCTCTTCTCTGTGGGATTAAGGGAGGGCGGGACAGGCTCTCCCTAGCCTATGGTTGGGCAGTAAGGGGAAGGGGGGGTCGGGCAGTGGGTAAGAAGAAGAAAATGGCTGAAAACAAAGGCCTGAGACCCCAGCGTTCTTCCCCTTCTCCTGGAAGGTCCTTTCTACTTCTTTCCTAACACCTTTCTGACCCATGGAGGCTGACTTACAAGAGGACCTGGCTATAAAGTTAAAACTGTATGGGGGTGGGGGTGGGGGTGGGGTGGGGAAGGTTTCACTGCCATTAGCTCCAGCCCGGGGTCCCAGGCCCTACTTTGGCTCCACATCTCAGCTGACCCTCCTCTGGCTTGCTGGACCTTGTAGGGCCAAAGGGAGAGGAAGGAGTACCAGTGGAGCCACAGAGGTGTTCATTGTCACCGGTGGTGGCCAGCTGGGGATCTTCAAGGGAGGGAATGAGGCTGGATGACTCCCAGGCCCCTCCCCAAGGGGGTCCACCCTGATCCTGCCAGATTCAGAGGCCAGGTCCTAACTGGAGTAACTAATCTTCAGCACTATTGGACACTGCTTAAGCACCTACTCACTGTCTACAGAGCTTTGTGTGAGATCAGAGGTTCTTAACCAGGGGCCCACAGGGAGATTTCAGGCGATCCATGAACTTGGAGGGGAAAAATAGGACATCTTTATTTTCACTAACCTTTAACTGAAATTTAGTATTCCCTCCAATTATTTTAAAACGTGATTCTGAGGGGCCCCTAGGCTTCACCAGGCCACTCGAGGGTCCTTGGCACACACAAAAAGGCCAGGACCCTTGGAGAAGTGGGTAGGGGAGGTGGTGATCCACAGAATAGCTAAGTTCATCTCTGCCCTGGCAGTCCAGATGGTAACTAACCTAAGAGTGCAGGAAGGAGAGGCAAAGAGCAGATGGGCTTTGTAGACAGTCAGAGGTCAGGGAAAGCTTCCTGGAGGAGGCCTTTGACAGGCCAGGCATCCTAGGCTTCCAGAGGCCCCTTCTGCTCTGAGAGGGGCAGGAGTGGACAATGTGGCTGGAGCTGGGGGATGTTGTTGAGGGTCTTGGAAGGGTTTTGAATTGTGCTTGGGAGGTAACAGCTCAGAGGTTCTCAACCCAAACTATGAGGAACATACAAGCCCCAACACCAGAGTGTGGTGGGTCGCTCTCTTGCCCTGCCCACACTCTAGGGCAGGTTGTGGAGCACATTCAGGATGGTCCCTCAGTTCCCAAGGGGCCCATCCCCAGAACACAGACACCCAGGCCTCAGCCACACATTAAGCTGAGTGGTTACAGGATGGCTCAAGAACCACTCTCTGAGTAGCTGATCCTCCTCAGTCGTACCTTAATTTTGTGGTCTCAGGACCCTAACAAGCTTTTGTTTATCTGGGTTATATCTATTGATATTTACTGTATTAGAAATTAAAATGTCTTAGTATTATTATGGAAATAGCTTTGATCTTGCAGACCCCCGAAGCAGGCTCAGGGTCTCCCAGGGGTCCCTGGACCACATTTGGAGCACCACTGTCCTAAAGGATATGTACTATTTGCTCTTTGAAGTGAAGCCTGCTGCATGCTGGGCACCGTGTTGTGTGCTGGGCGCTGTGTTGTGTGCTGGAGGACTTTTTCGTTCTTTTGGGGCCTGGGTACTTCATTGGACCAGGCTCTGAAGCTGTCTTTAGGTCGGGGCCCCTTAGAGCCTGCGCCCTGCTGGGATGGGGCAGTGAGGTCACCTTGGAAAATGGATGGAGTGTAAGGCAGGTGGCTTTCTTTCAATTAAGTACAACAGAAGAGAAATCTTGTTAAGTTCCTTCCTCGGTTCAGTCTCAGCTGGCCTGCCTATAAAATAACGTTGGGTTGGCTGGTTCCTAGGGCCCCTTCAGCCTCCCTGACTTCTCTACTGGGTCTCCCATCTCTGGCGCTGTAGGGCCCCTCCGAGGTCTGTATTCTTAGGTAGCAATTCCTCAGTTGACCACAGGAGGGCATCTGGAGACTGATTGAGACTCTGGGACTGTCCACCAGAAGGGACCTTGGGCTCCTAAGGGGATGAGATGGGGTTTGGAGTTGTTGCCCCTGGGGAGGCCAACCTGTGTGTCTCTGCTGAGGACGGCTTGAGCCTCACTATCTCTCACCTCCATGAAGCCCTTTCGACTTCACACCCCACCATGCCTGCACTCCCCTCCCCAGGCTTCCCTGGAGCACTGTCTCCCCTGCCCCTTTGCATCCTGCTTTGTATCATCTGTGTCCATCTGTCATATCCTCACACTAGAGCATAATGATCCCCTGAAGTGCAGGGACTGTGACGCATCAGTCATCATCTCCGGTGTTCTTACAAACAGTAGGAGGTTAAGAAATGCTTGTCGCGATTAAGATAGAGGAAAGGGGTGAGATTTGTGGTCCAAGGGTTGGAGAAGGAAGAATTAAAAACTGAAACAGGGGAAGGGGGGTCCAATACCTCCTCCCTCCCAAAGCCCTCATTTAGAATAAGCTGAAGGTACTGTCCACAGTAGGTGCTTAATAAATGTCTTGAATCCATCTGTCGCTGTGGAGTCCTTCACTCTGTGCTGTCACGGCTAAGTGTAGCAGCTGCAGAGCTAGAGCTGGCCTTGGTTGGGGGTGCTGGCTCCATCCCTTATCTGGGCACAGCCCAGCAAAACCCTGCTGTGATTCCTAAGCCTCGGGCCCCCTTCGTCCCAAGTGAGGGGCTTCTTCACCTTTATCATGTCACAGACTCTTTTCGTGTTGTACTACAGCCTGTGGGTCTCTTTATAAATTAATAAAATCAAAGATGTAGAGTTAGAAAATAATTCTATAGAAATGCAGTTAACAAGATATTTTGAACAGGTCCAAGATCTCCATCAGCAGCTGCAGGGGTTGGGGGAGGGGTCCTTGTTTGGAATCCTGAGAGAGTGATATCAGGGGCACCAAATGCAATGGCCCCAGGCAGGACAGGACCTGTATCAGACCTTTGAGCCCAAGTCGGAGGGAGGCCTGCACAACTCAGATAAAGCCTGTTTTCCTTTCCCCTAGGACAGAAAATATTACATGCCCTCACTCAGGCCTTGGTCAGGGCCTCAAGAGAAGCTAATCTAGCCAGGTCCTTTTCTCCCTCCTACTAGTACCTGAGCCAGACTGAGAATATGAATACTTTTAGGACTTTAGAACAAAGAACATCAGAACTGGGAGGGCCCTTAAAACCCAGAATGTCAGGGCTGGGAGAACCTTCAGAACACAGAATGTCAGAGCTGGGTGGGCCCTTAAAACACAGGAGGTCAGAGCTGGGAGGGACCTTAGAACACAAGGGGGTCAGAGCTGGGAGGGCCCTTAAGGACACAAAATCAGAGAGGGCCATCAGAACTCAGGAGGGTCCTTGGAGTGTTGAGCGTTAAGGGTTGGAAAGGACCTCAGAGCACACCATAGTCTGTAGTAGAAGGTCAGAGCTGAGAAGGAGCCTAGAATAAGGAATGCCAGAGAGAGAAAGGACCTTGGGGTAAACAATAGCAGCCCCAGGACCAACGCTGTATAAAGTAGAAGCAGAATGTCAAAGAGAGCCTCAGAGGCCACCTAGTCCAGCTGAGCCCATACAGCAACACCTTCTGCAGCTTCCCCATGAAGAGGTCCCCCAGTGTCCCCACAAGGGCCAGGTTCCTTTAAGTGAGGGTGGGAGGCTGGGAAAATCAATGCCTTCCTGATGCTGAACCGTACAAATGTAGAATGGCTTTTGATGGCTCTGATTATTAGGAGGTTTCTATTTAGATGGAACCTAATCTGCCTGTCATCTATACCTGAAGACATCTATCATATTCCCTCGTCTTTACTTTCCCAGGGCAAACATCCCCAATTGCTTTAATCATCATTAAGCCTGTTTTCCACCACCCACCCTCAATATTCTGATCACACTCTCTAGTCTTAAAATATGATGCCCCAAATTGAATGCAATATTCCAGACCTGGTATGACCAAGACAGTGGGATGGCTGGGTATCACCCCTTTTGTTCTGAACAGAACACTTCATGTAGTCTAGTTGCCTTTTTTTTTTATTCTTTTTACTGCTGAATCATACTATTTGTATTAAGCCTGTGGTCCACTAAAATTCCCACATCTTTCTCAAGCAAACTTCTCTAGCCACAATTCTCTTACCTTGTACTTCTGAGGCTGATTTTTTTTTTACCCTAGGTTATGTCTGTTAAGTTTCTTTAGATACAGCCTAATGCGTTAGCCAGTTCAGGTCTTCATTCAACATCTCAGTTTTCTTCCCTAACTCCATTATCCAAGGCAAGAGCACTAGAATTGGAATCAGGGAGACCTGGGTTTAAATCCTGCTTCTGAGACTAGCTGTGTGGCCATGGGCATGTCAGTTACCTTCTATGAGTCTGTTTTCATATTTGTGAAATGAGCCTAATACCTGTGCTACCTACCTCACAGGGTTGTTGTGAGGCTCAAAGGAAATGTATGTGAAGTTCTTTGGAAAATGGAAAGGCCTTGATGATTATCTTCACATTTGACAAACTACCAGCAGTGCCTTTATCCAAGGCATCCAGAAAAATGTGGACTGGTCCCTGGTCAAGGAGCTTCCCAGCACACAGCACTAGAGACCCCTCTTCTCCAGCCCCATGACTGCGGTGACAGCAGCAGGGGGCTAGTCTGTCAGCCAGCTCCCAGTCCTCCCAACTGTGTTCTCATCTCACCCACGTTGACCACCTGGTCAGCAAAGATTGTATGAAGATTGGCTTTGCTGAAATCTAGGGACACATAAGCACAGAATACTACAGCAGGTAGAGCCTTAGAACACAGGATGTCAGAGCTGGAGGGCCCTTAGAACACAGAATGTCAGAGGTGGAGAGCCCTTAGGACACAGAGTATCAAGACTGGGAGGGTCCTTGGAACATAAAACAAGGCCTCTGAACTCCTTTCTCACTAGGTCTGTTTGTCAGACCACTTGGCCCTCTGTGATTTTTTCTGCAACTACTGGATAGAGCTGTTGTGAAGTGTTGCCATACCCAAGTCACAAATACCTTTTTTCACTATCCCTGATAAGTAGTCAAAGAAAGGGCCTCTGTTTAAACCTCTCCAGTGACAAGGAACTCATGACCTCCCAGGTGAGAAAAGAAAGATGGGTAGACGGGTGGATGGATGGATGGATGGATGGATGGATGGATGGATGGATGGATGGATGGATGGATGGATGGATGAAAGGAAGGAATAGCCCTTTGCAGACTTTTAAGAGCTATTTTTTTAAAGCCCCGGATTATTGCTTCCCCCAGCCTGGACCTTTCGTCGGGCCCTCGGAATGGGTCTTCCACTCTCTGATGTGACAGTCCACTTTTCACTGACCTGGCCAGAGCTATAAGCCACCTTCCCCAAAAGTTCTCCCGGAGTCCTGAGCACATAGGGACAAGCCTAGCCTCGTCCCTCGGTGTCTCCCCCACCCGGCAAGCACGGAATTTCCACTCAGAGGGTGGGAACCTTCCGGGTGGGGGCAGGGAGGATGCCCTTGGGCGGGGCTTGCATATAAGGTGTGGCCTTGGGCCACGTAAGAGCCCCACAGAGCTCAGCTTCTAACCCCGCACAGCGTGCCTAAGTCCGACTGACCCTGACCCAGAACTCAGCCCTCCCAGCCCTGGCACCCGCGGCTCTGGTCCTCCCTTTCTTCATCCCCTGGCCCTCAGGGCCGCATACGTGAACAGGCTACTCCCTCCCCCAGCCCACGGCCGGAGTCACAGGCTGCCCCAGAGCAGCAGCCCCCGGGACGCTTCCTGGCCGCCCCCGGCCCCAGCCGGGGCTACGAGAGAAGCGCTGCTCCCCGCTCGGCCTGCCCTCAGACGGCAGCCCACGATGGGCCGCAGCGGAATCCGCAGCTTTCAGTTGGAGCTGAGATCCGGCGCCCATCACGGCGGGGAGCTGCTGAGTGGCCTCTTGGTGCTTGAGCTGAGCAGCCCCCTGAGAGTGAAGGGCCTGGACGTGGCGGCCAGGGGGGCCGCCGCCGTGCACTGGCTGGACAGCCGCAGCGTGGGCGTGAACGCAGTGTACAACGACTACACGGCCTTCCAAAGCTTCCTCCGAAGCCGCCTGCAGCTGCTCCCCCGAGGTAAGACCCGCTGCCGGCTCCGAGGTGTCTTACCCTAGCGAGGGGAAGGAAGCCTTCTTGGTTCAGAAAATGGGCATAGCGTCTCCCCACAGCATGCTCTGCTTGTGAAACCGGTCTCGGTTTCCCCAGTTTAATTTCATCTGTGAAAATACAGGCCACCTTCCGGATTCAGTTCAGTTTCACCGGCATTTACCAAGTGCCTACTATGTGTGCACTCAGGCTCGGAGAGCTGCCTGCCCCGAGGCATCCAGCCCAACTGGGAAAACTCGACAGCCAGTTTACTGGGAGCTTACTATAGCTATTAAGAGAATACTCGAGTTTACCCTAAGGTGCCAGAAAGGGGGTAACGAGAAATAAGTCTGGAAAGGCAGACCCGAGTGGGTTTGAGGGGAGCTTTAAAATGTCAAAGGGAAGAGTTCTTTTTTTTCTTTTTCCACACAAAGGAGGCAGTAGGGAACTACCAAAGAAAAATGTTTGAGCCAGAGTGACATGGTCAAGATCTGTGCATTGTCCGTAAGACACTGTTTGGTAAGGGATGAGGTAGGGGCTCTGGGAACGCCCTTGAGCTCTCCTTGAATCTTCCATTTGATGAGGCAGTTGTCCGAGGCCATAAGTCTTTCTACCCATTATGACAAACCTTTAATAAACTTTACATTTCTTTGGCTGAGAGAAGATTTGAGTCGAATTCATACAGCAGGACCCAGGGTGTCAGTATTTTGGGGTGTTAAGCACCCCTAAACCTATACCTCAACATTTCCCAGAGTCTGTACCTCATCAATAGCTAAGTATGTGGATAATGGATTGAGGCGGGAGGGGCTATAGGCAGATAGACCTAGGAGAAAGCTGTGGCTGTAGGATGAGGTTAAGGGGGCCTGAACTTAGGTTGCTCTGTGAATGAATGAATGAATGAATGAATGAAACCTATGTTAAGCACTTACTATGTACAGAGCCGTCTGCTAAGCCATGACAATATAAACAGAAAGGCAAGCCAGTTGGGGGAAATAATGCCTATGGAAGGTTTCAGCTGCAAGTCAAATGGAAAAGTCTCATGATCCTCAGGTGTAGTAGCAAAGCAGATGATACCTCTTCTGTAATGTCATTTCCTTTGATGAAATCATAACAGTTTCTGACATTGAGCCATCTTAGAATTCTGATGAATTTGGTGATGAGAACCCTCTTTCCTGAGTCTTTGGCAGCTGCCAGAGTATGGCTGAGGGCCAGGGGCTGAAAGCCTGGCTCTTTCCAGGGCTCTGTTCCTGAGCTGCCTCCATCAGGGTCTAAGGGGAAAAAGTGGCCCAGGGGGTGGGGGTTTGACTTGCCTGGCACAGGGTGCCTCCTGTCTCTCCCTCAGCAGTCTGGCTACTTCAGCTAGGCTGGGTTACCTGCCCTGTATATGGCTACTGAGAGGCAGTTGGTGGGAATGGCTGGACCCTTCTCTATAGGAGGTACTTCCTGGATAATGGCTGTGGAGCCTGAGTTGAAAGCAGGACCTATGACTCGGGAGATTCTGCCAGTGTTGGGGCTTCTGTGTCTTTCTGACTCTTGGGGGCAATTGTCTCAGTTGGTGACAAGGCAGGCAGGCCCCATCTCTATGACGATTTCTCCCCTCGATTGTGACTTTGGGGATGGGACTGGAGGCTGAGCTGGTGGTTTGTGGGAAGGGGCCCCTGCTCTTCCCAAGACTCTTGGGTTTTCTCCATCGGGGTCTGAGGGAGAATGGTGAACATGGTGGTGATGGTTTGGCCCAGCTGGCCCAGGCTACCTCCTTTCTCTCCTCCAGGGAACCCGGCTGGATCACCCACCTTCTTTGTACCAGTTGGCACTGGTAGCATAGCTGCTCCCTTTCTCTATAGAAATTATTTCTCTGAATGATGGCTGTAAGGGCTGTGACTGGTGGGAAAAGCTAAGTGACAGATATTGTGGAGACAGAATTTATAAGACTAGGAGGATTATGTTGTGCTCTGAAATAAAAAGAGGGGAGGGGAAAAGCAAGGAGCATTTATCAGATGCCTGCTATGTGCCAGGCACTGCTAAGAGCTTTACAGAAATCTCATTTGGCTCTCACAACAATCCTGGAAGGGAGGTGCCTCATTTTTACACTTGAGGAAACTGAGGCAGACAGAGGTTAAATGACTTGCCTAAGGTCACACAGCTAGTAAGTATCTGAGGGTAGATTTGAACTCAGTTCTTCTGACTCCAGGCCCAGCACTCTTAAGCACTACCCCACCTAGCTATGTCAGAAAAACACCAGTTTGGTAGAAGGAGCAGGTTTAAGAAGGAAGATAAAGAATTCCATTTCAGACATGAGATGTTTGATGTATGCCCGTGGGACATCCAAGTGGAAATGTCTGGGGAGTAGCTGCTAGTGAGAGATTGGAGCTCTGGAAAGAGACCAGAGTTGGGTGTGTGTGTAGATTTGGGAGTCCACCATGAGTCCCTGTGGTCTCCTGAGGATCCTTGCCCCCAGGGTTGATGAGATCACTGAGGGGGGGGTAGAAAGAGAAGAGAGGAGGGTGGGAGATCCAGGCCTTGTGGGACTGTTTGGGTTAGCCAAAGGAGTGGTTGAGATGGTGATTTGGCTACCTGAGGCACAAGACCAACATTCCAGACCTACCTCAACTACTTATTTCTGGGACTTTGAGTGAATCAAGTCACCTCATCTGTAAAATGAAAGAACTAGGCTAGGTGCTCCCTTGACATCCCTCTGTGAGTCTGACACTCACATTTCAAGTGGATCAGACACACACTGAGAAAGACAGGGAGGAGGAGAACCAGGGAAGGGCAGCTTTCTCTGAGAGGGGGTGGAAAGGAAGAGACCCAGAAATCTGGTCAAAGGTTGTCAGCCCTAATGAGGGTGTCCCTGATAACCTGGGAGTGGACCTTCAGTAGAGTGGATCTAGAAGCTGGATCACCAAGGTGGTTGAGAAGTGAGTGGTAGGAGAAGAATTGGAGGCCATGAGTAGAAATGACTTTTTATAAGATTTTAGCCAGAAGAGGGGTGAGAACACAAGAGCCTTAGAGGATGTCAGGGCCAAGCAATGGAGTTGTTCATGACAATGATGATGGTGGTGGTGGCGGCTTGAGCATATGAACAGGCAGCCTGGGAGGATCCAACAGAAGGGGAGAGGCTGAAGATGAGAGGGGCTTGGGGATGTGTTTGTCAAAGCAGTGATCCCCCAATCCAAGCCTAAAAGCATTAAGTACTGACTATACCAGTTAGATGCTGGAGATACAAAGATGAGAGAAAATGAAACAGCCCCTGCCCTCAAGAAGGTACATTGTGTAAACAGATAAGGTTGTTTATGATGGTTTGTGGCATAGATCAGAAGTAAACACAGAACCCACAGGCTGCCTGCCCACAGCCCTTCCAGATGTGGCCAGAACCAGATTAAAATGTAGTTAGGAAACCAGTAGGTGGCATTGTAGATAGAGCGCCAGGTCTGGAGTCTGGAAGACCTGAGTTCAAATTTGACCTCAGACACTTACTAACTGCGAGATCCTGGGCAAGTCACTTCACCCTGTTTGCCTCAGTTTCCTCCTCTGTAAAATGAGCTAGAGAAGAAAATGACAAACCACTCCAGTTGTCTTTGCCAAGAAAATCCCAACTGGGGCTCACAAAGAGTCAGACATGACTGAAATTCGACTAAACAAAGAAAAGGCAAACATTTAACAAAATAAATGAAACTACAAAGATAATATTACATTTTAAAATGAAGTCAGTGTGCGACCTGCAGGGATCTTTCTGTATGGCTCAGAGGCCCCCTTTCTATTTGAGTTAGGCACCCCTGGTGTAGAAAATGGTTGGCGTGGGATGGTTGGCCCTGTCGAGGAGAGGGGCCTTCTCTTTCTCAGAAACTGGAGCAAAGGAAAAGAGAATGAGGCACAATGTATGATTTTGAGGTGTGGAGAAGGGAAGAAGAATATCACTACAGGGGAGGGTCTCAGTAAAGTACAAGGAAAGGAAAGGCGGGGGACAGTGGGTGTGGAATGTTGCATACATTGTCACCTCAAATCACCATCTGCCATCAGACTTGGGGTTTTTCCTTGTTACAAGTGAAGGCTCACTGGCTATGAGGAGGCAGGGGAGAGGGAAGAAAAGATATATCCAGAGATGACTCTGATGCAAAAACTTTAAGCATCAATAAAACTTTAAAGTAATGAAGGAGTGTCCTTCACCTGCAGAGAAGAAAGGAAGCCGGGCTTTGAGGAGAGAAGAGAAGGCTCAGGACAGTTATTGTGAAACATCTAATAGTATGAAAGATCCGTTTCTTTTCCCCACATCCCGTGTCCCAGGAACAGGGCCTCAGTTTCTCCTCTCGGATCCTAATTTGGGAAATGAAAGAAAAATCCCAGCCAAGAGCCGGCAGGTTTGGCCTGGTGTTGGGGTGGTGAGTGGTAGGTTGTTTTTGGAGCCCTGAGCTGGCTGGCCAGCCTTAGATGGAATTTGTGTGTCTGGACTCTATCTAGTCCCATCATAAGGGGGGTTCAGTCTGTGCCCTGGAGGCTGAAACTCACATTTGGGCCCTGCTCCTGCCTAGTTGGGCTCTACCTGAAGACTAATCTCTTCTCCTACCTGGGAACTGCAGGGAGGGGAGTTGATCCCACCTTTTGTTGTCCCAGAGGGAGTGAGTCTGAATGTTCCTGTGAGATACTAAGAGTGAGAATTTAGAGAACTTCTAAGTCTAACCCTTTTACACTTGCAGAAACTGAGGCTCAGAGATGGGAACTGACCTGCCCAGGGTTGCACAGGCAGTAAATGGGCAGAGGCAGGATCTGAACCCAGGTCCTCTGACTCACTCTTTTTACTCCATACTTATTTTCGTGTTTTGTCATCTAAGGAGCCACCCAGTCTAGGGAGGCTGGGCAAAGCTATAGGTCATAAGAGCTAAATGGGACCTTGCTGGTCATCTTGTCTAACGTACATATTTCACAGATATGGAAACTGAGGACAGAGACATTAAAAATGATTTTTCTAAAATCCCATAATTAAACCCAAGTCTCCTGATTCTAAATCCAGGATTTTATCCGCTCCGCTATGGATGCTATAGATGGAGAGATGAGGCCTAGAACGGGACAAGGACTTGCCCACAGTCACAATGCCAGCTGCCAGTTAGTCGCTCAGTTATCTGTTAAGCACCTAAGTGCTGAGGGCCAGGCATGTAAAGAAAAGACACTTCCTGCACTCCAGGTGCTTCCAACCGAATGATCATAACCAGAGGGAAGACAGCATGATGCAGTGGAGACAGAAGACCTGTGTTCAAATCCTGGCACCTGTGTGCCCTGGAACAAGTCTCTACAAAATAAAGGCATTAGGCTAGCTGGCCCTTCAGGTGCCTTCTAGCTCTCCCTCTATGATCCTGGCCCTGAATCCTGAATCTCCTCCCGACACCCACCTCAG
Organism: Pseudocheirus occidentalis; assembly: GCA_028646575.1. NCBI lineage: Eukaryota > Metazoa > Chordata > Mammalia > Diprotodontia > Pseudocheiridae > Pseudocheirus > Pseudocheirus occidentalis. Next base: position 44,135,160 of record CM053594.1, read on the forward strand.
GTGAACAAAGCCTTTTCCTTCTCTCTCTGTATCCTCCCAGCTCAGTCCTTCTGCAATGGGAAGGCTGCAGGTACAGCCCCAGAGGAGCTGTCCACACACAGGAAAGCAAATTGAAAAGGCCTGGGGTTTCCAGGTGTGAAGATGGAGCCCTTTGGCCCATGGGTAAATACTTAGCCCAGAGTTTATGCCAGCTTGGAAGCTGTCTGCAGCAGAGGCAAGAGGGTGGACTCATGATTAGACAGAAGAGCCAGAGTAATGCCTGGCTGAATAACCACGGCCAGGTCCCCTGCCCTCTTGGACAAGCAGGGCTTCCAGCTGGAGCTTCTCCAAGGCTCTTCATTCCCACCTCAGCTCTGATGGTATTTGTTCTTCAAGAGACTTTCTGGGGGAAGCATCCCAAGGGAAGAAAGCTGAACCGAGTGACCTGGGTTTGAATCCTGCTTCTACCACTTACAGTGTGACCTTGAGGAGTTTGCTTTCCCTGTCTACCCTCAGTTTCCTCATCTGTAAAATGGAAAGGTTGGAGTGGATGGCCTTTGATATCTCTTCCAGCTCCTAGACCAGGTGTAATTCTGAAGGATGGAAGCCAAATTGCAGGCAGGTGGAAAAGGGGCAGAGCTTTGAAGTCATAGAAGGCTTGGGTAGGAGGCAGATTCCTTCGGTGTCTTTTAAATCACAGACACAGAGAAAACCAACCCTGGATGTGGGCACCAGGATCTGGGAGAGCAGACGGAGGTCCCCAGGTGTGTTCAGGGGTGGGGTTGTGGTGTGTACTCAGTTTTCTTCCCCCATACACCCCTTCACCTCAGGAGCACTTTAAAACCACCTGGGGTCCAGCAGGGACCCTTTGTCAAGGAAGCGCTGGGTAGCTTGCCCTGGGCCATTTGCCATGTTGCCCTATCAACTCTGGCTGCCCCCCTCCCCCAAAGCCCCAGGAATGCTCCTTACCCTTCCTCATCATGCAGCAGGGTTATAAGTCTGCTTGTTCATGCATCAGACATTCATTAAGCACCTGCTGTATGTAGAGCAGAGGCAACATAGTGAGGCAGATCCAGAACCAGCCTCCAAAGCAGAAAGACCTGGGTTCAAGTCCTACCACAGACACTTTCCAGCAGTGTGACCCTGAGCAAGTGACTTTACCTCTCAGGCTCCTAAGCAGCTCTCTAAGACTTGAAGTAACCAAGCTGGTATAGATTTGCATTGGCGGAAAGAGTTACCTCATTGGAAGTTCCTTATGCCAATGAAATCACAGATTCTGCTCTGTACCCCTCACCATCACCCCCAATATTTGGAAGACTCTGATAGATGCTGGAGGGATGAAAAAGTTTCACTAAGAGCAGCCTCCCTGGCCTCATGGAGCTTACAGTCTAGTAGAAGGTTAAGACACAAATACAGGATATTCTGGGACATCTGCATAAAGGTGGAAACAGTGTTTTGTGAGGTTCCAAAGAAAGTCTTTACCACCAACTAAGGGCATCTGGAGGAGGGGGCATTGAGTGGTGCATTAACAGATTCACAAGGCAGAGAAGAGAGAGAAGGCCCTTTGAGCAGATGTAAGGAAGGAGTCTGGAAGGCGTGTGGTGTGTTTGGGGGACAGAAGAGACCAGTGTGGCTGGAGCCCAGGGCAGGAATATGAGAATCGTCAGAAAACAGAGAGCATGGCACTGGATTGTCAAGGGCCAGACTGAGAATGCTGAACTTGCCTTGTGGACATCAAAGAGTCCATGGGGATGTTTTCATGGGAAGGAGGGACTTGGCCACACCAGCTGCCTAAGAGAGATAAGCAGGTAAGGGACAAATTGAAGGCAGGAAGACCTGTTTGGAGGCTACTTCAGTCACTGAAGTGGGTAGTGATGGGGAGGACCAGGTGGGAGATGTTCTAGTAGAGGAACCAGCATGACTTGGGAGACCAAAGAGTCTATGATAACCAACTCCAAGGGGTTTAGAACACAGGAAACTGAGGAAAAGGTATTGCCATAGAGTATTATGGGTAATTCTGGGCATGACTTTTTAGGCAGGTCATTACCCAACCAAGAAGGGCAACCACCATGGTGCAGACTTGGGAACTGGCCAAAGGAGAAAGAGGGAGGGGTAGGTGGCACAGTGAATAGAGCACCAACCAGCCCTGGAGTCAGGAGGACTCAAATCCTGCCTCAGACACTTGAGACACTTACTAGCTGTGTGACTTTGGGCAAGTCCCTTAACCCCAACTGCCCTCCAGAAAGCAAAAAAAAAGGGGAAGGGAGGAAGGGAACAAGCATTTATTAAGCCCTAGGCATCATGAGAGCCAGGCATCATGCTAAGTGTCTCACCCATGGGATCCTCACAGTAACCCTGGGAGGGAGGAGTAGGGGGGATTTAATTTGGCCTGAAGAAGAGATGGCTGGGAGGAATATGAGCTCTGTCTGAAGGACTCTTGTATGCAGAAAGGGTCGGGCTCCTTCTGCTTGGTCCCAGACAGAGCTAGAAGCAGTGGCTGGAAGAGAGGCAGGTTTGGGGACATTTCCTAAGAATCAACTCTGTTCAGAAAAGGAAATGAGCTGCCTGGAGTGGAAGGGAGTTTCCTCCTTACTGGAAGTCACCAAGTGGAGATTGTTGGGGACCCTGGAGAAGGAAATCAGCCAGATGCCATCACAGCTCTCCAGCTTCTGTGACAGTAATAGTGGATTTCCAAGGAGGAAGTGTTTGTTCATCTGTTTCAATCGTGTCTGACTCTTTGGGACCCCATTTGGGGTTTTCTTGGTAAAGATATTGGAGCAGTTTGCCATTTCCATCTCCAGCTCATTTTACAGATGAGGAAACTGAGGCAAACAGGATTAAGTGACTTGCCCAGGGTCACACAGCTAGTATCTGAAGCCAGAATTGAACTCAGGAAAATAAGTCTTCCTGACTCCAGGTCTGGCACTCTATCCACCAAGCCACCTAGCTGCCCAGGAGCGAGTGTAGAAGAAGGATAATTCTTATTGGGCATTTTGAGTTTGTGGTGTTGGTAGGATATCCAGGTGGAAATGGACTGAAGGCAACTGGATTTGTAGGTCTGGAGAGCCAACTAGAGGTCAAGGATCAAGATGGAGATGTGGGAGTCGTGTGTATAGATTGTTTAGGGAAAGAAGATAGAGGAAAGAGCCAAGGGCAACCAGTTGGGCATGTCCCCATGGAGGAGTTCTGAGTTTCCATTTACATTCTGGGTACTAAGATCCCTTCCAGCCCTGACATCCTGTGTTCTAAGGGCCCTCCCAGGTCTAAAGTTCTCTGTTCTAAGGTCATTCTAGTTCTCTGTGTCCTAAGATGCCCTTCCATTTTAGATATTCCTTGATTCTTCTCTTCTGTTGAATTCCTAACCATTCTTTAAATCAGGGGACTTGGTTTTTAAAAATCGTTTGGTAACTGTATTTCAATAAAATGGTTTCATTTGTACCTATGTATTTTCAAAATGCATTTTACAAAGATTATTCAGAAAAGGGATCCTTGAAACAAAAAGAGCAGCTGGCCAAGAGGGGTCCATCTCAGAAACACAGAAGTCAGATTTGGACTCAGAAACAGGGCCAGTACTGACTGCCTTACTGAAAGTGGGCTTATCCCCTCCAGTTCATCAGCCCCAGGAAATGCCCTCATTGGGCTTGCTTCCTTCTTTGCCCCTTCCCTGATGCCAACCCTAACCCCCATCCCTGGCACAGAGAAATACACACACTATTTCTCGATAGATAGATAGAGATCTCTAACATGGAATCTAAGGTTACCTGGGTTTCTGACTGTGAACTCAAAGGAGGGGACCATTTCTTTCCTAAAACACTGACCTTTTCCCAGGACCAAGCATCCATTAAATAGTTTACTTTGGAGTAACTAAATTCCATGCTGGGGTTTCCACAACACCTTCCTGGTCCTGCCACTAGGTGTCACTACAAGTGCACAGTCAGACTATTCCAGGTGTCCAGTGAAGTGGGTGAGCGCAGGTGGTGAGGAAGAGGAGGTCCAAATCTGACTTCTGTGTCCTGGGCAGGAGCCAGGCCTGAACTTGTGACTGGGTCCCAGTGTGAGGAAGGGTGGAGTTGGGCAGGGATCAGCCCTGGCTGTTTTTTTCCATCCCTCTGGGATGCCTGGCCAGAGTTGGGGAGAGGGAGGTAGCCACCTGGCCCAGTGGGCAGCATGAAGACTCAGAAACAGGGCCAGTACACTGACTGCCTTACTCAAAGTGGGCTTATCCCCTCCAGTTCAATAGCCCCAGGAAATGCCCTCATTGGGCTTGCTTCCTTCTTTACCCCCTCCCTGATGCCAACCCTAACCCCCATCCCTGGCACAGAGAAATCATTTGATTCAGAACTAGAAGGATCCTCTGGTTCCCCACTCCCCTGTTTTACAGATCAGGAAGCTGAGATCCAGAGAAAGGAAATGTGCTTTGTTTGAGTTTATACATGCTGGTTGTGAGAAGGGAGCTGTGGAGGGCTTGGAACCCAGCACTCCTTCCATTACAGATAGATGGTCTGCTAGAATGAGATCCCCTGGAGAAGGTCAGACCTGGGTTCAATTCCCTCGGCCCTTTTCCAATCTGGCTATAGTTGGCTGTGCTATGTCCTTTCTGTCTCCTTAGGGGAGATGTCTTGGCCATTCCTCGAACTCCTAAGAGGGAGGTCATAGGGGGTCCCCGCCTCTCTTGGACCAGGGGCATGTTTATCTCTGAAAACTCTTTCACAAGTGCTCCCTGAAAGTACAGTCTGATCTCACCCTCCCCTCTCCCGTCCCCTGCTTCATCAAGCCCTGCCCCCAGCCTCCATGGCCCTCTGCCATCCTCCACAGCAGGAGGCTGGCTGGCTCTGACTCTGGGGGAAGAGATTGGGCTGAGTCTCTCCTCATGAAGAGGGTGCCCAAAGAGGGTTAGAGCTGCCTGAGACCCCAAAATACCAACATGCCGGGTCCTGCAGAAAGAATTCCACTCAAGTCTTCTCAGCCAAGGAAAAAGTAAAGTTTATTGAAAGTTTAAGTTCGCCACGTGGGGTGCTAGGCCATTTAAAGGTGCTCTCATAGAGCAAGTCTCTGCTAAGGCATTCTAAGGCGCTCTCATACACGTGGAGGGAAGATGGGGTTTTATATACAGAAAGGTTATGGGAGGAGTCTAGGGGTGGTCCAGAGGAGGAGATTGGGGAGGGTCTTCAGGAGGAGTCAGATGAGGTCAGACTCCAGTAGGGAGGGTCTTCAGGAGTCAAGATGAGATCAGACCCCAGTAATGAGTGGTTCAGGGTGGGAAGTTGCTGGAGGTTACCTGGAGACCACAGACAATGGTGGGCCAGGCCAATTCAAGGGTGGGAAACTATTGGAATAAAGTGAGCTAAAGACTTGGGCAGAGCCGCATCTCAAGGCCCATGACCTCAGGCAAATGTCTTCCCTGGGAAGGTTTACTTTCCCAGAGCCCGTACCTCAAAGAATCAAAGAGAGCTCAAAAAAATGGGGGGGGGGGTCCCAGAGACTACACCTCATCATTTACTCCCCCCCCTCCAAAGCCAATTTCCTGAGGACAGAGGAAGGCCCCAGGCAACATAGGGACTCTCAATCTGAAGGCTTCCTGTCTCCCAGAGAGGGGAAGGAAAAGGGAAGAGGGGAGGGTGGGTATGCAGCCTAAGGCAGGTGAGTCACCAGAACCCACCGAAGCTGGTGCCCTGAATTTTCCTGCAGCCTGAGGGGTCATCGAGGGGAATAACTGCATCCTGGGGGAGGGTAAGCTGATACCCTCCTTCCCCTTGCCTTAAAACCCCTCTGGCTTCTGCTCTTCCTTACTTGGTCTCTTTCCATCTTTAAGAACCTACTCTTAGAAGAACAGGTGCATTGGAATGACCATTCATTAGGCTTAGAGTCAGAAACCTGGGTTTAGATCCCCCTTCTATGACTTAGGAGCTGTGACCTCAGCTGGGTCCTTGGAGTCTCCATTTCAAAGGGTAACAACAACTATACTAACTGCTTGACCGGGCTGTTAGAAAGGTAAGCAGAAGTTAAGTGACTTGCCCAAGGTCACACAGCTACTAAATGCCTAAATCTGGCTTTGAACTCAAGTCTTCCTGATTCCAGCCCTTCCACATCCTCACTGGTGGTTTTTGTTGTTGTTGTTGTTTAAGAAGAGAACCATTGGGACTCTAGCTCTAAAACTGGAAAGGACCTAGAGGTCCTCTAATCCAACCTACTCATTGCACACTTTAGGTAACTGGGGCCCGGAATCACATAGGGAGTGACAAAAAATCCCAGGAAACCAAGGCCCCTCGACTCCTGAACCAGGGCTCTTTCCCCCCTCTGCTATGCTGTCTCCATCAAAATGAGAAAATGAAGCCGCTTACTCAAATCAAAACATGCTTTTGGCAGAGCCGAGATTTGAATCCAGAGCCTTCCGATGATTCCAAACCCATCTCTTCAGGTTCCCTCTCTCTCTTTCTCTCTCTTTAATATCTGTCCACACACACATAAATTTATGTTTTCATCATCTTGATTTCTAAATTCATACATCTCCCACCCATCCAGCCATTGTAACAAACAGTTCCATCCACAGTGTCAGGTCAGTCAATAAACACCTACTAAGTGCATTAAGCCCCTACTATGTGCCAGGCATGTGCTAAAGGCTGGAGATACTAAAAGGCAAAAGACAGTCTCTGCCAAAGAGCTGCCAATCTAATGGGGGCGGACAACATGTAGGTACCTATGTATAGTCAAGAGATACGCTGGAGAAATGGCAGGAATGGGCAGAGGGAAGACACTGGGAAAGGTGTAGAAGGTGGGAATTTTAGCTGGAATTTGAAGGAAGCAGGGAGGCAGAGAGCTGAGGAAGGAAAGCATTCCAGGTATGGGGGCCAGCCAGCCAGAAAGCCCGAGTGTCTGATGGTGTATGCAGAATTCTGTGCCCATAGTTCTCACTCTGCAAAGAGAAGGTCACACTCACCCTTTCACATTCTTTCCCTCCCTCTTACGCACATAATCTCAAATTCACTCTCACCAGTACATAAGGTCATTCCTCCTCCTAGGCACACACAGACTCTCTCTCTCTCTCTCTCTCTCTCTCTCTCTCTCTCTCTCTCTCTCTCTCTCTCTGATGGATGGGGACCCCAGGATGAGGAGTCCCCTCCTGGGTCCCAGCTTTAAACAACGATGTGCCAGTTTTTTACAGAGATGGGAATATTCTGCTCCTGCCCAGCTAGATGGTGGGTGGGTGGAAGTCTGCCTTTCCCGTGCTGGCCATGCCTGGACTGATCTTCCAGCTGAGGCCCCCACGCCTGGGTCTGGGCCAGTAATCAAACTCTCCTGGGGAGAGGAGCCTTCCTGGCCTCCTGACCTCCCCAGAGGACCTCCCCCCACCTCCATTTGTGACCCTGCCAATGAAACCCCCTTATTCTTCCCTTTCCTTCTCTCGGACAGCCGGACGTTAGGGGTAGCGATGGAAGAACTGTGGGAGAGGAAACAGAAGCAGGCCCCTCCCCATGCTGAGGAAGAGAAATTAGTTTTGTTCTCCACCCCAGAAGGTAGAGCTAAAATGGTAGGTGGGAGTTACAAAAAAACAAATTTTTTCTTGTCAATAAAAACTTCCTAACAATTGGAACCTACCCAAAATGGAATGGGGCAAAGGTGGTCAAGTGGTTAGAGTGTGCCTGCTGGTCCTGGAGCCAAGAAGGTTTATCTCTCCCAGTTCACATCCAGCCTCAGACATTTCCTAGCTGTGTGACCTTGGACAAGTCACTTAACCTTGTTTGCTTCAGTTTCTGCCTCTGTAAAATGAACCAGAGAAGGAAATGGCAAACTACTCCAGTTCTTTGCCAAGAAAACCCAAAGAGTCAAGACAGGACTGAAACTAGTGGACAACGACCAGTCTGTCTAATGGAGCAGGGGTGGCCGTCGAGATGCTCAAGTGCGGCCTTTTGACTTTTTGACTGAGTCCAAACGGACCTAGAGGGGTTCCCCACCAAAGCCTTGGAGGATTTCCAGCAAAGCAGGGAAGGTTATTCGGCCCCTCCCTCCCCAGGGAGGGCCTGGGACTAAAAGGCTTCTTCTGATTCTACTCCCTGGTTTTACAGATAGGGAAACTGAGGTCCTGGGCAAGTTAAGTGGCTTACCAAGGTCCAACTGTGTCTTCGCTCTTTCTCCCCTGAGCATTCTTCCCAGGAGGTCTTATAGACAGGACTCTTGTAAGGAATTCCCCCCTCTCAGGAGGCTGTAAAGAGGCTCCTTGTTTGGTAGAAGTGGGTCTAGAAGGCCTCTTTGTCTTCTCCCTGCTCAGGGGCTATAACTGAGGGAATCCTGGCCTTGTCTCACCTGCAGGATAAACTAAGGAAATTGGGGAGAAGGGTCAGCAGTGACCAGCTCCACACATGTGGGACCTTAGAGCTCATCTAGCCCAGCCCTGTCATTTTACAGACGTGAAGAATGAGGCTCATAAAGGCACTTGCCCAGTGTCACAGTAACCTGTGAGGGTTATTATACCAAAGAGGGAAAATCCCAAGCGATCTGAATTGCTGTATTACAATCTCTACCTTGACTGACCTGGTTTTGCCACCAGGCCCAGGACAACTCCCATTTCCAGAAGGCTGAAACCCAGCTTTCAGATGGAAATGTTTCTTGGAGTTGTTGGGCCTAGAGGGATGGAAAGGGGAATGAAGGGGTGTGGCATGGGGCTGGTCAGTTCTGGAAGGTGGGCCGAGTCTGCCTCAAAGTCACTTTGTTAAATTAATTAACTGGTTCCTTTCCTCTGTGATTGGAGCAGTAGGGTTGAGGAGTATATCTTCCACGATTCCCTCGAAACTGTGGGAAGATTCCCAACTCTGCCCAACAGTGCCATCTCGAAGAAACTCGGCATAGGACCTGGAAAAGCTTGGCTTCCAAACTGTACTGATTGATGCCTGTGCTACTCCTTACTTAAAACAGAGAAGGTCAGAGCTGGAGGGCCCTCAGGACACAGGATGTCAGAGCTGGAGGGCCCTCAGAGCCCAGGATGTCAGAACTGGAGGGCCCTCAGAATCCAGGATGTCAGGGCTGGGAGAAAGTAGAGACCGTAGTTCAATCTCATCCTATAGATGGGAAATTGATCTCCGTAGACCGAAAGTTATCTTGTAGAAGGCACCATCTACTGTCTCGAGCCGCGGGGTCTTTCCATCCACTCCCCACAATAATTAGTTAACTGTAGTAAAGAAGCTGATCCGGGAGGGTTGGAGGGGGGCAGGTATGGGTAGAAAGGTAGTGAATCTTGGCCCGTGGCCATGGGCGCTCAATAAATATATTAAACTGAAAAATCCTCAGGGGTCGTGAAGCAGAATTTCTGGGTTCTGCTTTTCCACGACTTTACTGTGTGACCTTGGGTAAGTCCCTTAATCCTCCCGGGGTTCAGTTTCCCCATTTGAGGGCACTGAACCAGATTCTCCCCCAGATCCTTTATTACTAGCTGTGTTAGCAGGAGCAAGTCACGTCGTTGATCCTGCCTTTAACCCCCAGGAGTTTCTGCGTTCTCTCTGTAAAACAGGGACAGACCCCGCCCGAGAGTTCGGTTAGGAGGGTTTAGAGCGCCGGGACGCGTCCTAAGGGGCTCTGGCCTTTTAAAGGGGAGACTTTAAAACGGTCGGTCCATTGGAATCGTTATTGGGCGGGGTGCGGCTGCGGGCTGTTTCTTAGAGCCCTCCGCTCCTTTAGGGAGCTGTAATTCCGGCTCTTTATAGAGGAGGGGGAGGAGGCGCTCGGCGGGGTGGACTTTGGCCGGACCGCTCCCTCGAGCTAAGGAGCGGCAGGCGGGGCCCTAAGAGGTTTCTGGTCGTCTGTGTTGAGGTGACTGCGAAGCCCCGGAGGCCTGCGGTCCTCGGGTGGAGGACAAAGCCCGGAGCTTGCTGGAACCGAACTGGGCGGGGTTACGGGGCCGGCTCCCCCACGTGTTTGTTTTTCTTCGCCGCCGCGCCCCGCCGTTAGCCACGCCTCCTCCGCCGCGCCATTGGCCGCACCTCCTCAGAGGCTTGCGGCGCCATGCCGCCATTGGTCGGAGGCCACTTCTGGGCCCGCCCCTCTCCTTATAAAAGCTGCTGCGGGCGCTCTCGGGAAGTAGAGCTTCTACCGAGGCAGCTTCTGGTAGCGGAAGCTTGCGTGCTGTGGCCGCCGCCCCTTTCCCCCATCTCACGTACCCGCGATGATCTTCGACAAGGTGAAGCACTTCGTTGTCTTGCTGGATGGGCCCGAACCCGAGCCCGCTTTTAGCGGCGGCCAAGCCGTGTCCGGGACGGTGCTACTGGAGCTGGCGGCCGCGGCGCGGGTGGGAGCCCTGCACCTCCGTGCCCTGGGCTACGCCCAGGTATACTGGAGCGAGTCCCGCAGCGCCGGCTCCGGCACCGCCTACACACAGAGCTACAGCGATAAGGTGGAGCTGATCAACCACCGCGACACGCTGCTGGCCCCAGGTACGGCCCCCCACCGGCCCTGGCGCCCAGAACCCCGGGGATGGGGGTGGGGCGCCCTGGAGGGCACCGGAGCAGCGGCTGCGAGCAGCCAGGTACCCAGTGGCCTTTGCACTTTTCCTCCCCCGGAGTGGGAATGAAGATGATCCTGGCAGTCCGAGATGACCACTCCCGGGCCGATTATATTATTGTCTGGGAGAAGATAGATCCTAATAAGGTCCCGTAGCCTGCCCTGCAGCCCCTCACCAACCTCACCGCACCCCCTACCCCAGTCTCTTACACCTTTCAGACTCTGGGGACACTACCACCTTACAGCCGGGAAGGCACGAGTTCCCTTTCAGCTTCCAGTTGCCCACGTAAGTGTGTGTCCTGGGCACTCTTGATGGGACCTGGGGACTGAAGCCCCAACCTGTTATTTGGGCACTAAAAATACCCTGGGTCTCTGAGTGGTACCACCTAGTACCATCCCCCCTTCCCTTCTTTTCCCTCTGTCTCCCTTCTCTTTCCTTCTGTCTGGGTCTGTCCTCTCACTACCCCTTTTTCTGTCTTTTCCTGTGGCCCATCTTTCTGTCTCTTTCCCTCTGTCCTGCTACCAGGTCTCTCCCCAAGACCCTACATATGCATTCATGCCCAGTCCTTCCTAAGAAACCAAGTATAGATAGAGTTGGGGAGTTTTTCCCAGTATCTTCCACCCCCAGATGTTTACCCATCTCTCTTCTCTGCTGGTTAGGACTTTGGTTACCTCATTTGAAGGGAGGCTTGGGAGTATTCGATACTGTGTGAAAGCCAAGCTCCATAGACCCTGGGGCACAGCCAAACGGGCCAGAAAAGACTTCACAGTGATCGAGCCCATCGACATCAACACTCCTGCCCTGCTGGTATGTCGGGTGAACAAGCACATAGCTGAAGCTGCTCTTTCTGCTCTGTCCTGACAGCTAGTGCCCACCTCTCTTCCAGTGCAGTCTTTGGGGCTTAGTCTAGGGAGTCCACCCATTCCCAGTCCTTTGAGTATGGATTGTGCTGGGAGGAGATAGCAGGAACTCATTGTAGGACCCTGAGCAAAATCTTGAACTCTTTGGTCAGATTTTCCTCACATGCCAAAATAGTGATCATATCTCTGCCTCATGGAGGATGAAGTGAAGCAATGGATATTGACTGTCTGATGTGTTGTCCCATCCCCTCAGACCAGAGTTGGAAGGCAACTTGCTTGTGGTCTCCACAGCCAGTGAGTCACAAAGCAGGACTCTGAAAAAAAAAAAAAAACATTTGTGGAGGGTTTATGAAGCATGGCTAGAAAGGCCAGCCTCAAAGCCAGGAAACCTCACCCCTGACCCATACTGACTGGCTAACTGGACCAGTCACCTTACCCATCAGTGCCCCAGGCAGCTTTCTGGGGCTAGAAGTACCACCCAGCATTGGCAGAGGGAGTTTCTGCTCTGAGAGTTCCCTGTGCCTCATGGGCAGTATCAGTTCTGTGCCCGCTGATCAATAAAAGATATTTCTTAAGCACCTGCTCTGCCCCATGGGCTGGGGCTGCAGAGCTCTTCCTTGGAAGAGCTTCATGCTCTCACTTTCTGGCCAGTAGAACAAGTAAGCCTCTTGCAGGTAGACTCAGTACCATTTGGATCCACAACCCCAGCTCCCAACAGAGTGGCTGCCACTTCACCAGCCAGAGTTAAGTGGGATGAGAAGAGAAAGGCACAGTGAGGATGTATGTGCCCACCCTGGCCCTTCCTGTTGGACCTTAGTGTGAATAAGCTCTTGTTGATTTTTGCTTTCTGGGGTTTCTTTCACAGGCACCTCAGGCGGGTGTGAAAGAGAAGATGGCCAGGGCCTGGTACTACAATCGAGGCCTAGTTTCCATTACAGCTAAGATTGATAGGAAAGGCTATACCCCAGGTAACTGGGGCACTGTGTGCTCACCTGCATGGGGGGTGGGGGGCATCCAAAGGGAGGCTGCTCTTTCTTTGTCTTTTATCTTAACCATCTGCCAAGCGGACCAGAGACACCAGCTGAGCAGGCTGTTCTTCTAGACTAGATCCTTGCTGTAGGTGCTATTCTGTGTGGGATAGGTGTGGTCCCCAAAGGAAAGGGGCCATGGGGAGAGTGCCAAGCACTTCATCTTTGTCCCCCATCTCTGACTCTGATTTGGCCCAGGACCTTGGCAGATTCCCCTTCTCCTCCTTGGGGTCATCAATTTAAAGCTGGAAGGGACCTTGGAGTTTTAAACCCGCTGATTTTAACAGCATTCAGTGTCACGCACATTGAGTCCCACTTTGGAAGGCCCATTCCAACACTAACATTCCATCATCATGAGCCTGAGCTAGTCTCACCCTGTCTATTCTCTCCTTCCAGGAGAAGTCATCCCCGTCTTTGCTGAGATAGACAATGGCACCAGCCGGCCAGTTGCACCCAAGGCTGCCATTATCCAGACTCAGACCTTTGTGGCCCGTGGGGCCCGGAAAGAGAAGAAATTGGTGGTGGCGAGCATTGTGGGGGAACCTGTTGCCGCAGGGAAGCGGGAGCTCTGGCAGGGGCGAGCACTGAAGATTCCTCCTGTGGGCCCCTCCATCCAGCAGTGCCGAATCCTCCAGGTGGATTATTCTCTCAAGGTAGGGCACTCAGCAGGGCAGGGTGGTATGGGTGGGGGGTGTCCAGGGAGTGCCAGAGATGGGCCAGCTGAGCCTAGTGTAAAGTGCTTTCTGCTTGGAGCCTCAGTTTCCCCATTTATAAAAGGTGCAGGTTGACCTAAGGTCTCTTCCAGCTCTTAAAGCCTTTGGTCCATTTCCACAACACTCAGTAAGCACCGACATGAGGCCTTTTGCTGGAGTTTACTGGGGATCAGTTGAGATAACTAAGGGTGTTTAGCTGAGAGGGGAGGGGCCTGTGGGGCTGTCATAGAGAAGCCTGGTTCTGCTGGGCCCCAGGAGTAGTGGGTGGCAGTGAGAAGGGCAGATTGAGGCCCAAGCTCGGGAAGAACTGACTGTTAACTACTTGTTGTTCAGTCACGCCAACTCTTTCTTCACCCCATACGGGGTCTTTTTGAGAAAGATGCTGGACTGGTTTGCCATTTCTTTCTCCAGCTCACTTAACAGATAAGGAAACTGAGGCAGAGGCAGAGTTAAGTACTCTGCCCAGGGCCACACAGCTTGTACGTGTCTGAGGCAGCTTTGAACTTTGATGAGTCTTCCTGACTCTGGGCCTGGCACACTATCCACTATGCCACCTAGCCACCCTGTCAGAGCTCTCCTGAAGTAGAATGGCCTTCCTGGGAGTGATTTGAGTACCTGGAACTGAGACTCATTAAGGTGCAGGGGAGTATTAATCTAGAGCAGGGCTGCTTAAACTTTTTCCACTCTCTAACTATTCAGTGATTCTTAAACTATGGGTGGAGAACCCCACATGGGATCACACCCCACAGTTTTAAGAAGCACCAAAGGTGACTTCCAAAGCCCAAGGTCTGTAATGAGCCTCAGAAGCAGAATTTGAACTAGAGTCCTCAGATTCCAGAGCATGCACTCTTTAGAAGGGATTACTGCCCAGGTATAGAGAAGACTTTGGATGCCTAGAGACTTCTTGTTCTAAGGATCTAGGCCAGGCTTGCAACACCCGTGACCCACAGGCCCAGGAAAAGTAGAGTGGATGTTTTCCTCTCCGTTTCTGAGTGGCTGCCTGAAATCGTTTGGCAGGTTAAAGATTGTGCAGGCCTCATCTAGCTGATATAGGACAGGGTGGCAAGTTTCTGTCAAACTGCACGTCAGGGAAGGCGCTCGCTCTAGAGACCAATGTGGAGTGCAGAGCTGGCATCTGCTGCTACAAGCAGGCCCTGTACCATGGTGGGCGCAGCGCTCACTTTGGAGGGGAAGGCTCCAGATGATCCTGGGCTCCCAGCCCAGTCCCAGTGACCTTGTTTGGGCAGGCCCCTTCCAGTCTGCACCTCAGGTCTTTCTGGAGAATATGGGCTTGGACAAGGGGGCCCTTTTTCTGGTACTCTAGCTCTGGGAGCTTAATGAGGCTCCATAACGCTCTGCCTTGGATCAGAGGACTAGGAGAGGCTTAAGGGAGGACCTGATTTGCTTCCTCCTAGTTGGTCTAGGAGAAGTTGGTCTTCCACTTCTGGAAGGAGGTGGAGCCTGAGCTTGTCCCTGAAGGAAGCAAGGGGAAGGACCCGGCCACAGACCCATCTCCCAGGCTGTTATGCCAACATTATCCTTGAAGTGCCACAGACACATTAGTTGCTCTTAGCTGAGGGTGAGGTGGCATTGATCTCAAAAATGGTGATAGGCAGCACCAGTGTTGATGCATAGTCCAGCCTGGGCCCTGAGTTCCAGTCCTCCTGGAAGGGGAGGGGGAGAAGATAGAGGAAATCCTGGTCCCTGCCCTCAGGTAACACAAAGAGGAGAAGACTGACAGTCATAGCCCACCACCTCCTCAAAGGAGTTAGGGAGGCTGGGCAGGGCTTCATCCCATTTGACAGATGAGGAAATTGAAGTCCAGAGTCATGCCTGACAGGGAGCAGAGCTAAGACTAGAACCCAGGTCTCCTGCCCCCTGATCTCAGGCTCTCTGACCCTGAGTGTCCCTGGGAAAGAAGAGCAGCACAATCTTGGGAGAGAGCCCTGGAGAGGATCAGGAGACCTGGGTTTTCATCCCAGCCCAGGCTGTGTGACTTTGAGTGAGGCCCGAGGCCCTTGCCTTCTGAGTCTCAACTCTAATAAGACCTGCCCTACAATCCCTGGGAGTTGTTGTGAAAGAACCAGGTTACTGGGCTACAGAAATAATTGTTGCTACATGTCTCTTCCATATCAGCAACAGTGAGATCTAATGGCTAGAGTGGTAGCTTCCAAGCGGGGAAGGAACCCCTGGGTACAGGTTTTACCTCTGACACACAAGGCTCTGGGCAATTCACAGGAGCCCTCAGTGTCCCAGGAAACTCTTAACCCTTAAGACCAGAAAGGCATTGAGCAAATGCAGTCTGCATTGGTGAAGGGAGTTTCCTCACGTGGAGGATCTGGTCCAAAAATACAGTAACACCAAGTATTGTGAGGCATCTCGGGGCTACAGAAACAAAGCAGTCTTTGCCCTCAGGGTGCTTACTGTCAGCTCAGTTTAGTGCCTGGGGTGGGGAAAGTGAATTTACTTCCCAGTAAGTGGGTGACTGGACATTGGCTCACCCTGCCCATTGAGCCCAAACCTAGGACCTTCCACGTTTCAGGCATACACTGATTGTGTGTGCCTCACCCATTCTCCTTCCTTGTTCCCAACACCTCTGCTCCTTGTCTCCTTCCCAGGTCTGTGTGGATATCCCAGGAACATCCAAGTTGCTCCTGGAGCTGCCGCTTGTCATTGGAACCATCCCCCTGCATCCATTCGGCAGCCGAACGTCCAGCGTGGGTAGCCAGTATAGTGTCAGTCTGGACTGGCTTTATATGGCCATCTCTGAGCAGCCCGAAGGTGAGCCTTTGAGGCCACGCTAGGTGAAGGACCTTCAGGGATCATCCCAGCTAGTGCTGTGGGATATGGGCAAACTGATATACAGAGAGGGCCCCCTGAATCACCTGAGGGACACTCAACGTCTGTGCCCACGTTTTCCATCTTGTTACAATGAAAGACAAATGCCTGAGAACGGGCAGAGACCAAGGCTGGGCGTCTGTCTCCCACCCCCCCCTCCCTAAGTCTGTTAGCTCATGCCCTCCACTTCCCTGCTGAGAGCAGTGTAGGGAAGACAGGTGGGTGGGCCCGAGCCAGGGTGACTGGGAGGGGGGCACTCCCCTCTGCTTTACTCTCACTACCTGCCTGTGCTGTTTCAGCTCCCCCGGAGTATTCAGAAGTAGCATCTGAGTCGATGGGCCCAGGCCTGTCACCACCACCCCAGGAGGTCGGGAGCAGCCAGGCCCTAGAGGGCCCCTTTTTTGCCCACATCCAGGAGTTCCGCTACCGTCCACCTCCCCTGTATTCTGAGGTCAGTGAGTAGCTTCTCTTGGCTTTGGGAGGGTTTTCTTTGGGAAATTTCCTTTTCCTGGAGTCCATTCACTGAGGGTCCCTAAATGAAGGGGTGTCAGAACTAGGGCAGGGTCATTTTCCCTCCATCCCTTCCACCTGGACCTGCCTTTCCATGTAGAAGTGAGTAGGCTTTTTTTAATCAAATTTTTTTAAATTTTATTTTTTCTCCCTCTTTCTTCCACCCATTGAAGAAAAAAATAAATAAAATCCTAGCAAAACAGATTCCCATCGAGCTCCCAGGCCACTCCTGACTCTTGCTTCCCTTGCAGGTGGATCCAAATCCTCCCTCACAGACCATTCGTCGGCGATGCATGACATGTTGAGGCCCAGGGACAGTGGCTTGATTCAGACCAGAACCAGCTCCTGGGATCCAGTAACATGCTTCCCAGCTGGAGCAAGGCCAAGGAGCCCACTCATCCGCTCTGCAAGAGAGCAGGTGGCCAGAGCACGCTCCTGGGGCTTTGGTGGTGACGGCAGGGGGATAGGGAGTCTGCTCACCATGACTATATAACTTGGCTGCCGTATCCTTCCTTTTCTCCAGTCCAAAGTTGCTTTTGGGTGAAGATGGTCCCTGATGGGGCCATTTTGTTTTTTCTGGAGACAACTCTGAATTTCTTCTTTTGACTTGGAATTGGGAGAGCATTTCTGCGCCACCTCCCCCCGCCTTCTTTGAAAATTGCAGAGATGAAGCACCCCTCAAGGGGCTCCAAGAGAAGCCTTGACTTTGCCAAAGTTGCCCCTTGGCCACATACAGTACAGCCACCATTAGAGGCTGGGGCTCTTACCTGCCTCATTTTGAACCAGAAGAAGGTGATCTTTCCCACTCACATACCTGAGAATGCTGGACTTGGTCATAATAGAGTGGACCAAGACAGTAAGGGCTTATGAGGCTGGCCCTACAAGCTGGTCCTAGGGCAGGGGGGTGGAGTTAGGAGTTAATGAAGAGGCAGGGTTTTATGAGGGATGGTCCATGGGTGCTAAAAGTGAGTGTGACCATGGGCTGGATGCCCCCTCTAAAGCTGGTGCTAAAGTTGGGAGGGACCAAAGGGACTCCTATCCACAGATTCGCCCCCACCCCCACTGGGCCTCTGATAATGGAAGCCTTCCAGAGTACAGCACAGTGCCCACCTCAGACATAGCCAATAAGTGCTGGTTCCTTCCTTTCATGAGCCTTGACTGCAAACACAGTCATCTGCCCTGTGGTTTTGATAAGATCAAAGACCATTCTGGGAGGCTCCTTTTTGTACAGGTTTTTTGTTTGAAAATAATTGAATAAAAATGAATATCATGCTTTTTACTGAGATGATGGGTGTTGGTTTGTTGTTTTTTTTTTTTTGTTTCAATCCCTTTATTTTAGAAATCCTTTTTATTTTTATTTCTAAATTCTCCCTCCAGTTCCTCCCCCACTCAGTGAGAGGGCAAGCAGTACCATACCCATTATCCATGTGAAATCATGCAAAACTCATTTCCACATTAGCCATGTTATAAAAATAAAGCGAAAGAAAGGTGTTTCAATGTGTGCTCAGAGTTCATCTGTTTAGAGGTGGATTTTTTGTTGTTAAATTATAAAAATTTTATTTTTTGCTTTGACATCACCATCTTTTCCCAAAATAGCCAAAGAAGGAGTAGAGGTAGTTCAGTCTCCCTACTGGAGCAATCTATTGGTTCTCAGAGCGTATGCCCTATTATGCACCCATAGACCCCTACCTCTTCAAAGGCAAGAGGCACTTCTCTCAGGACCAGATCCCATCATGATTACCACACAGACATGTATCATAGCTGTTCCCTTTGTGTTTTTCTCACTGCTTTTGCCTCCCCTCTCTGCTTCCATTTGAGCCAGAATTCTCCAAATTCCTCCCGCGGCTCATTTCTGAAGGCACAGTAAGATTCCGTGGCACCCATGGACCACAGGCTTATTTAGCAAATGGACAAAAATCTGTTCAATTCCTTCATTTTTCTACAAATCCTTTCCCTAGCAACAACCCCTCAAGATTCTGATGCAGAATGAAAGTATTCAGGGAGGTTAAGTGAATCCCTGGAGGTCACCAGAGCTTGCCCATGAGTCCTGCTCCCTTCCCACTGCCCCTTGAAGCTTTTCAGTGCTGGATTCCTCCTCAGAGGAACCGGGGAGGAAGAATTAATAAAAGTGGATTAGATCAAGAATTATTTGACCTTGTCCACTGCCGCTCACTTGGGATCTGTAGACAAGTGATGAGTGTCTCCTTTTGTCTGTACAAATATAGAAAAAAGCTCTGTGATCCGAGAGATGGGAAACTTGGATTAGTCTAGATCCAGCTGGTAATTTACTGTGTGACCTTGGACAGGTTACTCCCCATTTCTGAGACTCAGTTTCCCCTCTGGTTAAAAACAAACAAAAACAAGACTTTAAATGATCTTGTCGGCCCCTCCTTTCCTTGAAAGCCAAGTCCAAAGGTCCCTTCCAGTGTTGACATTCTGTGTTCTGAGGTTCATCTCCACCTCTGACTTTTCTGCTCTTAATTAGAAATTCTCTGCTCCTGCCCTGCTTCTCCAAGGGAGCCAGATTTACAGCCTCTTGAGTAGGCCCGTAGGCTTCAGGGTATCAGTGTCTTTGCTCTACCAGGGGAAAACTGGGGAAAGTAGGACAAAGACCTGATTCTTGACCTGAGGTTTTCTCTTCCCCCCCTACTGGGCTTTCTCAGTAGAGCTCAGGGCCAGCTTCTTGGACAAACAAGGCCTGCCTGTTCGCAGGAAGTGGCTGCCCAGCTGTTCCTGGGACACAGAGCTGGCCCAGTTTGGGTACTGGATAGCCTCCATTAGCCTCTGGTGGGAGTGCAGCAGCGGGGAGATGCCTGGTTCAGCCTGTACCAGGACCCCAAGAACCTTGGTCCCCCAGCATCTCCCCAACACAAAGGAAATGGCCGTGGTTGGCTCTTCTGTGGATCTAGAAGCTTTACCACATTCTATCCCCATGAAGGATGAATTACTGGTATTATCTTCATTCAACAGATAGGGAAACTGAGGCTCAAAAACAAGAGGCTCAACCATCTAATCAGCGGTTCTCAACCTGTTGGTCACAACTCCTTTGGGAGCTGAATGACCCTTTCACAGGGGTCACAGGGGTCGCCAAAGACCATCAGAAAACACATATTTCTGATGGTCTTAGGAACGGAGACACCACTCCTCTATCCGTCTCCAGGCGGGTCTGACCATACGCAGATGCTCTGGCATGTGAGTATTAAAGCATTAGGAAGGTTGAGAACCACTGGGCTAAATGATTCCTACAATCCTGTCCACCTCAAAAGCATGGAATCTTGGGATTTTTAAAGACCCAGCACTGTCTCTGAAACAGTTATAACACCTACTGTTCTATAGGGTTCAATTTAACTTGAGAGTGAGTGTATCCCCTCCCCACACATGCCCTTTCACCACCTCCCTAGGGCATTGTAGGACAAACTCCAGATCTGACATCAGGACACAGGGTTTCAGTCTTCTGGTATGTCTGGAGAGATAGGGAATCCCCCCATTCCTGGAAGTATACAAACCTTGGGTGGATGGACCCCAACCAGGAGGCTGGAGAAGGGGACACCTGTATGTGTGGGGCTAAAGACTTCTAGAGTCCCTTCAGCTTTGCCACCAACTTTCTCTAGACCTTGGGCGTGTCCCTGCCTCTTAGCCTCTTGTCAAAGAGCTAGAGCAGCAAGGTGATCCAGTGGGTAGAGTACTGGGTTTGGAGTAAAGAAGATCTGAATTTGAATCCAGCCTCAGACATTTATTGACTGTATGACCCTGGACAAGTCACTTTACTTCTGTCTAACTCAGTTTCCCCATCTGTAAAATGAAAACAATCATAGCACTTACTTCCCAGGGTTGTTGTAAGGATCAGATGAGATAATATTTGTAAACTCAGCACATACTAAGTTCTGTGTAAATACTAAACAAGTCTAATGACACCCACTGAAGAGCAGTCAATCTGAGGGAAGGCAGTCAGGACGGTGAAGGGCCTTAAGTTCATGGCACATAAGTAGCAGTAGAAGGAACGGAAGGGGTTTAAACTGGAGAAGAGAGCACTTAGAAGATTGGTGACTATTTTATTAGGACTGATCAGTGGGAGAGGGATTAGCTTTATTCTGCTTGGCCTCAAAGAGAGGAAACTTTTAAATTTGGAGGCAAGTGCAGAGAAGCCAGCTCAGGCTTTAGTGTCAGGAAAAGCTTTCCAAGACTTCGAGCTCTGCAGCAGAGGAAGGGGCTGCCTCCCCTGGCCCTGCCGTGGCTCAGGAGGCCTTCGGTAGATCTGAAGGCTGATTCTTGCTCAAGGACGGGTCAGGACCAACCTGCCCGAGGGTTCCTGTCTGGTTCTCAAGCTCTGTGATTCTTCCCTGCCTTATGGGCCTGGCATCTGGGGCCCCACATGCTTGGGTACCAACTCACCTTTCCAATGGCATTTTCTACTCTACAATGCACTAGACTATGGGCTATTCTCCGATACCATTCTGCCCTCTCCCATCCCTGGACGTTTGCTTGGGTCATCTCCCTTCTCCCTTGCTGTCTCCTCATCTCTGTCCTTAAGAATCTTTCTCTTTCTTCTGGCTTACCTCCTCCATGAAGCCTTCTTTGGTTTCCCAAGGATGCCAAAAGCATCTGTCTCCTCCCCACTGAAGTTTGTGGAGCAGTTTCTCTGGATGTCACTTTTCCCCACCTCACTCACCCCATCCCCTGTATTATATTTTATCTGTGTGCTTGCTATGTCCCTCCCCCACGGACACAGGGGAGTCAGAACATAGTTCCAACGTACCTTCTCTGTAGTGATTTATATGAATTAGGGGGTGTCTACCCCCCTCATGGGAAGACTCTTCCTGGCGGAATAGGCAGATGAGAACAGTTTGTCCCAATGGCCATGAAGGCAGCTGAAGCAAGCTCTTTGGAGCTCAATAGCTTGGTCAGGCATCAAAGATGCCAAAGTCATCAGCTGCATCCCGGGACATCTTCACTTTTGTCTTGCCACCAGACTTCGAAGACTGTGGACAACAGAGTGAGGCTGGCAATGTACTCTATACATCTCACTTCAGTCCAGTTCATGCCCTTGTCAAGACACTCCATGATATCCTTGGTCTTTGAAAACAAAGGACAAACAGCAACAACATGACATTAAGTAAGAAGGGTGAAGGGAACTGGAAACTTCTCATAGCCCCAGAGGCTTTTAGAGCTCTAGACTGAGAGGCAGGATGTTCAGGAGAGCTTGGCCACATTCAGGAGAGCTCAGCACGTTCAGAGAGCTCAGCCCACGCTGAGACGGGCATCAACCCCTTTCTGGGGAGTAACAAGCAAGCTGGCCCTGAGCTCCACGAGCCTTCCCAGAAGCCTTTGGGAGCAGGGTTTGAGCCCTAGGCTGGGTTAAGAATTCTCCAACAACCATCCACGGGAAGGCTCCTCAAGCCAGGCTCAACTCGGGCTGGTGTTGTTTTAAATGATATAACCTGTTCTATTTAGATTAAGTATCCCTTTGGAGCTTAATGTGGTCTGCTGTCCTGAACCTAATTTCTGCCAGGCTGTGGTCTGAGGTTTCCCAGCAGGTCCAGGTGAAGATTTCCAAGCAGTTAGAGAATGGAGAGCCCCTCCCCCAGTGTTCTGCCTTCTGGACTCTATTGAACATCCAATTGTTATAGAATGGAGGTCCCTAGTCTGAGGTCCAAGAAGAAATTTCACAGGGTCCATGAACTTGAATGGAAAAGGCAATTACATCTTTATTTTCACTGACTTCTAACTAAAAATTTGGCATCTCCCTCAATTTCAATTTTTAAAAAAGCCCAACAGGATTCTGAGAAGGGGTCCTTAGGCTTTATCACACAAGCAAAGCTGTCCAGGACACACAAAAAGGTAAGAACCCCAGAACCAGAGAATCATGGATTCAGTAGAGGGAGGGCCCTTAGAAACCAGGAGGTCAGAGCTGGGAGGATCCTTAGAACACAGGATGTCAAGGCTGAGAGGGCCCTTAGAACCCAGAATGTCAGAGCTGGGAAGGTCCTTAGAACACAGGAGTTCAGGACTGGGAAGCCCCTCAGAACAGGGAATGTCAGCTTCGAGGACCCTCAGCACACAGGAACATAGGTATTCTAACTAAGATCCATAGAAGGAAAGGGGATTGTCAAAGGTTACACACTGACCAGGAGGGAAGGTAATAGAGTACAAGGAACACTGTGGGGAAGAGGTCAAGGAAAAAGAGATTCACAGGAGTTCCATTGGTCAGGGGAGATAAGCCCTAGCCAGGCGTTTGACAACGGTCTGGGCTATGGGAGCGTTCTTGACAAGGGGCCAAGGCTGGAGTGAGGAAGGTGGAACCAGGGAAGTCTAAACTCAGCCAAAGTCAGCCATACATAGGCGTCTGGAGAGGACCTAGAAATGGGGTGTGACCAGGCGAGGGAAGGCTGAAAACATAGCCCTGGGGAGTTGCGATTATGCTAGCTTTGGGGTCAGAACACTTGGGTTCACATTCCCTCAGAGCACCTGTGTGCCTTTTTAGGGGCAGCAAAGCCCTTCTGAGCTACAGTTTCCTCTTCTGTAATATGATGGGCCGACTACATAATTTCTAGGGTCCTTTCCAGTTCTAAAGGACATAAGCTTTTGATCTAATGAGTCTTCAGGCTTGCTAAAGGCTTTTTCCTCCTGAAGCCAAAGTTCCCTGTGGTTATAGGAGACAGCTCCTGGAGAGCTGGGCAAGAGACATCAGCCTCCTTGGGCAGGGGGTTTATGAGCTCTTGAAGGGCCTCGTGACAGCTGAGCCAAGGGGAAGAGAAGTGTCGGGGAGGGGAGGCTGGCCCAGCCCAGTTCAGTTGTCAAAAAACCTCTTAAGGGCCCCCCCCCACCAAGAATGGTATTAGAGTGACATCTACGTCTGCAGCTGAACCAGGGCTCTGAGTGCCTTTGAAACACAGGTAGGGACAAATGTCTGCAGCTGCACACATAAAGATGCCCACGTATATGTGTGTGACATTAATATGCACACAAGTGAATTGCACAAAATCTCAGAGTTGGATGGGGTGTCAGGGACCATTTAGTCCCATTGGTACCTAAACAAGCATCCATTCCTTGTCAGAGATTCCTAGAAGGAGACCACTGAAATGACCTCCTTGGCCAGTTGGTCCAACACACAGCCCAAAGGAACCCCTATTAGGATAGACTGGGTAATGGGTCATGCAGACTCTGCCTGAAGACTTCCAGGGAGGAGGGGCACCCTCTCCCTGTCCAGACAGTCATTTAACTCTTATTGCTAGGTAGTTTTTCTTGATATCAAGCCTCAATTTACCCCTTTGTAACTCCTACCACCCATAGTTGCTGGTTCTGCCCTCTTAGACCAATCAAAACAAAGCTAATCCCTCTTCCACATGACACCCCTTCAACTACTTGAAGAAAGCTGTCATGTCTCCCCTGAGACATCTCTTCTTGCCAAATGTGCCCGCCTCCTTCAGCTGATCCTTGTATGTCACAGCCCTAAGGCCTTTCAACCTCTGGCTTCCTCTCCCCTGGAGAGCTTATCAGGGTCCTTAAACCATGATGCCCAGATCTGAACCCCATACTCCTGACTGAGGCTCTGATGAGGGTAGAGAACAGTGGGCCTACCACCTCCCTGTTGCACAAAGCTAGGCCCAAGCCTGTTTTAGCGTCTTCAGCTGCATTATCACACTCTGACCCATTTGAGTTTTCAGTCTACTAAAACCCCCAGATTTTCAGATCACCTGCTATCTAGCCATGCCCTCCTTATTTTATACTGGTGACACTGATTTTTTTTTCTACATACCCAACAAGTGGTCATCCAACCTCTGCTGGAAGACTCCTAGGGCCAGGAAACCCACTACCTTCTGAAGAAGTCCATCTCAATGTGTCAGAGTGGAAAGGTCATTGGCTATAGACCCAAGGGACTTGGATTCAAATCCTAGGAAAATAATTTAATCTCTCTGGATCTCAGTTTCCTTATCTATAAAATCTGGGTAGAGGAGCTAGTTCACTAGATGGCCTCTGATGAATCTTCTGACTCTTAATGTATGATCCCTTCTAGATAATTCTAATTGTCAGGAAAGTTTTCTTTACTGGGGCTGGAATGAATACAAGGCATATCCATGTGTATAACCAGGTACAGGTGACGTTGATGTCGATATGGGCATACATATATGTGTGTATGTATGTATGCATACATGAGAACAAAGCCAAGACAGCCACCCATGGACATATGTGTGTGCTAACATAAACACATGTTCAGATCCTAACTTTTATAAACATGTACACACACATACTTCCCCAACATCCGGAAGCCTCAGAGACACTTCTCCTCTCCCTGCCCCCCAAGCCCCAGTCTCCCCAGACAGCCGCTTGGTTGTTTTCTTATCAATTTTCAGGGAATGCTTGGAAAGTCCCAAAAACTGGCTTGAAAAATAACTATTCTTAGACGCATGTGGTTGTTTGTCCCACTGCCGAATGGGGTCAGGATCTGAGAACTTGCTCTCGCTTGGGATCAGAATATACACCATTACTCATCTCCCGCCCCCAGCTCTGTGCCTGACGCCATCACAAATGGGCCATGTTCTCCCATAAACATCCTTGAGTTTTTGGAGAAGGAACATGTGTGAACTGTAAACAAGCCTGCTTGGTGCCAGAAGAGCTGGATGGAAGGAGGGGTGGGCCAAGGGGAAATTCCTCCTTTCAGCCCAGAGGATGGACCCTCTCTGAAGAGGGGGTCAGAGACCTCAGACCAAAGAGCCTGAGAACCTGAAGAGAGAGAGAAACATAGAACCTTAGAACTGGTTGAATCCTATTACCTTAAAAATCCTAACACCTTAGAATTGGGGAATCATAGAGCCTTAGAACCTTAAACTCACAGAATCTTAGAACCTTAGATGAAAGAAAGGAAGGAAAGAAGGAAGGGAAGGAGGGAGGGAGGAGAAAAGGGAGAAAATAAGAGAGGGAGGGAGGAAGGAAGGAAAAGAAAGAAAGGAAGAAAGAAAGGAAGGAAGAAAGGAAGACAGAAAGACAGAAAGAAAGAAAGAAAGAAAGAAAGAAAGAAAGAAAGAAAGAAAGAAAGAAAGAAAGAAAGAAAGAAAGAAAGAGGGAAGGAGGAATTAAGGGAGGAAGGAAGAGCATTTATTTATTAAATTTCTACTATGTGCCAGCCATCAGTAACACAAACACAGTGATACTTGTCAGGGGAGAGGATCTGCACAGTATTTCAAGAGAAAGGGAACTGGACCTTGTGCTCCAGGTGAAACCTGAGCTACCTTTGAAGGAAGCTGGGGGCTTTTAGAGGGTGAGGAGGGAGTCCTGGCATCATTGGCATTATTAGCATCAGAGGCAGCTGGGTGGCCCAGTGACTAGAGCACCAGACCTCAAATCAGGAAGACTTGAGTTCAAATCCAGACCCAGACCCTTAATCATTGTGGGGACCCTTGGCAGGTCATTTAACCTCTGTCTGCCTTGGTTTCCTCATCTGCAAAATGGGTGTAATAATAGCACCTGCCTCCCAGGGCTTTTGTGAGGATGGAGTCAGACGTTGTTTAGTCATTTCTAGGTCATGTCTGACTCTATGTGGACCCCATTTGGGGTTTTGTTGATTTGCCATTTCCTTCTCATTTTACAGATGAGGAAACTGAGGCAAACAGTTAAAACACTTGCCCAGGGTCACAAAGCTAGTAAGTGTCTTTGGCTGGATTTGATCTCAGGTCTTTCTGATTTCTGTCCACTTCTATTGTACTCTTTCCACCTCCCTGTCTCTTCAAATGAAATAGCATTTGTAAAGTGCATTGCAAATTATTAATATTAGAGGCAGTTTGGCCCAATTCCCTCATTTTACTGAGTCAGAGATGTGATGTGACCTAGCCAAGGCTGCACAGGCAAATAGGCATCACAAGTGGGATTTGAACCCAGAGCCCCTCATTCTCTTGCAACGAGTGAAGTCTTGCAGTAAATAGGGGACTCCCTGATGATTGTTAGAAAGCCCATCCATTGAGCTAAGGTCTGTCTCCTGATAGCTGACTCTCACTGGATTTCATTCCCCCTCTGGGGCCACACAGCAAGTTCACCCACTGTGAATGGGAGGTCTCTGGCACACAATGCCAACATACTTGGAACCCTGGGGCTTCCTACTCCTGGAGGCTTGGTGGGACTCAGGAGTCAGGGTGCAAATCCTGTCTCTGCCACTTACTCGTTGGACGATCTCTGGCCCATGGCCTCCCCTGGCCCCCAGTTAGACTAGATGCTACTTAAGGGTCCTCTCAGAAAAGCCTTCCTGCTGCCACCCAGCAGCAGCAGCCATCTGTCCCTCTTGCTTCTCACTGCCAACATCTCCCTTCCCCCAGCTGTAAGCGGGGCCATCAGACTGATGCGCCTGTCACCCAAACTTTTAGTACCCCTTCTTTCCCAACTCCAGCTAGCACCAAATATGGAGCAGCTGCCAGAGCTGCTGAAGCTCCAGTTTTGGGGAAGAGTGCCACAGGGTGCTTCAGGGACTGGTCATTTTCTTAGCGTAAGTCCCTCCCCAATACTTCTGACCTGGTCTCTAAGAGCTGATGACTCAGAAGCATTCACCACCCCCTGACCCTCTCCCCTCCAGACTTAGCTAGACTGGTCTTTGGCCAATAAGCCAACAGGCCCTCACTCTGCCTAAACCACAGAGCCAGGGGAGAGGGAATGATGCAGAGAATGGTCCACGGTTTGAGCTCTACATCTATGAACTCTGTCACTACGTACATGTCAAGTGACAGTAGCAAGCACTTATTAAATGCCTACTGTGTGCTTCCGAGCACATAGTAGGGGCTTAATAAATGTAAGGACTTAATAAACTCACTGATTATGGGGACCCTGTGCTAAGCCCTAGGGATACAATGAAATCCTTGTTCTCAAGGTTGCTTGTAAATAGCTATATCCTAACAAGATACAGAAAAGGCAAATTCAAGATAATCTAAGGTCGGAGGTCCTAATTATTAACGGGAAAGGGGACGTGATACATAGTTACATAACTCGTTTAGAGGTGAAATCTGAGTCTAAAGCTGCCCCACTCCAACTCTGGCACTTTATACACGTCACTACCAACTTAGACTCATAGAAATTTACCAAATATTTTACAAATATATCATGTCATTTGATCCCCACAAATGCCCCTACTGTTATTATCAATTAACTAATCAATTGATCACTTTTGTTCATTGATTAATCAATTGATCATTTGTTAATTTCCCATTTTTGTTAAGAGGCCTGCTAGGTACATTACATTAACAAAATTATCTACATTAACAAAAATGAAATAGAATCTACCCTCAAGGAGCTTACTTTCTATTGTATGGCCAGGGCATTAGAGAGACCTCAGAAAACTCTAGAAGAGGGAGAAATCATTATTTTTGTCTTCCCTCACCTGGTCCCCTTCTCCGAGGTCTCATTCCAGTACAAAGGGGACGCCAGACTCCTCAAAGCTCTTCCAACAGAGCTCAAACTGTGGCAGTGGCATTGCCATGCTGGAAAGGCCTGATGATCTTGGATGGACCATGTGTCTACCCTCCCAGGCCCTGCAACCTAACAGTAAAGGTCCGCTCTTCTGATGAAGGTTGGCTATCAGGGGTGATTGTGTGCGGAATGAGTGAAAACTTCTCAATTTGGGGTTGTTAAACTTCCCTTCCTTCCCCCTTCCATGGCTGCTGTCAATCACTTTTACCTTCCTTTGTCTGTTTTCCCCACCTTAGTGGGACCCTCCCCCTTCTCTTCTCTTGCTGTCCCAGTTGGGAAGAATTTGGTGAGGTATGCCTCTCCACCAATGAGAGACGAAACAGTCGGGAAAGGGGGCTTGACTAAGTTAAGTTATAAATTCTGGTTCTGCCCTTTGAAAAACACCCTCTCCTCCATGTCCAGAAATGGGGCAGATTGCCTTTTTCTCCCAGGGAAGAGAATAAACTCCTGTTCTTATCCTAGGACATCTCTGTTTACTTTTTTTTTTTTTTTTTTACTAAATTAAGGCTGAAGGATATTTTTCAGCCCAAACAATTGTTTCTTCCCAGATCCAAGAACTTTTAGTAAATAAGGCATAAAAGGCCTGAGATCTACAGCAGAGACAGGAAGCCTCACTGGGAAGGGCTCCTGGAGACCCTTGAAATGTTAAAGAGATTGCAGTTGTTGGTGTTAATGGAATTCTCAATCTATCATTAAAGACACAGGCCCTGTCTCCTTGGAATTTACCTTCTGGGAAGAGAAAAACACCAACATTGAGGAAGGAAAGAAGCAAGCACTGATGAAAAGCTATGACACTGGGCTATAAGCACTTTCCTGATTTTTCATCTGACCCTGACAACACCCCAGAGAGGGAGTGTGAGGGATAATTTATAGTGAAATTCTGAAAAATCAAATCTAGAATGGCTTCGGTATTCACTAGGCCTAGGTTTGGGTCACCTGACCTTCCAGCAATCTGGGGCTTAGGGCAAAGGAGACCTTCCCCCAGAGACAGCTCAGTGCAAGAAAAGCCAAATAAGGTTAAGACTGCTTTCATGTGTCCAGGTCCTTTGTCTCAGAGAGATTCCTGCACTTAGGTTGTGGGTCAGCCCACCTACCAATAAGAGTGAAGGCCAGTTGGAGGGGTTGGGTTTTCTGCATTAGAAGATTATATAACCATGGGCTGGCTTCTGGAAGCCTGTTGCTCTCTCCCTGCTGCCATTTGGGGGACGGGGGCACAGTCCTTTCTCATGAGAAAGAATAAAGACCTAGTCTGACCTTAGATTCAGACTCCGAACTCTTTCATCTCAAACAGGAGGGACTGTTATGATCCTCATTTTACAGTTGAGAAAACTGAGGTAATCAGATGACTTGTCCAGGGTCACACAGCTAGTCAGTGTCTGAGACCAGATTTGAACTTGGGTCTTCCTGACTCCAGACCCAGCACCATGGATAGATTGGAAATATATCATATCATTATATATAGAATATGTAATATTCTGGTTTGTTATAGTATATGTGTATCATGTTAAATTATATATGCCATATCATACCATATTGTATTGTGATGTCATGATATGATGTTATATCATATTATATTGCAAAGTAGAATCTAATAAATATATCAAAGTGCATTTGAAGGCTTTGTAGCCCTTGGCTCTGCAGGGGACAGAGAGAGAGGAGGGAGGGAGACAGAGAGATAAAGGAGAGAGGGAGAGACAGAGAAAGACGAACAGGGAGAGAAAGAAGGAAAGAGGGAGAGGGTGAGGAGAGAGGTATAGCTTCCTTTGACATCTTGTCTTCTCTACCTTAGAATGGAAGCTCCTGGAGCACCTGGCATGCAAGTGGAGCCCTGGAGTCAAGAGGATCTGAGTTGAAATTTGAGCTCAGGCACTTGCTAGCTGTGTGACCCTGGACAAATCACTTAACCCTGTTTTCCTTCTTCCTCCTCCACCCCCCCCCCCCTCCAAAGAATGTCAGCTCCTGTGTATTCTCAAAGCTTAGCAAAGTGGCTGGCAAGAGTAAACACTTAATAAATGCATGTTAGCTTGATTTGATTTGACAAGGTAAGCTTTGTGGGGAGGGGCACTGTCAGCTGGGTGTCAGAAAAGCCTTGATGGAGAAGATAGCAACTGAGCAGAATTTTGAAGGAGATTTTAAGAGGTGAGGAGGGAATGGATTACAGGTCTGGTGGCCTGAGAGCAAAGGTGTGGTGATGAGAGATGGCCTATTTTGTGGGAGGAATAAAAAGAAGATCATTTTAGTCACTTTACCCCAGGGGCCATGATTTCCTCTGCAGTAAAATGAAGACATGGGAGTAGTAGATGAATTCTAAAAAGTCTTGTGTGCAGAAGGGAGTTCTGGTCTTGGCTTTGTTGTCCAGCTCCTTCCTCCCTCTTAAGAGTGTCCTTCAGTCTACTTGTCTGTAAGATGGAGGCATAACTCCCACCCAGCTTCAAGGGAGAGGATAGGTAGAAAATGTTGTATATACTGAGGTGTCCATAAATAAGAAGGTTTGGTATTAGTAATTTTTTTTTTTTTGGAAGGGCAATTGGGGGTAAGTGACTTTCCCAAGGTAACATAGCTAATAACTGTTAAGTAAGTATCTGAGGCCACATTTGAACTCAGCTTCTCCTGATTCCAGGGCCAGTGCTCTATTCACTGTGACACCTAGCCACCCCGGTATTAGTAGTTATTTTTCATGATTGACTTTAAGAAAAGTAATATAAACTTTGCACTGATACTCTGTTGGTGGAACTGTGAATTGGTCCAATTGTTTGGGAAAACAATTTGGAATTATGAGAGAAAAGTTACTGAACTCTTCACACACTTTGACCCATTCCTACCAGACATATACCCCCAAGGAAGCCAAAGATGGAAACAAAGACTGCAGAATAAAGCAAAATTGTCCCAGCGGTGCTCTTTAGGGGAGCATAGAATTGGAAACAAAATGGGTGCCTAAGGTTTGGGGAATGGACAAACAAACTGTAACATGTGAATGTAATGGTGATGAGGTGTAGGCTCTGGGACCCCTCCCCCCTTTTTGAGCTCTCCTTGATTCTTTGACTCTGGGAAAGTAAACCTTCCCAGGGAAGACATTTGCCTTAGGTCATGGGCCTTGAGATGAGCTTTGTTCCAATAGTTTCCCACCCTTGAATTGGCCTGGCCCACCATTGTCTGTGGTCTCCAGGTAGCCTCCAGCAACTTCCCACCCTTAACCACTCATTACTGGAGTCTGACCTCATCTGACTCCTCCTGAAGACCCTCCATCTCCTCCTCTGGACCACCCCTAGACTCCTCCCACAACCTTATTGTATATAGAACCCCATCTTCCCTCCACGTGTGTGAGAGCACTGTAGAAT
>CM053594.1:44166859-44182738 GCA_028646575.1 Pseudocheirus occidentalis
GATGGGGAAAGTTCTCAAAAACCTTCAAGTTTCAATGACCACCAGCTCCCTCTAGTGCCTACCCTTGGAGAAAGCTCTTTAGAACAGAGAATGTCAGGCCCCTGGAACGTTGACCTTAGAGGAGAGCCTGTCAGAGCCAGAAAGGGTCTGAGAGCATCAAGCACAGGGGCTCTGAGCTGAGAGGGGGGACCCCGGACATCTTATGTTCAACACTCTCATTGAGTCACCAACTAGGAAGGGTCTTGCCCAAACTGACTCAAAGAGTCAGGGACAGAGCCAGGTTTCCTGCCTACCAGGCTAGTGTCTTCAAACATTTCTGGTTGAAGATGATAAACATTTTTTTTCACGTAGGATGAGAAACCTATCTGTAATCTTCACAGGATCTCTCTCTCCCCCTCTCTTTTCTCTTTTTCTCTCTCTTCTCCTCTATCTCTGTTTCTCCCTTCTGTCTCTCTCTCCTTCTCCTTTATCTTCTCTCTTTTTCTCCTTTCTTTCCCGCCCCTTTCTCTTTCTCTCCCATTCCTTCCTCCTCTTTCTTTCCCTCTTTGCTCTCCGCTCTTCTCTTTTCTCTTTCCTCCTCCTCTCTCTCTCTCTGTTTCTCCTCTTTCTTTCCCTCTCCCCCTTCTCTCTCTGTCTCTCTCTGTGTCTCTCTTTCTGTCTCTCTTTCTCCTTTCTGCCTCTCCCCTTTTTCTTTCTTTCCCTCTCCTCTTTCTCTGTCTCTGTCTCTCTGTCTCTCTGTCTCTCTGTCTCTCTCTCTCCCTCTCTCCTTTCTGCCTCTCCTCTTTCTCCTCTCTCTCCCACTCTTTTCTTTCTCTATCTCTACCTTTCTCTGCCTCTGGGTCCCTTCTTCCTCCTCATCCTGTGTCCTCACACCCTACCTCCCCACTCCCCACTTTGCCTGCAGATGCAGACTTCAGCCCTTATAGATAGATGAGGCCTCTGGGGCACAAGGAAAGTCTTTCTGGTATCTTTGGTCCATTCAAGGAGGGCTCCAGCTTCAGAGGGGAAAAGCCAGGCTTTGGGGATCCCATGACAATTTGACTCACTGCAGAACTGCTGTGCCCCTTTCTTTCTCCACCAAACATCCCTTGGCTGGCTGCTTCACTCCATACTGTCAGGGCGGAAGCCCACTGACTTTCTTGCCAGGAGCGAAGGGCTGGGGTGCTCTGGCAGGGAATGGGAAAGAGTGATAAGATCATCAGTTTAGAACTAGAATGGACCTTACAGATTCTTTAGTGCAACATCTCATTTTACAGATGTGGAAACTGAAGCCAGGGTGGGAAAGTGACTTGCCCAAGGTTTCAAAGGCAGTAGAGGTAGAGAGGGAAGGAGTAGTCAGGATTTCACAAAATCACAGAATTTGAGAATTGAAAGGGACCTTGAGCCCCACCCATACAGGAAGTGAATCCCCCCTGTGGCATTAGACTGTGAACTTGGGAGCTGGGACTGTCTTTCACATTCCTCTGTATCTCCATCACTCACCGCAGAGCCTGGCATGCTCAGTGATTAATAAAAGCTTGTTGACTGATGGTCATACCTAACAAATGGTCATCCTCCGCTTGGGAACCACTGCCTTCCATGTGGGAAGTGGTGTCAAACCTAACTAAACCTCTCTGTGTCCCCCCATGCAGTGCCTGGTTCTGCCTCACTGGGCCAAGCAGAACAAAGCGAACGCCTCCCCTACATGATACGGCCTTCCAATATTGGAAGCTGATTCCAAATCCAGAACCCTCCCCACTTCCCCAGCCTGAGACTTCCAGAGGCTAAAGGAATAGCCAGCTCCCAGGAGTTCGCCCCAGAAGGATGCCACATCTCGTTAGACATGGCCCAGTTGGTGGCCTGAACCAGCTGCACCAGCTTGGGCCTGGTGGGGAAAAGAACCCAGACGCTTTGAAGTTTAATCAACACCACTAATATTTTCTCCTCAATAAACCAATCCCTTATTTTGTAGAGGTCATTCCAAGGTGTACATTCTCACACTGAATATTTAACAACCAGCTTTGGCAAGGCAGCAAGGGCTGCCTTCATCTGACACATCCCTGATGGCATATGAGCTTGGGGTCTGAAGCCTTAGTTACTAGATTGCTCCAGCCTCCCCTGGACATCATCATGGACAGAATGTTGGACCTGGAATCAGGAACACTTGGATTACTTAATTAGTTGTGTGACTGCCAAATGGGATGGTGATACCTGAAGTATCAGTGTTTGCCTCTTAGCATGTTTCAAATGATCAAATGAAATAATATATGTTAGAGAGTCATGTAAATGTCAACTTTTATTAGTTTGAGGCCTGCTACCCCCCTCCACACACACACTTTAGCTTTTCTTTCCTTTTTGTCATCAGAAAAGAAGTGCCAGACCCGGTCACAGGGAGCACACACAAGTAGTCCGGCTTGTAAACTGAAAGGTGCTTCATCAGCCAGAGCCCTTGTGAATGGCAGAGGGTAAATGGCAATTTGTGGCTGGTTTAAAAAAATAAAGAAATTATAAGATGTGCCTAGTCATCCCATGAAAAAAACAAACTCCCTTTAAAGTTTTCTTCCTAATAATATGACACAA
Source organism: Pseudocheirus occidentalis (assembly GCA_028646575.1). Taxonomy (NCBI): domain Eukaryota; kingdom Metazoa; phylum Chordata; class Mammalia; order Diprotodontia; family Pseudocheiridae; genus Pseudocheirus; species Pseudocheirus occidentalis. Next base: position 44,169,419 of record CM053594.1, read on the forward strand.
TTTGGGGGTTTTCTAATAAGACACCTTTACCTCCAGTGCTTCAAAAGAGAGCCTAGAATAATGGAAGGAGGGAATCAGAAGAGTCAGAGGGCTCAGGGTTCAAATCCTGGCTTTACTTATAAAGTGTGTCACCCCCCAAAAGAATCCTTTCACCTCTCTGGGCTGCTGTTTTCCCCTCTGTAAAATAAGGTGTTTCATGAACTTCAACATGGGAAAAATTTTAGAGGTCTGGTTGGGAAACCAAGGGCCCAGAGCTATTAGGTGACTAGCTCTGGTCTGGATGATTTCTAAGGTTTCTTCCAATTCTGGATTCTTTTATATTTCAGTATAATGGAGATTGGGTGCCCCTAATGGATTAAGTTGAGATTTATTTTGGGGAAAAGCTGGGGTAAAAGTCACTACACACACAAACACGTGTATGTAGGTATGTATATATGTGTATATATATACATATATGTGTGTATATACATATATATGTATATGTATAGATTTGTTTTCTTTCCATGGCTCTGTCCTGGCTCCAAATGTTTACCAACAGCCTGGGGAAGGAAGTAGACACCAAAATCTCCTCTTTGCCCCCAGAAGGACCTTCAAAGGACGCAGAAGAAAGGGCCTTTTGTCCCTGCAACCTATTTGGAGGTGATTAGTCACAGGCCCCAGAGATGATTAGAGAGACATTCAGGGTGAACAGGCATTGGGGAAAGCACTGAATAGGGGAGGGAGGGGTGGAATGAAGAACGTGGACCACGTCAGAACTGCCTTGTTGAACAAAAACTCCGCAACAGGCCCCAAGGATTTTCCTCTTGTGTCTGAGGTACGCGTTGGGGACGGCTCTGGACAGAGGGTAGCCACCTAGAAAGAGTATCTGTCTGTAATGAGAGGACCTGAAAGAAAGGGAAGATCTGGGTTCAAATCCTGGGGCTGCCTTTTCCTTCCTAAGGGATGCTAGGCGAGGTAGCTAACAACCCTAAGCCTCTGGAAAACAATGCCCTCTTCTGGCTCTGAATCTATGATTCCAATAATGAATGCCCCCTTTACACCCCCATGTACCCCGTTTCACAGTTGGTTATTGTTCAGTAGTATCTGACTCTCTGTGACCCCATTTGGGGTTTTCTTGGCAAAGATACTGGAGTGGTTTGCCATTTCCTTCTCCAGATTATTTTACAGATGAGGAAACTGAGGCAAACAGGGTTAAGTGACTTGCCCAGGGTCACACAACTAGTGTTTGAGGTCAAATTTGAACTCAGGAAGATGCGTCTTCCTGACTCCAGATCCAACACTCTGTGCACTATGGCGTCCCCTAGCGGTCCACTTCACAGTTGACAAGGTACTTTTTTGTCCTTTCTGTCATGGAATTCCCATATTTTCAGGGAAGCATTTATTCTCTCCATTTTAAAGATGGGGAAGAGCCCCAAGACATTAGTTCAGTTCTCAACCTCAGATAATAGTAATATAACTGAGGGGCATCTAGGTGGCACAATGAATAGAGCACCGGTCCTAGAGTCAGGAGGACCTGTGTTCAAATCTGACATCAGACACTTACTAGCTGTGTGACCTTGGGCAATTCACTTAATCCCATTTGCCCTGCCTTCCCCCCTCCAAAAAGACCAAAAGAACAAAAACCCAAACAGAAATATAACTGAATACTTCTTAAAGCTAACCCTCCAGGGTTAATTCACAATGTCCAAACCATTATGTAATTGATCAACCAGTCATCAATCAAATGCAAACAAGATACAGTCCCTGCCATCAAGGAATTTATAATATACATGTACACAAATAAATAAATTCAAGATCTATAGAAAATAACTCAAATGGTGGAGTTGTGGAGGGAGGTATTGGCAGCTAAAAGCAGGAAAGACTTCTTAAAGGAGGTGACCCCTGAGGCTAGAATGGAACCAGGGGTTCTAGGAAGTAGAGGTGAGGACGGAGGAAGTTCCAGGTAGGAGGCACAGCCTGTGCAAAGGTGCCAGGGTAGGAGATGGAGCACCACAAGGAGGTGGGTTTGACTGGAGTTTTGTTGGATGTCCTTCATTCTCGAAGAAAGCCATAACATCAGGAAGGTGAAGGGGTCATGTACAAGCAGGCCGGAGCTAGATTATGAAATGCTTTAAATGCCAGAGTTTGGACTTGTTGGGGTCTTTTTGGTCCTTAAAGGCAATAGGGAGCCATGGAAACATTTTTGAGAAGGGGAGTGACGTGATCAGAGCTATGCTTTAGGAATATCTTTTTGTTCTGTGTGGAGGATGGACTGGAGAGGGTGAATCTGGATTGAGAGAGACTACTCTGGTGGCTATTGTAAAAATCTAAGCTAGAAGAAATGAGGGGGTGGTGGTGGAAGTAGCAAAAATGGGAGGAATTTGGGGCAGCGAGGTGGCCCAATGGATAGAGCAGAGGTGGCCCAATGGATAGAGCACTGGCCCTGGAGACAGGAGGACCTGAGTTCAAATTTTACCTCAGACACGGATGACCTGTGTGACCTTGGGCAAGTCACTTAACCCCAACTGCCATTTTTAAAAAAGCGGGGGGAGGAATTTAAAAGAACTGGAGGAAGTAACAAAACTTGGTAATTGCTTGGCTTGGGAAGGTGACAGTGAGAATGATTATCTGAGTTTCAAAGCTGTGTGATAAGAATGGTGGTGACTCGTCCTCTTGAGTTCAAATTTTACTTCAGACACCTACTGTGCGACCTTGGGTAAGTCACGACCCTATTTGCCTCACTTTTCATCTATAAAATGAACTGCAGAAGGAAATGGCAAACTGAAGAGGAGCCCAAAGAGGGTTAGGGCTGCCTGAGACCCCAAAATACCAAAATGCCGGGTCCTGCTGAAAGAATTCCACTCAAGTCTTCTCAGCCAAAGAAAAAGTAAAGTTTATTGTAAGTTCAAGTTCCCCATGTGGGGTCTATCACACCAAAGTGCTTTCACACCCATGGAGGGAAGATAGGGTCTTATATACAGAGGAATCTAGGGGTGGTTCAGAGGAGGAGCCTAGGGAGGGTCTTCAGGAGGAACCAATGAGTTCAGACTCCAATATGAGGTCAATGTTCAGACTCCAATAATGAGTTTGGGGAGGGTCTTCAGGTGGAGTTAATGAGGTCAATGCAAGCTCAAGGGTGGGAAGCAGATGGACAATGGAGGGCCAGGCTAGTAATAGCTTTGGGCCCAGCCACAATGAAATACTTATGGCCTCCGCAAATGCCCCCTGAAGATTCAATCAGACTTCAAGAGGTTTCCCAGAGTATGTACCTCAAAGATTCAAGGAGAGCTCAAAGGGGGGTCCCAGAGCCTACACCTCATCAAAACCATTCCAGTATCTTTGCCAAGAAAGCCCCCCAAAAGGAGTCACAAAGAATTGGATACAACTGAAAAAAGAACTGAGAAACAAAAAATCCCAAGGAATTCCATCAGGTCCCAAATGCTCTTGGCTCCCATTCCCAAACGGCTGCTGCCTTCACACGTCTCCTGGTAGTGTTAGTCAACGTCCAGTTAACCGTTCTGAAGAGGAGCCCAAAGAGGGTTAGGGCTGCCTGAGACCCCAAAATACCAACATGCCGGGTCCTGCTGAAAGAATTCCACTCAAGTCTTCTCAGCCAAGGAAAAAGTAAAGTTTATTGAGAGTTCAGGTTCACCACGTGGGGTGCTAGGCCATTTCACGGGGCTCTCACTGAGCAAAGTCTCTGCTAAGGCATTCTAAGGCGCTCTCTCACCACATGGAGGGAAGATGGGGTTCTATATACAATAAGGTTGTGGGAGGAGTCTAGGGGTGGTCCAGAGGAGGAGATTGGGAAGGGTCTTCAGGAGGAGTCAGATGAGGTCAGACTCCAGTAATGAGTGGTTAAGGGTGGGAAGTTGCTGGAGGCTACCTGGAGACCACAGACAATGGTGGGCCAGGCCAATTCAAGGGTGGGAAACTATTGGAACAAAGCGCATCTCAAGGCCCATGACTGAAGGCAAATGTCTTCCCTGGGAAGGTTTACTTTCCCAGAGTCAAAGAATCAAGGAGAGCTCAAAAAAGGGGGAGGGGTCCCAGAGCCTACACCTCATCAAATAGGTGGGGGTTATAGAGATTACTGTTGACTTCTCCAGGTGTGACTGACTTGCCCTTGCTCTGCAATAACTTATTTTTTAAAAAATTTTAATGAGTTAATTTGGGGTTTTCAACATTCACTTTTCTAAGATTTTGAGTTCGAAACTTCCTCCCCTCCCTGCTCTCCCTCCTCCGCAAGAAGGTAATCAATTGGATAGAGGCTATAGGCGTAATATGATGCACAGTCATACAAAATGTATTTCCACATTAGTCATGTTGTGAAAGAAGAATCAGAACAAAAGGAAAAAGCCACAAGAAAGAAAAAAAAAAAGAAAATGGTCTGCTTAGATCTGCATTCACACTAAATAGTTCTTTCCCTGGATGTGGATGGCATTTCCATCATGAGTCTTTGGGATTTGTCTTAGATTCTTCTGCATTAACTTCTGACTATGAAGGTGTAGACGGGATTGACATTTTTCCTCAACTTCCTTCCTCCTCTTCCATTAGTGGCTCTCTGGGAGAAACTCTTGGAGACATTTAAGCTGTGTGACTCTCCAATTAGAGTAATCAGAATAATATATTGGGCTTTAAGATTTTCAGAGTGCTTTTGTCACACCTACTATGTGCAAGATGCTGGGCTAAGTGCTTAACAAAGAGATCATTTAATCCTCCTAACAATCTTGGGAGGTAGATGCTATTATGTATCTTCCTTTTACAGAAGTGGAGATTAGAGCATACCATGGTTAAGTGACTTGTCCAAGGTCACAATGGTATCTGAGGCAGGATTTGAACTCAGATCTTCCTGATCCTGGGTCCAGGTTATTACCTGCTATGCCAACCAACCTTCAAAGTCCATGCCCAAGTTTTTTGGAGGTGCATTCCAAAAAGAATTTCCTGGAATGGGCAAGTCTTTCTTGGAAAGAGGACCCAGTTTGGCGGCACTGTTTTCCCCAGAGAGGAGAAAGAAGTCATTGAAGATTACAGAGAATGAGGGGCAAAGCTGAACATATCCTTGATGCCTGTCTTTCCCCAACCAGCCCAAGGGTCTTTCTAGAGAGTCAGGCTCCAGATGACACAAAACTGGGAGGGAAGATTAATTGATTGGATGACACAGTGAAGATCCAAGGTTAGAACAATTGAATGAATCTACTAGAAAGTATGTAGTGGGCAATGTTATTTTGGGGAGGCAGCCAGATGGCAAAGTGGATAAAACACTGGTGCCTGGAGACAGGAAGACTTGAGTTCAAATCTGATCTCAGACACTTAGGAACTGTGTGACCCTGGGCAAGTCACTTTACTCTGTTTGCCTCAGTTTCCTCATCTGTAAAAGGAACTGGAGAAGGAAATGGCAAATCCCTCCAGTATCTTTGTCAAGAAAACCCAAATGGGGCCATGAAGAGTCAGACAATTGAACAACAGGGGTATTAGGGGTACAAGTAGCAGTATGGAGAAGTCATGGCTAAGCAATAGTTTGTCTGAAGATCTGGAAGTTCATAATGGACTGAAGCTCTACCTTGAACAACATATAAAATGGTGTTCACAAAAGCTAGTTTGCCTGGTCCTTCTATTTCAATGCTTTAAGAGTATAAGGTGGTTTTGGTGTAGATACCCCTTACCTTTACCTTCCTATGGCTGGAAAAATGGGCTCTGTGGCCACAATGGTGATGACCTTCCAGAATTTAGCTAAACTGTTCCTCACATCACAGTCTATTAGGGCTCATACTCAAAGCCTTCCCAGCTTTGATCTAGGACCTGCCTGCCTGCTGAATGTGCATCCTGAGGGCAGTCTTCAAGAACCCAGGATTACTTCCACACCACAAGAAGGCATTAGAGTAGAATTTTAATAGTGGTTCTTAGGCTACATGTATAGAAACTTACCATACAGATAGGAAAGGTGCTATTTCCATTGTCTGCTGGAGTTTATGTTCAATTCTGATCAATTAATAGATCAATCAATGAGTATTAATTAAGAGCCTATTGTATACTAGGACCTGGGGAATAGAAAGACAATTAAAGGGTCCCAACAATGAAGGGTTTTACCTTCTGTTGGGGAAGGAAACATGAATATATGTAAACACATGTATATAAAATATGGTGAATGATTCCTGCCATGCTGCCTACATGAATGGGAGGCAGGATGACCAGCTCCCCCACACCTACTTTAGCCAAACCCTGAGGGGGGGCAAGATACAATCATAGTCAAAGAATCCAATGAGAAACAAAAATAAGAGACATCGTCTACCACAGAACTGCTCCAAAGAAGAGTCATTCAAAAAGCAACTGGGAATAGGAAAGGGGGCCTCTCCAGAAACACCGATTATTGTGACCAGACAGGACATATGTGTAGTCTGCAAGGCTCTGTGTCAGGAGGCAGAAAAAGGGGAGGACTGCCCTGAGGAAGACCCAAGAGGCCAGAAAACTCCAAGGTGGGGGACCCTGGAAACTCTGGAGGAGCACAAGTGGACACTGGCATTGTAATGCATGCCAGCATTGTACCAGTCTTGGACAGAGTACTCCAAGCTCAGGGGTTCTGGAGTTCCTCGTACTCTGTCTTGAGATGCCAGAGATGGTCTGGAAAATCCAGTGCTTTCAATGTCAAGGATTCCTGGGGGGTCTCGCTGCAAGAGATAGAGGACATTCCAATATCCCAGAGGTTCCAGGATCTCCCACTCAACCCAAGAGCAGCAGAGGGTAGAATCTGGCCCTGGATCGAAGCACTGATTCCAAAAAGAAAGCCAGAGATGTGATTAAAGAAAATGCCCTATCACAAAGTATCCAAATTATTACCAATTGAACTCTATAATAACTGCAATCTCTCCCTCACTTTCTCCACCTCCCTTAACTACTGAAATACCCTTAGAGTTCTAGCCCCTGGTTTGAGGTCTCCTCCTAGAGTAAAGGACTAGGGGAGGGAGATGAAGCAGAAGGTATAAGAAAAACACTTTTCCCCCAACTGTCTATAGACTACATAATATATAGCATCAGTGAAAGGCAAGATTCAGATTAGTTTGTCTCTATTGGATTCATGGGAGCATCTGGACAAGAGGACAAGTATTGTATTGGAGTCAGGAAGACCAGAGTTTGCATCCTGTTTTAGATATTTATATACTTAGTGTGACCCTGGACAAGTCACTTAACCACTCTCCAAAATGGGAATAATTCTAGCCCCTCCCTTTGAGGCTGGTTGTTAAGATTAAATGAGATAACACATTTAGAGTATTTAATCATCCTGAATCCCATGCAGATGCTGGCCCTTTCTGTTCCTTGGCTCTACTCCTGTGCAGGGGTGGGAACCTGTGGCCTTCTAGGTCCTCAGGTGCAGCCTTTTGATCAAGTGCAAGTTTTACAGAACAAATCCTTTTGTGAAGGGGATTTGTTCTGTGAAATGTGGATTTAGTCAAAGTGCTGCATTTGAGGACCTAGAGGACCATGTGTGGTCACAAGTTGCTTACCCCTGATTTAAGGACTTCTCTATGTGGTCCAGGAATGAAACCTTCCCCAGGTCAAAGCAGATTCCCAGGTACAAGAAAGTGAGACATCATCCAGTAAAGGTCAGAGACAAGTAGCAGCACTTAGCGACTCCTCAACAGGGGAGACTGAGGCTTTATGGATTTATTGTCCTGATAGCAGCAAGAGAAAATCTATTGTCTTCCTTGGTTTTGTGTCCAGGATAGGGCAGAAAACCTCATAAGACTTGCCAAAACAGTTGATTGTGTCAACCAGGTGAAATCCATCCCCTTCAAATGCAGAAGAGTCCAAGCTGGGCTGAAAGCAGAAAAGTTTTATTAGGAAGAAAATCAGTCATTAGCACTGAAGTTCCCCCTTACAAGGTGGAAAGGAACCCATAGCTCAGGAGAATCAGGGAAAATTTATGCTTGAAAACCACAGAAAGGAGGTTCCAGAAGGGATTGGGAAGAATGGACAATCTTTCCCAGGAACAGGTGAATGTAGAAGCAAGGTGTTTTGCAGGAATAATTGACTGTAACACTGGTTTAGGCCAGTTTGGGGAGCACAGCACAGTCAGGCATGGAACACCAGCAAACACCATCTGGGAGTGAGCAAGACTTTGGCTCACTGCAGACTCCTGAACGGCTCCTTTCAGCAAACAGGCTGGCTGTGTGTCCAGTGCCTGGTAAGGTAACTCATAGAAAACAGTCATATTCATCGCAGGGGCACTTCTACGACTGACACCCATTTCTGGGGGTTCATGTAGGCACAGATGATCCTGCCAGAGGTAACTCAGAAGTTTTGTCACAAAGGGCAAAATTAGGGGCAGCTAGTTGGCACAGTAAATAAGAGCACCAGCCCTGGAGTCAGGAAGACCTGAGTTCAAATGTGGCCTCAGACACTTAACGCTTACTAGCTGTGTGACCTTGGGCAAGTCACTTAATTCCGAATGCTTTGCCTTCCCCCTCCAAAAAAAAAAAAAGGGCAAAATCTTGAGCAAGAAACTGAAAATACCTTGTGGCTACTGCTGACCATTCAAGACCAGAAATTTGGAAGAGGGAAACAGAATTGGAAAGGGACAAGATTCTTTGGGGTCAGATGGAGTGAACTTATTGGCATCTAGTTCATCCCCCTCCTTCTGTGGAGGACAAAATGAACACTCAGTGAGGTTGTATTTTTCTTGCCCAAGGTCACAAGGACAAGAAGTGGCAGAACCCATTCTTGGACTCCAAATGCCCAATTTTTTTCCAGGGGACCAGATTGGCAGCTAGTTAAGAAGGAAGCATCTAAGGATGGAGCTTGGATTTCTGAACTCTGACTTTGAAAGTCATGAGAAGTGGACTCAGTCCTCTTCTCCCCATCAGCACCTGCTTTCTATTGGCACCAAGAGGAAAAAGGCAGGAAAATGAAGGTAAGCAAAACATGCATCCACACCAAAGGGGGCAACCAGCGTTTCAAGGGCTTTCTGAGCAGGACCTGGCTGGAGTAGCTGGACTATTTCTGGGTAAAGCACTGGAATGTGCTTGGAGCTTGGGACGCTCTGGCTTCCTCCTTCATGCAGACAAATTCAGGGCTTCGCCTGAGTCAAGTCAAGTCAAGAAGGATTCATTAAGCAGCTACCATTCTCCAGACACTCTACAAAGTGCTGGGGATACAAAAAAGGACAAAAACAGTCCTGGCTGGAGATTCTAATGCAGGAGATAACATGCAAATAACTACAAACCAGATACATACAGGATGAATTAGAGATAAGTGAGGCTCTGGCTTTAAGGGGCCCTTGGGAAAGGCTCCTGGTAGAAGGTGGGAATTTTGCTGAGACTGATAGGAGCCAAGGAAGTAAGGAGATGGAGATAAGGAGAGAATCCCAGGCATGTTAAGCAGCCAGTGAAAAGGGATGGAGCCATAAACAGCTCTTTTTGGGGAGGCAAAGAATTGGAAACCAAGGGGGTGCCCATCAACTGGCGAATGATTGGACAATTTATGGTATATGATTGTGATGGAATACTGTGGTACTGTAAGAAATTATAAAGGAGATGGTCCTAGAAAAACTTGGAATGACTGATATGGATGAATGCAAAGTGAAGGGAGCAGAACCAGGAGGACGATGAATACAATGAACAACATTGTAACAATAATGAACTTTGAGAGAGTAGGAGCTTTGATCACACAAAGATCAAGACAATTCCAAAGAACTCATGATGAAACACGCTGCCCACCTGCAGAGAGAGAGAACCAATGAACTATGTGCAAATGGAAACATTTTTTTTCCTCTTCTTTTTCTTTCTTTTTTTTTTTTTAAGACATGACAAATACTGGGGTTTGTTTTGCTTAACTATACCTATTTCTAATGCCTTTTTTTTTGGCTTTCTCAAAAGGCAGGAGAGGGGGAGTATTTAGAACTGAAAATAATATTGAATTTTTAAAAGACTTTGTAAAGCATTCTGTAAACCTTAGGGTGCAATATAAATGTTAGCTTTTTTTTTTATTTAAAGAAAAGAAAAGCCATAGAAACACAAGGTGGAATGTCTTGTTTGAGGAATAAAAAGGAAGGCAGTGTCATTGTGGCATTTGGTATGTGGAGGGGAGTAAAGTGTGTTGCTGTTGTTCAGTCATTTTCGGTCCTGTCTAACTCTTCATGATCCCATTTGGGGTTTTCTTGGCAAAGACACTAGAGTGGTTTGCCATTTTCTTCTCTAACTCATTTTACAGGTGAGGAAACTGAGGCAAACAGGGTTAAGTGACTTCCCCAGGGTCTCATAGCTGATAAATGTCTGAGGCCAGATTTGAACTCAGAAAGATGAATCTTGCTGATTCCAGGCCCACCACTGTACCACGTATCTACCCCAAGCAAAATGGAGGATGGATTGGATGAGGAGAGACTTGTTGCAGGCAGACCAACCAGAAGGTTATTGTAATAGTTCAGGTGTGAGGTAACAAGGGCCTGAACCAAGCTGGTGGTAGTGTCAGAGGAGAGACAGGGACACATAGGAGACATATTAGCAAAGTAGAAAGGACAGAATTTGACAACCCACTGGATATGAATAAGGAAGGTCAGAGAAAGAAGCTGGAGATCTTAGGTTATGAACCAAGAGGACTTGAGCAGGGAGAGGGATCTGAGGGAAAAGATAATGACTTCTGTTTTGGATATCTTGAATTTAAGAGGTCTGTGGCTGACTGGATGAATCCTGGAATCATCTGCAAAGAGATGATGATTGAACCCATGGCAGCTGATGAGATCACCAAGTAAGAGAGCATAGAGCAGTGGTTCTCAACCTTCCTAATGCCTAGACCCTTTAATAGTTGTATGTGGGCATGTCTGGAGACTGATAGAGGAGGTTCCTGAGACCATCGGAAATATGTGTTTTCTGATGGTCTTAGATGACCCCTGTGACCCCTGTGAAAGGGTCATTTGACCCCAAAGGGGTCATGACCCACAGGTTGAGAATCTCTGGTATAGAATGAAAAGAGAAAATGGCCCAAGCCTTGGGGTCATCTATAGTTATCTGGTGTGACCTGGATGAAGAGCCAACAAAGGGGACCAAGTAGACATCTTCTGACAAGGAGAAGATGGATACAGGGTCTGGAGACATCCATTTTTGGATGGGGCCACTGTGTGGGTTCCCTTTGCATGACTGCTTTTTTTTTTTGGAGGGGGAAGGTAGGGCAGTTGGGCTTAAGTGACTTGCCCAAGCTCACATGGCTAGTTTTGTGTTAAGTGTCTGAGGGCAAATTTGAACTCAGGTCCTCCTGACTCCAGGGCTGGTGCTCTATTCACTGCGTCACCTAGCTGGCCCTCCTTGACTGCTTATTTCTTATACAGGTTTTTTATTTCCTTTCTTTCAAATAATTAGGGGAGGAATGTCAAGGGGAAGGATTTTTTTTTTTTTGCATCACTATGAGCAATAGTGATGAACAAAAGAAGTTCGTTAAAACATCTTGTAAAATACACAGAAGAGTTCAGAAGAAGTTCAGAAGGAAGCACAGACAAGCAGGACAATTTTGAAAGTAATTTATTACATTTATTTATATAGCATTTATTACATAGTTGGGGTTTTTTTTTAAGTAAGATGGGTGAGATGGGAGGTTTGGATTTTCATACAGAATACATTTTATATGTATGTAAATGCTCTCGTTTTTAGCATTTAAGTTCAGAATAAAAATAAAATATAAAGAGAAAAATACAAAGTCATTTTGGGAGGAGGCATTAGCATCTGGAAAGTTCTGGAAAGGTCTCATTCAAATCAATCTGGCTTTCCTTGATTTGGCAACAATAGGTCCCAGGCCAACCCCTACTTGGTCACTTATTTGGGCCCCTTTGGTTCAGAGTGAATGCAAATAGCAATTGTTTCTGTTTTGGCCAGAAACCTTAAGTATCTTGCCCCCTCCCAGATGGATTTTTTTTTTTTAGCTAGGTTAAAGAGTTCATTCTCTGCCTCTTTTCTTACCTAGCTTTAATCACTGAATGGGTGTTGCCACAGTCAAACTGAGACCTGTAAAGATCTTAGCTTAAAAAGGCCAAGGTCTCCATTGTATCCAAGGTCATCTCCAGTCATCCTGATCCACATCTTAATGCTGGTGATTTTGCACAGCCCTCCCTCACTTAAATCCAGTTCCCTTGCAGGTCTTGGTATCACCTCCCTGACCTCATGGTCCTATTTGAGAGTAAAGGACAAACCACAACAAGTTCAGAATAAAAATAAAATATAGAGAGAACAAATAGAGAATAATTTTGGGAGGAGACACCAGCATCTGGGGAGTTCAGGAAAGGTCTCTGGTACAAAGTGAGCTTTGGAGAAACTAGGGGTGCTATAAGGCAGAGGGGAAGAGAGAGCGTGTTCCAGGCAGAAGGGGCAGCTTGTGTAAAGGTATAGGAGTATTGGATGAAGTATCCTGTACCAGAAGCAGTAAATTAGGCCAAATTGGTTGGATTGTAGAGTCTTGTTACAGGAAACGAGCTTGGAAAAGTAAATTGGAGTCAGTAGGGAAGCTGGAATTTGATTCTGCAAACAATAGGGAACCTTGCAGGTCAAGGGAGTTATGTGAGCAAACCTGTGCTTTAAAAAGATAACTTTGGCAGCTTTCTGTTGCCACCTCTGGGGAAGTACAGGGAGGAACTGGATTCATCTGGAGAAGGATGACTAGAGGCAGTGGGGTTTGGTTGAAGGGAATAGACATATTTAACCAAGAGAACAGAAGACTTAGGAGAGAGCCAATAGCTACCTTCAAATATTTGAAGAGCTGTCATATGAAAGGGTGATTAGACTTGTTTTGCTTGGCCCAAGGGTCAGAGAGCAAATCATGGAAGTTGTTGAAAGGTAGTTTTATAAGGAACACAGTACTTCTTAGCATAGGGAGTGCATAGATTTCTGGATGTGGAGTCAGGGACATCTGGTTCAAACTTATTCAAATACTAGGTATGCTGGTAAATAGTTAGCTACTGATTCTCCAGGAAAAAAAAAGTACAGATGACACACTTTTCAGTTTAATCTTCATTATTAAAGTTTTCTCCATCATTTTCTTAAATCTAGACAACCAACAAAACAATAAATCAAACCCTGATTTGTAGTATTTGCCAGTTTCCAAGATGCAAATGTTCACGCTGGGAATTTAACAAGCAGTTCTCTCCAGCTGACTCTGGCACACCTCTGGCACGAGTCTAGCCTCTTATACTTAACTTAGTCATCTTGGATGAGACACATAACCTTTCTGGGCTTTAGTTTCCTCATCGGTAAAATGGAGGTTAAAATGCACCTGTCTCACAGAGCTATTTGTGAGGATTAATAGCATTTAGTTACTATTCAATTGGACAGCTGGGTGATCAATGGATAGAGCTCCAGATCTAGA
>CM053594.1:44183238-44234144 GCA_028646575.1 Pseudocheirus occidentalis
TAGAGCAACAATTCAACAAACATTTGGGAGATAATAGCTGGTCTGGACAAAGCAGGATGATCAGAGTTCAAATCTGGCTTCAGAAAGTCTCTAGCTATGTGACCCTGGACAAGTCATTTAACCACAACTGCCTAAAAAAAAAAAAACCTAACCTGACATTTGTATCACAAATTAAAAGTTTGTGACGTACTTTATATGGTCTCATTTGATCTTCAAAATGACCCCGTGAGAGATATACTAGCCTTTTTTTTTTTTGGAGGGCAGTTGGGGTTAAGTGACTTGCCCAAGGTCACACGGCTAGTTTTTTGTGTTAAGTGTCTGAGGCCGGATTTGAACTCAGGTACTCCTGACTCCAGGGCCGGTGCTCTATTCACCTGGCCGCCCCTATACTAGCCTTTTTTAAGGTAAAGATTAATTTCATCAATATGAGCAACCCCCGATATGGAAATTCCCTTCACTGACACAGGCTGACAACTCATCTGTAACTTAGATTCTTAGGGAAGCTATGACAGGCTAAGAGACTTGCGCATGTAGGGTCTTGTAGGTGCGATTATGCGCGAGGATTGAGACTTAAGCCCAAGCCTTCCTAACCACAAATCTGGCCTTTGCAAATATGCTACTCAGTCTCAGGTATATTTTTATCCTCATTTTATAGAAGCTCAGAAAGGTTTAGTAACTTGCTCAGGGTCACACAGCTAGTAAGTGTCTGAGATGGGATTAGGACCCAGATTTTCCTGACTCCAAGTCCAAAGTCGTAGCTACTGTTCTACACTGTTCCACACAGAATTTAAGACTGGAAGGAAATCAGTTCATTTTGTTGAATCTATCTGTTTTCTAGATAAGGAGAAAATATACAAGAAAATTACAAATTCTGAAATTTCAGATCTCGGAGACTACCTCGTGCCACCTGTAGATGAACAAGAACCTCTCTAGTACACATCTGACAAATGACCGTCCAGTGTCTTCTTGGGGATCTTTAGGCATCAAAACCATCATATTGGATAGAGCATTGGGCTTGGAGTCAGGAAGATGAGTTCAAATCTGGCCTCAGATACTAGCTATGTGACCCTGGGCAAGTCACTTAAACTCTGTTTCCTCATCTGTAAAAATGGAAATGATAATAGCACCTACCACCCCAACACCTACATTGTAGTGCTGATCAAATGCAAAAATAATTGTAAAGCATTTAGGACAGTGCCTGGCTCCTAATAAGTGCTATGCAAATGTTAGCCATCATCATCATCATCATCATCATCATCATCATCATCATTATCATCATCATCATCATTATCATTATCATCATCATCATCATCATCATCATCATCATCATCATCATCATCATCATCATCATCATCAATGAGGCACAACCCACCACCTTCCCCAAAGCAATCATTCCACTTTTGGATAGGTCTTATTGTCAGGAGCTTTTGTCTTATATCAAGCCTAACTCTTTCTCTTTGTAACTTCTATTCCTCTTTTTGCTCTCTGAGGTCAAGCACAGCAAGCTATTCCCTCTTCCAGGTAACCATTTTTAGAATATTTTGCCAAATAAAACCCCTGGAAATAATTTTCTGGAATTGAAAGTGTGATACTATAGCACCTACTCTGGGCTGCTCCACCATCTAGCACTTGTGGTTTGATCCCCAGAGGGCAACTGCTACCTCAGGTCTAGGGGTAAGTCTGGGGAGCTGTACTTCTGAAACTATAGTGCTTTGAGCCCCCACCAGTGGGCTTCTCATAAACCATCAGCTAGTACATACAATTAGCTGCAGTCACAGACATTTACTCAAACAGTATAGCAAGACCAGTAGTTATAAAATGCTCCCTCCCACAAACCAGAGTGTACTCTCACAAAAATACACACAACACTTAAAGAAAAAATTTTTCTCAAACTTAAAATGCAAGAGTAGTGAAGCATATGTATAGGATACATATGTGTCAGCACACAACTCTTGGTACAGAGGAGCTTGGAATTTCTCTTTTCCTTGTAAAGTCCTCATTGTAGAGTTCCCAGGATCTGCCTCTTTCCACGGTCTTTCAAGGATCATGCTCCTTGACTGTGCTTCCTTCCTTGGATGACTGTCTCTTTGTTTCTGTATCTCCCCAGAGTATGTCTCTGCTTCCCTTTAGATGTAGTGTCTCCTACCGATTGGCAACTCATCTGTAGCTTAGAGTCTGAGGGAGGCACTGGCAGGCTAGAAGATTTGCCCCCTTCAAAGCTACGTGCTCAATGTTGGGGAGGGGAGAGAAATTCCTTTCAATTCTACCCCCTTACAGGGAGAGTCTTCCACAAACTGGTCCTACTTTCAAAGTCTCAGAACTCTTTAAATGCTTCTCCAACTGCTACATGGGATATGTCCCTCTGGAAAAATCACTGCTACATGTTAAGCCCATTAGGAGAGGAGAGGAAGACAGAAATTTCTTCTGCTCCCCCCTGAAAGGGTCTTACTCTACCACAGATTCAAGCTTCAATTACCTTCAGCTCCAGTTACCTAACTCAAAGTGAGAACTTGTAAGGACCTTAGCCTAAAGGGCCAGGGTCTTCCAGTGCATCCTGGGTCATCTCCAGTCATCCTGATGAACATCTGGCCATTGGACCCAGATGGCTCTGGAGGTGAAAATGAGGCTGGTGACCTTGCACAGCCTGCTCTCACTCAAATCCAAGTCAACTGCAAGTCATGTCATTATTTCCTTGATGTCACAATCCTCTTCAAGAAAGAGAAGGAAGGACAAATACACCACAACACAAGCCTTGAACTCCTCGGGGTTTAGCTATTTAAAGAACCCCAGGGGCATGACTAGTTTGGCTTCTGAGTCATTCACATTATTCCCTTTTTGATCCAATCAGAGAAGTGTTCCTACATCATAAAGGAATACAAGTAAAGACTTATTTCCACTTTAATACCTTACCTTGGGTTACTCCCTCAGCTGAATTGAGAGAGGAGGGATGAGCTTTGGAAAGAATTATGTCACCCCTTCTTAAATAAGAAATAAAATAAATGTTCCGACCTTAACCAGGGGTGTGCTGGTTAAGTGTTTAACAATCAGCTGGGAGGGGGAGAAAAGTGGGAGGCGGGGAGATGTGCACACAACACATTTAAGTTTGATCTGTACTTTCTTAAGTCTAGACAATCAATAAAAGAACAAATCAAGTTCTGAATTTGTACCTTTTGCTAATTTAAGAGCCAATAGAGAGCTAGTCCTCCCCTCACCAACCCTCCAGCTTTAAGTCAGCTTGAGAGAATTCCTTTGGGTGCAGTGGCACTAGTTAGTGGTCAACTAGTCATGGGGGCATGGTGCATAGGGTAATGTGGGTGTGCTAGTGGTTCGGTCCTCCCAACCCTGTTGCATCCACTTAGGAGAGGAGTCTGTTAAAAAAAAATCCAAACTAAAATAGCTAAACCAGATGATTAGAGTTTGCAATTCAAAAACGAAATAGCTAAAATATCTTTTCAGAATTCATTTTCTAGCAACTTCCAAAGCAGCTCAGCAAAGGAACGTCATTCCTCAATCATCTCCATGTCATGCCAATCACAGCCCAACATTCTCCTCTTCTGCTTGGCCACCAGGCTCCCACCCCAGGGAGCTTGGATTAAGGAATATTCACTCATTTCTTCTGACCTGGGTCTAGTGGGCCACTTCCACTGCTGACTCCAGACATCACTCCCTCAGACTCTTCCCTGGCCATCACTCCCCTCGGTTCCTTTTCTCCCCTCATTAGGATATGATAGCTCTTTGGAAGCAGAAAATATCTTGTATTTGTATCTCCAGTGTTTGCCACAGCACTCAATGTATATTAAGCTCTTGATAAATGGGTTTTTTTTCATTCATTCATCACAAAATAAGACCAGCAGATGGTAGCAGAGCAGCTACCACAGCAGCAGTTAGCCAGAGTCTTCCAGCAGAGAATATTTCAGTAGAAATGCCCAGCAGAGAACAACCTGGTGAGATTACCGAAGTTATCTGCAACAAGCTGTGAGTTGTCCGCACAACTTATTCCCAGTCCATGTGTATGTTCCCTACGTGTGTACTCTTCCATGGGTGTTCATGTGTATGATTTTTGCCCCATTAGTGCTATGGAAAGTGATGGAAAGATGGTGCCTCTGTGTATATGGGAAGAGTGTTCCTTGTCACTTGCTTTCCTAAGCCCCTTGATTGTGTTTTTTGGTTGGTTCAAGTAAACAAAACACTTGAGTTAGGGTTCTTAAACACTGATTTTTGAATGGGTGTTGACCAACCAAACACCTCAAAGGTGGACTAGTTTTCTGGGGATCCGCATGTGAGGGAGCCCTGAGTCATAGACATAGTTAACAGTTGCTTGGCCTTTGAAGAAATACAAATGTTGCGAAGTCTATTTATTTTACATACTCATTAGATGTGAGATTCTCACCCCTTTGCACCTCTACTTAATAGTTCCCATAGAGAATTGCTGTAGCAAATTGTGTCTGGAGGTCTTCAAATCTGGTGTTGATATGATGCTATTGTAGGTTTGAACTATGACTACTTTAAATCATTTCATGGCATTTGGTTTATGATTCTGTGACCCTTTTTATTATAGGCGTAAGAATATGTTTGCATGACAGAATTTCATAGCTGCAAATGCTATAAACTTCCTCACTCTGGGGAATGTAAATGAATTTATATTACTGGCTAGAGATTATAAACATGGTTATATTAATAGTTAAGGCCTGTCTCCCTTTTGAGGACCCATATGTACTGGAAATTTGTTCCCTCTCCTCTGTAGAATTTGGATTAGCATTCTGATTTGGAATCCTATAGGAAAGAACTATAAACATCCATAAAGCTCATTCAAGAGATTAATGTAAGGCTCCTCTTGGCACTGGCCAGACAGTTTACAGTTGGCTACTGTCCTGTATATCCATGTAGCTTTGGAACTATGGCCAAAGCGCTATAAAACTGTGTATACCCTTTGACCTTATGATGCCACTTCATCACTGAATGGGCATTGTCTCAGTCAAACTAATACTTGTTAGAGACCTTAGCTTAAAAAGGTCAAGGTCTCCCACTGCATCCAGGGTCATCTCTAGTTGTCCTGATCTATAACTGGCCACTGGACCCAGATGGCTCTGGAGGAGACAGTGAGACTGGTGACCACATAGCCCTCTCTCACTTAAATTCAATTCACTTGCAAGTTATAGCATCACCTCCATGGTTTCATGGTCCTCTTAGAAAAAAAAAGGACAAACAATAATAATAATGCCACTACTAGATTGGTACCCCAAAAGATATCAACAAAAAAAGGACCCATATGGATAAAAATACATATAGCAGTTCTATTTGTAGAGGCAAAGAACTGGACATTGAGGGGATGCCCATTTGTAATGGTAATGGTAATTTGAAGATCTTTCCTGCCCCTTAATAGGCCTAAGGGAATTTAAAGATCTTCCTTGCCCTTAATAGGCCAAATGTAATCACATGGAGCCCACAGTGGGAGGAGCTTGCTGAAAGGGTAGAACAGGAAGGGTGGAGCAGGAAGGAGCAGGGGAGAGCACTAGCAGAGCTGGGAGCAAACAGTGTGGAGGCAGAGCAGCTAGTATGAGTGAGAAAGGGGCATTTTTGCTTAATGGAGCCTGTTTGGTTTTGAATGCTTGATGGAGAGAAGACTTGGGGATATGGGTGCTCACTGCATTGGTTATGTGTACCAACTTCTTGGTTGCTATGATAGATTTGGCTTTCTGGTATTGATATTCAGCTCTCTGGTGTTTGAGTAAATGTTTTAGTTCTGTCTTCCGTGTGAAGAGTCTGTTACATTTTGTGATTCAGACCTATACCAGTATATTCATAGCCACCATGGGTGCTGCGAATATTGCATTGGCATTATACCATTAATTGGGGAATAGCTGAACAAATTATGGTATATGATTGTGATAAAATACTATTGTGCTGTAAGAAATGGTGAAGGGGATAAAAAAACAAACAAACCTGGGAAGACTTATAGGAACTAATGCAAAGTGAAATGAGCAGAACCAGAACATTGTATTGAGTAAAAGCAATATTGTAATAGTGATCAACTGTGAAAGACTTAGCTTCTCTGATCAGTACAATGACCCATGACAATCTGAAAGGACTCATGTTGCAAAATTCTATTCCCCTCCATACAGAGAATTGATGGATTCTACATGCAGATTGAAATATGCTTTTTTGTTCTTTTTTTTCTTGCTCCCACTCACCCAATGTGGTGAACATGGCATATTTTGTATGGTTTCATTTATAAGTATCATATTTCTTGCCTTCTAAATGGGAGGGAGAGAATTTGGAACTAAAAATAGAAATAAAAATTTTAAATTAAAAAAATTATTTCTTTCTTTCTTTTATTTTCACCCATGAAATCAGCCAAAAAAGTCTCCCCATTTATAACTTGAAAAATAAGATTCTATCTACACCCAAATAGCCCAGAGTACCTGGGAGCATAAATAAGACCTTCCACATCACCCTTGTCTGTCAACTTGAATAAATTGGGAAACATTCTGATTCCATAGTCTCATGCCCCTCAACCAATTATTATACTCCAAGATCCCAAAGTGTATATTTGGAAGTGGAAGTAATAGTTACTATTTTGCTACCCACCAATTACCATTTTGGAATTTCTGAAAAGAAAGAAGCGTCTCTTAACAAATGGCAGAGATTGGAGCTTTTTTTATACCAAAGGGAAAGCTATGGGAAGTTATCTTTGAGGTAGCTGTGACATTCACATTTTCTCAATCCAGATTTGGAGCAAGGAAGCAGTGTCTCACTCCCATCTCCAGCCTTCCTGAGACCTTGCTTGGCCATACAGAACGTCCTTAATAAATCCATTTTGGAAATCAAGTCTCATGCGTCTGCCTTCTTTCCTCTTCTTTTGTCAGGATGCTAGCTTACCATTCAGCCAGATGTAGGCATTGAAATGGAGGGGAGAAATGCAATGATTCAAGACAATCCCAAAAGACTAATGATGAAGCATATTATTCACCTGCACAGAAAGAACTGATATTGATTGAATATAGACTGAAACCTGCTATTTTTCACTTTCTTTCTTTCTTTTTGGTTTTATTGAAGTCTTCTTGTACAAAATGACTAATGTGGAAGTGTTTTACATAATTATAACCTATATCTGATTGCTTACCATCTCAGAGAGGGGAGGGAAAGAGGGATAGAATTTAGAAGGCAAAAATTTAAATCAAAATGCTTTTAAAAAGAAATGGGTAAGAGAAACTGATCGCGCCTCCTCATTTTAAGAATTCTCAAAGTCAATCATGAGAGCCTTTATCCCACTGCTGTAGCAGTCCAAGCATCTCATCCAACAATGCTTTCCATACTGCCCCCGGCTTCCTTTTGATGAGGTAGAAAAGAATGCTTGAGGCAGATGGAGCAAGCAGGATTTGAGATAAGACTAGGACATGATGAGCCAGAAAAGTGATCAAAGAAGACAATGACTTTTGTGCCTTTTCCAAAAGATTTCTCCTGCCCAGTGGTTGAGTGGGGAAATGATGTGGATACAAATGGGGCACTAAGGGTTGAGTTGCTTTTCCGGTACTTTGTGAGGTTCCTAGTTTATTCTGTAATATGAAGGCACCCTAAAGTCCTTTCACCCTCATCTGGAACCAGACCAAAATAATTGCTTTTGTCTCCCTTACCTTGTGTCCCCCCCTGTCCTTTAATGTTTAACCTGTGTCCACCTGCTCGGTCCTTAAATCCTAAAACCATAAAGAATTCCCATTGTCTCCCTCATTCTAGGGCATCTTGACATCATCATTCTGAAACCTCGTATAAGTGTGACTTCCCTAAATATCAGATTCACCTAGCTTTCTTGCTAGGAGACCTATACTTTTTTTTGCATCAATAAAGCTCCCAGTGGCTACAGAGAAGGTCTAAGTGAATTCTTTGACACCTGAACCAGCTCTACCAGCTCTATACCTCATCACTTTAAGTTCCAATTAACATCCCCTCTCCTATAGAAAGCCTTCCACAGCCCTTCTTTATTCCAATGTCTTCCCTCTGTTGATTATTTTTATTTACTCAGTATTTATCTTTATATATTTATATACATACACACACCACACACATGCATATAAAACACACATGTATACATACAATACACAACACACGCACACACAACATACGTGTGTATGCACACAAATAATACACACATGCATATATAAAACACACATGCATATATGTGTATGTATATGTGTTTGCATGTTGCCTCCCCCATTCGATTGAAAGCTCCTTGAGGCCAAGGTCTGTCTCTTGGGTCTTTTTGTATGCCTAGGTTTAGTATAGTGCCTGACACTTATTAAATGTTTATAGACTGATTAAATGAGTAATTCAAATCTAGCTACTTGTAGATAGTATTTTTTTTACCCCTCAATGCCTAGGCAATTTCATCTGACTTTCCTTTCCATTTCTTAAAAAAAAAATTAATTTATGAAATATCACAAGCATTTCCATAACATAGTAAAATAAAAAATAGAAGATTGGACATGAAATTGCAAATTTTATGTACAATTTGCTATTCCTTTTAAATATATAATAAAGTTGTGTAACCTTTTTTCCCTTTTTTCTTTCCTCCTCCCTGTAATGAGAATGGGAATTTGAAGATCGTTCCTTCCCCTTAATAGACCTAGAGGGAGTTCGAAGACCTTCCCTGCTTTGAAAGTAAATTTTGCCCCCTAAAAGGTTGAATATAATCACATGGAGTCTGTGGTGGGAGGAGTTTGCTGAAGGGTAAAGCAGAGCCCACAGGAAGCTGATCAGAGCTAATGAGATGGTAGGGGAGAGAGGACGCTCATTAAGGACACAGAGAGATTTGTGAGTAAATATTGCTCTTGTATTGGTTTGTGGAAAGGCTGAAGGATGCTGTGGCTCTCAGCATTATTATGGCTTCTGAATATCTTTGGTACTATGATGGAATTGGCTTACTGGTTTTGGAGCTGGGTTTTCTGGTGTCTGAATACATGCTTCAGTTCTATCCTCTATCTGGAGAATCTGTTATATTTTGCAGTCATATGTCATGTGATAATTATAGTCATGGTCTTTATTGTGATTGTGGGCATTGTAAATATTGCAGTGGTGCTACATCCCCACCCTAGAAATGACTACCATTAGTCACAAATGTGTGTGTGCGCGTCCACTTGTAAAACCATCCTATACATATTTCCATTCATTATTTCCTTCTCTGGATGCAAATAGCATCTTCCTTCACAGGCCTTTTGTAATTAATCTGAGTAGTTATGATAGTCAAAATTACTTAGTTGCTCAAAATTGTCCTTAAAACAATATTGCTGTTACTGTATACAATGTTCTCTTGGTTCTGCTTGTTATACTCCTCAGTATTTTACCCAAACCTATCCATATTTTCCTAAGATCATTCAGCTCATCATTTCTCATCCACCACAACTTATCCAGCCAGTCCCCAGCTGATGGGCATCCCTGCCATTTCCAGTGCTTTGCCACCACAAAGAGAGCGGCTATAAATATTTTAGAACATATAGGTTCTTTTCCTTTTGATCTCATTATCTTTGGATGTAGACCTAGTAGTGGAATCCCTTTCTTCCTAATCTTGTCTCACCAACTTATTTACTTAAAATTCTCAACTTCTCTTCCTTGACTCTGCCTTCTCCTCTTCTCCAGATTCTCCTGCTGGAGTTCTTCTAATTCTTCCACTTTTCTTCTTTAGAACATACAATATCAGAACTAAGAGGGCCCTTAGAACATCAAATGTCACAGCTGGAATGGTCCTAGGAACACAGAATGTCAGAGTTGAGGAGGCCTTAGATCAGAAAATATCAGAACTAGAAGGATCAGTTCTAAAAGAGGGAAGAAAAGGAAGGAAGAATGGAGAAAAGGAGGAAGAAGGAAGCATTTATTAAGCTCTTACCATGTGCCAGACACTGGGCTAAGTGCCAAGGACACAAATAGGAAATAGTTCCTACCCTCAAGAAGTTTACTTTCTAATGGAAAATAAAATCTAAAGAGAAACTGAAAAGGATAGGGAAAAGGAAGGCAACTGGTAGGGAGGTATCAAAGTCTGGAGGGTGACCTACATGACTGGGGTTCTTCAAGAAATGTCGACCCAACCTAAGGACTCACCAACCCAGAGAACAGATTTGAGTGTAGTCTTCCTATGAGTCAAGGTAGGTGGTAGGGAGGTAGAGGGATCTGAAGAGTGAGAGGAACTTGGGGTGAAGTGGGTAACAGAATCATAGAATTTAGTGTTGGAAGAGACTCAGCGGGCAGGAGGGCTCTAATTCCAACCCATAACCAAAAGGACACTCTATTATACCTAATAAGTTCATATCCAGCCTCTTTTTTCTTCCAAGGTAGGGAGAAATCCATCACTTCCCAAGGTAGCCCTTGGTCTGAAGTAGATATCTCCCAGCTCTAACACTCTAGGGACCCTCCCAGTTCTGACAACCTGAACTCTGAACTCTGTCCCCAGGACTCTTATTTTCCCAAATCTGAGAGGCATAAACCCCAGGGGGCAGTACAAAGTGCTCCTTCTTCTCTCCCCTTCCTCCTCCACCCCAGCTTGATGATAGGAAGATAGCTGGTTTCCTCCTGACCTGTTTTGCAATAGAAGAACCACAGTTTCAAACCAACTGATGAGTCAGTTTCACCTTCCTGGCTCCTCAGGAAAGGCTATACCAAGGGGGAATCCCCGGCCATTTCTCTGAAATGGGGTCTCTTAACCAAAGTCATCAGCTGGGCCCCACAGGGTCATTCTGAAGAATTTTTTGCTGAACTTGTGGAAAATCTGCATTGGTTTGGTACAGCTCTTGCTTAAAGTTCTGTTCTTTTGAAAGGGAGCAGATGTTGCTATTTGATATAAAGTTTTACCCCAGGAGCCCTGGTGAACATGGCTTCTGACGTAAAGGGCCTCAGAACCAGGGTTATAGCTAAGGTGGGACAAATCAGGCTCCCAGGTGTTTTTCTTCCCCTTAGGAATCTGGAGATTGCCATTGCGAAGCCTACTAGTCCATTGTCTCTTGTACTGTGTGTAACCACCATCACAAGCCCTCAGGTCCTATCTGTCCTATCTGCTTGGCACTATCTCCCTAGAATCTATCTCCCCCTTTTCCCCCATAGGGATTCTGTATCAGATACCCCTGGGCAGCTAGGTGATGCAGTAGATACAACACTGGGTCTTGAGTCAGGAAGACTTGAGTTCAAATTCAACCTCAGACACTTACTATGTGGTCCTGGGCAAGTCACTTTACTGTCTCCTCATCTATAACCTGGTATTAATAATAGCACCTACCTCCTTGAGTTTTTTAAAAATCAAATGAGATAATTACTATGTGCTATATAAATGCTTTGCTCCCTCTTTTCTGGTGTAACTCCATTCATGGTTGGACCATCCTATTCATCATTTCTAGCCACCAGCCACTTCATCCATTCTCATCCTTCAGTATCTTTCCTCCACGTGAAAGAAATCCTCACTCTATCTCTGATAATAATAGGTCTTAGAAAGGAACATATCCCAGGTACCTCCAAAGCCGTCTAGTTCTGCTTGTACCTAGGCAGGAGTCCAGGCCTGAAAATGCCCAGTCCTAGTGGTCTGTGTTCTTTGGTCCCACTCAGTTCTGTTCTACAGTTGGTTGTGTAACCATGGTCATTGGAACTCTCCAGGCCTCAGTCTCTTCATCTATAAAATGAAGATAACTGTGTCTGTCATGGTTACCTAACAGAGCTGTTATGGGGCCAGGATGTCAGGGCTGGGAGGGCCCTTAGAACACGGGATGTCAGAGGTGGGAGAACCCTTAGAACCCAGGATGTCAGAGCTGGGAGGGCCCTTAGAACACAGGATGTCAGAGATGGGGGGGGGGAGGTCTTTAGAATACCAAATGCTGGCAATGAAAGATACCTTACAAGATACCTGTGTTCAAACCCTACCTCTGATAGTCACCACTTGTGTTACTTTGGACATGACGTCTCCCTTCCTCAGGCCTTGTCTTCCTCAAGCAGTCATATTATGTGGTACCTTTAGTACCTTCCTCCTCTAGTCATATTAATACTATACTCTGTAGTGTAGGCACAAATATATCAGAAACACTTTTTATTAATTTATTTTGGTGCTAATCCAAGTATTTTTCTAGAAACCCCTTCTCAGAATAATGCTTTTAAATGCATAAAATACAATATATCAGGTTACAAAGGAAACCAATGATAATAAAAAACAATGATCAAAACATTAAAAATCATGAGTTCATGGGTCTCAGGTAAAGAACTCCTCAGGTTAAGAATGCAAGAAAATCTGTAGTGATACAAATCAGGGTCAAGTAAAAGTTAGCATTTTCTTAAGACTCATCTTCCTGAAGCTTTTCAATCTCTTTATGACCTTTCTCCAGAAGGACTCTTCTCCCCCTCCCCAGACCCCAGGATGCTTTCTCCCTCTCCTCCCCCCCCAGGATACTTCCTCCCCCCAGGATGCTTCCTTCCTCCCACCCCCAGGATGCTTCCTCCTTCTCCTACCCCCAGGATACTTCCTTCCCCCCTCCCAGGATGCTTCCTGCCCCAACAAGCCAAAGGGTTTGACAGGGACCTCTTTCCATTGATCACTACCCTAACCCCTTCAGGGACTTGGGGTGGAGTCAGGGAAGGTTACTACTTTCAGGTGGATCAATCAAAGCCTACTTGCCTTGTCTAGTCATAGCTCTAATTACTCCCCTCAGGAATCCTTCCTGTGTTGATCAGAGAGAGGGCAACCAGATAGTGTTTCAGAACTGAAGGAAAAAACTTTTTTCCTAAGGGTTTCCTCTTTCAGATTAATCCAACGGCTTCTGACTAGGATATATTTCAAATGCTTTCTCAATTCTTCTAAAAGCAGGATTGGGTAGTGGGTTGGGGACTGGCTGCTGACACTGGGGGTGAGAACACTGGAACTGAGAGGACCTATAAAATATAGAGCGTTGGAACCATGAGGGTCCTCAGGACAGAATATCAGAGGAAAAGGGATCGTAAAACAGATAATGTCGAGGCTGGGAGGGCCCCAAAACATAGAATGTTGAACCTAGGATGGGCCTTTGCTGTTGTTTATTGCTTTCTGTCTCATCAGACTCTCTGTGACCCCGTTTTGGGGTTTGTTTGTTTTTTTTTTGGCAAAGATACTGGAATAGTTTGCCATTTTCTTCTCCAGTTCATTTTACAGATGAGGAAACTGAGGCAAACAGTGATAAGTGACTTGCCCAGGGTCACACAGCTAGCAAATGTCTGAGGTTAGATTTGAACTCAGGTCTTCCTGACTCCAGGCCTGACCCACTAACTAACTCTCAGTAGGCCCAGAAGAGTTCTTAGAACACAGAAAATGGAATGTTAGAGCTAGAAAAGGTCTTGGAAAGTGAAACTGAGAATGTTTGAGCAATCCTCGGCCAGGGCTCTTTTTAGATGGTTGCGCCCTGAGCTCACTTCCAAATCATATGAAGGAAACATTTCCTGTTTAATTAGTCAAACTGTGCTCTCTGCCCTGGATTCCCAAGAGGGATTCTTTGGAGAGACGGAAAAGCAATAATTCAAGTCTCTTTCCAAGTGTGAGTCAGTCCTGGGAGTGCATAACAGGAGCCTAAGAAAGGCAGAGCCAGAGCCAAAAATGTCCTTGTAGTCTCCTCTCCATTCTCCGATGTTTATAAATGCCATTAGAGGGGATGCTTTGGGGCCTAACTGCCTTGTGGCCAGCCTCCTGTATCCACGTCTGGTTTACAAAATCAGCACCAGACAGTAGGTCAAACACAAAGCACCCCACATTTCAGTGCCACGTCAGGCCAGTAGAGCAAAAGGAGATGTAAAGCAGGAAGACCAGAGGATGGGAGGCACTGGGCCATGCACAAGTCCTTCTAGGAAAAAGCATCCCTTGCTGATTACACTTCACATTATGGCACACACAAGATCTGGGTCAGCTAGATAAGGCAGTGTATAGCACCCAACCTGGAGTCAGGAAGAGTCATCTTCCAGAGTCCAAATCTGGCCTCAGACACTTCCTAGCTACGTGACCCTGGGCAAGTCACTTCACCCTGTTTGCCTCAGTTTCCTCATCTGTAAAATGAACCGGAAAAGGAAATGGCAAAGCACTCCAGTATCTTTTCCAAGAAACCACAAATGGGGTCACAATGAATCAAAGGCAGATGAACAAATAAGTTGATCATGGACTTCTTACCTTCATCTAAAGCCTTTGATTGATTCACTAGAGGTGTCCAGACCTTGCTCATACTTCTACGAATTCAATGAGATGTAGTCTCATTCAATAAAAGCATCAAGGCTAAATGGGCAGGGTGATTGATTAATTGACTGAATTAATCAACCTGTGCCCTTACAAAGTAGGAATCTGCCTCCCTAAAACGTCCATCTGTTTATCTCCATTCTGTCCTCTAGAATATCTAGTAGAGGGCTTGCCTTTCCAGGGCTGCCCACACACCTTTGGTATCTTCCTGCCACCCAACTCTCACCTGTGGCTCCAAGAAGCTGTAGCATGTGCAGTGGCCACATCTCAGTAAAATAGTCTCAGCAGACAGACTAAACCAAGTTAGTCTCATGCCCTGATGAGGCAGGGGTGTGTCTACACTGAGCATGTGAGGAGCAGAATGGGTGGATTTGAACAATTTGTTCCAATGGCCATGAAGGCAGCTGAAGCAGGCACTGTGGAATGCTCAGACCTTGGTTAGACATTGAAGATGCCAAGGTCATCCACTGCATCCCAGGTCATTGCCAGTCATCTTGACTTCTGTTTTGTCACTAGACTTTGATGACTCTGGAAGAGGGAATGAGGCTGACAGCTTTGTGCCACTCTGCTTCACTCAAATCCAATTCATACAGCAGTCCCCACCCATGATGTCATTGATTTCCTTCAAAAACAAAGAACAAGTAGTAGCCACAGCCCTATGCAATCAAACATGTGATTTCTCTATTCTACATTTCAGCCTTTCAAGTACTCAAAGACAATGACTGTCTCCCCTGCTGAGCCTTCACATCCCCAGTTCCTTCCATTGATTTTTGTCTGACTCGGTGCCCAGAACTTGCTCCATTCTGGTTATCCTTCTCCAGATTTCTTTTAGTTTCTCAATGTCCTTTCTGGAATAGTTATGTGACCTAAAATCTCCTTAGCCTTTGGAGGTGCTTAGTCACAATGATTCATATTGGGCTTCTGCAGCTTGCCAAAAGCTCCAAAGCTTTTTTTCAGGTGGCTGTCACCCAATAATGCCTCCCTCTCTCTGCATTTTTCCAGTTGTGATTGCTTGACCCAAACATAGGACTGTCCACTGATGACATTGAATTGTATCTTCTTAGATTATGTGAGAGGTAGCAAAGAGTTAAGTTTACAAAGAACTAACAGAAATTGCTGAAGCAAGACTGATAAAGTTAGTAGACAACAGATGGGTCAAACCAATCAGAAGACAGACGATGGCCTTGAGAGACCTTCAGACTAGAAGAAGGGCTAATCTGGCTGATTGGTATCAATGACCGAGTAGCTTAAAATTACTATGCTTCATAAATCTCATGCATATAATGCGGCACACCCTGCATAAAATTAGAGCCGCATGGAATAGAACATGGAATGTATGATGAACGGAGGGGGTCATTCTTGTACAGATCTAGAAAAAAGTATGTAATGGACATACAAGGAAGAATGTAACCCAGAAGACAATGGACAAATCTGTCCTCTGATGGGAGGTATCTGTGCTGAACTAACAATATAAAAGCTTTTCTCGCTTTTTACTCAGGGCTCCTTCCCAAAGAAGGGCAGAGTTCACTTCTGGTCAGAAATGTTCAATTCCTATGAACTTCTCCTCAATAAAGTTCTTTTGATACTTAAATTTTGTCAATTGTGTTTCAAACAATACGGCCCATATTTCTGGACTCTCAGAATTAGAGTAACCCCTAGCAGTCATTGGATTCCAGAGTTCATCTGGAAATTACTCAGGAAGAGACAAAAACTTCTGCCTTTTGAGTGGTAGCCTTTTATAGTAAGTAGAGCCCTAAACATGGAGTCAAGAAGACTTCATTTAAAACCTTTTCCAAGTTCTTGTTGACCTGAGAAAGTTCACTTAACTCCTGAGACACTAAGTTTCCTCAACTGAAAAATGAGAGGTTTGGACCAGATGACCCCCATGGTTTCTTTTAGCTTTAAATTTATGATCTTATGAACTAAAAGAGTCAGAGAGGGGTTGCTACTCACCAAAAAGTGAAATAATAACTTTTCATTTGCATTTATCTAATTAATCATGACTTAAAGCATTTTTCCATTTGACTATAGTTCTGATTTTTTCTTCTGAAAACTGCCCATTCATATCTGTTGATCATTTATCAATTAGGAAATGAGTCATATTCTTATAAATTTGACTTAGTTCTCATTTCTTGAGAAATAAAGCCTTTATCAGAGAAACTTTGCTGTAAAAAAAATTCCCCCAGTTTCCTGTTTCCTTTTTAATTGTGGCTACATTGTTTTTGTTTGTGCAAACACTTTTTAAATTTAATGTAATCAAAATGATCCATTTTATATCCTGTAATGTTCTTTATCACTTGTTTGGTCATAAATTCTTCCCTTATCCATAGATCTGATAGGCAAATTATTCCATGATCCCCTAATTTACTTATGATATCATCCTTTATGGCTAAGTCATGTACACATTTTGACCTTAACCTGATATATGGTGTGAGATATTGGTCTATACCTAGTTTCTGCCAAATTGCTTTCTACTTTTCCCAGTAATTTTTGTCAGATAGTGAGTTTTTGTTTCTGAAGATTGGATCTTTGGGTTTATCAAACACTAAATTACTGTAATCATTTATTACTGTGTATTGCATATTTAACGTATTCCACTGATCCACTACTCTATTTCTCAACCAGTACCAGATTGTTTTGACGATTAATACTTTGAAATACAGTTTGAGATCTGTTACTGCTAGGCCATCTTTCTTCACCTTTTTTTTTATTGATTCCCTTGATATTCTTGGCATTTTGTTTTTCCAGAAGAATTTTGTGGGTTCTTTCTAGTCCTATAAAATAATTTTTTGGTAGTTTGATTGGCATGACACTGAATAAATACATTAATTTAGGTAGAATTGTCATTTTTATCATATTGACTTGGTCTGCCCATGAGCAATTAATATTTCTCCAATTGTTTAGATCTGACTATGTGTTTTATAATTGTATTCATATAGTTCCTGGGTTATCTTGAAAGATAAACTCCCAAGGATTTTGTGTTGACTACAGCTATTTTAAATAGAATTTCTCTTTCTATATCTTCCTGCTGGATTTTGTTGGTAATATATAGATATGCCAATGATTTATATGGGTTTATTTTAGTCCTATACATAAAGAAATTAATTTAGACTGTTCTTTGGAAGGACAAATACTGTAGCTTAAATACTCTGACCATATAATAAGAAGACAGGACTCATTGGAGAAGACCTTGATGTTGGGAAAGATTGAGAGCAAAAGAAGAAAGGGACCACAGAGGATGAGATGGATAGATAATGTCACAGAAGCAACAAAAATGAGCTTGGATAGATTTAGGGAGATAGCAAAGGATAGGAGGGTCTGGCTTGCTATGGTCCATGAGGTCACAAAGAGTTGGATATGACTTAACAACTGAACAATGGCAAAAATTTTATATCCTACAAAAATCACTATTGATTAGAGTAATGTAAATTAAAATGACTCTGAGGTATCACTTCACACCTATAAGATTAACTAATATGATAGAAAAGGAAAATGACAAATATTGGAGGTAATGTGGAAAAATTCAGACACTAAAACACTGTTGGTAGAGTTCTGAATTGATCTATCCATTCTGGAGAATAATTTGGAAGTATGCCCAAAGGGCAAAAACAAAGAAAAAACCTGTGCATACATACCCTTTGACCCAATAATATCATTACTCAAAAATAAAAAAAGGAAAAGGACCTATATGTACAAAAACATTCATAGCAGCTCTTTTAGTGGTGGCAAAGAACTGGAAATTGAGGGGTTTCCCATCAATTGGGAAATGGCCCAACAAGTTGTGGTATATGATTGTGGTGGAATGCTCTTGTGCTCTAAAAAATGATGACCAGGTTGTTTCCAGAAAAACCTTACATGAATTGATACAAAGTGAAGTGAGCAGAACCAGAAGAACATTGTACACAGTAACAGCAATATTGTACAATAATCAATGAATGACTTGGCTATTCTCAGGAATACAATGATCCACAAAAATTCTACAGAACTTATGAAAAATGCTATCCATCTCCAGAGAAAGAATTGATGGAGTCGAATACAGATCAGAGCATACTTTTAAAAATTTTTCTCTTTCTTTTTTTTTTGTCTTTTCTTTTGCAGCATGGCTAATATGGATACAACCCCAGATGTGGTATTACTGGGTCAAAGGGTATGCAATTATTTATATTACTTTGGGCATAGTTCCAGATTGCTCTCTAGAATGGTTGAAACAGTTCACACCTCCACCAACAATGCATTAGTGTTCCTATTTTTCCACATCCTCTTGAGCATTTGTCATTTTCCTGTTTTGTCATCTTAGCCAATCTAACTGGTGAGATGTGGTACCTCAAAGTTATTTTGATTTGCATTTCTTGAATCAATAGTGATTTAGAGCATTTTTTCATACGCTTATAGATATCTTTAATTTCTACCTCTGTTCATATTCTTTGACCATTTATCAACTGGGGAACAACATGTATTCTTATAGATTTTACTTAATTCCCTGTATATTTTAGAAATGAGGCCTTTATCAGAGACACTGGTTGTAAAAATTCTTTTCCAATTTCCCACTTCCCTCTTAATCTTGGTTACATTGGCTTTGTTTGTACAGAAACTTTTCAGTTTAATATAATCAAGATTATCCATTTTGTATTCTATAATGCTTTCCAACTCTTCTTTGGTCATAAAGTCTTCCCTACTCTATAAATGTGACAGGTAAATTATTCCTTGCTTCCCTAGATTACTTACAGTATCAGCCTTTATACTTAGATCATGCACCCATTTAGACTTGATTTTGGTGTGTGGCATTAGATGAAGGTCTATGCCCAGTTTCTGCCATACTATATTCCAATTTTCCCAGCAGTTTTGGTCAAATAATGAATTCTTATCCCCCAAATGGGGGGTCTTTGGGTTTATCAAACAGTATATTACAATAATCATTGACTACTGAGTCTTTTGTACCTAGTCTATTCCATTGATCCACTATTCTATTTCTCAGCCAGTACCAAGTAGTTTTGATGACTGCTGCTTTATAATACAGATTAAACTCTGGTATGGCTAGGCCACCTTCCTTAGCATTTCTTTTCATTAATTCCCTTGATGTTCTGGACCTTTTGTTCTTCCAAATGAATTTTGTGACTTTTTTCTAGCTCTGTAATTTTTTGGTAGATTGATTGGTATGGGGAACTCAAAATTTTTAAGAATGAATGTTAAAATTTGTTTTTACATGTAATTGAGAAAAAATAAAATAAAAAAACTAACATTTATATAGTGCTTAGTACGTTTCAGGCACTGTGATAAGCACTTGATGATTATTATTTCATTGGATCCTTTCAACAATCCTGGGAATACTACTATTATCACCTCCACTTTACAAATGAGGAAATTAAGGCAAACAGAGGTTAAGTGGCTTGCCCATAGCTCAGTGGTTCTCAACCTGTGGGTCACGACCCCTTTGGGGGGTCAAACAACCCTTTCACAGGGGTCACAGGGGTTGCCTAAGACCATCGGAAAACACATTCTTCCGATGGTCTTAGGAACTGAGACACAGCTCCTCTAGCTATCTCCAGGCGGGTCCACCCACATACAGATACGCCCACATATGCCCAGATACGCAGCATAAGGAAGGTTGAGAACCACTGCCATAGCTAGTAACTGTCTGAGGCCAGATTTGAATTCAGGTCTTCCTGACTCCAGGTCCAGCACTGTATGTAACTTCCCTGATCATTACAATTGAGAACAGGAAGTGGAAGAGGAGACCTCAGTAGTCCTCTTCTGCCAAGGACCACTGAGAGCATTTGTTCCCTTGGCAAAAGTGATGATTCAAGAGCCAGATTCAAGCTGAAATACAAAAGGGACATTCAAATCCTTTCAGAGGAGCTAGATGATGCAGTGGATAGAGAGAATAGCCTAAGTTAAGAAGACCCAAGTTCAAATCCAGCTTCAGACACTTCCTAGCTGTGTGACCCTGAGCAAGTCACTTCACCCTTTTTGCTTCCATTTCCTCATCTGTAAAATGAGCTGGAGAAGGAGATTACAAACCACTCCAGTGTCTCCACCAAGAAAACCCCAAATGGGGTCATGAAGAGTTGGACACAGACGTGACTGAACAACAGCCATATTCTTATTGGCAAAATAAATTAGATGGAAATTTATTTTGTTAGGCCTTCTCTCATCTTTTATTTTGATTTATACTATCATCATTCATTTCCATATTTTAGCCCAAGGAAGAAAAATCTGAACAACTATGGAATTTCAGAGCTATTATAGAATTATATATAATGGAACATAGCTGTTATGGAAAAATCATGGAATTTCAGATACAGTAACTGACTCCACAAAGATCTCATTTTCTCTTCTCATCACCCTCCTAATTCAAATATCCTTGGTCCTAAGGGCTCTCCTAGCCTTGACATTCTGGGTTCTAAAGACCCTCCCATTTCTGATCTTATCATCAATGTTAACAGACATCCTCTGTTCTGGGCTCTCTCCTGGCCCTGATGCTCTATGTTCTAAGGTCCTTTCTAGGACTGACATCCTAAGAAGACAGTGCCATTTTCTCAACTTCATCATCTCTAGTTCTACCTATCTATGCAAGGTTATTCCTCACGTAGCTTAAGATTCAAGTTTCCTGAAGACTCAGATGTTCTTAGAACTGAAAGAAGAGAAAGTGTTAATGTCCTTACAGGGACCTCTGCCTCTGGGGAGATGAAAAGTGGCACCATTTTCTCTCTGTCACAACCATCCTGACCACACAAGTGCCTGGTATCTTGTGGGCCATACTCCCCAACTACTTCCACATGATTCTGCCTGTTATAGCCAGAAGGAAGCTCCAAGTCCAGGGGTGGGTCATTTTCTCCACCTATTTGTCTCTCTTTGATGTCTGGAATCCCCTTGGACTCCTCAAGGTGCAGCAGTCTGACCTCAGAGTCCACTTCAGGTTCCACTTTGGGGGAGCCGACCTCAACAATCAGTAGGTCCTTTAGGCCAACATCTTTCACTGTGTCTGAGGATCCTACCCATGGCCTTACCTATGGAAAGAATAGGGAAAGTTATAAACCCAAGTTTGGGTCTCCTCACCCAAGAGGCAAGTAAGCAGGTGAGAGCCAGTCATGAAAAGCCAGCTCCACTCTCTCCTCTTTTCTCTTTCTGTCTCCAGAGACATTTTCTTTCAGAGAACTTCCTTGGATGAGGTGGGAGTTGATGTTGGGCTTGGCTAGCTCTACAGCAGAGCTTCTTAAACTTTTTTCCACTCTCCACCCCTTTTCAAGTTTTGGTAGGTTAGTTGGCATTGCTTGGCCTGAGGGCATGCACAGTGCAAAGTGTGCATGCTATGTGTTCAGAACCAAGGCTGCAGTAAAGTTGCCCAATGCAACAAGGGCAAGTACTGCCAGAAACACCTTGGATTCATCATGCATTGATTTTGAAGTAATTTTTGGTCATTGTGCAGTCAGAAAGTCATGACCTACAGTCTAAGAAGCACTATTCTATAGCTCTCTAGATAACCTGGGCACCTCATTGAGTGCCATTCTCCAGAATCAACCAGAGCAAAGGAATTCAGAGAATTGTCATATAGATGAATAGAACTAGCCATTGTCTGGCCTTAGACAAGAAACTTTCCATCTCTCTTGGCCTCATCTCCCCCATTTGCAAAATGGAAATAATAATTCTTATACTCCCTGTCTCAGGGCTGCTATTGGAGTTTCATCACATATAGCTCTGACCATGTTACCACCAACTCAGTAAAGTCCAGTGACTCCATATTGCCTCTAGGATAAAATATATTATCTACATATGAAAAATATAATCTATATTGCCTAGGGTCACATAGCTATATAATCTATCTATCTATCTATCTATCTATCTATCTATCTATCTATCTATCTATCCATCCATCCATCCATCCATCCATCCATCTATCCATCCACCCATCCATCCATCCACCCATCCATCTGTCCGTCCGTCCGTTCATCTGTCCATCCGTCCATCCGTCTCTCCGTCCATCCATCCATCCGTCCATCTGTCCATCTATCCATCTATCCATCCATCTATCTATCTATCCATCTATCCATCCATCTATCTATCTATCCATCCATCTATCTATCTATCCATCTATCCATCTATCCATCTATCCATCTATCCATCTATCCATCCATCCATCTATCCATCCATCCATCTATCTATCCATCCATCTATCCATCTATCCATCTATCCATCTATCCATCTATCCATCTATCCATCCATCTATCTATCTATCCATCTATCCATCTATCCATCCATCTATCTATCTATCCATCTATCTATCTATCCATCTATCTATCTATGTGTGTATATATATATACACACACAATTTTCTTTGTTTGGATTTTCTAGTCCTTCAGGTCCTAATATCAGCCGTGTGTGCACATGTCTCTGTGCTTCACATATACAGACTGTCCCCAAATTCTTAGTAGGTTTTAAAGCTTTTAAATAGCTTCAAACTATAACCCTGTATTTCTCAGTACCTGTGTACCTAGATGCAGATATAAGGGCAGAATCAGGACTTGTGATTTTATTGGTTTGGGAAACCCCCTTTCCTAATGCAAGTCAACCCTTTCTCTTTACTCCATGGTCTTGGATGACCTAGAATATATTGAGAGATTGGCTAACCATCACATAGCCAATATGTGGCTGAGATAGGACTTGCAGTTCCCTCAGTCTTCTGGGCTTAAAGACTGGCTCTCCAGCCCCAGCACTGTGCTGCTTCTGAGGCAAGGAGGATGATGAGAAATAAGGTGGGAGTCAGATTGTGTCTTTTTCTTAATTTTTTTTTTGTATAGAAGACAATTGGGGTTAAATGACTTGCCCAGGGTCACACAGCTAATAAGTGTCTGAAGCTGAATTTGAATTCAGGTCCTCCTGACTCCAGAGACAGTGCTCTATCCACTGTGTCACCTAGCTATCCCTTAGGAGTCAGATGGTAAAAGGCTTTTAAAACCAGCCCAAGGAATTTAAATCAGATATTAGAATGTCTAGAGTCCTGATTTTTTTTTTTATCAGAGGAATGACATGATTAGACCTTCAGGAAAATCACTTTCACAGTTAAGTAGAAGATGGCCTAGGGTAGAAAGAAACAAACCCAGAAGGCTATTACCAAAGTCCTGATCACAGATGGAGAGGGCCTAGACCAGGGCGGTCACACTGTCAGATGGAAGAGGGCACCTCGGAGAGATGGATGAAGGCTTGAACAGACTAGATCATTGATTGGCTACGGGAGGTGAGGAAGAGGGAAGAGTTGAGGACAGCTTAAAGCTTGGAAACCTGGATACCTGGTCAGAAATCAGAAGTTTGCCCTCCCTGGCAAACTCTTAAAGAGTTCAGGGTCACCTGTGCCATAACAAGACATCAGCAAACAATAATGGTAGAGTACTGACATTGGTGGTGTTATTATAGGGCAGCTAAATGGCACAGTGGATAGAATTCAAGGCCTGGAGTCAGGAAGACTCATCTTCCTGAGTTCAAACCCAGCCTCAGATACTTACTAGCTGTGTGACCCTGGGCAAGTCACTTCACCCTGTTTGGCTCAGTTTCCTCATCTGTAAAAAGAGCTGGAGAAGGAAATGGCAAACTACTCTAGTATCTCTGCCAAGAAAACCCCAAATAGGATCATGAAGAGTCAGACAGGACTGAAAACGACAGTATTAAAAACTTACTTATTACTTATTACTCTTACTATCCAGTAGTAGGAACTTACCAGCCTCATATCCTCTGCAAGGAACTTAGTTGCACTGCTGGTAGAGGGATTGGGTAGAGGTGGACACAGGAAGCTTTTGACCCTGTGGGATTGTGACAGGATTTCATCAATACTCACATTCTCAAGGAAATACAATGGACAATGGCCCAAAGGGGACATTGAGTTACCTCTTCAGGACACAATACACAGTAATGGCCATGATGACTATGGCTGCAAACATCACCAAGCCCAGCAGGAGGAAGGGAAACAGGTGAGCCTCTTTCTCATCTAGGAAGAAACAGATTTCTGATTTGGAAAATGATCTCAAGGGAACCCCAATTAAATAAGAAGCTAGGGTATATGAGACCCACCTGACCTGAACCCTAGACCGAGGTGCCCTAGGGACTAGGATTCTATTCCTGATTTTGACACTATCTCAGGGTATGGCTTTGGGTTTTTATTTCTTCATGTCTAAATGGAGGTGTTTGGATAACAACTCTAAGGTCCTTTACCCCTGCCAACATTCCATGTTTGAAGGTCTCTCCCACATCCAGTATTCTACGTTCTAAGGTCCCTCTCATCTCCATTATTCTGTGTCATAAGGTTCCTCCCAACTCTGACATCCTATGTACAGAGAAAGCTCTGGACTTAGAATAAGGAAGATGAGAGTTCAAATTCTGCCTCAGACATTTATTCGGTATGACCTTGGCAACTCACTTAATATTACTCAGTCTCCATTTCCTCCTCTGTGAAATGGGACTAATAACTGATCTACCTCACAAGGCTCTTCTAAGGATTGAAGGAAATAACATCATGAAGTGTTTTCCAAATATTAAAATACTATATAAATACTACCTATTATTATTATTATCTAAGGTTCTGCTTCTCTCTTATGTTCTATATTGATCGAATAGACCATCCTCCATACTTGAAATGAATTCTCTACCATTCTTAGTCCCCAGCCTGTTGGAAATCCTTTTCTCCTTTTAAAATCTGTTAAAGCCTAAATGGAAATGCTAATCTAAAGAGACCCTTTCTGGTAAAGTTTATTCAATGTGTTTTAAAAACCTTTAAAATTGTATTTCCACCTCCTTTCTCACCTACCCAAAAGAATGAAATATATGCCATTGCTTATCTTTCAAGGGAACAATCTCAACTTCTTAACATTTTTATAGATAGTAAATACTGTTATTACATTGTAGAAATATTAAGACTGCAAATATAAAATATTCTAACAATCAAGAGTTATACGAATTATTCTTGCAGTTGCAACAAGTGGTAAGAAATAGAAAAAATCCTTTTTATTTCTCATGTTTACCTCTCAGGGCCCATTCAAAAAGGCAACACAAATAAGCAATACAAAACTTACCCAAAACTTGGTCATTTATCTCTGCATTCAAAATGCAAGAATGTTAATAAGTAAGTTCACGCTTGCTCTTGAATAAGTCAGGCAAATACCTTTACTTATGTTACAAGTTTCAAACCCAAATAGTCTTTGGCATATAGATGTCACTTCCTTAGAAACTTACAATAAATCCATGTGACAAATGAATACTTTTTTCTCATACGCTTTTGTTTTGATAACTTTGAAGGCCGGATAATCTTAGCTGTTTAAAGCAAAATAAGAATTGAGAATATCTACTACCAAATATTTACATTCATAAGAATTGGCATGTACTAATATTTGGAGTGAGATAAGTAATATCAAGAACAGTTTAAAAATGTTTGTGAACTAAGCAATTTGAACAAGAAACCTTAGTTTTCTTGAATCTAAAATTTTTTTTCAAGTTCTTTTTAAGGTCTGTCAGAATTTGTGTTACTAAATGTCCTAATATTGTTAATAGTTTCTACTGCTGTGTTTGCAATCCAAACCATACAATAAGTTATAAAATGTTTCTGTAAGCCTTTAACACATAACATGATATAGATAAGGATCTTACAAATAAGATCAATTTATTGCAACAAATAGTATTATGCATAGGCATGAGTTAAAAGTATCAAAAAACTCAATTGTTACTTAGATGTGATTATAGATACACATACATTTGTGTCACCCCTAGCCTATATAATTCCTCTCATCTCAATACCTCATTGGGACAGGATGAGAGCCCGCTTCTGGGGAGCATGGCATGACTCTAATGTAACCATGGAAGTAGGAGACTTTCATCAGATCACAGAAGATATTGAACACAGTGAAATTTTTGGAATTGATCCAGAAGGTGTTGCAACAACAATTCTTAATACACTGAAGAAAATCTCCCCATTTCAGAATATAGCAGCCCTTACTTTAGTATATACTCCCTATACTAAACATTGATACAGTCTCTTGTACACTTGGACCCTGTCTTTATCAAATTGTGACTTGTAATATCAAAAATTTAGGTACATGCCTTTAAAGTCCTTCTTAAAAAAAGGAGGGAATTGAGCTGAGCCTCAGAAACAGAGGTCAGGACTCAGATAAAGATTTTGATGATGTCGCCCCCATCCCCATCCCCACCCCCACCCCAGGTGTCTGCAGCCTAGAAAAGCTGGCACCCTGGGAAATACACTTTAAGAGACTCTTGTCTGAGATCCTGACTCCAACCAAGCTCTTTGCCCCAAAACTTCAGATACTTAAAAAGACAAGTCTCTATTAGATTATCAACCCTGTTGAT
Source organism: Pseudocheirus occidentalis (assembly GCA_028646575.1). Classification (NCBI taxonomy): domain Eukaryota; kingdom Metazoa; phylum Chordata; class Mammalia; order Diprotodontia; family Pseudocheiridae; genus Pseudocheirus; species Pseudocheirus occidentalis. The sequence continues at coordinate 44,209,793 of CM053594.1, forward strand.
GGGGTATTGGGGTGTCTATGTTTGTAACATCCAGTTGCAACTTCACCTCCCCCAACCATAAAACCATTAACTCTGCCTCTTCCCTGAGCAGTTCTCTGCTTAGCTGGGATACATCCTGCTTGTTACAATAACAAGCCATACCTATGAATTCTTCACCCGACTATCTATAAGCAATTAGAGAAATGTATAGCTCCTTTGTTCTAGCTGTACCTATGAATCTTTCAATGCACTATCAATAAGATAATTCCTCACCAATTAGGCCCCACTTAGTCTTGCTTCCGACATTCATCTTGTCAAAGGGACACTGATGGGGAACAGATCAGGCAACTCTCAGTCAGAATTGACCGCTAGGTGACGTTTCAAGGCAAAAACCACACCTCTTGGTAGCCATTCCCCTCCCTTGGGCTTTTTCTCAGTGAATTATGGGCAATACACCTGAGCAGTAGATATGAAAAGTGCATGTTCCTTTAAGCACTGACCACTCCTTAACTCCTCCCTAAAACCACCCTTGTTCACCTAGTTAGCATAATTGATACCTGATTTATGTTATTATGGCTATATAATCTGTATTTCTAATTCCTGCACTTTTGCAGGCTTCCGAAGCCCCCCTGTCCGCTGAATAGCGTAACAATAAACTTTTACAATCCTGACTCATAAACTCATTAAATGGAGTTCATGATTCTTTCTTGAACTAACCCCTGGTTATTTTTTTCCTCTCACCCAGGTCTTTGCACACATCTGAGGCTGGCCCTTGGGTGGACCCACAGCAAAAACCCTTTGGAGGCACCCTCCAATTCAGTTCAATTCAGTTCTTTGCATCTAAGACTCTGGGAGTAAGCAAAAGAATAGGAGGCTGGCATTTTGAAAAGCTCACAAAACTTGAAGGCAGATGCCCTGAGTTCTGGTCCCAGCTCTGCCACTTGGAGCTATGTGACCTTGGGACAGGTTCCTACCCTAAGTCTCAGTTTCCCTTGCTATAAAATAAAGACACCCCCTCCCCAACCCCAGAAGGCAGCTGAGAGGAAAGTGATTTATTCACCTTCAAAAACTGTAAACAGGCGTTGGTTTAGGGAAATGGTATGTGGGTCATCCAACATAAGGAGTGTGAGAGTATGTGTGCCCATGTTTGTGTATGCGTGTGATCTAGAGAGTACAAGCATGGATGCAGTTGAAAAGATGCTGAGAAGACTTCTTAAGTCTTCTTTACAAAGTGTTTCTTTGCAAAGGGTCTTTGTATTTCCTGACAAAGGGATGTCTATGGTATAGAATTATAGAAAGAATAGGCTAACCTAGTTTAAACCTCAGGGGCTTGCTCCACACCCCAGAAGTTGTAGCAGTGTCTCCTCGGATCTGAATGGTGTAGAAAGTGTCCTCACTCAGACTGCCAATTGTGTACTCCAAGGCAGAAGCATTCACATAATGAACTGGTCAAAGACACAAAGCAAAAATAAGTTCCCTGGGAAATGATTTTGAGTTCCTTCCTCCCAGTCTTCCAGTCACATGTCACAGTGGCAAGGAGCTTGTCTTCTGCCTGGAGGTCCATCAGGATGGCAGGAGGGCCTGGAGAAAGTTCAGACACCCGGCAAAAAGCCAAGAGTAGGATGAGAACCAAGCAAGCTTTAGGATAGAAAGGCAGGGACCAGACACAGAGGCAGGTCACCCCAATGGCAAACCAAACAGAGTCAGAAGTCAGGAGGGGGTCCAGTATCCAGGAGCTAAAAGTATGGAAGCAGCCAAAGGCAAGGTGAAGCGGCAGGTAAAGGACCAGGCAAGAGGACAGATTGTAACAGATACAAAGGCAGTGTGAGGCAACAGAAGGGAAGGGGTTTTGTAAACTGCAAAGTATTACACGTGTGTATAGTGCTATCTATAGAATCAGAGAAGGTCAGAGTCGGGAGGGAGCTTGGAACAGAGAATGTCAGAGCTGGGAAGGCCCTTAGAACACAGAATGTCAGAGCTGGGAGGGAGCTTAGAATACAGAATGTCAAGATTGGGAGAGAGCTTAAAATGGGGAACGTCAGAGATATAAAGAGCCTTAGAATGTAGCTTGAGAACAGAGGACGTAGGAGATTTGTCAAGGACTTGACAGGACAGACCATAGAATGTACTGACAGGCAGATGTTAAACATAATTTCCAACCTACAGGTGGTCTTGTTGTTCATTTCATTCCAGCAACAGATGACATATTTCTTCAATACTCCTGGGCACTTGCTGAGTGGGGAAGGATTCCATTCCAGGGTTACTTCACGGGCTATTGTTCTTTTCACTGTGAAGTGACTGGGCCCAGCTTTCAAAACTGAGAATATTAGCAGAGATGAGGAGGCAGCTTCTGAAACCCAGTCTTCAGGAAGAGAAAACTATCCATCTTATTAATGAAATAGGAAAAGAGCCCAAGGGAGGCCCTGGGATGGGAGAATGGGAATGACCACAAGAGGGCCAACTAAATGCAATAGAGCTGGAGCTGGGAGTGACTTCAGAGACCATCTGATCCAATCCCCTTCACTTTCCAGATAAGAAAACAAGACTTGGGTCTCCCAGAAAGTCTGAGAGAGGACAGGTTTGCATTTCATTCATTCCCTCACTCAGCATGCATTCAAGAGGTAGCTACTGAGTACAGGCTGCTCTGAGGGTGACAAGGATAAGGGTCTGTCCTGGCCTTCAGCAAACTTCCAGTCCGATAGTATAGAATAAATCACACAGGGACATGCTGAACTCTAACAAGAGGTAGGATCTGATGAAGGACATGGAAGAGGGACAGATATAGTATTGTGGGGGTGTAGAGTAGGAAAGTTTCCTGGGGATGTTGCCTTTGAAAGGATGAGGCAGGGGAGAGCACAGACTTGATTGACAAATCCGTGGGTCCATAGGCAAGTCCTTTCCCCTTTCTTAGCCTTAGCTTCCCCTAGAATTAAGAGGTGGGACTAGGTCAGGGCTTCTTAATCTAGAGTCCACAGACTCCCCTGAAAGATTATGCTCAGTTTTGCTGGGTAGTTGCTATTTGGTTATAATGTAAGCTCCTTTGTGTTAAGGAATATTATACTTCAAGCCCTCTGGTCCTTTAATGTAGAAGTTGCTAAATCCTGTATGATTCTGACCGCAACTCCTCAATATTTGAATTCTTTCTTTCTGAATCCACAGACTCCCAAAGACCCATGGACAGATTCCAGGGGGTCCATGAAATTGATTGAGGAAAACATTACATTATCTTCACTAACCTCTAAGTTAGCATTTCCTTCAATTATATTTTTAAATGATAATGCAAAGAGGTCCACGGCCTTCTCAAGACTGCCAGAGGGGCTGATGGCACAAAGTTAAGGGTACCCTGGCTAGTGGATCTCTCAGGACCCTTCTGTGTTTGACTCTATGCGCTGAAGTTCTGCTGTCTTGGTAGCTGGTACCAGATATCCCCAAATCCTCTCTGCCACCTAGATCCCAAGGCCTGATTTCTCCTTTGGAAGACAGGTATAGACTTACCATCCCCACTGAAATGGTGCACAGAAAAAACAGTCACCCATGAATGAGGGTTTGGAGGTTTGTCAGAAGCATAAATATTGATCCGGTAACACATCCCAGGGTCCCTTCCAAAAACTGTCCTGGAGCTATACATCACTGTTGGGGAAAGAACAGCATCAGAGTCAGGAGAGATTTGTCAATCATCCAGAAAACACCAGCTGTGAACAGGGACCTGGGCTGACCTCAGCATTGGGCTGATAAAGAAAAACCAACATAGTCTCTGCCCTCAAGGAGTCTCTCGGGAAAACAATGGACACAGATAGCTACAGTATGGGGCAAGAGGAAACACTGGCCATAGAAGAGGGCTAGGCAAGGGATTCAGAGAAGAGACATTTGCCCAAGTCAGCTGCCACCTCCCATCAGAACCCTTTCTGTATTCTCTTGGCTGCTAGGCATGCCTCCCCTACACTGAAATTACCTTGCATGTACTTTGCATAGGTTGTCTGTTTGTGGGAGTGTTGCTTCCTCCAACAGAATTTAAGCTCCATAAGGGAAAAGACTGTTTTAGGATTTTCTCCCTTAAGTACTCAAAGCCTAGCCCAGAATCTACCCCATAGTACTTAGGTAATATTATTTAATTGATAGTTTAGTGAGGTTGGAAAAGGCTTACAAGAAGAGGTAGTGCTTAAATAGGAAGGAAACCAAAAGGCAGATAGGATTCAGAAAGGTCAGTCAATTAACAGGCATTTGTTGAACACCTTCAAGGCAACAGGCGCTATCCTGGGTGCTGGAGGATTCAGAGTCCTGGGCAGTCCAGGAGCAAAACTTTTGCGGATTGACCTCCTTTGGATGACAATAGGATTACACTGTCTTTAGAATTACTAGAAAGTCAAATAAGATTACAATACTCTGGTTAATTTCGTGAGTATTTGGCAAATTTCTGCCAGAAAAAGAAATAAACATGTCATTAATCTGAACTCTGGCCCAGTACCGGGCATTATCATTGGCCCAGAAACTTGGTGCATCCTACATTTTAAGAGGGATAGCTTGGTCCCAGTGAGGAGAGACCCTAGCTCTGCCATGGGTTTTCTGTGAGACCTCAGTAATCTTAGCTATAAAATGAGACCAACAACTCCTCCCCTACTTCCCCCCACCCCCTTCTGGGGAGCAGAAGAGACAGGGAAAAGGCTTGGTAAAACTGCCTGGGGCTATTCACATAGGAGAAAGGATTATTGTTCTCAGTGCCAATTAGAGTCTCACACCCACTCTTTAAAGGTCTCCAGCAGCATCACCACAGGTGTAGGATGGGCCTCTCCCTGGGGTGAGAATCAATGTTTACAGAACACTTCTGAGAGCCAGGGGAAGCTAGGTGCAGAGTGATTACCTAGGTGTTATGAATGGTGTGATCACAGGTGATTGGCCTTGATACCCTCAGCAGCTACATTTATCACTGTTTGAGAAGAGAAATTGAGCAGGCTTTCCTCTTGCATGAAATTTCTTTCAATAATGCTTTCTCTTCTATAAAAGGAAGGGTGGGGGTGGACTTGAATGTATTTAAGGCCTTTCATTCCCTGCTGTCTTAGTCTGATTGTCAAACTGAACTCTCCTAGACCTGACATTCTGTGTTCTGAGGGTCCTAGAATTTTTTCTTTCAGAATGTCTCTCTTTCACGACCTCCTTCTCCCCTGCCACTCTGCCATCACCCCAACCAAGTGACTGGCTCCTCCTCCCCCAGCACCAACAGTGGCTTCAGGCTCTCCCCATTCAATCCATCCTCCATTCAGCTCTCAACTTAATCTTCCTAGAGTACAGATCTGACCATAGCAGCCCACCTTTCAATAATTTATTAAATATTTACTATATGACAGAGACTGTGCTAAATGATTTTCACAAATAACATCTCATTTAATCTGCACAACCACCCTGGGAGGTAGATGCTACTACGATCCCATTTTACAGGTTAAAGAAACTGAGATAGACAGAGGTTAAATGACCTGCTCAGGGTCACAGAGGTGGTAAGTGCTTTAGGCCAGATTTGAAGTGGAGTAAGACCCCAAGTCCAGAGCTCTGTCTACTGCACCCCTAGCTGCTTCAATAAGCCCCAAGGGCTTGCTTTTACCTCCAGGGTCCAATATAAATAAAACCCTTCCCAGTCTGATGTCTTTCTTCCTTTCCAATTTTCTTAAATCTTGCTCAGCAATCCAACCTCACCTCTCTAACTTGCTTTTGCTTGAACACTCTTCTGCTTGCCATCTCCTGACTTCAGGCACTTGCACTGGCTGTCTCCCATGTCTGCGACAGTCTCCCTCTTCAGTTCTCACTGGGGCTTGCCTGGCTTCCTTCAGTTCTCAGCTAAAGACCCATCTTCTATAAGAAGCCTTTCCCAGCTCTTCTGGATCTTAGTGCTTTCCTCTGAGACCACTCTGCTGTCTCTATCTTGTTTTTTTCATAGCTGCTTTCATGTTATGTCTCCAATTAGACTGGGAGCTCCTTGAGATCAGGGACTAATAAATGTTAGTTGACTGATGACTGAATCCCAGCTCTGACATCCTGTATTCTAAGGGACCTCCCAGCTCTGACCTTCTGTGTTCTAGGCGCCCTCCCAGCTCTGACACTCTGGGTTCTAAGAGCCTTCCCAGCTCTGACATTCTCTGTTCTAAGGGTCGTTTCAGCTCTGACATTCTCTGTTCTAAGAGCCCTCCTAGCTCTGACATTCTCTGTTCTAAGGGTCCTTCCAGCTCTGACCTTCTGTGTTCTAGGTGCCCTCTCAGCTCTGACACTCTGGGTTCTAAGAGCCTTCCCAGCTCTGACATTCTCTGTTCTAAGGGTCCTTTCAGCTCTGACATTCTCTGTTCTAAGAGCCCTCCCAGCTCTGACATTCTCTGTTCTAAGAGTCCTTCCAGCTCTGACTTTCTGTGTTCTAGGAGCCCTCCCAGTTCTGACATTCTCTGTTCTAAGAGCCCTCCCAACTCTGACATTCTCTGAATATCTATAAAGACAGGACTCAGCCAGCACTGTCCTTTTGGCTATACCTTTTCTATTATTTTTTCCTTTCCCGGAAATGCTCTTCAGAGAACATGTAGCATTTGTCCAGTTGGCAAGATGGGGGTACCATTCAATGCAGTAACTCTTGACCTTTCTTTCTAAGGAGAACCACTGCATTGTCACATTGTCTTTTGAGGTGCTGATGTTCAAAAAATCTGCATCCTGGATAAAACCTAAGGAAACATTAATAGATAATCACAGTCCTTCAACCATTACAGCACTCATTGTCATTTACAAGGTGTAATAAATCTGCCAGGTGCTTTACAGTTCACATCATTTCCCCATCCATTCTCTTCATTTCCTCACAGTAGCCTTGGGAGGGGGCAGTTGGAATAAGTAGGGCAGTCAGGGATTATTGGATATTATCTCCATTTGATAGATGGGAAAACTGAGTCTCAAAGAAATTAAGCAACTTAATTAAGGTCACATAGCTCTGAAGCAGCAATACTGGCATTTGCACCCAGAGCTCCTTCCACTAAAGGACAACTGTAGATCAGACACCAGTCATGATCATCACAAGAGACATGGAAGAGAAGATGGAGGGGAAGAGTGACTTTTTCTCACATTGACTCATATGGTCACAGACCTTCAGTCAAATGACCTTGTCAGAGGGTTAGTGCCTAAAGGCAGACCTCAAATCCCATAAATATTGTAGGAATGGACTTTTAAGGCATTCTGAATATATAATATCATCTCCCACCTCTGTGTCTTTTCACTGGCTGTGCCCCATGCCTAGAGGGCCTTCCCATCTCACCTACAACTCTTCCCATCTCTGGCTCAACTCAAGGTCACCTTCTGTAGGAGGCATTCTCAGTCCTTCTCACATGTGGGCCTTCCCCTCTAAAATGATATTCCTTCTAGTATATATATATATATATACATATATATGCGTATGTATACACACACATTGTCTCCCTCTATAGTATGTGAGCTCCTTGAGAGCAAGAGTAATTTTTGTGTTTTTTCCTTTCTTTGCATTCTCAGAGCTTAGTTCAGTGCCTGGCACATGGTAAACCCTTAATAAATATTTGTTGATTGATCTGTGTTCTAAGGTTCCTTTTATATTTTATGTTCTATGTCCTAAGATTTTATTCTTCTTTATGTTCTGTGTTTGAAACTTCCAATTCTAATATATAATATTCATCTTATATTTCAGCTCTGACATTCTGAGTTCTAAAGGCCCTTCTAGTTCTGTCATTCTGTGTTCTAAGAGGCTCTCCCAGTTCTGACATTCCCTGTTCTAAGAGCCCTCCCAGCCCTGACACCCTATGTGTAAAGATTACTTCTAATATTGACATTCTGTGTTCTATACGATAAAGTTCTGTCCAACGCCACCATTCTAAGTTCTATATTCTGTGGTCCTTTTTGGTTCGGACATTTTGTGGTCTATATGCTAGGTCCATTTCTAACATTTCCAATTTCTAATATTCCTTGAAGCTCTGACTTTCTGTGTTCTGACTCTAACATTCTATGTTCTAAGGCTCTAATGTTCTTCTCAGCTCAGACACCATGTTCAGCTCCCAACTAGATGGTACAGTGGACAAAGCACTGGGCCTGAAATCAGGACGATCTGGATTCAAATCAAACCTCAGACACTTTCTACCTATGTGACCCTGCACAAGTCAACCATCTTCTATAGTTGGCTCAGTTTCCTCAACTAAGATGAGAATAGTAATGGCATCTGCCTCCTAGGTTGTTGTGAGGATCAATTGAGAACATTCCTAAATGCTTAGCAGAGTATCTGGCTCAGAGCAGGCTTAATAAAGGCTTATTCCCTCCCCCTTCCCATCTTTCCCTCTAACTTCTAAGGCATTTCTCAGCCCTGAAATTGTTCTGCCGGCTCTCCCAACTCTCCCATTCTTTTGAATAGTTTTCAGGTTTCCTGCTCCTACATTCTATCCCTTCTAGTCTCCCACAGGCACCTCCCACCCCCACACACCTGAGTTGAGATCTGCAGGGATTCGGAATGTCCTGTTTAGCTGTGGCCCAATGGTTCCCTGGGTTTGGATTGTGACTTCATATTCTGCCTCTGAAATCTGGATCACTTTCTCCAGCTTCACTTTCTTCTCAGGCTTTGGTTTGCAAGAGCAGGAAAGCGGTCGAAGAATGAGGTTGAAATTTGTTTTTTCGATGCAGTTGGGAGGCAGCTTCTCTTGCCTGGGCTGCTTAGGAGTGAAGGGGACAAGTTCAGAGGTGGGGACACTGAGGCATCTGGCACACACTCTATCTTCAGAGTGACTTCATTTAGATACTTTATACAAACCATTAGAAAAAGCAAAGCACAGCTAAGAAATCCAGAAGAAACTCGTCCCCTCCCTTCCTTTTATGGAAGTCCAAACATGGTTTGGAATATTGCTATTACAGTTAAATGTGATCCCTCCCATTCTTATAGGGCAAGTGGAAGATCTCAAACAGCTTTTCTCTCCATATTCTCCTCATCTTCACAGCATCCTGGGAAAGGGATCAAACAGAGACTATCATCTCCCTTTAATTTGTAGCTAAACTACATTGGAAGAGGAGAAGGGACTTGTCCAAGCCTATAAGTGATCAGTGAATTCAGAGGACCAGAACCCAGGACCATTGACTCCCAGAATACTGCTTTTCCCATTGAATGTTTGTGAAGCCTCCATCAATATTGACAAAAGTACCTCCAAGTCAAGGACAAGGTCCCTTTTTCCATTATTATCGAGTTTTCCCACTGTGTAATTCACGTCTGGAATTTTGAGAATTTCTGTAAAGAAAGGAATACATTTTGCACATCAAATCATTTATTGGTATTTAAGTCATAGACTGTTCACAATAGAAAATCCCTTGGAGAATGTTAGCATTGGAAGGGAGCTTGGAACATAGAATATCAAAGCCTGGAAGGACTTGTTCTAAGGAACATGGAATGTGGGAACTTGGAATGGAGGTTAGAACATAGAAAGCCAGCTGGGAGGGGCTCTAGAACTGTGAATGTTGGGGTGAGGATGGACAGTGTCAACTTCTTACCAGCAGGAATGCAAATGGACTTGCTCCAGTCACTCCACTGACCAGTGGGGGAGGCTCTTTTGTGACGGCGAAGCTGAATTTCATAGGCAACGGGGCCTTCTAGCTGGAGACTGCAGATTTCTAAAGAATGTCCAAGTGCCACAGGGGTTAGCTGGCTTGCTAGTGAGAAGGCCCTGCAGTTACCTAGCTAGTCCCTCTCCAGTCACCTCCCCAGGCTGACCCTGCTCCAGTCAAGCCCATCTTCTCAAAGTCCCACCCCTTCATTTCTCCCTCAAGCCAATCACTCCTCCTAAGTTTAACTGGCCTTTTGAACATAGCATTGGGCTTGGAGGCAGAAGACTTAAGGACCTGGGACCTGGGAAGTCACTTTATCTCTCTGGGTATCAGTATTCTCATCCTTACAGTGAATGGGATAGATGGTATCTAAGGTCCCTTCCTGTCCTAAATTTATGATCCTGTAAAATAGAAAGTCAGAGCTGGGAGGGCCCTTAGAACACAGGATGTCAGACCTGGCAGGGAACTTAGAACCCAGGATGTCAGAGCTGGGAGGGCCCTTAGACCTGCATAGGACCTTGACAAGACCTTAAAATAGAAAATGTTGCAGATGGCAGGGACTTCACAGACCTAGTCTAACCTCCCCTCTCTGTAGATGGTGAAATTGAGACCCAGAGGGGTTAAATGCCTTGCCCTGAGTCACACAAGTAAATTATTGGGAGAATTGAAACTAGAACCCAGAACTACCTCCAAGGAAAGGGCTATTTTCAACATGTTGCTGTTGTTTGTCCTTTGGTATTGAAGAGGACCGTGACATCAGGAAAGTAATACCGTGATATGCAAGTGAATTGGATTTAAGTGAGAAAGGGCTGTGCAAGGTCACCAGTCTCATTTTTTCCTCCGGAGTCATATTGGTCCAATGGCAAGATATTGATCAGGACCATTGGAGATGGTTCAGGATGTAGTGGGAAACCTTAACCTTTTCAAGCTAAAGTCTTTAACAGGTCTTAGTTTGACTGAGGCAATGCCCATTCAATGATTAAGGCTTCATAAGAAATAAGGCAGAGAATGGCCTTTATACCGAATCAATAGACGGTTCTCCTGTATTGCCTCCTTTTGGACAAATGTGTATTGATTGAGCACTTGCTATGGAGGAGGGCTATATTTCCCCACTAGGACTGTGGAAGCTGCAGCTCCCATGTTCTCACCAAAATCTGAGTTCATCTGGGCTCCACAGTCTCCCTGGAATGAGATAATGTTGATCATTAGCATTGTGGTGCTGGAAAAGTCACACAGACACACAGACAGCAGGGTAAGAGATGTTCAAAGTGACTGGAGAAGTGGTCTTTGACCTGACAAGTGGTGTCCCCTTAGAACTGACCTACCTACCAAGAGGTGACTTTTGTCATCATGAGCAACTCCCAGTGTGGAAGTCCCCTTCACACAGATCACAGCCATCAGTGGCTTACAAAAGAATTCCTAGAGTCACCTGGGATAAATGAAGTTTAAATAACACATTCAGGGCAGGTTGGTACACAGTGGATGGAACTCTGGGCCTGCAGTTGGGAACACTCATCTACACGAGTTCAAATCCAGCCTCTGACACTTACTAGCTGTGTGACCCTGAGCAAGTCATTTAACCTTGTTTGCCTCAGTTTCCTCCTCTGTAAAATGAGCTGGAGAAGGAAATGGTGAAGCACTCCAGTATCTTTACCAAGAAACCCCCCAGTGGGGTCACAAAGAGTTAGAGACAACTGAAATGACTGACCAATAACAATACATTCGCATGAAGCCGACAAATGCCATAGACCAAATGTGGGTCCACCTCTTCTGGTCTAAACCCATTATTTTATCCATTACAATATGCTGATTTATTATAATGTATTGATTATGTAACTCTATCAGATGGGGAACGGTGTCCTGGTTTTGGAGTCAAGGGGCCTGAGCTGGCTTTGGGCGAGTTACTTGCTGCCCCTTTCTTGGCCTCAAGTTCTTCCCATATAAAACTGGGGTGAAAAAGCCCTTAGAACACAGTGTGTCAGAGCTGGGAGGGCCCTTAGAGCCCAGAATGTCAGGGCTGGGAGGGCCCTTAGAACCCAGGATGTCAGAGCTTGGAGGGCCCTTAGAACCCAGGATGTCAGAACTGAGAAGTCTGTGCTAGGAGGAACCTCAGAAGCCACTTAGTGCAACCCCTTCATTTTGCAAATAGGGAAACTGAGGCCTAGAGCAGGGCAAGTATTTGCCCAAGATCCCCCAGTTGGGCTGTGGCCAAGTAGTCTCCTGACTCCCAAACCAGGTTTCTTTCCTCTCCACTCCACCAGGGAGTACAAGATGATTCCCCTGGGGCCTGCTCACCCTTTGGGATTGACTGCTCTCTCCCTAGTAACTGTCCCTGAAGATCTCGCTCCTGATGTGGGCCTGGCTCACCTGCTCCCATGCTCCATTCCACGTCCGGTAACGATATTCAGCTATAGCATCTTTTTGCTCTTCAGGGGTCCTCCATTCTATCCTGAGTTGGCCATGGAGCTTGGAGATAGTCATCTCTCCAGCGGGAGGGTCAAACTTAACTGAAATCACAATCACATGAAGTAGCCTGACTCAGTGGCCCTAAATACACAGTGCTCAAAAGGAAAGAGGAAAAGGGACAGGGGGAGACGGAACATTTCCCCAAAGCACAATGGCATAGTCTACCCTTCCTTCTGCACCTCACCAGCTATCCCAGCCACATTTCACACGTGGCATCTACCCAGCTTATTTCATTCATCATTACTTCCTTTCCCCGCAAACAAAGCTCTTAGGTGACTAGACCCTGGAAACCATATCATTGGCTGCTGCTTTGTGAGACACTCCATCGGATGCTTGCCATTGGAAGCAGCTGTCAGCTCACTTCAAAATCCCCTTGTCTCCAGAGTCAGTCTTCCATTTTTCTATGGTTTCTGCCTCCTAACCATGGCCTCGGCTTGGGCTACAGCTCTGTCTTTATCTCTAAATGCTACTTAAAATCCTATGATTCTTAGACTCAAAGGGATCTCAGAGGCCATCTAGTTTAATGGATGTCTGAAGGAAGAATTCTTTCACTAGTACCTGGAAAAAAAATAGCCAGGGACAGGGTTGGGGGGGACCTCTGGGATCAGGACCCATCAAAGCAGACACAAATCACAACTTGCAAAGAAAACAAAAACTCCACAGATACTTACAGGCCCCATGGAGCATCAGGGTGATTTTTGGGGACACTGCTGTCCTGTTTCCAACTCGGGACTCCACCCAAAATGTGACATTCTCCAGGATGGGCACCTCATCTTGTTCAGTAAACTGGACTTGGTTGGCAGTTCCTGCTTCCAGGTAGCAACAACTCCCGTTTCTACGGCTCAAGAGGAGAGAGAAGTTTTTCGTCACACAGCTGTAATCCCCGTATGATACCTCGAGACCTGAGGAGCTCTGAAACTCCCAAAGGGTCACCCATGCTCAATGGGGCCAGGTAGAGGGAACAAACTGTCTGGGAAGGCCATTCAAGACCATCTGAGTATACAGTCCATATAAGGGATTTAGGATAAGGGTCATCACATGGTACAATCAACCCACTAATAACATAGAGCTCACTTTAAGCATTGACTGGGGGTGTCTCAACAAAGAGCTCAGAGCTGATTGTTCAATCTTCAGGGCAAGTATTCACACCTCTGAAATTATCAAATACTACAAATCATGACTTGATTTATTGTTTTGTTGATTGTCTAGATTTAAGAACGTGATGGATAAAATGTTAATGGGCATTAAACTTAAAAGTGTGTCCTAATTTTTTTTTTTTGGAGAGTAGGTTGTTAAACATTCATTAAACACAGCAAATCCCTCTGCAAATCCCTTCTAAATAAATTCCAAGGCAACCAATATTCCTGAGACAGGATATAGATATACCTGCTTGATAAAGTATAGGGAGTGCTAAACTTGGAATTATAAAATCTAAGTTTGAATCATAACTGCCACTTGGAAGCCATCTGACCTTGAGCAAGGTATTTCTGGGACTCAGTTTCCTCCCAGAGGGGTTAGGCTGGATGACCTCTGAGGTCCTTCCAAGATCTAGACCACAGATTCCTAACCTTTTCCATCACCCATACTCTGACTTTCATGATTCAGCACCCTTCCTTTACACCTCACTCAATATGAAATGAAATGAATTCTAAAGATGACTGTGATGAGGCACATAAAAATAAAATAAGGAAATTAATTTTCCATAAAGAAAAGTAAAAATTGGACAAAAGTCTCCAAGAGCCAATGAAAAATTTTACATCTGCATTGACTGGATAGTAATTCCAAAAAGCCAAATTAAAATTGTCCCTATATCCCCTTTCACAAACCTAGGATGTTTATGTGCCAGAACAGGAACCCCCCAACTAGATTTCTTTTTAGATACATTTTGAACTATGATTGACATTCTTTTTATTCTTGTTGTTTTTGTTGCTTTTTTTTGGAGGGGGGGAAGGTAGAGCATTTGGGATTAAGTGACTTGCCCAAGGTCACACAGATGAGGGTTTTTTTTTGGTGTATGTGTTAAGTTTCTGAGGCCAGATTTGAACTCAGGTCCTCCTGACTCCAAGACTGGAGCTCTATTCACTGTGTCACCTAGCTGCCCCTTTGATCTACATTCTAAGGTCCCTCCCAAACCTGATACTGTTCCGGATCAGCTTTGACACCCTATGTGCTTGGTTTTTTCCAGGTCTGATATTCTGTGTTTTACGTGCGAAAGACTTTTCTGCCTTTGATATTTTTTGTTCTATGTTCTTTGGTCCCTTCTCATTCTGCATGTTCCAAGGTCTCTGTTCTATGTGCTAAGATAGATCTTTTTATCAGTAGAAACTGTTGTTTGGTCTTTTTCAGTTGCATCCTATTCTTCGTGACCCCATTGGGGATTTTCTTGACAAAAATATTAGGGTGGTTTGTGCCATTTCCTTTTCCAGTTCATTTTATAGATGAGGAAACTAGAGCAAAGGGGGTAAATTGACTTGCCCAGGGTTGGTAAGTGTCTTGGACTAGAAAATAATCAGTATTTCTCAATGTGTGTTTTCAACAACCCAGAAAACCACAGAACAGAAGAGTCAAAGCTGGGAGGCCTTAGAACACAAAATGTCAGAGCTGGGAGAGTCCTTAGCACACAGGGTATCAGAGGTGGGAGGGGCCTTAGGACACAGAAGGTCAGAGGTGGGAGGGGCCTTAGGACATAGAACATCAGAACTAGGACATTGAACATCAGAGCTAAACATCTAATTCAGTTGTCCTCAGCCTGGAGTCTATGAACTCACAAGGAATCTGCAGAGAGATTTCAGGGGTCTAACTTGTATAGGAAAAAAAAAATCAAATCTTTATTTTCATTAATCTCTAATAAAATTTAGCATATCCTTTAATTAAATGAGGGCAATAAATATTAGTCCAGAAGGGGTCCATAGGTTTTTCCAGGCGCAACAAACATGAAGAACCCTGATCTAATCCAACCTGAAGATTTTAGTGATAGGGAAACTACAGCCTAGGGAGGGGAAGGGGCTCAATTACAGGGACCTTTCTTATATTTTTTGCAATGGGTTTTGTAACAAAGCGGCTGAGGGAATGCTGACTAGAGGACTAGAACAGTTAAAATCAATCTTTTGGGGCTTCCTTTATGGGTTCTTTATCTGGGGTTCAGCAACTTGTAAAAAATTATCTCAATAACTGTATTTCAATAAAATCGGTTTCCTTTGTAACCCTATATATTTGAGAATATCATTCTAGGTGGGCGTGATGGTTCACACCTGTAATGCCCAATATGGAGAATTGCTTGAGCTTAGGAGTTCTGAGCTTCAATAGAGCTAAACTGATTGGCTGCCCACACTAAGTCCTGAACCAATACAGTGAATCCTCAGAATGAAGGGATGGGGAGAACAGTGGTCTGCCTAAGGAGAGACTAATTGGCCCAGATAAAAAAAAATGAAACAGTCCAACGGTTGTGCCTATTGTACTGGGGGTCAAGGTAACTCTTGGACTTCCAGAATAGAAGAGATAGAGATATTAGAAAAACCAAATAAAAAACAATGTTCGGAGAAGTCCTTCATAGACCAAAGGGGTCCATGGAAGTTTCAGAACCCCTGAGGGGAGTATTGAGCCAGGATCACTGTGATTTGTGGGGGCTGGGTCCCTAATGGTCCTCTCATTCTCTCTGCCATTGGGAAGCACAGGTAGAGATAAACTTCTCAAGCATTCTACTTACCAGCATCGAAGGAAGTGGGTGACATGGCTGGGGTCTCCATCATATTGCCAAGAACACTTGAAGACCTTTGGGAAGATCTGGTAACAAAGTAGTTCCCTTGGACCTTCCACTGAGCCTGAAAAAGACCGTAAGAAACCTATGTCCATAAGGTAAGACCTTAAAACAAAGAAAAAGAACTGGCCAACCTATAATGGTGCCATTTCCAGCCTCCCTAGGATGCACTTTCTCCTCATCTTGAAGGGAAGGAAATGAGCATCTAAGGAAGTGTGGACTATTTGTTAAGCACAATGCTAAGCAGTTTATAAATATTATTTTGTTTGGTAATTTACTAATAATTGTTGGGGAGGCAGGTACTATTATTATTTCCATTTTACAGTTGAAGAAATTGAAGCAGACTAACATTACATGACTCACCCAGGGTCATACTGTCAGTAAGTATCTGAAGCTAGATTTGAACTCAGGTCTTCCTCCCTCCTGACCCAGTGCTTTTATCCACTGCACCACCTAGCTGCCCCTTAGAATTCTTAGATTCCTTCCTTCAAAGGTCATTTCACTGCTGCCTCCTTCACGAAGCCTTTCCTGATTTCCCTGGTTGCATCTTCTTTCTCCAGACAGCATGAGTTTAAACTGTTGAGTGCAAGCTTCTGGATGCCACACACAGAAGCTGGAAATAGCCTAAGAATTTGCATAGTGAGTACCCTCTGTTGACCGGAGAAGATACTGCAGTCTTTTGGGAAGCTAGAGAGCTGGTGAACAACCCAAGTATTACACTTCATGAATGGATAATTAATACAGGGTCCAGCTGTCATCTGGTATGCTTAAGAAAAGTGGAACGAGGGGCAGGTAGGTGGCATGGTGAATAGAGCATTGGCCCTAGAGTCAGGAGGATCTGAGTTCAAATCCAGATTCAGACACTTAACACTTTCTAGCTGTGTGACCTTGGGTAAGTCACTTAACCTCAGTTGCCCTACCTTCCTCCCTCCAAAAAAAAAAAAAGTGGAACATGAAATTATTTGGACTGCTGCCACACAGAGTGCTCCAAGGATGGTGATGTGGTGGAACTAGCTCAGATTGGCTCTTAAGAGTAGATTGTTAAATTTTCAGGGTGTGCATCTACCCCTTGAAATCATCAGATGTTACAAAATCAGGGCTTAATTTATTGCTTCATTGATTGTCTTAAGAAAACAATGGAGAAACATTAATAATGCAGATCAATATGTCCTGTATAGATCATCCCCACCCTTCACCCCAGAGAACTGATTGTCAAGCATTTCACAACCAGCATATTCTTACCCAAGCATCACATGTCAGACAACCCTAATAACTGAGTTACATCCATCCCAGGAATATTGTGAGCACCATAGGAGCTGTGAAGTGCTTTGTTAACATGAAGGTATAGTAGAAAGGTGAGGTTTTCTTATAAGATTGTGGGTTTGGTTCCATCCCTTTCCATACCTGAGCTTCTTTCCGAGAAGGGCAGCTCCTGGTAACAGCACTCCCCACCTTTGCATGCCCCACCTGTATTAGAAGAGACAAGAGTCATTTAGTGGCAGGGAAGGGATCCAGGGTCACTAAATGCAAGGCTTGGGGCTCCAAGCTCGGGGGAGAGAGATAAGGGTCATTATGAAGAATTGCCTTCCTACCTTTCTAAGAGTTGGGAGCCCCATGTTGCCACCACAGACACTAGAGATCCCAAAACCTGACGCCTTTTCCTTAATTAATGGTTTATGTTTATATGGGCTCTTCCAAATTTCCAACACACTTTATATACATTACCTCATTTGAACATCACCACAATCCTGGGATGGAGATACTGTGTATTTTTCTTCCCATTTTTCAGATAAGGAAGCTGAGGCTAGAGGCATTGTAGCGGGCAAAGTAGCATAGAGGATAGGGCCTTGCGCTTGGAGTTCAGAAGATGTGGGTTCAGATTAAATTCAAATTTGAATGCTGGCTAATCTAATCCTGCCTCATACATTTACTAGCTGCAGGACCCTGGACAAGTCACTACATCTCTCTGTGCTTCGGTCTACTCCTCTGTAAAATGAGGGGACTGGACTAAAGGGTTTCTGAGGTCCCCTTCAGCTCAAAATCTATGAGTCTGTGACCTGCTAATGGTCCTGCAGTAAGTGTCCAAAATGGGGTTGAAACCTTGGTCCTTCTTGACTCCATGTTCCATACTTTTAAAAAACATTTATTTATTTATTTACTTTTAGTTTACAACATTCAGTTCCACAATCCCTTGAGTTTCAAATTTTTTCCCCCTCCTTCTCCTCCCCTCTCCCCACCCATAGCAGCATGCAGTCAATAATAGGATCTACAAATACCTTCACACTAAGCATTAGTCAAGTTGCAAAGAAGAATTATAATCAGTGGAATGAACAATGAGAAAGAAGGAACAAAATAAAACAAAAAAGATATTCTTTTTTAGGAGTGGGGAGGGGGTAATCTGGGTTAAGTGACTTGACCAGGGTCACACAGCTAGTAAGTGTCTAAGGCTGTATTTTAACTCAGGTCCTCCTGACTCCAGGGCTGGTACTCTAACTATTGTGATACCTAGCTGCTTCTGAAAAAATTCTTAGACATCTAAGAATTCTGCTGGATGCTATCCGAGTTCAGCTCCCTTCCAACTTTGAGATTCCTGTATACCCGATGGGTCCCCATGGGGCAGAGGCTGACTGGTCCCTGTAAATGCAGGGCTCAGAATGGCTAGCTGTGTGACCATGGGAAATAGCTTAGCTTCTCTCAACTTCAGTTTACTCAGCTGTAAAATAAGGTTGATAACAGCACCCCTGCTACCCACCAGAATGGAGCTGGAGGAAATCACGAGATAGTGCCCCCTGGGTCTGCTACAAATTTATGTGATACTCACCCTCGGCCGGGCTGTCTCTGCAGCAGAGCAATTCCTTTACATCTCCCCACCTAATTGATCCACTATGCCACTCAGCCACATAGGGCTTTAACCCTTCCAACCCTCCTCAGTCCCCCCAAGGCCCTTCCTCCCAGCTGAGGATCTGTCTCATACTTTACCCCAAAATCGAGGTCCTTCACTGAGGGCTCCCTCCTCCTCACCTCCTTCAGATGCCTTCTGCTACTATTTCTTCCTTCACCCCTTTCTATATGAAAAGCCCTCTCCATACACAAGTGGTCCCATTCTGTCTCATGTGCTCCCCCAGACTGCCCCTTTGGTCATCCCCCCTCTATCACTAATGTCCAATCTTTCCTCATTCATTGGCTACTTCTCCACTGCCTACATGTCTCATCCAAGCTCAAAAAAACCTTCATTTGATCTGTCCGTCTCCCCTAGCTTTCATCTCCCTTTTGTGTTGAAATGAGCAAACCAGCCACAATCCACTTCCTCTCTTCTCATTCTCTTCTAAACTCTCTGCAGTCTGACATCCCACCTCCTGATCCAGGTCAAACTGTCCTTTCCAAAGTTACCAGTGATCTCTAAATTGCCAAATTGAATGGTCTTTCCTCCATCCCTTTTGACTTCTCTGCAGCCAGTCCTTAGATAATAAAGCCTCTCTATGTTGTCCTGATTCTCCTAAATCTACTTTGCCAGCTCTTTGTCCAGGTCATGTCCACTAACCATGGGTGTACCCCATGGATAGAATGTTTTTCCTTCCATGTGTCTCTTTGTTCTTCTGTATCAAAAAGCATTCATTATAGGACACATCAGAGTATGAGTTGAGAGGGCACAATGAATACCCAGGCTCCTGATATTCCCTAGCTATGTGACCAGTTTCCTCAATGCAAAATGAGGAAGTTAGACTAAGTTCTATGTCCCAAAGTCCTTCCCATCTCAGTCTATGAACCTATTATTGTGTGCTCAATCCAAACTGAACAGCTCACCATTGCTCTCAAAGCTGCTGACAATTTTCCACCTTCTGGCTCTTTGCTCCTGCAGCTCCCTCTACTTGGAATGCCTTCTCCCCATTCTCTCCTTTGCTTACCAACACCCTCCCCTTTCTTCCAAGTCTCTATCCTGTTTCCTCTTTTCTTCCTCCATTCTCTTTCTCCCAGTGATCTCAAGGTGAGCTCCCAAGGCTTCAATGAGCATATTTCTGCTGATGATTTCCAGGTCTACTTATGCAGCCCTAACTGCCAGTCTCACATCTCCAGTTGCCTATTGGACATTTGGAACTGGATGTCCCCTAGACATCTTAAACTCAATATCCCTTCCTACTCCTCAATAAGTGTTGAGGGCACCACCATCCTCCCAGTCACCCAGGCTTTCTGCCTTGTTATTTGGCATCCTTGGTGTTCTCTTACCCTATATATCAAATCAGTTACCAACTCTTGTCATTTCTACCTGGACAACATCTTTGCTGATTGGTCTTCCTATCCCAAGGCTCCCCTCCATGCAGCTGGCACAAGGGTCAGGTCACCACCACATCTCTGCCACCCCTACCCTCCGCAAGCTCCAAAGGTTGCTTGTCACCTCCAGGATCAAATAGAGACTGGTTTTTAAAGCCCTTTCTGCCTTGGTCCCTTTCCCCTCTTCACTCTACTCTGAATACTCTTGGTGTTCCTGGCTGACATTGTGATTAGAATACTGTCCCTCCTCCCCTCCTGCCTTCCCCCATTGCCTTCAAGACTTAACTCAAGTAGCACATTCAGCACATTCTGCAAGAAGCTGGTCCCTGGTCCCTCTGGTTGCTGGGATCTTTTCTCCAAGATTTTTGTTGTCGTGATTCAGTCATTCCAGTTGTGTCTAAATCTTTGTGACCCCATTTGGTTTTTTTTCTTGCTTTTTGGAGGGGGGAAGGCAGGGCAATTGGGGTTAAGTGACTTGCCCAAGTGAAAGCCCACCCAGAAACCAATAAGTGTTAAGTGTCTGAGATCACATTTGTACTTGGGTCCTTCTGAGTCCACTCTCATGTATCTTGTACATGCATATCTTTTTAATACTCCCTCTTCTATGAGAATGTGAGCTCCTTACAGGCAGGGGCTGTCCTTTGCCTTTCCTTGTATGCCAGTGCTTAGTACAATGCCTGGTATGTAGTAGGGGCTTAATAAATGCTTTTTGGCCAGCTGACTGACTGACCTGACAAGGTCATTGTGAGAAAAGTGCTTGGCAAACCTTCAGCTCCAATGAATGTGGACTAAGTTCCTACTGTGTGCAGAGCACTGGGCTAAGTCCTCATGTTAAGTTTGGACAAGACATGACTTTCTGAAAGAAGTAACACTTGAGTCATACTTTGAAGGAAGATCAGTTTCTTATAAGGCAGAGATGAGGAGGGAATGCATTCCAGCTGTGCAAAGGTGTGGAGGTGGGAGATAGAATTTGTATATGGGGAACAGCACATGGACCAGTTTGACTGGAACCTCAAGAGGGTAAAATAAGACTAGGAAGGGTGGTGGTGGGGCCACATTGCAAAGGATTTAAAATACCAGGCTGTGATGGGAAATGCCTTCCTAGTCCAGCCTGATTGGTTCCTAAGCTCATTAGTATAGCTAAATGAATTCTGATCCCTGATTTCCCCCCTGGGGTTTCCTCAGTTCCTCCATTTGTCCATAAGGTCAAGCATCCTGAGCCCCCAGGTTTCTCTGGGTACTTGCAGTACACCCCGAGAGCCCACACATTCACATCCTGTTTCCTGTTGCAACTGACTTTCCTTGACCTCCCATAACAGCCCCCTCCCCCAATGCCTCCACATAGCACCAGGGCCCTAAGACATGGGTGGAGGTTCAGTGATATGTAACCGGAAACCTCTCTCCTGAGCCAGCCTCTTCCTGTCCGTCCTTTTCCCTTCTTCCTAAGAAAGGTAGGTCATCGAGGAATCAATCTATGCCCCAGATGTCCCTGCAGCAGACCTCACCCTGGAAGAGCAGCCACAAAGAATGCTTCAGCAAACCACTGCTCTGTCTCCCTGTCTTCTTGGTAGAAGTGGGCATGCCATGTTGCAGAGTATTAGATTCAAGTGACACCCCAGCCATTTTACAGATGACAAAACTGAGGCCCAGAGAGGTTAAGTGATTCACCCAGGGTCACACAGCTGGTGTCTAACACAGGATTTGAAGCTGGGTCTTTCTGGCCCTAAGACCAGTAACCTATCTGTTATACCATACCACACCGCACCGGGCCGTACCACACCATATCATCCATCCATCCCATCCCATCCCATCCCATCCCATCCCGTCCCATCCCATCCCATACCATATCATACTGCTTCTCAAAAGGCAAACTATCAGGAATTGGATGCAGAATCTGAGGCACTGGGAGTGACTTGCCCAGGGTCTCACAGTTAGCAAGTGAAAGAGTCTGGATTTGAATCCAAATTAATTGCTATGGTCACTGGAGATCATCTCCATTCTGGCATCTACCTGCCCCACAGCCTCAAAGGTGCCCTTCAGAAGAAACTTTTTTCTGGATAGTGCAGGGCTGAAAAATCCTTAGTCCCCTTTCCTTCTTATCTTTCCAGACTCCACAGACACCCTACCTTTAGACCTAGAATTGACTATGTCACTACTTTCTTTATATTTGCTGTATCCCTGAGAAATCCCAGTCCCAGCAAAAGCCCACCCAGAAACTGGAGCTCTGCTGTGGATTCGCTATGTAACCCTGGACAATCCCCTGTCTGGACCTCAGTTTCCCATTTGTAAAGTAAAAAAGTTGGACTCCCTGGTCTCAAAGGTCCCTTTCCACTCTCAAAACAGCTCTCAGATATAGATTTAAATTTAAAAGTCATTTCCCAAGCTAGAATGAAGTTCAGATTCTCGGTCCTGGAATGCAATGTCCTCCATAGACTGCCTCCAGATTATCTTTCCATCCAGATATCTCCTTGTTCTCCTATATCAAGAGATGTTCATTATAGGACACACCAGAGTAGGAGTTGAGAGGGCACAATAAATACCCATGTCTGTGACACCAGCTGCGTGACCTCAGCATAAAATGAGGGAGTTAGACTAAACTCTACAGTCCAAAGTCCTTCCCATCTCGGTCTATGAACCTGTTGTTGTATGCTTGATCCAAACTGAACAATTCACCATTGCTCTCAAACACGCTGGCAGTTTTCCCCTCACTGGCCCTTTGCTCATACAATTCCCTCTGCCTGGAATGCCTTCTCCCCATTTTCCCCTTTGCCTGTTGACACCCTCCCTTTTCATCCAAGTCCACCTCCTTCATAATGTTTTCTAGGGTCTCCCCTACCCCCCAAGCTTTTGGGAAAGGAAGCATCCTATCTTTTGTCTTTTCAGAATCAGGAAAATATTATACAGGTGTAACAACTATGTCCCCTCAATTGAACTTACCCCTTTGAGCCAAGACAGCAAATATGAGAAGTAACCAAGGCATCCTGTCCCTGTGGGACTCAAAAGCAAAGGCTGGAGTTGGTCCTTGAAGGCAGGGCCCCTGAGGTCAGCTTGATGAAGAGTTGTATCTCAGGCCAGCTGGAGGGGTGGCAGCCCCCCAGTAGCAGCCCCGCTGATCAGTTGTACTTCTGCAGAGAGGAACTGGGAGCTGGTGGGGCCCAACCCAAAAGCATGTTACAACGGTGCATGAGAGAGAATGAGGGTGAGAAGGCAGCACAAACATCCCTCCCTCTCTTAGTCAAAGTAAAACTGAAAGAAAGCATGTTACAGCAGCAGGCAGGAGGGCCCCACGCTACCCACCAGCTACGGGCAAAGCCGCAGGGCCACTACACGCTGAGCGATCTGGAGCACTGAGGGCCGAGGCATCAACGGCAGGCTGGTTCTGATCGGCCCCCAAGTCACCAGCCTGCTGAAGTCGCTGAGAGTGATGCCTGCTAAGACAAGCTAGAGATTTCCAAGGAAGGAAGCAAGCCTTGGTTAAATACCTACTATGTGTCAGGCATTATGCTAAGGCACTTAACAAATATTATCTCATTTGACCCTCATCACAACCCTCAGAGATGAGTACTATTATGGTTCCCAGTTTTACAGTTGAGAAAACTGAGGCAAACATAAGTAAGGTGACATATCCAGGGTCATACAGCTAGTAAGTGCCTGAGACAGGAGTTGAACTCAGGTTTTCCAGATTTGATGCACTCTATGCACTGTGCCACCTAACTGGTGGGGAAGCCCTAAAAAGAAGATTCTATAACCCAGGGAACTATCGTGGCTGGGTACAGGACAGTTGCAAAAAGAACCCTGGAGTCTTGAATTTGAGTCTTGGTTTGGGAACTTACTGGACTTTATCAAGTTATTCCTCTTTCTGGGTCTCAGTTTCCCCTGACGTAAAATATAGAATCTGATTTTTATAATGACAAAGAACCAGAAACTAAGGGAAGGGCCATGAATCGGTGAATGGCTAAATCAATTATGATATATGAAGGCAATGGAATATTAGTGTGCTGAAAGAATGATGAAAGCGACGGTCTCAAAGAAACCTGGCAAGGCAGGGGGGAGTGAGCAAAACCAGGAGAGCAACCTATATAACAAGACTAATCAGTTTGGAAAGTCCTAAGAACTTGGATCAATGCAATGACCAGCGATGACTCCAGAGGACCCATGGGGAAGGATGCTCCTGGAAAGGAAGTGATAGCCAAAAGGCAGAACGAGACAGACGTGGGGGGCATGGCCAGGGCAGGGATTTATTCTGCTTGCTTATTTGTCACAGGGGATTTATTTTTCTTTCTTTTTTTCCTTCCTTCCTTCTTTCTTTCTTTCTTT
>CM053594.1:44252604-44283958 GCA_028646575.1 Pseudocheirus occidentalis
TGTATAGAGCAGCGTGCTGGTAAATGGTGTTTCATACAGACTGTATACAGCAGCGTGCTGGTAAATGGTGTTTCATACAGACTGTATACAGCAGCGTGCTGGTAAATACTGCTTCATATAGACCTGTATACAGCAACGTGCTGGTAAATGGTGTTTCATACAGACTGTATACAGCAGTATGCTGGTAAATGCTGTATCATACAGACTGTATACAGCAGTATGCTGGCAAATGCTATTTCATATAGACTGTGTACAGTAGTGTGGTGGTAAATGGTGCTTCATATAGACCTGTATACAGCCGTGTGCTGGTAAATATTTAACAACCAGCTCTCAGGGAAAAGAAACAGTTGAAGGGCCTACTTTTAAATTTCATCTGAATTATCAAGAAACAATAAAACAAATTTGCTCACTGTGGAGATACAAAAGCTCACAATGAAAACTGAACCATCCACTCCAGTTTCAAGTGGCTCTGGCAGGTCCGTGTGTGTATGTGGTCTGTCTCAATAGAATGGAGGTTCCTTGAAAGCAGGTTCTTTCTCTTTTTTCTTTATATCCTCAGATCCCAGCACATGCACAGCATACAGCAGGTAACTAATAAATGCTTGTTGCTTGACTGACTGAAATGCTAAGATTCAATTTCTTTGATTCCAAACCCCAAGACTTTTTCAGCTGCACTAAAGACAGTGACAGAGGCAGGCACCTGGATGTTTTTTGCATTTCTTTGTTTCTCTATGATTAGCACATGCTGGCCCACTGACTGACCTTATAGCCTCGGACAAGTCTAAAAGCCCAGGGGCAAGAAATGCTCTTTGAACTGACTGAAGAAGGGTAGGAACAGAAGCCCTCAGATTCTGGGATTCTGTCCTTGCTAGCTCTAAAGCCTCTAATTGTGTTGCGATTATTTGAGAGAGCAGTCACATCCAGCTGGTGGGGTCTGGGGACGCTTCCAGGAGAAGGTAGCTTTGGAACCAGGCCTGAAAGGATGAGGAAGCCTTTGACAGGTGGAGATGGGAGGGAGGTAGGGAGGAAGAGGAAGGTCATTCCAGGTGAGAAAACAGCTTGTATCCTATAGGAATTCCCCCATCTTGCTAGGGCCCCACTCCCTGCTCTTCCACGATTTCCCCCACGGGGACAAGACACATGGTTTACGGGGGAAGGAGGTGTTCCCACCACCTTCTCCCCCACACCCCAGGGCCCCAGAGGGTGCTTAGTGGGCTGGGTGCCGGGCTGGGGGTGGGCTGCTGGATTGGGAACATAGTTATTTTTGCCTCCAGGGTTGGCTTGGTGGGCCCAGGGAGGTTCAGGGCTGCCCACATCCCAGCCTTCCTGGCAACATCCAGGGAGGCAACAGGCGTTTGCCATGGAAACGGATGACGTCAAAGATCTCCAGTCACTGGCAGAGAGACAAAAGATCAGCTTTCCCTTTGAAACCAAACACAGGTGGGGGTGGGGGTGGGGATGAGAGTGTGTGTATGTGTATGGGGGGGGGAATCTCTGAAGACTCCCTCTACTAGAAGAAGGGAACTGGGGGCCTGTGGCCTGAAGAAGAGAGTATCTGGGGGGAGAAGAAGAGTGTCCTTCATACTTAGCTAATTAGATCTTCGGCGAATTATTAAGATAGGCAGTGTCCTGGACAAAGGCCAGGACTGTCCCCCTGTACTCTGCCCTGGTGAGACAACATGGAGAAGACTCAGTTCAGTTTGGGGACCCCGGCTTTAGCAAGGACATGAGCAAACAGGTGCATGTCCAAAGGAGATCAAACATGATGGTAAGGGACATGAAGGGTCCAAGGCTTAGCTGAAGGACTCCAGAGAAGATAAGACAAGGGGAGGACAGGTTCCTTACTACCTGTCTTCAAGTATTTGAAAAGCTATGGCATGGGAGAAAGATCAGGCTGATTCTGTTTGGTCCCTGAGGTCAGAAATGGGGGTAAATTTCAGCTCAGGGTAAGAAAAAGAATTGTGCCAAAGTGAAAAGAGCTACCTTCTTATCCAGTGGGCACCTTCTTTTATAGGAGGCATTCAAGGAAAACCTGAATGGACCCTGGTCAGGGATTGTACAGTCAATCCCTGCTGAGGCCCAGGTTGGACCAGATGTCTTTTGAGATCCTTGACAACTCTGGCATATCTAAAATTCTGTAATCCACAAACAAACAACAAATAGTCCAAGAAGTCAATAAACTCCAATGACTCCCTACTTCTACTAGCATCAAATGCAATTACAAATGCATTTCTACTAAGACCAAACTCCTCTGTTTGACATCTAAAGCTCTTCACACATTGGTTCCTAACTATAGTTTCTGTCCATCACATATTCTACAGTCCAGCCAAAGGGGCCTTCTTACCAATCCTCCCTACATGGCATTCAATCCCCAACATTGTGTTGTTTCCCATAGCTGGAATGGTCTCCTTCCTCACCCGGGCCTCTTAGAATCCCAAATCTCCTTCAAAGCTCAGTTCAGGGGCGGCTAGCCCTGGAGTCAGGAGGACCTGAGTTCAAATCCAGCCTCGGACACTTGATACTAGCTGTGTGACCTTGGACAAGTCACTTTAACCCAATTGTCCTGCCTTCCCCCTTACAAAAGCAAAAAAACAAAAACAAAACTCAGCTCAGATGCCTAGAGGAGGCCTTTTCAGATACCATAAGTTAGTGACTCCTCTAAATCACCTCATATTTATTTTGTAGATATTTATAAATGTACATGGTGTTTTTCCCAAAAGAAGAATGTAAGCTCCCTGAGGGCAGGGACTATTTCTTCTTGTGCTCCCCCTTCCCCTTAAAATAACAATCCTGTAGAGATCTGATAATGCCTCCTCTGCTCCAAAGTCCTCAGAAGCTCTCTAGGGCAGACAGTTAAGTTCACGCTTTTGGGGGCACTCTAGAATAGGACCTGACACATAGTAGGCGTTTCATAAATGCTTGTTTTCACAGACTGACCTTTTCTTTGTCTCCAGTAGGCAAAACTTGTAGGTATGTGACCCTGGGTAACTCATTTAAATGATTTGCCCCTCAGTTTCTGTCTCCAACTAGGCATTTCCAAGGTTTTCCTAAAATAAATCTATTTAAAAAATAAAGATAACAAAACCCATACTTCCTACTTCAATGACGGTGAGGTGAATGCTTTGTAAATCTTGAATTGCTAGAGGAATAGGAACTATAATTATAATGAGGAGTGCTGGGGGAAGAAAAGTCACCAGAAGACAGATTTCAGCTCCAATATAGGGAAAACAGTCAGAGCAGGAGAACAATCGAATGAACTGACCCAGGAGGGAGTGAGCTCCCTGTCACAGGGGATGTTAAGGCAGGGAATAGAGATCTCCCCATTGGGAATACTGCAGAGGCAATTTCTGAATTTAAATTGATAGAACAGTAGAGGCTTCTTCTAGTTCTCCTTAATTTTTAACTAATGGGGCCTGAATTAATGAAGTTTTGCAGTTTACAAATTAGCTACCTTCTTTGGATTGGCTCCCTCTCCTCCCCTTCTATTTGAAAATGGACAAGACTGTATTTGAGAAGTGAATTTAAGCCAGGGCCATGTATTGTAGGACAAAGATGTTGTTATCTCCAGCTTCTCCAGCTGTTTCATCAGGATGAGTATTTCCCTCAGTCTTCACCGAGGCACTTCCAAGCTCTACCTTCTTTCTTTGTATATGGTTTTTCTAAGTGGCAATAGCCAAAATATCTCTCCACTGGTAGGCAACCTGGTAATGAGCCTTTCTGATCCCAGCTAAGCTGATCCTCTGACCACGGACCTTGAAGGTTCCAGAATCCAGTTACCCCTGCACTGATATGGGGTTATCTAGGGGAGGGAGAAAAGCTATCTCACAGACTGTAGACTTGGAACTTGAAGGGACTGATCCCTTTGAACTATTTGGAAGTGGTTATCTTATTCTGCATACGAGTTAACAGAGGCCCAGAGGAAGGTCGAACAGGAAATAAAATATAAGTATTCCCCTTTTACAGATGAGGAAACTAAGATTGGGGGCAGATGGAAAGGGGAAGGGGGAGAGGGGAGAGAGAGAGTTCAAGATATCCTGACTCCTTCCCCAAGTTTCTGCCACACTGACACATATACAAGCTTAGGAAGCCCACTTTTCAAGGAGGTGGAAAAGAGGAAGGTGGAATCAGATCTAGTGCTGGAAGGGACCTTAGAAGCCATCTCAGCATCTTAAAGATTGATCCTAGATTGATTGATTGATTAGTGCCTTCCTTTGATCCTAGATAGATTCCTAAAGATTAGAAAACTTGGTGATGCCCAAGATCACCCAAGTGACAGAGCTGACCTGGAGCTCCAGGAGGTCGGAGTTCAGGACTCTTCTCACTGCATCCCACCTCCTCCCCATCACAATCCATCTGGTCTATGTTTTCCCCAAACGCAAACTATGGATGACAGGAGTGATTCTCTCTTTGCAGGAGGCCCTGGCTAGGGCAGGAAGGGGAAGCAGAGCACAGGGGAAACTTGGAGGGGGAACGACTCTGTCCGCTCTAGCGAAAGAGAAAATAGGCCTGTTTATTTTCCTAAACCCTTTCCCCGTCTCAGCAGGCTCCTAGGCACGTCACTAATAGGACCCCTACTCTAAGGGCAGAAACTGATGGAGTACGGAGCGCAGAGCGCGTATCCCAGGGCCAGCATCTGCCTACGCTTCCTGATCTGCCCTACCCCGATTGGCCAAGTTACCCGGCCCTATTGTTGGACTGGCCAGTAAGAAGGGAGCTCGCGCTTTGCCAGGGGAGTTTTATGAATTGACCTGGTCTGACCAGCTCCAGCCTTTATACAGGTGCCTCAAGGAGTCCTGATTGGCTGGGACTCAAGCAACGCTCAATATGATTGGTAGAGACTCAGGGGCTTACTGTGCCCCAAGGGAAGAGGTCCAAAGTCATTCCACAGTAAACAAACACACGTGTCAGCCCTCGGAAATGGAGAAGTCCTCATTACCGTAAAGGCCCTAAGAGCTTGGCACACGGGGATCTGGGGCGGGGCAGAAAAACTTGCCTCTGGCACCCCGGTCCACTCGAGCAGGCGCGTGTACACCTCGAAACAAAGCACGAAGTACACGTCGGAACACAAACTGTGCACACGCAGAGACTCCAACACACAGGACAGCCTCTCAATTACTGTCAGTCAGGCAAAAGACATTGATGAAAAGCCTCCTGTGTGCCTGGCAATGTGCTGAGCACCAGAGATACAAAGAAAGGCGACATATCAGAGGCAACATCAAAAAAACTCAGTCCGTATTCTCAAAGAGCTCACAGTCTAATGGGGGGGGCGGCGGCAAATTGCAGACAATTGTATACAACATGCTATAGGAACGATAAATTGGAGATAGCCTCAAAGGAAGGCACTAATCAATCAATATTTATTAAGTACATATTATGTACCTCTTACTGGTTGTGTGACCCTGGGCAAGTCCTTTAACCCTGTCTGCCTACCTGTCATCTGTAAAACAAGCTGGAGGAGAAAATGGCAAATTAATTCCATTCTCTTTGCCAAGAAAGCCCTAAATGGTGTCATCAA
This sequence comes from Pseudocheirus occidentalis, assembly GCA_028646575.1. Lineage (NCBI taxonomy): Eukaryota > Metazoa > Chordata > Mammalia > Diprotodontia > Pseudocheiridae > Pseudocheirus > Pseudocheirus occidentalis. The sequence continues at coordinate 44,258,120 of CM053594.1, forward strand.
GAGTTGGACAGGACTGAACAAAAACTATATAATGGGCACTGTGCTAAGAGCTGGGATGGGGGAGAGAAAGCTGCCAAAGACAGTCCCTGCCCCCAAGGAGCACACACAGTCTAATGGGGGAGACAACCTGAAACAAATCCACACAACGAAAGCTAAAGACAAGATATTAGTAAACGGTTAACAGTGAGAAAGCACTAGAATTAAGGTGGGATCTGAGCTGATACTTAGAGGAAGTCAGGAAGCTTAGTGGTCAGAGTGGAGAACCAGGAGCATGGAAGGCATGGGAGACAGCCAGAGAGAATGCCCAGGTCTGAGAGATGGAGGGTCTTGTTCAGGGAACAGGCCTGCATCACAGGATTGAAGAGAGCCGGTGGAGATATAAGACATAAAGAGACTGCAGAGGTAGGAGGGGCCAGGTTACTAAAAAGGATCAGGAAAGATTTCCTGCAGAAGGTGGGATTTTAGCTGAACCTCAGTCCTTTGTCTCTAGCCTTTCCCTTCCTGTCCCTGTTCCCATCCCCCCTCCTCCCAGATCTAATCAGTTTTCTAGTCTTGTTCATCCACATATCTCACACTTCCACCCACTCAGCCACCAGCCTGGGTCTGGCCCTCCTTACCACTGGCCTGGAGGATTGCAATAGCCTGCCAGCTGTCTCCTTGTTTTCAGTCTCTTCCTCTTCCAATCAATCCTCCACACTGGCAAAAGAATCTCCCTAAGTCAGATACAGGTCTAACCGGGTCACTCCCCAGCTCAGAAATTGCCTCTAAGAAAAATAAAAATTTCTCAGCTTGGAATAACACTTCCTGCCTCCCCCATCACCAAAGAGGTTCAAATGGATTTGGAGTCTGAAGACCTGACTTTAAAGCCCAGATTTGCCTTCCTAGCTGTGTGACTTTGGGCAAGTCATTTTATCCCTGTGGCCTCAGTGTCCTCATCTATAAAATGGGGAGACTGGGCCAAATGACTTTTAAGAGTCCTTCCAGCTCTGGTGCTATGATCTCTTGCTCCTACCTCTCCAGGTTTATTCCAATTTACTCCAATTCATTCATCTGACAAGCATTTATTAAATGTTTACTGTATGCAAGGCACTAGGCTAAGGATGCAGAGACTAAAATAATGCCCTCTTTACCTTAGAGGGCTTACATTCTATTTGGGGTAAGGTTAGACACATAATAGCACATACACAGATAATTATATGCAAAATATCTACAAAGTAATGTGGAGTGGGGGCCAGCTAAGGATTCTGGGGGGCAGAGGTAAGGAAGCAAGGGCATTCTGGGAATGGAGGAAAAGCCTTGCAAAGACACGGAGATGGGAGATGGACTACAGGAAACAAAAAGCAAGCCAGCTTAGCTGGAACACCAAGTTCATGGAAGCATGACGGGGACTCTCCGTTCCAGCCAAACTGGCCTGCTCTGCTTCCCAAACTCAACATACTGTCTCCCGCCTCCATGCATTCTACACAAGCTGTTCCCCACTCCTGGAATGGGTTCCCTTCCTCCTCTCTGCCTTTCTAAATCCTTTTCTTCCTTCAAGGAAGGTCTAGCTCAGGTCAGTCCCTTTGTGAAGTTTCCCCCCAGCCTCCCCACAATCTAAAGCTTCCCCTCCCTATTCACATTTCCCCAGAATACTTTGTCTCGATTTCTCTTTTGTCCCATCACACCCAAGTATGATATCATACTTATCTGTGAACATGTCTGATCTGCCCAGCAGAATTTGCAGGAATTGTTTACTCTGGGTCCCTAGCACACAGAATGCACTTAATAGAGATATTTAGTGAATTAAAATTCACACACAAAACACAGAGGTGCAGAGGAATAGAACTTACAGGCTGAAACTCATTAGGTCAAGTCAATAAGCATTTCTTAATGCTGTGCTAGCCAGAGCTGACTTTAAGGATACAGAAAAAGACAAAAAAAAAATCATCTCTGATCTGGAGTTTACAATCTAATGGGGCCAGGGAGGAGAAGACAGATAAACACCCAGGTAGGAAAAGAAGACAGGATAAACTGGAAATAACCAACAGAGGGAAGGCACTAGCTAGCATGGAGCAGGCTGGGAAAGGCTTCTTGCAAAGGGTGGGATTTCAGCTGGGACCTGAAGGAAGCCAGGAGGCGGAGATGAGGAGGCAAGGCATTTCAGGAACAGGGGGACAGCCATCTGTTGTTTGTCATCTTTGTCTTGGGCGACAGTTTCAGTGCTGCCTACTAAGACATCTCAGGTTCAGAGAACTGAGACCCAGGAGATGTTGTGACTTGCTCTGGATCATACAGCCAGTAAGCATCAGAAGCGAGATTTCAATCTAGATCTTCCTGAAGAGACTGAGACCAACATTTTATCCAATGGGTTATGCTTCCTTTCACACAAATGTTCACACAGACCTGTATACACATGGCTGTGCAAACAATCTATATGCCCCATTAACATTATTTTGGACCAGTGTACACACTCTCCACATGAGATCTCTCTGATGGGAGGCGCTCCTCCCCCAGCTTCCAAGGAAGGAGGGCACCCTGGCCAGCTAGCTCTTCAATTCCCATCCTGCTGTATGTCATTTTCTGGACTTCTTTACCATCCCCCAACCCCTTCCTCACTCCCCTTTCAGCTTCCTGTTGGGTGTTGTTTTTCCCCCATTAGATTGTTTTAAATTCAATTTTATTTTTAGTTTCAAATTCTCTCCCTCTCCCACACTCCCCTAGCCATTAAGAAGGCAAGAAAAATAGAATCCATGACAAATACATAGAGTCATGCAGACAAGTTTCTGCAGTAGCAACCCCCATTAGATGGGAAGCACTGTGAGGGCAGGGACTGTCCCTCTTTTACATATTTGTATCCCCTGCCTTTGAACCATGCCTGGCATAGAGTAGGTGCTTAATTAATGTTTATTGACTTATTGCCTGACACAGCCATTCACACATCCTGAACAAGAGGCAGACAGACTCTGTTCAAAAGGAGCCTGAGGACACTATGGAAAGGGTTTGCCCCTCCAGTTTTCAATCTTCTCATCCACAGCACCTAGAATAGTGCCCGGCACAAAGTGGGCATTTTATACACGCTTATGGAATGGATTCCTTTTCAGATAGAGTGTTGTACTAGATGCCCTCTGAGGTCCCTTCCAGTTCTGGGATTCTGGGATTCTTACATTCCAAGCTCAAGGTCCACATTCTGAATGAAGTCCTTCCAATGTCTATCCAAATATTCTGAATATTCTAACACTAATCAACATCTTCAGTCTCAATCTATTCAGATACCAATCAATTAATGGGAATTTAGTAAGCCCCTACTGTATGCCAGGCACTATACAGGTGCTGGGGATACAAAGACAAAAGTAAAACAATTTCTGCCCCCAAGAAGCTTATAATCTTATTGAGGAAAACTGAACACGGGCATAAGTAAATACTCTATGTGTGTGTGTTTATATAATACATATATACACATATGTATATACACACATGCACACACACATATATAGGTATATATATATATATATAAAATGCAAAGTCATTTGAAGGAGAAGGCTCTAGCAGATACAGAGGATCATAAGTATAGTTAGCCCACTTCTCTGGACATGTGCGGGGCTCCTAGGATGTACACTGAAGGTACATGCCAGTCTACTGGGGGGCTAGAATAAGGGCCTCTATCCTACCAGCTGATTGTAGGGATCTCTCAGGGGCAGCTTCAGATCTTTAATTGTCTCTCATTACTCTCTCACTTGGGGATCTCATCAGCTCCCACAGGTTCAGCGATCATCTCTGTGCTGATGATTACCGGAACTATTTGGTCTCACGTTCTATTCAGAGCTTAGTTCCTGCATCGACATTTAGACATCTTGGAGACATCTTTCTCATTATTTCCCCTCTACCACTAACCCACTTGCCAAGATCACCCCCAACATCCTTTGTATTAATTGGTCCTTCTGGTCACCTTGGTTTGCAAACCTGGGGTTTTCCTCAATTCTGAATTCCTCCTCACCCCACACTTCTAGTTACCAAGTCTTAGTGATTATGTTGCCCTAACATCTCTACCATTTGGTCTGTTCTCCTCCTAACCCACCCCTCTAATTCAGGTCCTCAGCACCTCATGCAGAAATAGCTTCTTAGTTAATTCTCCTTGTTCAAGTGTGTCCCATTTCCAATTCATCCTCTATTGCTGATTGCTGATTGTGGACCATGTCACTAACCTACTCAACAAACTCCAGTGACTCCCTAGTACCATGAGAATTGAGTGCAAACTTCTATGTTTAAAGCTCTTTACAACTCTGCCACAACCTCTTTCTAACCTCATTATAATCGGCTATTTCTCCTCACAGGCTCTACAATCCAGTCAAACTATTCTTTATACATGATACTCCATCTTCTGTCCCTAAACCTTTGCCCAAGCTGTCCCCCATGCCAAGAATGCCCTCCCTTTTCACATATGCCTCTTAGACTCTCTCAGCTCAAGGTCCACATTCTGCATGAAGTCCATCCTGAATTGCAATTCCACCCCCAACTTCCCTCCACCCCCTCTCTTTCCTGCCAAAATTACCCAGTACTTATGTTGTATCTGCTTTCCATATGTATCTACTGTCCTTCTCCCCTTCCTCTCCCCCAGAATGTAAGCTCCTGGAGGGCAGGAATGGTACTTTTTTGTCTTTGTAAACCTGGTGCTATTTAAGTCATGTTAGTAGATTTGGTGATTGTTGGGAATACTGCAACCTGAAGATCATAGGGGAAACAGACCCACAGAATCAGAATCCTAGACTCTCAGGGATGGAAGGAACCTTCTCCCCCACCCCCCAACAAAGGCATCCAGTCCAACCCAGGGCTGAGTCAGAGTAATCTCTACAGAATTTCTGACAAGTGGTTTTCCGGGTTGGGCTTGGAGACGTGCAGATGACAGGGCTGAGTCAGAGTACCCTCCATAGCATCTCCGACAAGTGGTCATCCAATCTGGGCTGGGAGATATCTAGAGGCCCTCCATGCCACTCTGGGACACCTCTCATTATTAGGAAGTTTTTCTTGTCATTGACCCTAAACCTGCCTCCATGCACTTCCCCCAACAGCTATTACTTCTGCTCTGAGAGGCCAACAGAGCAAGCTTGATTTCCCTTCCATCTGGGTGAACGCTTTTCTGATATTTGGTGATGGCCTGCCTTCCTCAGGCATAATCCCACTCTGCCAGGGATGGAATTTAGGACCAGGGGAAGGGGGTTCTGGAGGATTCTGAGGATGGAGCATGAGTCAGAGGGTCCAGAGACCTTCCCTGAATAGACCGAGTCCCTCCTATGTCTAATGTGACTTCATTCTAATCTACCTCTACTTGAAAGCTCAGAAGGTTTGAGATGGGATTTTGTTGCCCAGTTTTTGCATGTCAGAATATGCTTAAAAGGGGAGAGAGGGTGTTGAAAGAGGGAAATAAAATACAAAATTCAGAGGAAGACCCAAGTTACTGATTGGACACAAGGAGACTTCCAGAACAGTATTCTAGTGCAATGGAAAGATAGATGCAAAAGGAGACTGACTTATCACCAATCTGTTCTATGACCATGGGCAATACCTATGCCTTTTCTGGGGCTCTGTTTTCCCATCTGTAAAATGAGCAGTATGGTCCCTGTTTTCCTTGGAGGGATGCTATGGGCTCTAATGAAAAAACCTAGAGAAGAATGCTTTGTAAGGTGCTATGCAGGTATGAGATTCCAGGGTAGGGGTGGAGGGTTCAAGGAAGGCACTGCCAGCCTGAATCTGGGCACTGATAGCCTGAATCCAGGCACTGCCAGCCTGAATCCAGGCACCGCCGGCCTGAAGCTGGACACTGCCAGCCTGGAGCCAATCCCTGCCTCATGGGGGGAAGATAGCAGGAAACCAGTACATGAAGAGAAAGCTAAGAGCAGCAGAAGGGAAGTTGGGTAACTTCATCATTTTACTGCCTGTGGTTAGATTTGCTTGGCCCAGACCACACCCCTCGGGGCTCTGCCTGGGGAGGGAAGTCCTCGAGCCCTACAACCCCAAGGTTTTGGGAGCCCGGTCTCCCACATGATTTCCCCAGTCCCAGGCACTCTTTGAAACTCCCCTCTATCGTCCAAGTCTCTCTCACAGGATTCATTCCTTCTTCCCCAGAGCCCCTTAGCCACCCCACTCCCATCCTGCAAGCAGAATGAAGAGGTTCCAGTTCTGGGGAGGTAGGGAAGAGATCCTAACACTTTCCCCCCTAGTCTCCAGTCCTACAGTCCCCTCAAAGTTCCTGATCTCCCAGTTTCTGTCGCCTGAGCTCCCTAGCCCCCCCATCTACTCAGCCTCCCTCCCCACTGTCTTCATTGAAGGTAAACTGAGGCAAGGATCCAGAAATGAGAAGTTCTAACTAGGGTGATGCCCAGGGCAGGACTGGATTCCTGACTTCCAAAACCTTAGTTTAAGCCAGAAGTACGCCCAGGGCGGAACCCAGTCCACACCCACCTCCAGTTCCCCAGACCCCAGCTCCCCAACAGCTAAAGGGATGCTCCCCCCACCCCAGCCCAGTGCATTGTGGGCGGGGAGAGCCCTTTTCCCTGTGCCCCGGGCGGGGCTCCAGCCAGTCTCACCTGCAGCCCCCGGCGTCTCAGGATGCTCGGTTCGTCCATGGAGCCGGCTGTCCTCCGCAGCAGCTGGCGACCCGCAGTCTCGGCTCCTGCTCCCGCTCGGTCTCCGCACTCGTCTCCTTCCTGCGCTATTGGGCTGCGGCGGGTCAGCTGATCCTCCTCGGACCCTCCCGCCTGCGGCCCCCAAACCCGGGAAGCCCTAGCACGGGGGAGGGCCCTGGAGAGGAGGGGGCGGGAGGGAGCCAGAGGAAAGAGGAGAAGAGCTTGGGGCCCCGAAGAGAGGGTCGAAACTAGGAGCAGGCTGGCGACGCAGGGCCCCAGGGTGCACTTTCCTGGACATTCTCTGATCGAGTCCTCGCAGCATCCGTGGTAGGGAGGCTAGGACTATTTCTCCCATTTGGCAGAGAGGGGAAACTGTGGTCCAGAGAGGAGAAGGGAATTGTCCAGCACCACATCGACAAATGAACGTTCACCCCTCCCTTTGTGCCGAAGCACCAGACTTTCCTTGGAAAGTCCTGGACAGAGAACGACTTTTGTGCCACCTCAGGCAAACCTCCCGTTTCTGGGTCTCGATTTCCCTTCCTTTTCTTTCAAATAAGAGGATTTGATTGACAAGGTTCTTCCTAGCCCCGCAGTTCCAGGAACTCAGAATTTGGGGATCATAGAATTTAGAAATGGAAGGAATATTGGGGCTCATCTAGTTCAAACCCCTCATTTAACAGACGGAGGAAACAGACCACGAGAGGCTAAGTTAACTTGTTTAAAGTCTCTCAGGTAGTAACTATCAGAGCCAGGTCTTGGTCTCCTGACTCCGTATCCACACCAGCTACAATTGATGCGACTTTGACGCTCCCCTTCCTCCAAATCAGACTCACCCCTGGTCCTCTGGGTTCTGACACTTGAATTTTAACTCTTAACTTACTGGGAACCAGGCCACCTAGCCACTTCACAGTCTTCTCTCTTCCCTTCCCCCTTCTAGCTTGAGTTCCCCTAGTCTTCCCCCTTAGAATGTAAACTCCTTGAGGGCAGGCACTACTATCTCACTTGTTGGTATTTGCATCCCCATCATCACAGTATCTAGCAAATGCTTATGAAATGCTTTTTGGTTTATAAACAAAGACACAAAACCTTTTTTCTTTCCTTCATTCTACTGGGTGCTTTCTGTTTTGAGAGTGAAAAATTCACTGGCTCTGGCATCAAAGGAGCTAGGTTCAAATCCTCTCATACTTACCGCAGGTGTGACCTTGTGTAACCTTTGATTCTTCTTCCACAAAATTATGGATTTGAACTGGATGCTCTCCCACTGACGGGTCCTCCCCAACTCTGTATCAATGGTCCTGTGATAGTATTATTGTTCAGTCCTATCTGAATCTTCATGACCCTGTTTGGGGTTTTCTTGGCAAACATACTGGAGTGGTTTGCCATTCCCTTCTCCAATGCACTTTACAGATGAGGAAACCGAGACTAACAGGGTGACATGACTTGCCCAGGGTCATACAGCTAGTAAACATCTGAGGCTGGATTTGCACTCAGGTCTTCCTGGCTCTAGAGCTCTATCCATTGCTCCACCTAGCTGCCCTGTTCATGGCCTTGATGGGAGAGCAGGATCTAAGTCAGAAATTCTTCACCTGGGGTTCATGGACACCCCAATCCCTGTCAGGATTTTGTGAATAGATTACATTTTTGTTTTCACTAACCTCTAACTGAAACTTAGCATTTCCTTCAATTATTTAAAAGCATGATTCTGAGAAGGGGGCCATAGGCATTGCCAGACTACCAGAGAGTACCATGACACAAAAAATGTTAACTACCCCTGGTCTAAGGTAAGAAATTCTGGGATTGGATACTGGGGGGGGGGGGGAAAGGGGGATTAATTTGTTTATTCATCCTTCTCTCATTCAGCCAGTTAGTTGAGTTTCCCCTAGCAAAGCTCATGGAGGGCAGATTTGGTTTTGTCTTTGTAACTCCAGCTCCTTGAAATAAATATTTGTCAAATTGAATTGCAGAGAAAGCAGAGAATTCTAGGCATCAGTCTTAGTATGTACATAGATCATGGGAGGAGTAGAGACATGTCCACCTTGTCTGGAATTCTTATGGAGGAAAGGCAATGAAATAAGGTTGGATGATAGGGTGGTGTCAGATTGTGGAGAGACTTGAATGCCAGAAAATAATAGAAGTGTTTGAATTTGGCTCAGTTTGCAGTAGCGAGGTATTGAAGACTTTTGAGCAGAGGAGTACCATGATCAGATGAATGATGGATTGGAGAGGGGAAGAAAGGGCTTTCTGTGTGTCAGGGGCAGGGAGGAAAAAACCCAATAAAGATGGCAATTTTTCTATCACTGGTCCCATTTTTTAGACTCAAAATACCAGAACTACCAGGGAAAGGTCATTTAGGTCAAACCCTTTACCCAGCATAGAGATACTCTTTACAATGTTCCTGATTGGGAGGAGGGGTGTCATTCAACTTCTGCTTGAAGGTTACCAGAAGTAGCTCCTTCCATTGATGGATAGGTCTGACTGTTAAGATTAGGTCTTCCTTTTACATACAGCTGAAATCTGCCTTGGAATAGTTCCCCCTTACTCCTGGTCCTAGTCCTGACATCTGGGGCCACCCAGAACACTGTTGTTCATGAAGACAATGATAGTGCCTCCCACCCTTTCTCTGACCCAAAGGGTAATGATAAGGACCCATTCCTACTTTACATTCAAAGAGGGGTCAGGTGATATAGCTAAGCACTGGCCAGTCATTCTCAGTGACTTGTGAGAGGATGGACCCTTGATCCCATTTCCACCTGGGCTGCCCTTTGCTCCAAGTACTGCTTCCCTCTCTTCTTCCCTTCTCCTCCCTGCCCTCCCTTCCAACCAAGATAAAAGCCCTCAATTGTTCTTGCCTGGGCACTGGGTGAATGGTCCTCTGTCCAATTGCACTGGGCACCCTGGTTCCCGGGGACATTGGCTTCTTGTGAGCTCTGAGCTCATACAGGCCCTCTGGCCCTGTCTCCTCCCTGGGCAGGGCTGCTCCATCTGGGGCCAGACATGATCAGAGGGGCCCTGAGCTAGACCTTCAAACTTTAAAGGGGAAACCATCCCTGATTCCCACCCTTTCTTGCTGTGTGGCTCCATGCCCGGGGTAGGGTGGAGGCAAGGCAAGGGGTAGGGGCCACCCTGATTCTTTTCAGAAGAGCTTTAAACAATTGCTTATCCTATTCACTGACTTCAAAGGTCCCTCCTCATGAATAGTCTGTTCCCCTTCCTTATCTCTCAAGATGACTTGTTACTCAAAAGCATCCTTCTTCCTTAGTCCTCCAATGGAAACTGTATCCCACTCATCCTGTCTCTATATTCCACGAAGAGAAACAATACCTGGTTATTCCTCCAATGGAAACAATTTCAAATTTCCCCCTTCTTACTTGCTTACTACTCCAATGGCAACAATAATCAAACTATACCAGACCTTCTGACCTAAATCACCCCACTTCCTTATTCCTATGGAAATAGTATCTAAAGCATCCAATGTGGTAATAATTGTAAAGCACTTAGCACAATGCCTGACACATAGTAGGCACGATGGAAATATTAGCTGCTGGTGCCACTTCTACTATCACTACCCCTATTACTACTGCTGTGATTACTACTACCTCAACTTCTACTGTTATGGCTCCCACTGCTGTTACTTCTACTGCTACTATTGCTACTATTACTGCTACTTCTACTACTACTGCTACTGTTACTATTACTATTACTATTACTACTGCCACTTCTACTATTACTGCTACTATTACTACTGCCACTTCTACTATTACTGCTACTATTACTACTGCCTATTCTACTATTACTGTTACTATTACTACTGTTACTTCTACTCTTATTGCTACTATTACTACTGCCACTTCTACTCTTACTGCTACTATTCCTACTGCTGCTACTACTACTTCTACTGTTGCCGCTGCTGCTGTTAATACTACTGCTCCTGTTACTGAGGCGTTCAGGTGCTCAGAGAAGACAAGTACTTCCAGCGTGAGGTCTGCTGAGCCCTTTTCAGGGCTGCTTTCCACCTTAAGTGTCTACCTAATTCACCCTGTGGCACCACGTTGCTGTAGCGTGCACAATGGTCATACCCTGATACACTGTTTCAGCAGTTGGGCTAAACCAGGCTGACCATTGCTGAGGGGCCACAAAATTGTTGGTGAGGTAAGGGGAGGGCAGTGTCTACCCCAAGCAGAACAAGATCTCTTTGGCAGAATAGGTGGGTGTGAACAGGTGCTGTGAAGTGCTTAGAGCTTGGTTAAACACTGAAGATGCCAAGGTCATCTACCACACCCTAAGATATCACCAATCAGCTTGACTTTTGTCTTGCTACTGGACTCTGATGACTCTGGAAGAGAAAATGAGGCCATGCCTTTGAGCACTTCTGCCTTACTTAAATCCAATTTATGCACAAAAGACATCACCCATGCCATTTTACCATTTTTACCTACCTCAAAGCAGTGTGGCAATGGGTAAGTGACCAAGCAGCAGGTGCAGGTACACTGGGAGCTGTAGTCCCACAACCTTGCACACGGTAGCCTAGACCATGGCATCGTTTCACTGGATGGAAACAGCAGTGGGATTCAGCAGCCCTAGGGGTGTCTGAGCAGGCTTTTTTTTTAATGACCCCAATGCTTACCTCCTAGAATGAAGAAGGGGGTAGAAAAGATGCCTAAAAATTGTCTGCTTCATCTAACCTAACCCAAACCTGTTCAGTGTGGCAGGCAGAGATCCTAGCCTATGGTTGAAACACATAAACACACACACAAATGCACAAAAACTTTTGTAAAGATGATTCCTTTCTCATCATTGGTACATGGAATGTGCACATGATTATGGACAATAAAAAATCCAGTAGACCTGAAAGACAAACAGCTCTTGAGACAGAACTCAGCAGAGTAGCCGTGAGTGAAACAAGGCTGGCAAATGAAGACCAGCTTACCAAAGTCAGAGCTGGATACACATTTTTCTGGAGTGCCTGCAGTGATGGGGAGCACTGTGAAGCTGTCACAGGTTTCTCAATCAAAACTAATGTAGTCAACAAGTTTGTATGCCTCCTAAAAGAGGTGTAGGTCAGGCTCATGACAATGTGATTGCCACTTGCAGGAAAGTACCACACCACTATCAGTGCATATGCTCCCACCATGATGAACCCTAATGAGGCTAAAGAAGAATTTATGAAGATATGGAGACCCTCATAATTAATGTGCTGAAAGTGGACAAGCTTGTAATTCTGGGTGATTTTAATGCCAGAGCAGACACAGACTATCAGACATGGCAAAGTCCTTGCGAGGGATAGAATTAAAAACAGGAACAGCAATAGTCACTTACTACTGAAGATGTGCACATCTCATGATGTTTTCATCACCAACATTGTCTTCCATTTACCTAAACTAAATAAAACTTTGTGGATACACCATAGCAACAAACATTGGCATTTAATAGATCATGTTATTATAAGGAGAAGAGACAGACAGGATGTAAGAGTAACAAAGGCAATGTGTGCTTCAGAGTGCTGGACCAGTCATAGACTTATCTTCTCCAAACTAAAAGTTCACATTCAACAAAAGGAGTATCCCCAAAGCAAGAAGACTTCATGTCAACAGATTAGAGCTCTTCTCCAATGGTGAACAATTTGTTGATAACTTTGAGGGAAAGCTAAGCCAACACAACTTTGATAACAGTGGAGCAGAAAAGGAGTGGGCAGCTTGCAGAGATTTGATGGGCAGCACCACAGTTACTCATCCGGGCTAGAACATTTGCAAACATCAATACTGGTTTGATGAAAATGGTGAGGAAATTTAGAAGCTGTTAAACAAAAAACAAGAATTCCACAGTAGGATAGGTTTGCCTGTCTCTAGGAAGGCAGAATTTAACTCCATCAAAAGTAAAGTGCAAGTGAAGCTTTGAGATAAGCAGGATTTGGGGCTTAGTAAGAAAGCAGATGAAATTCAGGTTTTTGCTGATAGTAATAATCCAAAGCACTTTTATGAGGCTCTTAAGGCTATTTATGGACCAAAAACCTATGGCGTATCTCATTTTCTCAGTGCTGATGGAGCCACACTGTTCAGTGATAAGAACATGATGCTAGAGGAATGGACTGAATACTTCCAGTGTGTTCTCAACAGATTGCCATCAATCAATGCTGAAGCCATTGACTGTTTTACCTCAGGGTGAAGTGAATTCCTCTCTAACCAAGCTTCCAATTGAAGAAGAGATTTTTAATGCCATTTGGCTCCTTTTGTGTGGTAAAGCAACTGGTGCTGATTCTGTTCCTGCTGAGATTTATAAGATGGGGGTCCATTGCTCATACAAAAGCTGACTAAAATATTCTCGGTTATATGGCAAAAGAAGGTTTTCCTCTAGAAGTTCATGGATGCCTCCATCATCCAGCTCTAGAAAGGGAAAGGAAATAGGTTGTCCTGCAACAATCCAGTGGAGGAGGCCAGTCTCTCTCTTAGTCATTTTGTCCACACAGTCATTGAATGGAAAGTTCTCGTTTGTCTGATTCACCCATCTGTAGAAAGGTACAGAGTGTGTGATAGCTTCAGCAATATTTGTCTTGCTGGTAGTGGCTTTTCCATAAAGCCAGATTATATTTCTTTTGCAAAACTCTTTTCAGCACCAGCCCACCAAGATGATCCTGGCACACAGCAAATCATCCTATTGTCTTTAATGCCATCAAAACTGACAAAGTTTTTGCTGGTCAGATAATCATCAGCATGTTTTGTCAGATTCATGATTTTTGATGCATTGTCCAGAGCAGCTTTAATCTGTCTGGCCCCATTTCTGGAGGCTTGATGAGACAGATAGCATGTTTTATTTTCAATAATCCACTGTTTTTCAGATGCAATTCCATTTTCCACTAGCCAATCTACAAGCTCCATGTGTCTTTGGGTGTTTTTCCCGTGATAGATGGGAGTATCTGACGAAAAGGTACTGCAAGATTCCTGACTAGCAGAAATAGCGGGACAACCAGATTCTAATGGGTGAGATGCTAAAATGTCAGCCATGAGCTACAGTCTAGCAGGTATATTCATCACTATGTCCTTATATTTCTCAATATTTGTCCATGCCCACTGAAATTCTGGCTGTTTTGGGGGCATCAAATAATAATTGATGTAGCTACAATTTTCAATCTTATTGGCTCTACCAACAGATTTTGTTTTTGTCACAGCGAGCCAATCATCAATCAGAGGCTCATTACCATAAAAAATGTTAGCGGTAATGACAGTTTTCCTCTGTGGCATATAGCGGCCTAGTACAAGCAATTTGACACTCATGCATTCAATTAGATTCTTGCTAGAGTTTTCCTGTTAACAGGCTAATCCTTCACCTGGATAATGGTCACCCCCCTGAGATCTTGTATGGCTTCAGAAAGAACTGAGGAATGGTTGATATAGTGTTTGCTTCCCAACAACTCCAGGAGAAACGCCAGAACTGAGGTCTGGACACAATGTTCATTGAACTGACAAAGGCCCTTTGCTACTGTCAGTCATGAGGGCTTGTGGAAGATCATAGCAAAATTTGGTTTTCCAGAGAAATTCATCAATATTGTACTTCAGTTTCATGACAGTATGCCTACAAGAGTCCTGGAGGATGGACAATGCTCTCATGCTTTCCCAGTCACCAATGGAGTGAAGCAGGGCTGTGTACTTGTTCCCATGCTTTATAGCATGATATTTTCAGCCATGTTGGCAGACACTTTCAGTGAGGATGAAAATGGTATCAAGGTCAGCTACCACACTGATGTAGCCTGAAAAAGGCTACAAGAGGGGCGGTAAAGTGGCATGGTGAATAGAGCACTAGCCCTGGAGTCAGGAGGACCTGAGTTCAAATCTGACCTCAGATACTTAACACTTACTAGCCATGTGACCTTGGGCAAGTCACTTAACCCCAATTGCCCTGCCTTCCTCCCTCTGAAAAAGCAAAAAGAAAGAAAGAAAGAAAGAAAGAAAGAAAGAAAGAAAGAAAGAAAGAAAGAAAGAAAAAAAAAGAAAAGAAGAGAGAAAGGGCTACAAGACAGGAGTAGTAGTAGTAGGAGTAGAGGAAGACTTGGTGCATGACTTTTTGTTCACAGATGATTTGCACTCAATTTGGCCTCTGGGGCTGAGATGCAACAGAGTATGGATCAATTCTGTTGCTTGTGCTGATTTTGGCCCCACAATTAACACCAAGTAAATAGAGGTTCTCTACCAACCAGTGCTATACTATCTATCCACAGGACCATTGGTTATAGCAAATGGAGAAATTTGGAATACTCTGAAAAAGTTCACTTTCCTTAGCAGTGTACTTTCCAAGGATGTACACAAAGATAAGAAGATTGATGCATGCGTTACCAGAGCTGGTTCAGTGTTTGGGAGACTCAGAAAAGAAGTGTGAGAGAGAAGAGGCATTAGACTGCCTACCGAACTGAAGGTCGACAGAGCTGTGGCGCTGACCTCATTCTTGTATGCCTGTGAAACCTGGACAGTGTACCAGTGCTGTGCCAGGAAACTGAATCGCTTCCATTTGAATTGTCTTAGGAAGATTCTGAAGGTCACCAGGCAGGATAAGGTACCAGACACTGAGGTCCTTACTTGAACTAAACTACCAAGCATTCAAACTCTGCTTCAGAGACTGCAACTCCCATGGGCTGGCCACATTGCTTGAATGCCAAATGTACACTTGCCAAAAAGACTGTTTTATGGAGAATTCACACAGGGCAAGTGTTCACATGGTGGTCAGAAGAAGTGATACAAGGACACTCTCAAGGTCTCTCTTAAGAACTTTGGAATTGATTGTGTGACATGGGGGACACTGGCACAGAACCACTCAACATGGTGTGCCCTCGTCAGAGAAGGTGCTGTGCTCTATGAACAAAGCAAAATTGTAATACCTCAAAAGTAACATAAGATGCACAAATTAAGAGACATCTCCACTCCAAATGTTCATGTGGACTATTTGTATCCAACCTGTGGTGGAGCCTTCTGAGCTCATATTGGTCTGATCAGCCACAGTTGGACACATTTTACCTTGATTCCAAAATAGAAATATCATTTTGGTCCTCTGTGAATACAGAGGACAACAATCAGCTGACTACTTTTACTACTATTACTTCTACTACTGCATTGTTGAGTCATTGAGTCATGTTGTTGCTGTTAATGAGTTATATCCAACTCTTCATGACCCTAGTTGGGATTTTCATCGCAAAGATACTTGAGTGATTTATCATTTCCTTTTCTAACTCATTTTACAGATGAATAAATGGGGGCAAAGAGGGTAAAATGACTTGTCCAGGGTCACACAGCTGGTATCTGAAGTCATATTTGAATTTAGGAAGACAAGCTTTCCTGACTCCAGGCCTGGCACTCTCTCCACTATCTGCTACTACTACTACTACTACTACTACTACTACTACTACTACTACTACTACTACTACTTCTACTACTGTTGCTGCTACTGTTTCTACTACTACCACTGCTATAGTTACTACCACTACAATAGCTACTACTATTGCTACTACTACCACTACTGCTGCTGTTGCTACTATTGCTACTTTTGCTACAATTACTAAGCCAGCAAGGGAGCCCCTCCATATGAGGGTAGAGATGGGGAGACTCCCTGAAGGAACACGACAAAGCTTATATAGGTTTCAATTTAGGCAAGAGGTGGATTGAGTATGGGGTACTTCTGCATTGGCTAGGGCTGTTGCTGGGGGCTAGTAACAGAAAAGGCTCTTCTTTAGGTTATTTATCTCTTATAACCCTGCCCTCCTAGAGAGGACTGTCCTTGCTGTTTCAGCAGTAAGGAAAGTTGCAGATAGGGGCAGGGGCTGCAATACAAATGGGATCAGAGGCAAGATAAAGGAGCTACAGACACAATAGGGTTGCTTTAGCTCTCTCTGCTGTCTGCAGATGTCCAGAAAACAGTGGGAGATGTGAGAACAGACCTCAGAAGAGAGTTTAGGTGTGGATGAGGAGATCTGCGAATCCTCAGAGTAGAGATGATAGTTGAATTCATGGGAGCTGATGAGATCACCAAATGAAATAAGATAGAGGGAAAAGAGAAGAGTCTGTCTTTGAGCTGGGTGCAATGTTTTGCTGTGTCTACTAGAGGGTGCTGCTCAAAGCCTGACCTGTTTCCTACATGATGTCAGACCTTTTGTCTTTCATTTTTTGTCCCTAAGCCCATTTACCCCCTTGGGTAAACACCTCCTGGCTTTTAATCTAAGAGCTGAATAAATTTTTACAAAATTTTAAATTAATAAAATAAATAACTAAATAAAAAATAAAATAATATTTGCTACAATTATCATGGCTCTGCCTTTGAGATACTTCATTCCTTCATTTTCTTCTTTTGTACCCAAATGAGTTGGAGAATCAATATATAAGTCACCAAAGTTTTACTGTATGTGAAATTGAAATGAAAATAAAATTGATATAGTCTCCTGCTCCTCACTGGGATAGATGTTGCTCTTTCTTTGCTGTCCTCCATCAGGTTCAGAGCTGACAAATTCACCATGCACTATTGCAGCCCATAAAATATGAAGGGAGAGGATGAATTCTCACAGTATTATTCAGGAACAAAGGAAGCATGGTCTCAACCAGTTCACCCTGTCCGATTGCTGAGCAGAATTTACAGCATCTCGCAGGCTACAGCAGGCTGTGGGTGGCAGTTCAGCTCTGGCCAGCTCAGCCTCATAGGATCCCACAGGCATCTATCTTCTTCTGCTATGATGGTAGTATCTCTCCTCTGCCCAGAACTCTCTTCAAAAGGGTCCAACATTACAACCAATCTCTGCTGCAGGGGATTAGGATTGTACGAGTATATGCATTTAGCCCATGTGTAGCTTAGTTATTATTTCTGTGTTAAAGATTTTAGTTGGCAAAAGAGATAGAGCATTGGACCTGGAGTCAGGAAGACCTGAGTCTAAATATGCCTTCAGACACTTGCTAGCTGTGTGACTTCAGACAAGTCACTTAACTTCATCTCCCTCAGTTTCTTTACCTGTAAAATGGGGATATGATAGCACCTACATCTCAGAGTTGTTGTGAAGACAAAATAATATCTGTAAAGCATTTTGCAAACCTTAATGTGCCATATAAATGCTAGCCAGTATTGTATCCCCCAATAGAGTGTGAGCTCCATGAGGGCAGGGACTATATTTTTGCCTTTCTTTATATTCCCCAGCACCTAGCACAGTGACTGGTAATTAAACATAGTCAATGTTTAATCAATGCTTGTTGACTGACTGGTTAATCCCCTCACCCTCACCCCAGGGCAGTCCCTTTAGAGTAGAAAGGTTCTGAAGTCTGCTCCTTTCTCTGAAGCACCTGGCCTCTTGAGAGATTCAGATAAGCAGGGGGAAAAAAACAAGGCAGAAATTCCCACCCCATGCCAAGTTATGTTGTCAAACTGGAAACTAGAAAAATATCTAACTCACGGCATGGATTATAGTCAGAAAAGATGACCTTGTTTCTTCCGGACCCCAGCTCATATCTTGTTCGTCTGTGCTAACTAGAGTTTCTTTAACCTGGGGTCTCTGAACCAAATATACACATATACACATATGCACACACATATGTACACATATACATACATATATATACATATACCTATATATACTGATCATTGTATTTCGATATAATTGGTTTCCTTTGTATTCTTATGTATTTTGTGCATTTAAAAACATTCTGAGTGAGCTTCACCAGGTTGACACGGCACAAAAAAGCTTAAGAACCCCCTAATTTAGGCTCTGATTCCCTCCCTTCCTTCCTTCCTTCCTTCTTTCCTTTGTTCCTTCCTTCCTTCGTTCCTTCGTTCCTTCCTTTGTTCGTTCATTAGTTCGTTCATTCCTTCCTTCCTTCCTCTATCTCTCTTCCTGCCTTCCTTTCCTCTGTGAGAAACATGCTTGTGGGGATCACAGGACTTCCCAGGCAAGGTCAGGGAATAAGCCTGGGTGAGCTGCCGCTGCCCACTACTTCCCTGGGTACAAGCCCTGAGGAAGGTCCTCGTGATATACCCATTCTCAGAAAAGAACTCAGATCCTCCTCCCATATTGTGAAAAATATACTCATTATAAACAAAGAACAATACTCATTGTAAAGTTGGAAAAATTCTTATTTTATTTTAGCCAGTTATTTTACATTCCTAGTTGAATGGGTCCCTCCAGAATGGAGAGTACATTTGCTTCAGACAAATGCCAGGCTTATATGCCCTGCTTTTGATTCGAATTTCCTGCCTGCCTCCCATTGGCCAGCATTCCAAGGGTCACTAAATCCCACCCCTTGATCACATCTTCTCATTTCCACATTTCAATCCCCCCCTTCTCATCTTCATTTACTTTGTTGTTTATTTAATAAAGGAATACTCTTAGTTCCCTCCCCATTTGTCTGCATCAGATAGCAGTTGAAAATTCCTCTCTCATGCTAAGAGAATTGACAAAAGCAGGAGTTTGAAGATTGGAACCCAGGATATCAACAATAAAAGTTCCATTATGATGGCTCTAATCCTCATCTTTTGTGAATGAGACCTGGCCTGGCAGTTCCTTTGATATACAGGAAGAGGCCTTCTCAGAACAAAGACAAATTGTAGATATGCTGAGTTTGAGGCAGCCAACATCTCCCACTGCTCTCTATAAGCAGTTTTGTCCCTGACATTAGCCATTAGTATAAATTATAATTTGTCTTTATATAATTTCTATGGAAACAAAATTAAGTCATACCTTACAACTCCCTTCCTCCCTCCCTCCCTCCCTCCCTCTCTCCCTCTTTTCCTTACTCCCTCCCTCCCTCTTTTCCTCCCTTCCTCCTTCCCTCTCTTCCTTCCTTCTGTCCTTTTTTTCTTTCTCATTTTTTTTGACTCAGGCCCATGTTCCATTGTTTCTTGAGGCTTCACTTGCAGACATTTGTGTCTCTGAGTTTTCCTGTTGCCATAATAACTCTTTGTGGTGAGATTCTTTTTTTTGTTCACTCATTCTTCCAGCCTACTTCTTGACTTTGTACCTTCTCTTAGGGTTGAACTCTGTTAACTTCTGGGTTGTGGTGAGGGGGGGAGAAGAGATGTTTGGCCTGGACTCTTGGGTCCTTCTGCTTTCTTAAGTGTTAACTTGATCTCAGGGACAGATCAGACTGGAGACCAGTAAGCTTTTGATCTTTCAGTATTGCAGGGCAAATTCTGCTCACTTTCCTGCTTCCTCCTTCCTGCTCTGAGTTTTGCAAGTTCCTGACCCAGGTTTGGGTCTGAGCAAAACTCTGGTCAGCTTGTCCTGGATGGAAGTTTCAGGAGACTGCTACAGGACCCAGCCCTTCTTAGACCCCTGGGAGGCTCTGTAGTTCAGATTGTCTGAAGTGCTGACTCCCCTCTGATCTAGGATTCCTTCTCTGCTTATTTTGTTACAGGATTCACCCTGGCTGGCAGCTAGAATCTGAACCACACACTCAACACACAGCCTAGGGCTTGTGACTGTGACTGCTCCTATACAGCACCCCTAGATGCAGGTCCTCTCCTCACTTACCACTGGATCTGTGGCCCAGAATTCAGTGATGAGCCACAAGAGTGTCAGATGACCCTCATTCCCAAAGCCAACACAAGTTCATGGAGGCCCCAGGATGTCTTCCTGCCCCAGTGCACAACCTCTTTCAGTCCCTGGATGCTGAAATGATCCTTAGACCCAATCCTTAGACCCACAAAGCTCTTTGTTTATCTCCCTATGCCAACCCAGGCTGGAAAAATGACTCACTGTATTTTTTTTTCTTGGACTTTCTGATCAGGATTTGGTCTCTTGTTTTTTCTAGATCTTTGTATCTGGAACTTTTTTCTAAATTTTCCTTGCCTGGGGAAGCAGGGATATACTTCTTGTTGTATTGCTTACTGATTCCACCTATCTGACACCATTTCTGGCATGCCTTTCTGCATCTGGCCTTTTCCAGTGTAACCCCTATAGCTCAGAACCAAAGGCTCATGTATACAAACAGGCTACCTCTGGAAACCTCATCTAGGAGCATAGATTTTTGTCTACATTTGCTATACTAGCATTGGCCTAATTTAGATTTCTGCAAACACCAAGGCTAGATCAACATTGAACAAATTTGTGTTGAGACAGCTGAGTGGCACAATGGATAGAGTGAGGCATTTGGAGTCAGGAAGGCCTGAGTTCAAATCTAACTTCAACTCTTCCTAGCAGTTCAACCCTGGGGAAGTCATTTAACTTCTTTTGTAAGATGGGGACAATTGCTACCCTCTAGATCAGTGGTTCTCAACCTTCCTAATGCCTCAATCCTTTAATACTTGTATTGGGCATATCTGCATGTAGGTGGACCCACCTGGAGAGAGAGGAGCGATGTCTCGGTTCCTAACACCATTGGAAATATGTGTTTTCCGATGGTCTTAGGTGACTCCTGTGACTCCTGTGAAAAGGTCGTTTAAACCCCAAAGGGGTCTTGACCCACAGGTTGAGAACCGTGGTTCTAGATGCTGATAGCACCCACCTCATTGAGGTTGTTTTAATGATAAAATGAGATAATATTTGTAAAGTGGTTAGCTATTATGCATTGGGAGTAAGGGTAAGCTCTAGGTCCAACCAGTTATAGGCAGCTCTGGACCTTCACTAAGGTTTGTTGATTTCTATTGAGCTCATGAACCTTGATAAAGGTAGCAAAGAAAGGATTTTCTGCATTGTGTTTGTGTGTTGTTTCCTCATTAGACTGTAAGTTCCTTAAGGGCAGGGACAATATAACCCTAGTACTTAGCACAATGCCTCTCACATACTAAATGCTAGATAAATGCTGGAACTGCTATGAACTTTGGGGGGGTTGGTGATGTTAGATGCTAGGCCATGACCCAGCAATACCGCTTCTAGGGCTGTATCCCAAAGAGGTCATCAAAACGGGAAAATGATACACATGTACAAAAATACTCATAGCAATTTTCTTTGTGGTGGCAAAGAACCGGAAATTGAGGGGATGCCCATCAATTGGCTGAACAAGTTGTGGCATATGAATGTAATGAGATACTATTGTGCTATAAGAAATGATGAACAGATGGACTTCAGAAAAACCTGGGAAGATTTATATGAACGGATGCTGAATGAAGTGAGCAGAACCAGAACGTTATACACAGTAACAGCCACAATCTGTGATGACTGATTTTGATAGACTTAGCCCTCCTCAGCAATGCAAGGACCTAAAACAATTCTAAAGAATTCATAATGAAAAATGCCTTCCACATCCACAGAAAGAACTATGGAGTCTGAATGCAGAGAGAAGTAGACTACTTTCTTTTTTTTTTTCTTTCTCATGGTTTCTCCCATTCATTATACTTCTTCTGTACAACATGACTAATGTAAAAAAATATGTTTAATGGGAATGTATATGTAGAGCCGAAATTGCTGGCTGTTTTGGGGAGGAAGAAAAATGCAAAACTTATGGAAGTAAATGTTGAAAGCTAAAAATAAATAAATTAAATTAAATGTTTTTCTAAAGATGCTTGACCAGTTATTTAGGAAAGGAAAATGGAGCTATTGCATTGAGGGAACTTCTGTCTGCCATGGTGGAACCTCCAAAGAGAGACAGAGACAGAGACAGAAAGACAGAGACCAAAAGCACTGGAATTATAGAACTGGGGGGAGAACAAGCTAAGGCATCTAATGGCACCCTCATGTAGTTTTCAAGGACTAAAAACTTTTTGTAGAAAATAAAAAAAATAAAAAGACACTTCCATGAAATTGCAATTGATCAGGCTAACTGCATATTAATGAGGTTAGTTTTTTTGTTTGGAGAGATGAGGACTTTGCCTGACATTAATGCTGGCTCCTCAAGAACTTGCCTTGCTTTAGTTCTGGGTGGCCCTTTCCATTATAATCATTTCCAGCCCCCACAGCAACCTTATTTCCACCGTAACAAAGAAAAATACTTAAGTAGATTTTGTGACTGCATCAGAAAATACCTACAGTATTGTGTCCCACTCTGCTATGATGGGGGTAGGGGAAAGGGATGTTTCATCATCAGTTCTCCTGTTACCTCATTGGTCTTTCAGTTACTTGGAATATGACTTCTTTTTAATGATCTTCGTTTTTATTGATCATTACAACCACTGTCTCTGTGTTCTCTTGTTTAGCTTTATATCAGTTTGTACAAATCTTTCCATACTTCTTTGAACTCCTCATATTTGTAATTCCTTACAGCACAATAATATTCTATTTGTCAACCTTCAGAGTTTAGTTAAAAGAAGGCAAACAATTAGGTGATAAGTATATGTGTATATGTATATGTATACATTTCTGTATGTGCATGTATATATACATATATACACATATGTGTGTGTGTATATATATGTACATACATGCGTGCATATATATATAGTTTATTTCCTTTAAACTAATGGGAAACATGCATGTATGGGAGTCAGAAAGTATTTCTGAACTCCAAGAAAGAACATTCGGAAGGAACCTTTAAACCCTCAGAGTAAAACAAGTCCCATCCCCCACTTTCCCAATTCAGTGTGCCTTTCATTAGTCAAATTATTATTCTAGAATGTCTTTGTTTCCTGATCTTAAACATACCATAATGTAACATGATATGACATGACATAACACAACACAACACAGCATAACATAGCATAACATAATGGAAAAAAAGGGAAATGCTGTTACTAAATTTAGTTGTTGTGGGTCCACCCAAGGGCCAGCCTCAGGTGTGTGTGAAGATGTGGGGGAGAGGAAAAAAAATAACCAGGGGTTAGTTCAAGAAAGAACCATGAACTCCATTTAATGATTTTATGAGACAGGATTGTAAAAGTTTATTGTTACGCTATTCAGCAGGCAGGGGGGGCTTCAGAAGCCTACAAAAGTGCAGAAATTAGAAACGCAGATTATATAGCCATAATAACATAAATCATGTATCAATTATGCTAACTAGGTGAACAAGGGTGGTTCTAGGGAGGAGTTAAGGAGTGGTCAGTGCTTAAAGGGACATGTACTTTTCATATCTACTACACAGGCATATTGCCCATAATTCACTGGGAAAAAGCCCAAGGAGGGAACTACCAGGAGGTGTGGTTTTTGCCTTGAAACGTCACCTAAGTCAACTAGCAGTCAGTTCTGACTGCCCAGTCTGTTACCCATTAGTGTCCTGTATGACAAGATGAATGTTGGAAGCAGACTAACTGGGGCCTAATTGGTGAGGAATTATCTTACTAACAGTGCATTGAAAGATTCATAGGTACAACTGACCACTAGAACAAGGGAGCTTTACATTTCTCTAATTGCTTATAGATGGTTGGGTGAAAGATTCATAGGTATGGCTTGTTACTGTAACAAGCAGGGTTTATCCCAGCTAAGCAGAGTGCTGCTCAGGGAAGAGGCAGATTTAATGGTTTTATGGCTGGTGGAGGTGTGACTTTACAACTGAAGTTGCAAACGGATGTTACAAATGTAGACACTCCAACACCCCATCAACAGGGTTGATAATCTAATAAGAGACTTGTCTTTTTTAAGTATCTGAAGTTGGGGGGCCAAAGGCTAGGCTGCAGTCAGGGTCTCAGACACAAATCTTTTAAGTGTAACTCCAGGGGATCTTTAGGGAGCTGGCCTTATGTGAATCCACTAGGCACATCACCAAAAGTCCCTGATTAGAGCACACTGTCTAAGCCTTGACTTCAACTGTATAAGTTACTGGCTAACAAAGGAGAGGCCTGAAACTTAAGATAAGTGATAAGTGATAAGTTCCTGTCAGAAGAAGCATGTCTGTTATGCCAAGCAGGGTGCTTCATCTGGTTGGTTAGTCCAACTTTGGGACTTTTTCAGGGGATGTGGGCCTGAGATGATCTCAAATGATCTTCATATTACATTCATATACTTTAGGCTTTTAACCCTTCCCCAATTCAACCCATCAATTGATAAATGCTTAGTAATATCCAATAGGGATCAAGCACCATGCTAAGTGCTGGGGATACAAAAAGAGACTAAAGAAAGCGCTTGTCCTTGAGCAGCACACAGTCTAATGGGGAGACATATGCAAGCAGCAGTATACTAATCAAGGTATATTCAGGATAAATTGTAAGTAATTAACAAAGGGAAGGCACTGGAATTAATAGTGTGGGGAGGCCTTCACTTGGAAGTTGGGATTTCAGTTGGGACTTAAAAGAAGCCAGGGAGAGGGGTGGAGCCAAGGTGGTGGCAAAGAAGCAACAAGGTTCTGCCGTTTCCACATAGCCACCTCAAATACCCATAAAATATGACTCTAAACAAATTTTAGGACTTCAAAACTCACAACAGAAAAACACATCTCCCACTGAAGGCAGCTCGGCAGAAAGGGCTCACCACAGTGTGCTGGGAGCCTAAACCAGCCCAACGTGAAACTGTGGCTTAGCCCCAGGGCAGCCAGGATGAGCTGCAGCTGGAGCCTTCAGGAGAGTGGATCAGTGGCAGCTGTAGCAGTTTCCAGAATTATAAAGCCATAAGAAACAAGGACTAAGTGAAAGGTCAGTGGAACTCAGCTAAATCTGGGGGAGAAAAGCAGTCCAGCTGAAACTGCCTCCAGGGCAAGGAAGTGGCAGAAGCAGCAGCCTGGCAGCTGCCTCCACATGGCAGCTTCAGAGCTCCTGGCCTGCAGGGGGTCCAAGCGACCATTCAGAAGCTAAGTGCTTTTGTGTTGAGCGGCCTGGATCCAGATTGTGATCTTGGGTGGTGGTCCTGGAGTGTGTTTTCAGTGCTCCAAAGCTGGTGGGGGCTGCAGCAGCCTCCCAAAAGCTCTAGCAGCTGTGAAAACCCCAGCGATTTGGGACAGAGCTTTCCTCTCTGGAAGCAGAATTCCACAGAGCTAAAAAAAATCAAGTAGTTCACTGGCAACATGAGGAGGCAAAGAAAGTAAAGTAAGAACAGCAATCCAACTCTAGAATCCTTTTTTGAAGGACAAAAAGGATCAAAGCATAGAACAGGAGGAAGACAACATAGTCAGAACTCCCATACCAAAAGCTTCCAAGAAACATGTAGACTGCCTACAAGCCATAGATGAGCTTAAGAAGGATTTTGAAAACCAAATAAGAGAAGTGGAGGAAAAATTGGGAAGAGAAATTAGAATGATGTGAGAAAATCATGAAATGAGAGTCAACAACCTGACTGAAGAAAATAACACCTTAAAAATAGATTAACTCAAATGGCAAAAGAGGCCTAAAAAGCCAATGAGGAGAAGAATGCCTTAAAAAGTCGAATTTGCCAGATGGAAAAAGAATCTCAAAAGCTTTCTGATGAGAATAATTCCTTCAGAATTAGAGT
>CM053594.1:44284458-44326158 GCA_028646575.1 Pseudocheirus occidentalis
GGGTTATGTTCGATTTGTAACAATGAAAATACATCCTGCATATCAGATAGATTCATAACAGTAGCAACAAAAATAATTTTATGGTTGGGGGTCACTACAACATGAGGAACTGTATTAAAGGGTCCCGGCATTAGGAAGGTTGAGAACCACTGGTCTATTCTATTCTAATGTTTTAAAGTCCCTTCTAGCTCAGACATTCACGGTCACTCTCAGCCTAAGACCCTGGAGCTCATGGAGGCCTTCTAGCTTCCCAGGAATCCTGCTGAGGCTGCAGCAGGAAGTGAGCAGGTACCACATTGGCCTGGAGAGATGTGTTACTTCCCCTCTCAAGGTCTTAATTTCCTCTAATTCACATCCCTATTTTAAAGACAAGGAAACTGAGGCTAACAGACCTTGTAAATACCTAATGTGCTGGGAAATGGCTGCACAGATCCTGAAAGGAGCTTTCTGTCCCCATCTTCCCTGCTCCCTGATCATGCATGTCCAGTGGTACTGCTTCTTGGAAAGTGTGAGCCCCCATCCCAGTAAACTCTCACAGTAAGTGTGTGGTGGTGTTGAAGGGTAGGTTTGGTCCCAGGAAGGAGAAGGACTGGCTTGGACCTTAGACAAGGAAGAACCTTAAAGTGAGATCAGGTATCTTTGTCAATTGTGACATTTCCAGGGCCTAGGGAAGCCAGGGCCCCTGGAGAGAGAGGAGAGAAACATTTGGGAGCTCTTCAGTGTGCTAGACTGGACAGGGTTATCCCTGGGGCCCCAGGCCAGTGCTTGGGCCCTCTGGGATGGGACACCTTTGGTTTACTGCTGTTTGATACAGACGGGACTAGGAGTTGGAGGATGTGTCTAGGGGCCAGGTGGGAAGGTATCTTATCCATGACCTTGCAGCACTTCCCTGAGCAGGGCCATAAGCAGGTCAAAAGCCCAGGAGTGGATATGACGTGGTCCTAACCTGCAGCTTGGTCCACACAAAGTCTGGACCCCAGATGGTCCAGTGAGCCCCTTCCTTTTAGACCGTTGCTGCCGTCCCTATTCAGTTGTGTCCGATTTTTTTGTGACCCCATTTGGGGTTTTCTTGGCAAAGATACTGGAGCATTTTGCTGTTTCCTTCTCTAGCTCATTTTATGGATGAGGAAACTGAGGTAAACAGGGTGAAGTGACTTACCCAGGATCACACCGCTATAAGTGTCTGAGGCCAGCATTGAATTCAGGAAGATGAATCTTCCTGACTCCAGACCCACCTAGTTTTAGGCCCTGACCTTCTTGATAAAGGGCAGAGCCAGGATCTGTCCATTGGTCCATGGTCCTGGTAGGCTTGGCCAATAAGCTATGACTGGTCCCGTGGGACTCTGGTGCCTTGGGCAGGTATCCCTAAGGCCTTCCCGGGTCCCTATGCCAGTTTTGGTACTCAGTGAAAGGGGGCAGTTTAGGTTAGTGGGCTAAATGCCAGTATAGTTTGGTGAATGCATTCAGGGTTTAGCAGTATATGTCTAATGCCCTGGGACAGGCCTTGCTTAGCTGGCCAAGCTTGGTGCAGAGTTGGGGGTGGGGGACACTCCTTGTGCCCTGGGGCAATCCTTCTTTAGATACCCTATGCTTAGCACACAGTAGGGGGTACCCCTTGTGCCTTGGACCAGGCCTTGCTTAGCTGCCCCAATCTTGGTGTACAGTGGGGAGTGGGGGGCATCTTTTGTGCCCTGGGCCAGTCCTTAACTTAGCTGCCCCAAGCTTGGTGCACAGTGGAGGACATCCCCTGTGCCCTGGGTGCTCATTGGGGGTTAGGGGGCATCCCTTGTGCCTGGGTCAGTCCTTGCTTAGCTGCCCCAAGCTTGGCACACAGTGGGGAGAATCCCTTGTGCCCTTGGGGCAGTCGTTGCTTAGATGCTTCAAGCTTGGTGCTCATTGGGTGATGGGGGGTATCCCTTGTGTCCTGGGCCGTTCCTTGCTTAGCCGCCCCGATCGTAGCGCGCCAGTGCAGGCAGAACCCAAGGCCCCCAGCGCCAGGAATCGCCGCCTAGACTTTGGGGGCCGGGCCACCCCCTGCCCACCCCTCCGGGCCGTGGCTCTGCCCTCTCTTGCACGTGGGCCGGGGGCCCGCCCAGGCTTCCGCCCAGCCCGGGCCCCGCCCCGCCCCTCCCCGCCCGGCTGGCCCGGGGGCGCGGCGAGATCGCAGCGGCTGCCGCCTGGCCGCCCGCGCGCGCTGCTTCCGCGCGCGCTCCTCCTCCCCGCCCCCGCGGAGCCCCACGCGCCCGGCGGCCTGGCGCGCGCCGCCCGCTCCTCCGCCCCCGCGCCCCGCGCGTGGAGCAGCCCCCCCGGGCCGGGCCGGGGCATGGCCACGGCCACGGCTGTGGGCGCACGGCTCCCCGGGCGTCTCCCGGGCTCCGCGGCACGTTGAGCCCGCCCCCCACCCTCGGTGTATGCCCCGGCGGCCCGGCCAGGGCCCGGGGGGCGCCCGCCGCGGCGGACAAAGGGCCGGAGCATGTCGGACCCCAGTTACTGGACGGCCGCGCCGACGCCGGGCCACCGGAGCCGCCTGGCTAAGGGCGCGCTCCTGCAGCGCTCCAAGAGGTACGGGACCGGGGAAGGGGAGGGAGAGGGCCGCCGCCTCTGGACCGCCCGCCCGGATTGCAGGCTTGGGCGTGGGAAGCGCCCCGCGGCTCCCGCCTGGCCTCTGCCCGCCGCGGGCTGTGGGGCTTCCCCGTCTTCCCTCCCATCGGGATGGGGCGGGGGTTTGCTGCCCAGCCCTCTCCCCCTCCTCCAGCATGGCGCCCCAGGATAGGAGGGTCAGCCCGGCTAGCACGCTGCTGGGCCCTTTCCTGGGAGGGGGTGCCCCGAAGCCGAAGGTCCTGACTCAGGATTCCCAGCTCAAGGTGGGCGTGGGGTGACAGAGGGAGAGAGACACCTGGCACGGGGGTGGCCTGAACCCCGGG
Source organism: Pseudocheirus occidentalis (assembly GCA_028646575.1). Taxonomy (NCBI): domain Eukaryota; kingdom Metazoa; phylum Chordata; class Mammalia; order Diprotodontia; family Pseudocheiridae; genus Pseudocheirus; species Pseudocheirus occidentalis. The sequence goes on from CM053594.1 coordinate 44,287,383, forward strand.
GGGTCTGTCCCGGCCATTAAGTCACTTTCCCCGGGCCTCAGTTTCCCCTCCTCTAGCATCCTTCCCTCTGGGGTGTTGGTGAGGATCAAATGAGGTCAGGTAGGAACATTCTACACCCTAAAGTACTAGCCAGACATCCTCCTGGGAAGGTGAGAGGGAGAAAGCAGGGACGGCTGATGATCCAAACTCACACTTCCCCTTCCCCCTTTTCCAGTGATTCATCCCCTTCTCCATTACGGGCCCTGCCCTTCCCTCTTCTGGATAGTCTGGGGTTGGAGTGACCTGGCCAGGAAAGCATCTCTGGCGCTTCCTCCTGCCCTTTGGCAGGACAAGGAGAGAGGGATACCCTAGTGGCCAGCTGCGGGAGGGGGGACCAGGCAAGGGTTGCTGTCTCAGGTGTTGACAGGCCCAATTGTCTGGTCCTGCTTGGGAGCCTTCCTGTCCCTCCGACCCGCTTCCCTACCCTCCCCGGTCCCTGTTTTGTCCAGGGCAGCCCCTGAGCCTTGGTAGGGCCTGGTAGTGATGAGGTGTGAGTGAATAAGGGGAGTCCTAAACTACCTAACTGGAAAACACCCTTAGATGGTCCTGGACTGTGGTCCTAGAACTTGAAAGGGCTTCAGAGAATTATGCAGTTCAGCTTCTGATGTTACAGGTGAGAAAACAGCCCTGGAGGCCTCAGACATAGCCAAGGTCTCACAGCCAGTAGGAGTGATGGTCAGCCCCTAAGAAGACTCTTAGCTCTTGTGTGTGTGTTTGTGGGGGGGGGGGGGAGCTTGGGGAACTCTCAGGTGCCAGATTCCCACCTCCTGTCCATTGGCTCCTTGAGCCTCAGTAAAATGAGGTGGTTGGATGAGCTCCCTGGCAGCTCCTAATACCTGATCCTGTATGTTAACTTGTAAGCCTCACAGGGGCCCTGCAAGGAGGCAGGTGCTTGTGGGTTTTATTATTTCTCCCTTTTGCAGAGAAGGAAACAGAGATTTCTGAAAGATTAGGGGCTTGCCTGTGGCCATGCAGGTACTGAGGTCTTACTTCAGCCCCGGACCCTGTCTGCCAACTATACCAACAGGATTCCCAGCTTGGCAGAGCTGGGACAAGCTTTAGAAGGTTTGGACCATGGAGATAGGAGAGTGAGGCAGATGTGAGGAGGGAGAGCACCCCAGGCGTGGAGTGGCAAGCACAGCTTGGGCCAAGAAAGTGGGGGGAGGAAGGGAGTGGTGCTTCACAGAGTATAAAAAGTGCTCGCAGGCTATCGTTCACAGGAAACCACAGCAGTCTGTCTTGTCAGCCAGCAAGGCTGGATTAGAACCTGTACTCGACTGTGATGTCAGAGCTGGGAGGGTCCTTAGAGTAGAGAATGTCAGAGTTGAGAAGGCCCCTGGAACCCAGAATGTCAGGGCTGGGAAGGTCCTTAGAACATGGAATGTCAGGACTGGGAAGGCCCCTAGAACCCAGAATATCAGGGCTGGGAAGGCCCCTGGAACCCAGAATGTCAGGGCTGGGAAGGCCCCTGGAACCCAGAATGTCAGGGCTGGAAAGGCCCCTAGAACCCAGAATATCAGGGCTGGTAAGGCCCCTGGAACCCAGAATGTCAGGGCTGGGAAGGTCCTTAGAACATGGAATGTCAGGGCTGGGAAGGCCCCTAGAACCCAGAATATCAGGGCTGGGAAGGCCCCTAGAACCCAGAATATCAGGGCTGGGAAGGCCCCTGGAACCCAGAATGTCAGGGCTGGGAAGGCCCCTGGAACCCAGAATGTCAGGGCTGGGAAGGCCCTTAGAACATGAAATGTCAGGGCTGGGAGGGTCCTTAGAACACAGGATGTCAGGTCTGGGAAGACCCCTAGAACCAGAATGTCAGGGCTGGAAGAGACCTAAGAACAAAGCTGGAATGTCAGCTCTGGCAGGGAAGGAAGGAAGAAAAGAAACATTTATTATACTAATTAATTAGGTACATTTATTAAAACAAGCACTTATTAAGCACCTACTCTGTTCCAGGCACTGTGCTAAGCCCTCACAATTATTAGCTCATTTGAACCTCATAATACCCCTGAGAGATAGGACTGTTATTATCCTTATTTCACAGTTGAGGAAACCAAGGCAAACAGGGTGAAGTGACTTGCCCAGGGTCACGCAGTTAGTAACTATCTGGGCCTGGATTTGAACTCAAGGTTTTCCTGACTCCAGGTCCAGCATGGGCCCTTAGAACACAGGAGGCTAAAACGGGAAGGGCTCTCAGAGGGTTGAACGTCACTATTTTTCCCGGCCTTGCTGGCAGACACAATAGTCTGCTGGGATTTCCTGTGAACAGTGACCTTTGAACCCCTTCTTATACTTTGTGCATTAGTGTTGGTTCCTAGGCTAAAAGGAGAGCTAGGTCATGGAGGGAGGGAACCCCGAGGACCACGTTAAATGAAAAAATGTCTTCTTGTAGTCATTGATCCACCAAACCTTCTGTGGAGCCTAAGAACAAGGTCCCTGCCCTCAGAGGAGCTTACAGTCTAAGAAAGCAAGGGTTCTTAATCTGGAATCTGTATGGGAACCCGATGTTTTAAAAAATTGTAACTGTATTTCAACATAATTGGTTTCCTACGTTGGAATTCCTGTATTTCAATATGATTAGTAATCCTAAATGTTTTATTTATTTATTCAGAAACCTCATTCTGAGGTGGGGCCTTGGGTGTCTGCAGGCTGACTGCCCAAGGGGCCCATGACAGAAAAGAACCCCTGGTCCAAGGAGTGGTGAGCGCCACAAAGTGATGGGACAAGGCTGAGTGAGACGTGGCCCAGGGTCTGGAGAACAGAGGAAGGGGCATTGGGGCAGGGCCTCTGAGAATTCTTTCCATGTCCCTAGGGAGAGATGGGGAAGAGTAGCTTCTAATCCAGGCCAAAGCCTCCTGGAGGCAGAGTCCCATGCAAGGTGCTGGGGATTCAGGGACCAGGCGCCTTCTGGGGGGAAAGCTCCCTAGGGCAGACTTGGGTTTCAGGTCCAGATCTTCCACCAGCTCTCTGAAAGTCTGAGGGTCTGGATTTGAATCCTGCCTCCTCTGCTTACTCCCTGTTGTGCAGACTTAGCTTCCACATCCCGGCCCCAGTTTTCTTGGCTATAAAATGAGAGAATTGAGTTTGAGGATCTCTTAAGGGCCCTCATTGTTCCAGCCTTGCAGGAATTTTCCAGTTCTTTGAGAAGGGAGGGATTACTGGGGACAGCAGTGACCTAGGAAGGCTCCCTGGAAGAGGTGACTTTGAGCTAGGGGAGGATTTAGGGAGGGGGAGTGTGTCCCAGGGTAAGAAGAGGTAGGAACAACCTCCCCTGCCCAGCTGAGGCCAGTTTACCTCTTGGTAAACTTGGACTCCCTCTACTGAGATCAGCCCTGTGATAATACCATCACATCCTTTGAAAGGGGGGCAGGGCAGCTTCTGTTTTTTGCCAGGGCAAATTTTCCATTCAGCTTAATGGGATCCAGCGGAGCATCAAGGGCAGCGCTTCCTCCCAACCCAACACAAGGCTGTCAGTGGAGGGAGTGGCCTGGCCAGGCTCCCCTCTCGTTTCCCCCTGCCGTTGGGCTAGACTTCAAACAGGAGAGATAGGGCCAGAGGGGGCCAGCTCAGGACCAGCCAGGCATTCAAGGACAGGAAGTTTTGCTGAGGCATGAGTCAGGCTCCTCATAAGCATTTATAGCTACCCCTAAGGAGAATGGGCTGCTTGAGGAAAGATAGGATGGGTGGATGGATGGATAGATAGATAGATAGATAGATAGATAGATAGATAGATAGATAGATAGATAAGTAGATAGGTAGATGGATGGGTAGGTGGGTAGATGGGTGGATAAATGGTTTTATTGATTGCTACCAATCTCTAAGCAAGGGTGGATGATCCCTTGCCAACAATGTTACAGAATGGATTTCCTGTTCAGGTATAGATTGGACTGAATAGATGTCCCCAGAGGTCCCTTCTCATTGTTCTCATGGGATCGTAGATTTAAAGCTGGGATGGACCTTTGAGGTCAGCTAGTACAAGCCCTTCATTTTACTGAGTCATAGTAAATCTCATCTCATCTCATAAGTGGCAGAGCCGAGGGTTTGAGCTGGGGCCCTCTGCTCTCTTTCCAGGGCCCCTTTCCAGTCACTGTGCTAAGTGCTGAAGGAACAAAGAAAGGCAAAAGACGGTTCCTACTCCCAGGGAGCTTCTACTCTAATGAGGAAGAGAGCAGGGTGCACAAGCAAGCTACACACAGGATAAACAGGAGATCGTTACCAGAAGGAGGGCTCAAGAACTAAGGGGTTCAGCATCTTCCGGTAGAAAGTGGGCTTTAGTTGAACTTGAGGAGACCTGGAGGCAGCAATGAGGTAGGGGAGTGTTCCAGGTGTGCAGGAGAGCCAGAGAAAACGTGGCTGGAGATGGGGGTCTTTTTCATGGAACAGCCAGCAGGCTGATGTCACCGGATCAAAGAGTATGTGTTGGAGAGTAAGATATAGGAAGACTTGGGAGGGCAGGAGGAGGCCGGGTTATGAAGCCCTTTGAATGTCAAATGGAGCATTTTGTATTTGCTCCTGGAGGCACCAGGGAGCCATTGAAATTTCTTGAGGACAGGTGTGATGTGGTCAGACTTGCATTTTAGGAAGATCACTTTGTTGGCTGAATAAAGGATGGACTGGGGTGGGGAGAGACTGGAGGCAGGCCGACCACCCTCTCCCCCCCCCCCCCCAGCAGGCTGTGTACTAGTGTATGTGTGAGGAGGAAGGGTCTGAGGAGAGAAGGAAGCGTATTTGAGAGGTACCTCAGAGGTGAGATCAGTGGGCCTTGGCACCAGCCTGGGTGAGAGACAGTGGAGTGCAGGTTGACCCCTGGGCTGGGAGCCTGGGAATGGGAGAATGGCGTTGCCCTCTGCAGTCTCAGAGGGAGTTTTCAGAGACAAGAAGGTGGGTGAGCGCACCTGGGGCGGGCTAAGGGCAGTCATAGAAACCAAGGAATCTTCTTTCACAGCCACCAAGACCAGCCGTCTGGTTTTACAAGGTCAGGGAAACCAAGACAGCAAAGGAATGCCCCCCATGGAGTCAGAGGCAGACCTGGAACTAGAACCCGGGGTCCTGGACTCCCAGGCTGTGGCTGATTTTTATCATAATGCTATTTGGCCCTTGACCAGCAGTGGGTTTGTTCATTCAGCAAATTGGTGACTCAGTGGATAAAGGTCTGGGCCCGGAGTCAGAAAAACCAACGTTCTAATCCAGCTTCAGACGCTTACCGGCTCTGTGACTGTGAGCAGTTCTGGCTCAGTTTTCTCACCTCTAAAATGGGAGTACTTCCTCGAACCAGTCTACCTCAGGGTTGCTGTGGGGGGATGTTGGAAACTGCTCTTGGTAGCAGCAGTGATACTCCAATAATACTACTGGAAATGCCCTTCCTGAGTCCAGGGCCTGGGTTTTCTCTCCCTCTACGAAGGCCTTTACATAGAGAGTGCTCAGGCATGTCAGCATTTCTTTTTTTTTTTTCTTTTTGGAGGGAAATTGGGGTTAAGTGACTTGCCCAAGGTCACACAGCTAGTAAGTGTGTCGAGTTTCCGAGGTCTGATTTGAACTCAGATCCTCCTGACTCCAGGACTGGTGCTCTATTCACTGCGCCATCTAACCGCCCCAAATGTCAGCATTTCCGACGCCATTTCCCTACTTGTAAAGCTTGTCACCTTCCCTCCATGGGCTTAAATGAGAATGCACTAGGAGGGATCCCACCCCCACGCCCTATAGAAGTAGGAGATGCTAACAGACCTCGTCCAGCTTGGGTTGTGAAGGCTTCCTCATGCCCTCTCCTCCCGTTCCATGTACCCATGTGATGTTCTGTGCACGTGTACATGCACACACAAATACATACACATATGTGTATGTGTGAGGAGGGGGGGTGAGCAGGCGCTCTCCAGGAGCTCTGGGGAGCGTTGGCGGGCTCTGTGGGCAAAGCTTGACTTGTTGAGGTGTTGGGAGCTGTTCTTCGGGTGACTGCGTGGGGTGGGGGGGCGGAGTGGCGGGGAAGTCTCCCTCCTTTCTCTCTTCTGTTCTTGTTGGATGGGAATAGAGAAGCTGAGGAGTGCCTGTCCTGAGACTGCTCCCAAAGCATCCTTCAGGAACCTGGACACATTCACTGACCTGGCTGTGCCAGCCTGAGGCTAGCACTTAGGAGGAGAGAACCAAGTCTTAAGCCTTGTACACAACCACAGTCTGGTTGGGGAGACCAGAGTCACACCCAGAAGAACAAGAAAGGCTCTGTGGGATCAAGGGGGAGGGTATGAGAATCAGAAGGGGGGGGCGAGGGAGAGAGGGATAGAGACGGTGGGAGGGAAGAGAGATGGAGACGGTGGGAGGGAAGAGACAGGGGGAGTGTCCCAGCATGTTGTTGGCAGAGGGCAGTTGGGGAGGCTCTGCTTGAGGGCAGAGGGCCTAAGCCAGGCCACAGAAGAGAGAAAGCCCTTGTAGGTGTGAGGTCTCCAGAGACAGCTGCAGTGTCTGACACAGAGAAGGCAGACTTGGAATGATTCCAGTCCATGCGTCCTCCCCCCTTCCCTCCCCCCCACTGAACTCTACCACAAGGGTCTCTGACCCAGGAAATTAGTAGAACACAAAGTGTCAGGGGCTTAGTGGAGAGAACAGTGGACTTGGGGTCAGGCAGGCCTGGTTTTGAATCATTCTTCAGATATTTATTAGCCGTGTGACCCTGGGCAAGTAATTTAACTCCATGTCAATTTCCTCATCTGTAAAGTAGGAATAATAATAATACCTATTCACAGGGTTATTGCAAAGCTAAAATGAAATAGTATTTTTTAAGCACTGCAAACCTTAATGTGTGAACTTTAAACATAGAGCAAATATAGTCAGAGCTGGGAAGGCCCTTATAACCCAGGATGTCAGAGTCGGGAAGGCCCTTACAACATGAAATATTCTAAGCATGTGAGGATCCTTAGGACGTTGACTGTTTTGTTTTTTTGTGTCTCCAACATTTAGCACTGTGCCTGGCATGTAGTAGACATTTAACAATGGCATGTTGATTGCCTGGCCAGCTTTAGGCCAGGCTTGGTACCTGGAGAGTGTCCAGAGTAGGGCAGGTCTCATGGTGAAGGGCCTTGGTGTTTGTCCTGTTGACAATCATTTGTAAGAAATGAGCTGTTTTGGCTGGAGAAGAGCCAACTGTGGGTGTTGGGGACAGGAAAGATATGAAGGACATCTTTAAGTGTTTGAAGGGGTTCCTTGTGGCTGTGGGCTTCCATGGGCTTTTCCCGTTCTGCTTGGGCCCAGGGAGCAGAGATGGGGGCCACTTTAGAGAGCCAGATTCAGGTGAGAGGTCAGGGAGAAGTTCCCAGCTGTGAGAGTAGCCCCTAGTGGAATGGTGGGATGCTTTAGGAGGTAGAGGGGTTGTCTTTCTAAGCACAGCTTGGCTTCTGGGGTTCCTCTCAACCTTTGGGGCTTTTAATGCTGTCCTTGGATTTTCAAGACTAGAAAGGATCTTTGAACCTGGGGTCCAGAGGCAAGTTAGAAGTGACCACCTCACCTAATCCTGTGGTGTGCCCTGCTGTGGCATCCTGGCCCTAGTAGACAGGGCTATAGGGTCCTGCAGCCCTACCAGGGGTTCCCAGGCCCATTGGTCCCTTCCCTACCCACTGACTTTCTCCTGGTCTCCTTCTCCCTCGCAGTTGCCGCAGCGGAAACAGGAAGAGCCTGGTGGTGGGGACGCCCTCACCCACCCTCTCCCGACCTCTGTCCCCACTCTCTGTGCCTACAGGTGAGGATGAGTGGTTCTGGAGCATGAGTTGGAAGGGGCATTGGAACATGAGATGTCAGACTCAGATTATAAACGCAGACACCCCTCCCAAGCCATCCTCACCCCCTCATCCCCATCTTGGGGGGTCTCAAGGCCAAGTAGACATCAGATGGAGCAGAGGACACGCCTCTGAGATGTAGTGAGGGATGGTGTCAGTGCTCCATGACTCAGTTTCTCTTACCCCTCCAACCCCTCCCCATAGCCGGCAGCAGCCCCTTGGACAGTCCTCGGAACTTCTCGGCCAGCACAACTGTGAACTTCCCCTTCGCACGAAGGTGAGCATCTCTGCTCTGGTGATGAGGCCCAGCAAAGGATGGGAGTAAAATGCCATCTTTGGGAGGGAAGGGGGCTTCCTTCACACTCAGGATCCTAGGCTACAGCTGGAAGATACCTCAAGGCCATCTAGTCTCAACCTACCCATTTCACAGAAGAGAGAACTGAGACCCAGGTGGTGAAATGATTTTTCCAGGTTCACACAGGGAGTTGGAAGGACTGAGTCTGGGACTCAGGTGTCCCACCTCCCTGTCCAGAGCTTTTCTCCTGATACTTCTTCCTGCTCCCTGGGAGCAGCTTGGTCCACACCCAAAGCAGGCAAATCCCCTGCCATTCCACAAACCCAGATTTTTCCCATGGACCTGAATGCCTGACCCTGAGAGGTTGCTGTGCTTCCCTGGCTGAGATAGGCCACCAGCTTTGGTGCTCCAAACCTTAAGTCCCATCTTCCTTCCTCTGTCTTTCCCCATGCCCCACCCTCCCTTCTCCCTGTCCCTGACCTTTTTTGGCTGATAAACCACCAATCTTCGTGCAGTCATGGGCCCCGAACTGACAGGTAGTTTTTTCCAGGAATTTGGCACAGGCAGCTTCCTTTGGTGGAGCAGAATGGGGTGGGGGATGGCTGGGAACAGGAGATGACTTCTGACAGTGGGGGATGGGGTGCTGTGGGAGTCACATTTCAAGTGTGAAGGGAGTCAGCTGACTTCTCCCGCCACAGAGATCTGAGAGCTGCTTCCAGAACCCCAAAACGTCAGATCCCCTAAGAAATCCCCCCAGGGGACGTCTTCCATGAGTCCATTAGAAGTATTCTCATCTCCTGGCTCCTCAGAAGCGGCTTCTCAGAGCTGATCCTGGGCCAGGGCAGGTGGAGATGGGGGTGGGTGTGCTTAGCTCCAGGCTGGGGGACAGGAGGCTCCTGGCCCTGGTGGCTGTTGTCGGGGGGCTGACTTCTGGGCTAGCTGGGGATGTGAGACCCGCCGCCAGTCAGGAAGCAGTCACACAGCCAACAGAGACAGACTGGGTTTTGCTGCTGAGGTGCATGTGGTCTTGGCATTAAGTCCTGTGAGCCCCAGGAAGAGGAGCGATTATCGTGGGTGGCAGCAGTCTGGGCAGGCCTGCTGGAGGAGGTGGGCTGCCACCTGCTCATGCAGAGCTCATGCATCTGCTCCACTTGGGCCTGGCCTTGCAGCTGGGAGAATGGCCAGGATGGTCTCCCTCTGTCCTTCTGAGCTTATCTTACTTTTCCCCTTCTTCCTCTACCTGTTCCTCAAATCCCCTGGGGTATGTGGCCTTCCCAGAGCAGCCCTTTCAGGACAGCAGCCCAGCCCATAAGAGCACAGGGGTGTGACTGTAAATTAGATTCTAGGAGTCCTCTAGTAGACTGGGCATCCCAGGGCTGGGCTGGACCTCAGACTTAGACCCATAATTCATCATCCCTTCTACAGCTCCAGTGAGCATTGGTTTGGGCCCTCCCAGGGATGGAGAGCTCTCTTCTCCTGTGGCAGCCAGGTCCTCTTGTGTAGAGCTCTCCTGCTTAAGTAGGGCCTTCTTTATGCCCTTGTGGAGGAAGCTCTGGCACCCACTGCTCCTAGTTCAGCCCTCTGGGGCCAGGCAGAAGCAAACTCACCCCTCTTCCGCTTAGCTTGCCTTGAAGATACTTGTGCTGTTCTTTCTCCTGTCCCCCACCTCGAGCCTTGTCCTGTGGTTGGGCTTCCAGGCTCCTTGCTGTCCCTCCCAGCCACCCTCCTAGACAGGCTCTAGGTTTTCAGTCTGTCCAAGCAGAAATCAGATGTGCACTTTGTCCAGGATTGTGTAAAGGGGTTTCGGCTTAGGTGTGGGTTGGGTAAGAAGTCTTGAGATCTCTTCTAGTTGCGTGCCTCGGCTCCCCAGCTGGACACAGAGCCCTCAGTGGGGTCTTAACACAGCCTTTCTCACCCAGCTGCCCACCTTCCACAAGCTGTTTGTTCTTCCAGGGCTGATGGCCGGAGATGGTCACTTGCTTCCCTCCCCTCCTCTGGCTATGGGACCAACACACCCAGCTCCACTGTTTCGGTAAGGCTCTCTGGGTTCCCTGGCTGGAGGGCAGGAGGGAGCATCAGGAAACCTGGGTGTGGGGTGCCTGGAAACCCCCAATGCCTCTGTCCCCATTTCCAAATTTGAGCTGTTTCTCCACAGACTTTACGAAGTAACTCTTCTTTGACCCCACATCACCAGTTGCTGAGGCAGGCCAGGCCAGGCAGGGATTATCATTCCTCCTGGATAGACTAGAAATTAGAGCCTTGGGGAGTAGAAGTATCTTAGCCACAGCCGCATAGCAGAAGTGACAGAGCCAGAAATGGTTCCCCGGGGTCTTCTCTGCCCAGTGTTCTCTCCATAACTCCTGTAGCCTCACATCCCGTCTGGGAGCAGACAAGACTCCTCTTACTGTCTCCGTTTGACAGATGAGGTCACTGAGGCCCATTCAGCATACATTATTTGATCTATCTGCCATGTGCTCAGGGCAGATAAAGACCCAGCTTCAGCAATTATTAAGCACCTAATATATATGTGTGTGTGTGTGTGTGTGTGTGTGTGTGTGTGTGTGTGTGTGTGTGTGTAATATATAATATACATATATATGTAATATATAATATACATATATATGTAATATATAATATACATATATATGTGTAATATATAATATACATATATATATATGTATATATATACCTGGGGAAAATGAAACTGTCCCTGCCCTCTAGAAACTTCCATTTTCCTGAGGTGGGAGACAGCACATACACAAAGACAGGGCCCAGACCCTGCCTTCCCAGGGCTCACAGCCCAGCGAGTCCATGTGGAGTAAGACTTCTAAGGAAGCCACCTGCTTAATGGTTTAGTAGTAACACCAGGGGGCCTGGAAGGGAAGCCTCCCTCACCTCCCATCACCTCTGGGCCATACTGGCCTGTGTCCTTGGCCCTGCCTGACCTCGAGGTTGGGCTTCTAGCCCCAGGGCACAGGTGGCCCACAGCTCTTCTTTCTTCTCCTGCTCAAGTCCTCCTCATCCTCTCGAGAACGGCTACACCAGCTGCCGTACCAGCCAACGCCAGATGAGCTCCACTTTCTTTCCAAGCACTTTCGTAGCTCGGAGAGCATCGTGGATGAGGATGGGGGCCGCCGCTCACCCTGCATGCGGCCTCGCTCCCGCAGCCTCAGGTAATGGCTTCAGGGTCCTTAGACCTCCCCAAGCCACAGCTCCAGGGCCTGGTCTCTGTCTCAGCTGCCCAGAGATCTGAGCCCTGGAGGGGCATGACTTTAGTTCCTCCATGGGCCTGTGAAATTTACTTTGAGCCCAAATCCTGTGGTAGATGTTGGGTGGGGAGCGAGGCTTGGTGGGTGGGGAGAGTCTTCTGCCCAGCCCCTTGTTGCTTGACCTGATTTAGATCCAGAGAGACCTACTACATGAGCTGGTATTATTTCTTCTCTTCCAGCCCTGGGCGAACCTCTGGAGCCTTTGACAGTGACATTGTCATGATGAATCATGTCTACAAGGAGCGATTCCCCAAGGTTAGACTGGCCAGTGGGAGAGAGTGGGAGCCTCCTGGGTAGAAGTGGGGGAGGTAGCCTGGGGCTGTTCTGCTTGGCTCCTGAGGGCAGAACGAGGAGTGGGGTGTGGGTGAGGCAGAGGCAGAGACTGCAGCTTGATAATACAGAAAAACTTCCCAATAATTGTAATCATCCAAAAGTGGCCTTTCAAGGCAGTGAACTTCTCCATGAAAGTCTCTGAGAAAGGCTGGAGGACTCTTTGTCTGGTCTGTTGTCAGAGAGATACTTACTTAGGAATGAGGGAGGTGTAATGTGTCCTTCATAGGCACTTCTGGGTCTGATGTTCTGTGGTTCATGGAACATTCCCTTCCCGCCCTGGGTCTTGGGGTAAGGCCAGAACTGCAGGTGGTTATAACAGTGCTCGGGGCAAATTCAGTTAAGGACAGGAGGGTAGTCATCCTAAGAAGGGAAGGCGTGGTTATCCTGTGAGCTTGGAGGTGACCTGTCCCCTAGAGGGTCCAAGTCTGGTCTCTGTGAGGGTTGGGAGGAAGGTAGGCCCTAGGTAGGGGAGCCAGAGGGATGTAGCAGGCCACAAGGTATGGAAAACTGGAATGGAATGGAAGCACCCCCTCCAATATCGGCCCCCTGGGCAGAGCCCCGTTTGTCCCACATTGGCTGTGGCTGTACAGTGAGTCTCTGTGCCTTAATGGCGTGGAGGAGGCAGGACCATTGGGACCCTTTTCTATGTTGCTACAGGAATTCAAGCACACTATTCTTTCTCAAGGTATTTCACATGTACAGAAGTCTCTGTAATAGGGTTTCTTAACCTTTTTTGATGTCATAGACTCCTTGTCAGAATCATGTTGATAAAGGCCTAAAATATAAAACATAGGATTACAAAGGAAACTAACTTTTTTGAAATCCAGTTATCAAAAAAATTTTTTTTAATTCCATTCCTAGCCCCCTGGGCCCTGGGTTAAGAAGCTCTGTTCCATATGAATTGTCCACTCTGTTCCTCACGATGCCCTGGTTAGGTAGGAATTACAAGTGTTGACATTCCCGTGTTAGGGAATGAGAGTAGGAACCTGAGAGGCTCTCCATCTAATGTACATTTATTATGTACTGTGTGTTACACGTCCTCATCCTCAGTGCTGAGGGGTAGTAGGAAGCTGAATGAGATAGAATCTCCCTGTCTGCTGTGGAAGGGAACAGGTTAACACACACAGAGGGAATCAATTTGCCAAAGGCCACTCAATTTGTAAATGACAAAGCCAGGAGAGGTGACCTTTGTGACCACTGAGTGCCACTTCTTTTACTTTACAAAGATGAAAACCGAGGCCCAGGGGGAAGTTGTTTTGCTCGGGTAACAGGGCTCCCACAAAGAGCCTATGATCTGCCCCCTTGTGCTGGTCTCCATCCCCATCCCTTTTCCTCCACTCTCTGCACAGGCCACTGCCCAGATGGAGGAACGGCTGCAGGACATCATCACCACCTTCTCGCCCTCCAACACGCTGGCCCTGGCGGACGGCGTTCTGAGCTTCATTCACCACCAGATAGTGGAACTGGCTCGGGACTGCCTGGCCAAGGCTCGGGAGGACCTGGTCACTTCCCGCTACTTCTTGGAGCTTCAGGAAAAGCTAGAGAAAATGCTGCAGGATGTGAGTGTCTCGCTTCTCTTTTCTTCCTCATTCCTTCTTCTTCCCTCCCTTTCCTCTTTCTCCTTCCCTCTCTCCCTTCTACCCCTTTCCTTTTCACTCTTCTTTCTCTTTCTCCTCTCTCCCCTCCTTCCTCCCTCCTTTCTCTTTTTCCTCTTCCTCCTTGTTTCTTTTTTCCTGCCCTCTCTTCTCTTCCCTTGCTCCCATCCTCTTTTCTTCTCTCTCTGAAAGACTCAGGTCAGGGGAAGTGGGTAGGAAAATAGATCCCCAAGAACCTGTCAGAAAAGCCAGCAAGGGGCTGGAGGGAGGTAGAGAGTCATTCTTCTATAGAGCAACAATCCCATTTATAGGATATTTCCTTCAGAACAGCCTTAAGAGATCATCTACATTTTACAGATGAAGAAATGTGCATTTCAGAGAGAGGGAAAAGGACGTTTTCATGGTTAAGGAGTTATAGGTCAGGGTTGAGACAAGCCTAGGTCTCCCAACTCCTAAACTAAGGGCTTTCCCCTTTCTGCCACACTGTTCCTTCTCAGACTCCACTGGGCAGACCTTTAACCTTCCATAGCTCATTAGTAGAGGAGAGGAAAGTAGGTCTGGGCACCTAGCCACTTTTAAATAAACTCCAGTGAGTATGGGAGTCCCCTGCCTATTCAGCCTCAAGAGACAGAGAAGAAGAGATTTGTTGATAGCATGGGTGGGGAGGCCATCAGTGGATCCAAGGGACTCAGTCCTGACTAGGGAAGCCCTATGTTCTCTCCCAAGTAAGCAAGTATTGTTAATTGTATTATAATTATTTGTATATATGCATATATTTACGTGGGTATATATACACACATATGTCCATATTTCATAGATCTGTTATGGAGCTTCAGCATGCAGACAGCTCCAGGGAAAGCCTATAGTCTGTGGTTTGTTTTCTGTGGCCTCCTAGCGCCATGAAGGGCATAATGGCTTGTTTGGAGGCAGACACCTTCCCAGTTGGTGATCCTGTTTGCTTCTCTTCCGTGTGACCCCACAGGCCCATGAACGCTCGGAGAGCCAGGAGGTCACCTTCATTGGCCAGCTTGTCCGAAAGCTCTTAATTGTCATCTCACGCCCAGCTCGTCTCTTGGAATGCTTGGTGAGCAGAGCCTACGTTGGGGAAGAAGGGAGAGGCCCTTCATTGAGCTGAGCCTTATGAGACTGCCCATCACTAATGACTAACGGAGAAGGTTCTCCCATTGGAGCTTCTGTCCCATGACAGCCTGGTGTGGGAGGAATTGGCATCTGCAGATTACATATAAGCCAAACATGTTAGTAGGTGGGATATCACACATGTTGGACAACAGAATCAGGATCTAAAAAGGCTAGACCAATCTAGGGGATGAATTTAATAGGTCTCAATGTAAAAGTCTCTACTTGAATTCAGATAATCACTAACCCAAGTATAAAATGTGGGAGGGAAGACTAGACAATCAGAGGATTGAGGGGAGGGAAAATTAGTGGACTTGGAGTTCAGTACGAAGCCCAGTAAGATCGTGCTTATTGTTATATGAGAGCCAAAGGGCTGCCATAATCTTAGGCTGTATTGAGAGCCACGATGCCCAGAACACGGGAAACGATATGCCTTCTCTCCTGGTCATACCTCATCTGGGAGTCCAGATAGACCCTGGAGGACTGTGGTAGGAGGGATTCTTGTGCATATAGGGGTTGGACTAGGTAATATCTCAGGTCCCCTTTTGATTCTGGGGTGGCCAGTGCCCCTGGTATGTCTGTCCTTGTGGTTGGCACCGTGGGAGGAGACAGTCCACAAGCGTTTATTAAATATCTCCTATGTGCCATGCACCTGCTAATTGCTGGAAGAGACACAGGGAAGAGGTGAACCTTCTTATATTGATGGGACTATGGACAAGTTTTCATCATCCCCAGGCTTCCCCTCTCTGGGCTTCAGTTTACTTAACTGTAAAAGGAGGGGATTAGAATATATGACCTCTTAAGATCCCATCTGGCTCTAAGTTTATGAACCTGTGGCTCGGTTCCTGTCTGCCTTCTGGAGCTCAGCTCACCCATAAAGCATGTCTAATTAGTTGGCAGACAAGCATTATAGATCATCAGCACTGGAAAAGGGCAATTTCCCTTTGGCAGAGAGTGATTGAGGAAGTCTTCTTGGAGGAGGTGGTACGGGAGCTGGCCTTAAGGGCTGGTATAATGGGTTTTAGTTTAACAGAGGGGTGAGGTAGGAACGAGCAAGGCACCTGGCTGCTTGGGATGGGACAGGGAGAAGCCTCTAGGCCTCCTGGTGGGCTCGTTGTTGGCGTAGGCTGGTGACTTCCCTGGAGTGGGGACTTTTCCTACTGCCTGCATACATTGGCAGCTCCTTTTCAATGAATCATCTCAGAATTGCCAGGGCAGATGTTGAAGTTAGGCATGGTCACACAGCCTGGATGTATCAGAGGAAGGACTCCAACTGGGGTCTTCCCTAGGCTAAAGACAAGAACCTTCAGCTCCTTGCATTGTAGAGGGTGATGTGCCTGGCTTTGTGCTCAGCCCCTCCCTCCGTTGTGCTCTTGTCCACTGAGCTTAAGCATCAGTGCTAGAGACTAGGGCTCCATTCCAGCTTCTTTTCCCATTCTACTTGCCAGGAATTTGATCCTGAAGAGTTCTACCACCTCCTGGAAGCAGCAGAAGGACATGCCCGGGTGGGTCAGGGCATCAAGACAGAT
Source organism: Pseudocheirus occidentalis (assembly GCA_028646575.1). Lineage (NCBI taxonomy): Eukaryota > Metazoa > Chordata > Mammalia > Diprotodontia > Pseudocheiridae > Pseudocheirus > Pseudocheirus occidentalis. Next base: position 44,303,337 of record CM053594.1, read on the forward strand.
ATTCCTCGATATATCATTGGTCAGCTGGGCCTCACCAAGGACCCTCTGGAGGGTAAGTGGAGGGAAACCAAGTCAGCCCTTAATGAAATCCTGAGCATACTAAAACTGGGAGCTAAAAGACTTAGTTCTGGTCTTGACTTTGCTACTTTTTTACCTTAGGTAAGTCATTTTTCTCTGGTCCTCAGTTTCCCCATTTGTAAAATGGACAGGTTGAACTTTAGGCATTGCTAGTTCCTATTGACTGGGATGTTCTATAGTCTGCGTCCTAAGGGCCCTCCCAACTTCGACATTCTAGCTTCCAAGGACCCTCCCAGCTCTCACGTTCTGGATCCTGAGGGCCGACCCCAGTGTAGACAACTTTTTAAATAAATTTCACAGGGAAGAGAGGGACAGAGAGAGGGAGATAGCTGGAAGAGTCGAGGGAGGGCCTTTTTAGGAGTATATTTGTAGGCAAAGGGATGAGATCCCATAGAAAGGGAGAGACTAAGGAACTTCAGAAGAAAACTGGAACATGGTCCTAGAAGAGAGGGGAGGGAAGGGGCAGCTCTAATGACGAGGATATCTCCTCTCTAAACAGAGGGAAGGTTCAGAGGCTCAGGGGGGTCAGAAGGCTTAGACATGGGGGTGGAGACTGAGGAGGCTGACCCCAGGACCGATACCTCCATCCTAGTGAAGCAGGAGACAGGTGCTCCGCCATACATATAGTGGGGACGGGAGGAAAGATTCTGACAAGGAGTCCATGAAGACAGTGTAGATGCCTGCTTCCACCATTAGTGTAGTGTTGGATTTGGAGTCAGGAAGATCTGAGTTACTCTTTGTAATCCTGGGGATGTCACCTAAGCTGCTCACAGACACAGGCGTCATCTATAAGATGGAGACAATAATTGTCCTGGGCCTCCCTCCCTGGGCTGTTGTGAGACCCAAGCTGAGCTATGTGGAGCTCTTTGCGTCATTTAAAATGCTATATAATGAATTATTTCTGTTATTTTTTAAAAACTTCCTTTGAGGCTAAGGGCCTTTCACACATGGCTGACAGGCAACAGGGGAAGCTACAGAGGCAGCTGGTTGAGCTAGATGATCTCTGAGGCCCTTTCAGCCCTTAGACTCTGCAGCTCACCAAATCCAATGCTGTTTTTCACAGAAGCTCAGTCCCTGGAAACTTCCAGGTGATGGAGGGTGGGGAGGAGGAGGGGGAAGAAGCTTCCTGGGTATATGCCAAAACCCTGTGCTAAGCAGATGTGATATGTAGGCGGTTAACTGCTTGGTGCTAGGATACTTGGCTTCTTGGCATTCTTCCCCAGAGCAGATTTGGGTGCTTTAATCCTCCTGTCACTGAGGACCTACCAACCAGTTTAGTTATCTAGAGGGTAATCAGAATGCTGGAAAGCCCCTAGAACTCAGGATGTTAGAGCTGGGAGGACCCTTAGAACCCAGGATGTCAGAGCTGGGAGGGCCCTTAGAACCCAGGATATCAGAGCTGGGAGGGCCCTTAGGACACAGAGTGTCATATAGCCCTCCCTTAGAACACTGTCAGAGCTGAAAGGGATGGTACAGGCAACTTGTTCCCACTCCTTTATAGACAGAGGAATGTGGAGGGGAAGTGGATAGGCCTACCTTGGGAGGTGGTGGACTCTCTCTCTACTGAAGGTCTTTAAACAAAGGATTATAGAATTTTTTTTTTTTGCCTTTTTTTTTTTGGAGGGCAGTTGGGGTTAAGTGACTTGCCCAAGGCCACACAGCTAGTTTTTTGTGTTAAGTGTCTGAGGCCGGATTTGAACTCAGGTACTCCTGACTCCAGGGCCGGTGCTCTATTCACTGTGCCACCTAGCCACCCCTTTTTTTAAATTTTTTTTTTATTATAGAATTTTTAGCTGGAAGGGACTTTAAAGGTCCCCTAGGCTAATCCTGTCAAACTCAAATAGGAGAGGATCCCTGCTCTTCACTTAGTGACTTAGAAAAGCACAAATTAACATTAGCTATGTTGTGTCGCATTTTATTTCTTTGGTTCAACACTTCCCAATTCCATTGTAATCTCATTCGGGCAGCAGTGGTGAATTTTGTGGGCTGCTTGTTTCCAATTCAGTCCAACCCTATCACTTGACATCCAGGGGTGGAGGTTTTGACTTGCCCAGAATGACACGGACAGTAAGTGGGGCCACCTCTCCTGAAGATTGCCAGCCTTGTGGAAGAGTCGTCCTTGTTCAGGACCTACCAACCTTAGGTGGAGGAAATCTTTCCCTCCCCCCCCACCCCTTCCAGGCCACAGCCAACTTTAGGGCCCTGTGATTTCTGCCCTGCTTGGGGAGGCACTGAGTGTTAGAGCTGGGACTAGCATATGAGCACAACCTTCCCCTTGGGCTCTTCCCAGGCAGCCACACCTCCCTTCTGCCTATGCTGGCTTGGGTTCCTGAGGCCCCAGGCTAACCCTTGCTCTGTCTTTGCCTCTCCAGAGATGGTGCAACTGGATCCTCTGGATGCCGGCTCCTCAACTGCACCTGATGCTGGAGACCCACCAGAAGTGAGTGTGCCGGGCTCTGGGTCCGAGAGCTATTCCTCCCTGGAATAGCCAAGGTTCAGTAACAAAGGATAAATGGAGATGGGGGAATGATGAACAAGGAGGTATTGGTGAAACATATGTTGTGTCTAGGCACCACCCATGGCTGCTGACAACTTCTGCTGATTGGGGGAAGGGCCAATGGGCTAGACTTGGAGTCACGAAAATCTGACATCTAATCTGGCCATAGGTAGACTTAATATAGCTGTGTGACCCTGACCAAAGCACTTACTACTCTCAGCCTCAGTTTCTTCATCTATAAAATGGGCAGAGTAATTGTCTTTACTGCCTACATTCAAATGAGATAATAGATGGAAAGTACTTTGCTAGCCTAGAATTGTTTTCATTGTGAGCCATTATTACTGTGATGGGATATCCCTAGCAGAGGCAGCTGGTGGACAGTGGGGGATGCTCCAGAGGTTGTAAAAGGAAGTATTATGACCTTTGCCCTGGCACCTGCTTCCTTTGGTGAGAGCCTAGGCTTTGTCTGAGCCTCAGCAGGGGCCAGGGTTTGGTGTGGGGCTAGGGACAAGCAGCTAGCTGCTTGTTACAGCAGGATCTCGGTTCCCAGAGAGCCCACGCTCTGAGTGCTTACATTGGGGGAAAAGTCCAGAGTGCACATTGGGGCCGTGGGGGAAAAAGAAGTGTCCCATCTTGGGGGAGCGACTCTGGCTGGAGAATCCAGAAAGGTGGGAGATGATATGAAATGTGACTTTGGTGAAAGATTTAAAGAAGAAAGGCACCTTGACTTGTAGTTTTTCAGTTGGGAAAATGCCAAAAGAGAGGTTCTGGAATCCCAGATCGAGGAGGGACCTTAGTGTTCATAGGCCCATCTTGGCTTGAACAGAAGTGAATGGATAGATGGATGGACAGACAGTGGATGGATGGATAGATGGATTGATGGAAGAGGGGATGAAAGCCCTCTTCTCTCTCCCTTGCTGATTTTATCAGCTCCCAGAGATTCAATTATTTCTGTGTTTATGATGCTCAAATCTTTTTTTCCAGCACTATCCTTTCTATAGACACAATAGGTGCTTAATAAATGTCTGACTGAAAGACATTTATTAAACATTTATTGTCATCCAAGTATTCTGCTAAGTACTGACTATACAAATAAAAATCAGCCCCTGCCTTCAAGGAGTTTATATTCTAATGGAAGGAGACAATACACATAGTGGTACCTGGTAGTAGTGGGAAAGAATATTTTGGTTTGGAAAGTTACAGGGATGGTGAGTGGAGCCATGGGGGAGTTGATTTGAGATAGTCTTCCCAGGAACAATGACAACTGCTCTGATTACTTTTATTTCTTTGATTTGATTACTCTGATTCTCTCCAGAACTGGGAAGAGGGTAGTAGAAAGACTGGGGGTAGGGGTGGGGCAGAGAAGCTGGTATGGAGAAGTCTAGGAAGTGGATGTGAAACATGGCTGCAGCCTAGGGTCTAGAGGGAGTGGGCACTCAAGGGCCTTGGGGGAAGCTCTTACCATAGAGGGGCTTGGAGTGTGGACCAGGTGTCATGGCAGCCAGAGAGGCGTGGGGATTGAAGGGAAGGAATCCCCTTTCATGGAATCCCTTGCAGAGCAGTCTTCTCTCCTTGTATCCTTGAAAGAGCTGGCAGATGTGATTACTGAGCTTTCATCAGTAATACATGAAAGATCATGCAAAACCAGAGAAGGACCGGCCACAAACTTGGAGAAGCATAAATGTGGTTTGTTTGTTTGTTTTTTTAAGGAACAGAACAGAGTCTACACACTCTGGGCCAGTGAGCTTGACATAAAATCTGGGTAAACTCTAGAATGGATTGTTAAAGAGATGGCTGGTGAACACGCAGAAAGGGAAGCCTCCATCACAGAGAACCAGCATGGCGGCTTCATAGAGCATGCCTCACTAACCATACTTGGTTTCATGACAGGGTTACTTAAACAGGAGTTGAAACAAATGCCACATGTGTTTGCTTACCTAGATTTTAGTCAAGCATTGGCTAAAGTATCATACACTATTCTTGTGGAGAAGATGGAAAGATGTGAACCAGAGGCTGATATGAGCAGCTGGGTGATAGATGTTGGATAATCAGAACTTGTTGGATGGCCAGATTCAAACAGTAGTTAATGGTTCAGCATCAGCATGGCAGGAGGGATTGGTGCTTGGCATACATATCAGATTTACAGATGGCGCAGACCTGGGAAGGGATAGCTAACATGTTGGATGATCAGGTCCAAGGGAATACTTCTGGGTAGTGGTTGGTTCAGAGTGGCCACTGAGGTCGCTTACAACTGAACAAGCTCTTTGATTCTGTGACCTTGAGTGATAGGCAGCATACTTTCCTGTGGGGCTGATCTGCTTCTTAGAAAATTCTTCCTTAAATCTGCCTCCACTTTGGGCCCCCAGTATTCCCCAACCAAATGGTCTATAAGGTTTATTACTGCCTTGATAGGACTGTAAAGAGATTAGCCGGTCCCAGCCTCTGACTTTACCAGTGTAACAGTTTTCCCAAAGGCATTGCAGTTGTGATAGTAGCAGTGCAGGTTTGGAACCCCCAAATCCAGAGCTAGAAGGGGAGTGAAGTGACTGCCCCAAGGTTGCACAGGGGCAGAGCTGAGATTTGAAGTCTGGTCCTCTGACTCTCACGTTTATTGGTCTTTTCCCTGAACCAGCTCTGCCATTTGACACAAGGCACCAAAGACCAGCCTTCAAGGAAGGCGTAGGATGACCTCCCTCCTCTTCTACCTCCAGAGGGTTCCTCTCTCCATGTGTCCCCTGGGTCTGGTAGGCACCGGAGTCTGAGGATTCCTAACCAATTTTTTTCTGGTCTTTTCAGAACCGATCTCTTCCTGTCCCCTCCCGGAGAAAACCCTGCGAAAATGACTTTGAGACCATCAAGCTGATCAGCAATGGGGCATATGGGTGAGTGGGAGATAGCCTTACCTCCAGAACTGTGGCAATGATGTCCTTGGCCCTCAAGCTGACAAGTCACTGAATTTATTGGACTTCTCCAATAAGGCCACTTAGAACATAGACTGTCAGAGCTGGGAGGAATCCTAGAACACAGATTATTAACCATCATCTTGTTCACCCTCTGTTTTCTCCCTCAAGGGCTGTGTACCTGGTCAGGCACCGGGAGACCCGCCAGCGCTTCGCTATCAAAAAGATCAACAAGCAGAACTTAGTGCTCCGGAACCAGATCCAGCAAGTATTTGTGGAGCGGGACATCCTCACCTTTGCTGAAAACCCCTTTGTCGTCAGTATGTTCTGCTCCTTTGAGACCCGCAGGCACCTCTGCATGGTCATGGAGTATGTGGAAGGTCAGTATTGGGCAGCTGGAGGTGCTGGCAGCATCTCTTAACCTTGGGGTCAGCACTCACAGGTTCCCTTCCCAACTCTGCTCCAGACTCTCTATGTAACTAGGTGGCTCCTTTCATCTCTCTGGGACTCAGTTTTCCCATCTGTGCTATTAAGGGTTAGACTGGATAGTCTCTTAGTGCCTCTCCTAGCTCCAACATTTTGTTTTAAGACCCCTCCCAGCTCTGACCCTTCTGTATTCTAAGGCTCCCCCACCCCAACTCTGACATTCTGGGTTCTAAGGGCCCTCCCAGCTCTGACCTTCTGGAATTCAAGCCCCTTAGATGACAGATTTTAGCAGAATAATCCAAGGGTAATGGATTTCCTGCTTCCCTCACTCGGCTCTGGCTCCTCAGTGGCCCTGGCTATCCTGCCTCCCTCAGTCATTCCCTGTGACTGGGCTCATTGCTCAGCACACGGTTTATTCCTTCCTTTAGCTCATCTGCTCGTTTGTCAGACCTTTCCTGAGTGCGGCCTGCATGGGAGGTGCTGCATCTAGGGGCCGAGGAGAGCTTTCCTCATCCTTTCCCCAGGGTCTGGTTGTCTTGTGGGTTGTTCCCTCTCCCCCCCTTCCCTGAGGAGTCGCCTCAGTCTGCTCTGGTGCCTGGTCTTCCTACAGGAGGAGACTGTGCCACGCTGCTGAAGAATATGGGCCCCCTCCCTGTGGACATGGCTCGGATGTACTTCGCTGAGACTGTTCTGGCTTTGGAGTACCTGCACAACTACGGCATTGTACACCGGGACCTCAAGCCAGACAAGTAAGTGGAGGGAAAACACTGGAGCAGCAAGATTCATTGGTTGGCTGACCACCACCACCTGGGGTGGGGTTCCTGCATGGAACCAAAGACCCCAGAGCTGAGAGAGAGCAGCCCTAGGGCTCCTCTGATCCAGCCCCTCACTTTACAGAGAAGGAAACTGAGGCCCACTTCAGGGGGAGTGGGTCAAGGTCACATAGGGAGGAAAAACAGGATTAGAACCCAAATCCAAGTTCTCAGGCCCTGGGTCTCGTTCATCTGTCCTCATCTGTTTGGGGAACAGGGTAAATTTGGGAAGAAGTTTCCTCTTTTGAATCTTTATCATCCCTCATGGGGAAGAATTGACACACTCAGGGAAACCCAGCTTAGCCCTCAGCTTGTCAGAAGGATCTGGGTCCTGGACCCACCTCTTAACATTGACTTGAGGTGTGACCTTGGGCCACTCACTTCCTCTCTGGCATATTGAGTTCCCCCCTCCCACACAGTCCCCTGGTCTTGTAGGAGAGAAGGACCTACGGAGCCCTGGGGTTCCAGGTTTTGTGTCCCCTCTGTGCCCCTGCCTTGCTGTTTGACTCTGAGCCTGTCCCAAACCCCCACCCCCACCCCCAGACTTGCTTGCTTCCTCCTGTAGAAAATGAGAGGCTGGGTCTGGATCTGAAAGGACCTTTCTTCCGTCTAAAATCCTATGCTCTCTCTTCCCACGGGATGACTGTGCAGAGGAAGGAACTCTTTGTGCTCGGCTGAATGTGATGTTCCTCTAATTACCCACCAGCCCTGAGTTGTACCAACTAAGAGTCTCAATCCTTCTCTTCCCTTCTCCTTGTGTAGGCATTCTTACACCCCACCTGCTTCTTGCAGGGGCTTGGAGCAGATTACAAGGTCTAAAATACGCCCAACAGGGCATTGAGGTTAAGAAAAACAAAGCTTTGCCCAGAGGAATTGAGAAATGGGTGTTCTTGGGCACCTGGGCTCAGTTTCATTTCTGTAGTTGACTCCAGGGGCCACTGAGAGCTTCCCCCCAGGGAAAACAGAAGGGGAAGTAGGGGGAGCCAGTTGTGGTTCTTGGGCTTCCGAGCCCCAGAGCAAACCTCCCAGACTGAATCCTGGGAGGGGGCTTTGTCCTGCACCAACTTGGGTCAGGTCAAGCAGGAGTTAGTGCCTCCTAATTAGCTCCCCAGGGTGAGATGTTGTGGATGGGTGCAGGGTAGCTCAGTTGTGTCCTGCCTGGAGTGTGGAGTGGGGGGGGGGGGGAGGCTCAGCTTCCCTGGCTCTTGGAGGTGTCTATGGGCCCAGCTGAGCGTCCGTGACAGGTGGGCCTCTGCCTTCTCTGTGACAGCCTCTTGATCACATCCTTGGGCCACATCAAGCTGACAGACTTCGGGCTGTCCAAGATCGGGCTGATGAGTATGACCACAAATCTGTACGAGGGCCACATTGAAAAGGACGCCCGCGAGTTTGTGGACAAGCAGGTGAGCGTCTCCTGTTGCCCGTGAGGTTCCAAGAGGAAGGGGCTTAAGATTCTAGGAGGGGGTTGAGGGGGGTGACTGGCTCGGGCAGGAGGGGAGGAGACTGCCTTCTCTGACAAGGCAGACATCATCTTTGCCATCCTTCAAGGCCTAGCTCACATGCCCACAGCCCTCAGGAAGCTTCCTTCCTGTCCACCGCCCTGCCTGATCCAGTCCAAGCCAGTGAGCATTTATTAAGTACGTGCTGTGTGTAGGACACTTTGCTAGTCACACAAGACAAAAAACAGCTTATACTGGAGGGGTGCTAGACCAGTGCACACAAGTCTAGACAAGCTGGTTTTGAGGAAGGGAGAGAGCAGTAGCCACTCAGTTGCAGGGTCCTGTAGGGAGCAGCTCGTGAGAGGCAGATGGAGAAGGAGGACATGCATCCTGGGACAGAAGGTGGCCCCTTCAAAGGCCTGGGCATAAGAGCTTAAGTATGCCGGTTTGGCCAGAGCATAGAATGGGCCGAGGGCAACATAGAGCAGAGCCAGGCTGGGAAGGCAGGCAAGGGCCGGGGATGATGGTTCCGGGGTCTGAGCACAGGAGTCAGTGGTATATGCCCCCGGGCAGGAGGGAGCTAATGAAGGCTGTTTGTCAGCCTCTGACTGAATGTGTGGAAAGAACAAGAGAGAGAAAGAGGGATGGTGGGGGGTTTTACAGCCTGAGGGCCTGGAAGGATGGTGGTACCCTTGAGAAGTTGGGTGGAGCAGTGGGTGTTGGGGGAAGCAAAGTCAGGACCACATCCTTCGGGGGCCACAGCCTGAGGAGGAAACTGAAGGTTTGCCCAGTGTCACATAGGCAGGAGTGTCAGAGATGGAATTCATACTCAGGTCTTGATTGATTAGTTGATGATCTGATTGATTGATCAATCTCCCAAGATTGCTAAAAGAGTTAACTGGAGTTTGCAACCTGGCTTTCTCACTGACTGTGTGTGCCCAGTAAATGCCCACTGGCTGATTGAATGGCTGAGTGAGAGTATCTGGCCTTAGTTCCCTCTGGGTCTCTTGCCACCGAGCCTGTCTGCTAAGGCCAGGCCTCACCTGTGTGTCTCTCCTTCCCCAGGTCTGTGGGACCCCTGAGTACATTGCACCTGAAGTGATCTTCCGACAAGGCTATGGGAAGCCAGTGGACTGGTGGGCCATGGGCGTCATCCTCTATGAATTTCTGGTGGGCTGTGTCCCATTCTTCGGTGACACCCCCGAGGAACTCTTCGGCCAGGTCGTCAGCGGTACGCCTCCCTCTGGGGCTTGGTTGCTCAGCCAGGACTTCTCCCTTAGCACCCCGAGGTGCATGTGAGAGGCCATATCGTGCTATGCAGAGTGTGGGCCTGGACTTGGGGGGGGGCAGTCAGGAGACCCAGGTCTGAGTCACCCTTCTTCGAAGTCACTGTGATGTTCTGGCCCTGTCTGGCCCAGGTTCTGGCTTGATAACCAGGGAGGAAGGAGCCTTGGCACTTAGAAACATTTCTTTTCTATTAACAGATTTATTTTCTCCTCCTACAATTGGGAAAAAAAAGAAAAAAAATCAAAACCCCTGTGAGAGATATGCTCAGTTAAATCACAGATCCCCTCATTGGCTGTGTCCAGAAGTATACGGCTCATTCTGCACCCCAGTCCCATCGGGGAGGGGCATCATGTTTCATTGTGGGTCAGCAGAAAGACACTGAATTTGGGATCACAGGGACTGGGTTCCAGACTCAGCCTCTGTGTGTTGCTGGGCAAGGCTGTCTTCTAGGCATCAGTGCCCTCTGTTAACGTCTGGTGTTCTTCCAGCTCTAGAAGTTAATCCATGGGGAAGCTACTGCTTTGGTCTCCTCGGAGACCTCCCCACAAAAAGGAGAGAACCTAGCATTGATGGGGTGGAGAAGGGACTGGGCTAGACCCTCCTGGCTGTGCAGGGCATGGCCTGTCAGGCCCTCCACCCCTGGCTGCTCTCAGATGAGGCTGGGGGGCCAGAGCATCCCTTGGCCATGGCCCCCCCTGCTGTGAGCTGACCCTTCTTTGTTTAGATGACATCATCTGGCCAGATGGAGATGAGGCACTGCCTGCTGATGCTCAGGACCTGATCACAAAGCTGCTGAAGCAGAGTCCCATGGACCGCTTGGGCACTGGTATGTGGCCTGGGCATGGATCCCAGGGCCATGGGTCCATTCCTCTGGGCCCCACCACCAACCCCAGTCATGTTTTCCTGCTGGCCGGGCTGGGACTGACTTCTGTTTTCCTTCCCACTGAGTGTCCACCCCTAGGGTTGCCCTTTTCCTCTGTGTATCCACCCTGAGAGCTGCCCCCTGCTGAGCCAGTTCAGCCTGGCCGACCAGTTTTCTCAGATCCTTTTCTAAAAAATGTCTTTTATTTCATTAAATATTTCCCAATTCAATTTTTAAAAAACTTTAACATTCATTTTTAAAATGTAGAGTTCCAAATTCCCTTCTTCCCACCCACCCTTCCCCCAGCCCTTGAGAAGGCAAACCATATGATCTCAATTATTCCCATGAAGTCAGATCCCTTTTTACTTGAGGCCTCCTAATGTGCTCTCCTGGAAACATTGGCCAGCTGGCCCCTCAGTCTCCTCATCTCAACAAGCATTTGTTAGTCCCTACTGTGTGGCAAGTGTTGTCACAGACACACAGAGTGAAAAACCAGCGAGGAGCTCATATTCTCCCTTTCTGCCTTGGCCCTCCCAGTATTTCCTACCGCTGCTCCATCCTGCCCTCCTGACACTGGTCCACCTTGACCTGGTCCTGACCGCCTACCACACCCCCACTCTGCTTTGTTCGCCTTACCTTCCAGTGGTTTATATGAACACAGAAACCAGCAGCTGGTGGTTGTTTTTTTAAACCCACAGGATATGTGCCCATAACACCTCAGTCCAAAAATCTTTCTGAAACTTGGTAGCAGCCTTTTGAGCTACAGAGAGTGAGACTGGAAGGGCTCATGGAGGCTGGGGCCTGGGGAGGGGGCAAGGAGGCAGGACCAGGAGCTGTTGAGAGGGAGGGGGGAGGGCTGGGACACAGTGGCCCCTAGGAGCAGGGTACTCAAGTACAGCCCCGATCACTGCCCCTGCAGGCGGTGCCTATGAGGTGAAGCAGCACCCCTTCTTCCACAACCTCGACTGGACGGGTCTCCTACGGCAGAAGGCAGAATTCATCCCGCAGCTGGAGGCGGAAGATGATACCAGCTACTTTGACAGTGAGTGGGAAGCAGTTCTCTGGAGGCGTGGGGGAGGGTGTGCTCCCTTGCATGGGGAGAAAGACAAGGAGCCTCTTTTGGAGTTGAAATTGTGTGTATTAGTCAGAAGGCTGCCATAGGTAGGCTCTGAGGTCCCTCCCAGCTCTGTCATACCATGTTCAAAGGGTCCTCCCAGCCCTGAGAACATGGGTTCTAAGGGCCCTCCCAGCTCTGACATCCTGTGTTCTAAGGGCCCTCCAACCTCTGATGTCCTATATTTTAAGGACTCTCCAATCTGTGTTCAAGGGCCCTCCTAGCTCAAACATTCTGTGCCTGTGACCCTGCAGTGATTCTGCTGCAGCAGATGGTAACATCTGTCCAGGGTCCTGAAGCCTCCTACAAGGGGAGGGCTGGGGGTTCCTGGGTCTTTCACCCAAGGGACTGTGTTTCACTCAGCATAGTAATCCCCAGCCCAGTTACCTACATCAACTCTTGACAGTCCTTAGCCTGCCAGTCTGGGCTATTTAGATTGCTGGATCTAGGCAGGGTAGAAGGACGTCCCCAGTGACCAGGACTGGGAAGCTGTTGCTGACCCTGGGCTTAGAGAGGAAGTGAGAATGAGGGAAAGGAGTGAACTGTCTGTGAAGAGCTCAAGAGGAGGAAGCCTGGCGCTCTCCACTTTGGGAGTGGCAGGAAGTGTTGTTAAGCCCAGCCTGGGGTCCCTCCTAAACCACAGTCCCCATGGTGACAGACACGCGTCTCTGATGTCTCTTTAACCTCTGAGCTCTCCCCTCCCCAGCTCTGCAGGCTGGAGCTCTGCCTGAGGCCTCTGAGACCCACTTCTTCTCATTCACCCTGCCACCCTGGGAGAGGGCCTCCCCAGCTCTGAGTTTCAGTTTCCCTATTTCACAGAGGGAGCTCAAGAGTCTTGCTTTCATGTTTGAAGAGGTGTCCTGTAGAAGAGGTCAAGCAGCAAACATTTATGGAGCTCCTGCTATATGCCAGGAACTGTGCTCAACACTAGAGAAAGAAAGAAAAAAAAATGGGCGTTAGACTTGTTCTATCAGTCCCAGAGGAGAGAACTTGGACAAGTGGATGGAAATTACAAAGACACAGATCCCACATCCTTGTAAACAGCAGCTTCCTTACCATTATGAGCCATTGTAGGCTGGGCTGCTGCTAGAGGGAGAGAGCTCCCCGTCCCAGTAGGTATCCCAGTGGAAGCTGGAGGACTGCTTTTCAAACATGAGATTCCTACTCAGGTCCAGGTGGCCTCCAAGGCCCCTTGGAGCTCTGAAATCCTGCAGACCAAGGCTGAGTTCTGGGGGCAGGTCTGGAGGTTTCAAGCCTCCACCCCATGATGCCCCTCCCTCCCCCAGCACTTCCAAGAACCCCAGCTCTCTGGCTGTAATACATTCTCCTGGCACAGGGACAAGGCAGCTAGGCGTTGTCTCTAGACGTCAGGGCTCTTGATGTCCCCAGTACTTCCGAGAAGGGAGCTACACTTTGGGGCTACCTCTGCAGGGCTTGGGGGCTCGTGATACCCTGAGGCAGGATTTCCTGGAGCTGATAAGAGGTACATATGCCCCTCCCCAGAGTCCTTTGGGCTCTCGTTTCATGTTTCAAGGATGCCCAAGCCAAGGCCACTGTCCCTGCTGGTGTTCATCATCCCAAGGATGAGCCGTGTTGTGTGTGACCTCAGAGGAGGCAGCCCTGGTACTTACTATGAGGAAAAATCTTACTCCTACTCATAGCTCTCTCTGCCCCCTTGGGGGAGTCCTCCCCATAGCTGGTGAACTGGCCTTCCTAAAGGTCAGGTCTGGTGAGGCCACTCCCTTTGCCCTGACCCCGTCCCCTCCCCGCAGCTGATCAGGAAACTCAGCTGGCTTCCTGTCATCTCTCAGTCAGATTCAGGGCCTCTGGCATTGAAATTCTTCCATCACACTCTGGCTGTGAGCTGTCTCTCCAGCTCTGCCCCAGCCAGCACCTGTTTGATCAGATCCTGTCCCCCTCACCTGGATGTCAGTTCAGAGATGCTTCCTTCAAAGGGCAGCTCACATCTCTCTCTGGAGACTCGTAGCTGTCCATCCTCTCCCCCCCTCCCTGCACAGTTATCTCATATTTACTTTGTGTATGCATAATGTACACACGCACACACACAGGCACGGGCACCCTTAGTACTTATTCCTATGTCTGTATGTTCTTCTCCGCAATCCCCACCCATGGTGGAATGAAATCTTCCCAGGGCAAGGATTGTCTTCATTTATCTTGGTATGGCCAGCACTTTAGCACAGTGCCTGGCACTCACTAATTGTGGAATGGTGGAGAGAGCCCCCTTGGGAGGGGAGTGAGCTCTGTCACTGGGAGTCCTCAGGGCCAGGGCTGACCCCTTGTCGGGAATGTTATAGAAAGGAATGTTTGTTCCTGCACCAGGGTTTGGATTAGATGGAGTGTCCTGCCTGATCTCAGGCTCCTGCCGGATCTTCCCCTGTGAGTGTCCCCCAAGGCTCTGGCCTGGCTGGGCCTCTTCTTTCCCCTCTACTGTTTGCCTTGGCTATCTCAATGGTTTATTTGTCCAGCCCCACCTTCACCTGACCTCCATTCTCACCTCTCTAACTGCCCACTCTGTTTCCAGCCGGGTGTTTTGTAAACGGTCCAGAAGGGGACTCAGCCTCTTGTCCCCCCCAGGCTCTCCTTTCTTCCATCCTTCCCTGTCACCGCTGGGGGTGCCGTTGTCGTCTCTGTCACCCTAGCTCACGTCCCAGGTGTCGTCCTTGATCCTCCTTCTGTCTCACTCCTACGTGGGCAGTCACTTGCAGGATCCTAGTGATGCTACCATCGTGACCCCTCCTGTATATGACCCCTTCTCTTCTTTGACTCTGGTGCTCCACCTGGTTCAGAGCCTTCTCACCTCACACTGGAACTACCCTGTGACTTGGTGGGTCTCCTGGCTTTGAGTCTCTGCCCACACCAGCCCATCCTTCACTCAGCTGCCAAATTAACCTTGCCAAAGCCCAGGTCTGAGCATGCTGCCCCCCAGCCCCCAGTTCAGTCACCTCCAAGGTCACATGGAAAATCCTCTCTTTGGATTTTTGACACCCCCCTTTCCAGTCTTCTCCCTCTGCACCCCCAGCATCTCCTGCAACCAGGTGACACTGATCTCCTTGCTGCCCCATTGCTGGAGCTCTCTCCCTTCAGCTTCCACTTCTGTCTTTCCTAGATCCCTGCAATCCCTCCTTCTGCAATCCTCATCTTCCTTAACGCTAGTGCCTTCCCTCTGAGCTGAGGTTATCCCCGCTTTACCCCGTATATACCATGTTGTCTCCCACATTGGACTGGGAGCTCTGTAAGGGCAGGGACTCTCTTTTCCTTTCTTTGTATCTGTCACTTAGCATGGTGCTTGTCATAGTAGATGCTTACTAAATGTTAGTTAACTAACTCATTGTCTACCTGAGTATCTCAGTCCAGACCCTTTTGTGATACAGATAGGTAACCTGAATCACAGATGGGTAGTCAGAATCACTGGGCCCAGAACTTGGGGCTCCTGCCCCCAGCTCCCATCAGAGAGGTCAGAGAGACAGCCTTATTAGAGAGATGGGCTCAGTGGTCAGGGTCTTCTCTCTTCTCCCTCAGTGAGGAGAAGCAGAGGGGAGGTAGGGGGGCAGAGGAGGAAGGAAGGGGCCAAGGGGAGAGACAGGGGGAGATTTCAGGCCTGCCTGCCAGGTGGTTTTAGGCAAGTGACTTAGTATCTCTGGGCCTCAGTCTGGCTGTACCCAGGGTCCATGGACCCTCAGCAGGCCTCACAGATTGGAACAGGAGACACTGTGCACTCCCTGACAGTGGGCACTGCCCTTGTTCCTCTTTTTTTCTTTTTTTTTTTTTTTTGGAGGGCAATCAGGGCTAAGTGACTTGCCCAAGGTCACATAGCTAGGTTTTTTTGTGTTACGTGTCCAAGGCCGGATTTGAACTTAGGGACTCCTGACTCCAGGACCGGTACTCTATTCACTGCGCCACCTAGCCGCCCCACCTTGTTCCTCTTTGCAGCTCGTTCAGAACGGTACCGCCACCTGGGCTCGGAGGATGACGAGACAAATGATGAGGAGTCCTCTACCGAAATCCCCCAGTTTTCTTCCTGCTCACACCGGTTCAGTAAGGTACAGGAGGTGTTGTGTTACCAAGCAGAGAGGAGGTGTCTGTGTGTGTCTATGTGATGAGCCTCGTATCTTATAAGTCTAGTTTGCAAATTTAGCACTCAGAAGCATGATTAATTCCTCTTGGGGACTTTGCCTAGGCAGTCAATCAATCAACACACATTTATTAAGTGCCTAGTAATCTGAGTAAGCTGCCCCCAAGCAGTCTTTGGGTAGACATCAGTTTGTCTGAAAGAGATCCAGCAGTTTGTCTGAAAGAGATCCGGGGTTTCCAGTGAACTTCACGCTCTGTATGAGTGTGATGTGACCAACAAAAATATAGCTAGTGGGATCACAGGCTGCCATTGGAAGAGGAAGGGGGGCGGTCCTGCCAGACCACCTCTGGAATGGTGTGCTTCATTGTGGGGGCCAGTGTTTAGAGGAAGACGGGCAGGCTAGGGGAGAAGGGAGTCTTGGACCCGTGCCCTGGAGGATGCACGGAAGGAATGGAGGAGGAGGTCTAGGCTAAAAAGGAGAGGACTCGGGGGACATGACAGCTCTCTTTGATATTGTGGAGAGGAGAGGGGATGCAGATCCAGGGTTGGAGTTCCTCTGGGGGAGATCTCCTTCTCTTTCTTCATCATGATAATAAATGTTAGCTGGAGTGTGGGGCAGGGAGGGTTCTTTCACAGCCATCCTCTAAACAGAAAGAAGGAGCAGCCACCACCAGGAGAGAAGTGCTTGAGATTTCTTTCAGTGGATTTATCTTAATTAGAAGTCTGAACCAAAAAAAAATCCTTCTTTGCAAAAAGTAACTTTTTTATTAAAAATATTTTATCACTTTCATGTTAAAATGTTAAAAATATATTCCAGCCCTTCCCACCCTCACTCCCTTAGCGATGGGGTAGAAAACAGTTCAGCAAAAGTGACCAACCCATTGATCGTGTCTGGTGAGTTTATGCAGTATTCCACTCCCATGGGCCCCCACCTCTGCTGCACAGGGAGGGAAGATGCTTTTTCTCAATTCTTCTCTGGGGCTAATCTTGATCAGGATAAATTATACCCTGTTTCATTTCATTTACAAAAGCAAGGCTCTTATTCCTCCCCAAAGCCTTCTTTTTCTGCCTTATTGTAGTATGCAGGGTGACCTGGGTTCTCAGAGTTGTTGGGTGAACTCTGGCAGGTTCCAGGTGTGCTACAAAATGGATAAGGTTTTAGGTCACGGCAACTTTCTCCCAGTTAGTAGACTTAGTAAGTTATAGAGAGGTTGAGCAACCCTCTTCCACACTGACCAAATCCCAGATATCAAATCACCAAAAATGGGAAGTTCTTATGAAAGTATTTTAGCTTAACAGTCAGTGTTCCTGATCATCAGAGCTAGAAAATAAACAAGCAGGGGGAGATGAAGAGAAATGAAACATCTTGGGTAAATCTTGGTTTCTTTCTTAACTTATATTGTTATATAATATTCTTATCTTATACTGTTAAGTCTGACTCTATAAACTTCTTAATTTTGAGCCAAAAGTCCTTCCCCTAATATGTGTTCTTGTTGAGGCATCTTGGCCTCAGAACCTGACCTTTCCTATCTGGCTTCTCATTTGTCAAAGCCATAATTGATCTGTATAACCAGGAGTCCTGAGGGCTCCTAAGGGGGCTGGTCACTCAATTCCTCTCCTCACCTCCCAGTTTTCCTCCCTCTATCATGTATCCATGTGCGGAGGCAGAAAGGGGACAGAAAGTATACCCCCTTTCCAGCAGTGTAAATAAACTAAATTGTCTTTTTGTTTTAAGGGCCCTCCCAGCTCTGACATCCTGTGTTCTTCCTTTTAAAAAAATCCGTTAATTAATTTTTCATTTTCAACATTCACTTTTATAAGATTTTGAGTTCTAAATTTTCCCCCTCTCTCCCCTTCCCCTTCTCCAAGACAGTAGGCAGTCTGATATGGGCTGTCCACATACAGTCATATTAAACATATTTCAACATCAGCAGTGTTGTACATCTTGTGTTCTAAGGGCTCTCCCAGCTCTGACATTTGGAGTTAAAGATTTACAGAATTTGAGAGTGGGGGGAGGGGGAACCCTAAGCATCCACTGAATCTAACTCACACTCAAAAGGGATCCTCCGTACCCAGTACCACCCCTGCCAATCTGGCTTATATTTGATGGCTTTCAAGGAGGGGATGCCGTCCATGTCCAAGGAATTAGGGAAGTCCCTTCCCTTTTGGGACAGCTCTGATTTTTAGAAGTTTTCCTGACTTCTAGACTAAATCTGCTTCTCCCAGCTTCCTCCCCTACTCCTGGTTCTGCCCCGCAGGGCCAAGCAGAGCAAGCCACTTGCTCCTCCAAAGGAGAGCTGTCTGCCTCCTTGAAGACAGCCACCATGTTCCCCTGAGCCTTTTCTCTCCAGGCAAAGCACGGCCCATTCTTTCCATCAGTAGGACTCCTGGAAGTCCCATGGTCTCTGTCCACTCGGACATTCTGTGCTTCTACATCTGCATGTAGAGAGAAGGGAGTCCAGTTCCTCTTCAGGAATTAGGGCTTGTTTGGCTAATGTGGAGATTATGTTTTGCCTGATTTCACATGTATAATTGATAATCATATTGCTTATTTTCTCAGTGGGTGGGGAGGAGGGACAGAACTTGGAACTCAAAATTTAAAAAGAACAAAATGCTAAAAATGAATAAATGACACTTGACTCAACAACAGAAGTATGTGGGGAGCCATACCGCTTCTGAGCCAACGTGTACCTCTTCTCCACTCTTTCCTGAAGGTTTATAGCAGCTCCGAATTCCTGGCTGTTCAGTCAACTCTGAACTTTTCTGAGAGAAGCTACAGTGAGGACAAAGAAGACAAATCGGAGAGGTGGGATCGGGGCTCAGGAGAGGAGGAGAAGAGCCGCCCTTTGAGCACCGAAGTCAGGTGAGTGGGAGCAGCTGGGCACAGGCAGAGACAGGGTTCTCCCTCTGGGCTTGGCTTTCTTTACCACCCACGTGTGGCAGTAGGGACCACAGCACAGGCCCCAGGAGGCACATTTCTGGTCCTCCTTCCCTCTGCCACCCATTCTGCACTCATGAGAACAGAAGGGCACCACTGGTATTTTACCCAGGATTGCCCGGTGTAAGGGTCTTCAGTCACCCATCCAGGGTTTCTGATGGCTCTCTGAAAAATTCAGTTCTTCTCTCTGGGCCTCAATTTCTTCACCTGTAAAATGGAGCAATCATCCAGGTACTGCCAGGCTCATGAGGTAGCTGTGAGAAAAGGGTCCTGTAAAGCCCATAACGTACTATAAAAGAATATAACAATGAAAATTGCCCAGAAATGGAACCCTGCCCATGGAGGTAGTGAGTTCCCCATCACTGAAGGTTTTGGGTGGCCACTTGTTGGAAATGTGTTTACATAGATCAGTGTTTCTTAACCTTTTTGTGTCCTGGGTGCCTTTGGCAGTCAGGCTGGTGAGGCCATAGCTCCCTTCTACAAATAATGTTTCTAAATGCCTACAACAAAGTAGAAAACCAGTTATAGGGACAAAGCAGGTAACATTTCTTCTGAAACATGTTCAGAGTTCAGGTCAGGAACACCTGACGTGAGAGGCAGAGAGAGCCGGCCCTGCATGTTAGGTGACTCTCTGAAATGATAAATCAGCAGGCAATTTTTAAGCACCTCCTGTGTGCCCAAGCATGGGGCTAGGGGCTGGGGCAGTCCAGAGGGGAGATCCTCACATTAATGGAGACCTGGAAAGGCTTCTGGCAGAAGGTTTCTGGGACTTCAGGAAAAGCCAAAGGGCACAGATGAGGAATGGAAATAGGAAGAAAGGAATGAGCACTTATTAAGCACCTGAAGCATGCCAGGCATGGGGCTAGGGGCTGGAGAAACAGAGAAAGGCAGAAGGCAGTTCCTGCCCTCAAGGAGCTCCCAGGCTAAGGGGGACACAGCTATGTAGAAGCAGGATGGAGAAAGGGGAGAAGTCACCCACATTAAGGAGGAACCAGCCCAAGCCTCCTGGAAAAGGTGGGGTTTCAGCTAGGTAGTCTGCAGGCAGAGATGAGGAGGGAGCACAAGTCTGGGCATTGGGACCACAGGAGAAAGTATCCAGGACTGGGAGGGGCCAGTATCTCGGGATCACAGTAAAAAGCAGAATATAGGAAAACTGGGAAGGTAAGACTTAGCAGAGAGGGGGCCATTTGGCCCTGATAGAAAGCCCAAAGCACAGCGAGGTCCCCAGTATCTGGGTTCATAAGGATTTGGGCCCCAGTGTTGCCTCCGCATTCCCTGCATGGAAGCAGCACTTCCCTCTATGCCTTTGCCTTCCTCCCTCCAGGCTGAGGTCCTGGACGTCCTCTGGCTCCCTACGGCACTCCTCCTCCTCCTCCTCCCAGCCTGAGCGGAGCCAGAGTCCCTCATCCCTGAGCACCACCTACAGCCTGGACCCCATGCCCAAGTTCGCCTTCTCCTCCGAGGATGAAGGCTCTAACCAGGGACCTTCAAAACCAGAGAGGCCCATTTTCGTGTTGGGGGAACCCGATGAGCCAGTGAAAGAAACGGCCAAAGCGTCTGCCCTCACAGGTGGGTGCTGACTGGGGCTGGGAAAACAAGTGTAGGATGGGTGGGCTGAGTGGGCTGGGCAAACCTCTGTTCTGTCCCTTTTCTCCTCACTTCCCCAAGATGAGGGGAAGGATTGCTGCTATCTGAAGAACACACGCACTTCCCACATCCCCACAGCTGCTGTTGGGGCTTCCTTACAGGTCGGCGAAGGCCCCTTTCCCATTTTATAGATGGAGAAGTTGAGGCTCAGAGAGGTCAGCCAGCCAGTGTCAGAGGATTGAGTTGAACCCAGGGGCTCCTGGCTCCAGGCCTCGCCCTCTGTCTGCTCCAACACGTGTGTGGGATGAAGGAAAGGGTCTTGGCCTTCCTAGCTAATGCCTCTCAGACGGCACAGGTCTTCCCCCAGGTGCCCCAGCACAAGGGTCTGCTCATTCCAATGGTCTCTCCCTGTTGTCATTCACACAGCCGACAGTTCAAACCTCAGCCACGTCCGATTACGGAGCAATAGCACCGGAGCAAAGAACTCTACGCCTCGGGGCCTGGAGGGTGGAGTGAGTCGGCGCCTCAGCAGCCAGAAAGAAACACCCGAGAAGCAGAAGACGTCCCCCAGTGGGGGCCGGGTGCCCAAGTCAGCCTCAGTCTCAGCCCTCTCCCTGGTCATCACTTCAGGTATCTGGACCATGTCCTCCTTCCCCATCATCCAATCCCATCCCACCTCATCTTCTCCCACATAGTACCTGGACTCCTGCCCCTCCCCGTTGGGCACTGTGCTTACACAGTCGGGCACTGAGGGTACAGAAAGAGCAAAAAGGCCCTGCCCTCAGGGAGCTTACAGTCTAATGTAAAGAAATAGACTTGGTCTACTCAGCCTCTGAGGGAAGAACTAGGAGCAATGGGTAGAAATTGCCAAGAGAGAAAACACTTAGGTTTGATGTCAGGAAAAGATTCCTAACAATACAAGCCATCCCAGAGTGGACCAAGCTATCCTCAAGGGTGGTGCACTGCCCCTCACCTGGGGGTCTTCCTCCAGAGGCTGGGGCCCCCTGGCCAGAGAGGTCATAGTCAGGGTTCTTCTGGGAGGAGGCTGGGGCTCACTTTCCCCAAGCCTCAAGGTTCCTTTCTCAGCCCAAAATTCTGTGGTTCTGTGAAATCCAGAGCTGGGAAAAAAGAACTCAGGCATGATCTCATCCAGACCCGTCCTTTTACAACTGAGTCAGGAGTCCTGAGAGGGGAAGTGACTCATCCCCATTTTACATAGGAGGACCCTGGGGCTCAGGAAGACTTAAGTCACTTGTTCCCAAGGTCACAGAGTGAGTCAGTGCCCAGGCTGCGAGTCAGTGCCTTGGTCTTCTGACCAAGACATTCTGCTCTGGAAATGGCATTCAGGGCCCATGGATGAGTCACAGATGAGAAACCAAGCTCGTTCCCAAACCATAAAGGACAGACTTGCTCCCTCTCCCTTCTTTCCTGCTTTCATCTGTTTGTTTACTTGTGGTCATAGATCTGCGTGGCATTCTCCTGGAGTAGAATGTAATCTCCTTGAGGACTCATGTCTCTGCTTGGGGCTGGTGGTTAATGAAGGCTCGTTGAATTGAATCTCCACAGATGACTGCAGCAGTGGCGCCCTCATGAGTCCCATCTCCCCCCATTCCCTCTCCTCCAACCCCTCCTCCCGGGACTCCTCCCCGAGCCGAGACTCCTCCATCGGCATCACCAACCTGCGGCCGCCCATCATCATCCACAGCTCCGGCAAGAAGTTTGGCTTCAGCCTGAGGGCCATCCGTGTCTACATGGGCGACAGCGATGTCTACACGGTGCACCATGTGGTCTGGGTGAGTCCAGAGAAGCTGGGTGGGATGGGTGACATACTGGGGAGATTAAAATGTGGGGTGTGAGAGCTGGGAGGGCCCTTATGGCAGAGAGTGAGAGAGCTGGGAGCCAGAAAATGTTTATTATTTATCTCCTTGCTGGTCTAGTAATGAGCACTGGCCACAGTTTGATTCCTGGTCACGTGACTTTTTGTGCAGCTAGGTGGTACAATAGATCATGGAGTCTAGAATAAGGAACAGTCGAAATTGAGGTGAAATTCAGCCTCAGACACTTACTAGTTGTATGACCCTGGGCAAGTCACTTAACCTTGTTTGCCGCAGTTCCTCATCTGTAAAACAAATTGGGGAAGGAAATGGCAACTACTCCAGTATCTCTGCCAAGAAAACTTTAAATGGGGGCAGCTAGGTGGCTCAGTGACTAGAGTACCGGCCCTGGAGTCAGGAGGACCTAAGTGCAAATCCAGCCTCAGACACTTGACACATTTACTAGCTTTGTGACCTTGGGCAAGTCACTTAACCCCAATTGCCCTGCCTTCCCCCCTCAAAAAAAAGAAAACTTTAAATGGAATCACAAAGGGTCAGATATGACAGAAAAACAAAACATTTGTTAAGTACCTACTATGTGATGATCACTGTGCCTGGGAAAGAAAGGTGAACGACAGTCCCTGCTTGTCCTCAGGGAGCTCAGAATCTAACGGGACAGGTGACCTACAAGCAATGGTGTACAAAGTAAACACAAGATAAGTTGGAAGCAATCACAGTCCTTAGCACAGGGCCTGGCACAGAGGTGTCTAATAATGTTTATTGTGTCATCAGTACCCGGGAAGAATCTTGGCTGCGGTTGGTGGAACCCTTTGTCTCCAAGGTCTCGTGTCACTGGTACCAGAGCGAGGCCCAGAACCCTTGTCCTCTCGCTCCTGACTTCAGGCTCTGTCCCCTGGACCGTAGTTACTTTCCAAGATGTACCTAAAACCCCTCTCTGGGAACAGCCAATGAGTG
>CM053594.1:44326258-44346258 GCA_028646575.1 Pseudocheirus occidentalis
TGGCATGTTGGTATTTTGGGGTCTCAGGCAGCCCTAGCCCTCTTTGGGCACCCTCTTCATTTTATGGTATAAAACTGTGCTGGCACATAAACCATAAAAATGAAGAGGGTGCCCAAAGAGCGTCAGGGCTGCCTGAGACCCCAAAATACCAACATGCCAGGTCCTGCTGAAAGAATTCCACTTAAGTCTTCTCAGCCAAAGAAAAAGTAGTTTATTGAAAGTTCAAGTTCGCCATATGGGGTAGACTCTTAAGGAGCCAGTCTATGCTAGGTTGTTCTATGGAGCTCTCACAGAGCAAGTCTGTGCTAAGCTATTCTATTCTAAGCATCCTCGAGCTACAAGAGAAAAAACTGGTTCATTGCCTTGTAAACTCATTTCAAATGTCCAAGAGAAGTTATGTCTATAATCCATATGTGTCTTGAATAGAGCCCACCTTGAATGATTGAGAAGATATAGAATGTGGAATGTCAGGGCTTGGATTGACCTTAGATCATGAAGTGTCAGAGCATAGAACCTGGAATGTCAGAGTTTAAGTTGACCTTAGAACGTAGAATGTTAAAGGCAGAAGGACCTGGAATGTGTTAGAAGGAAAGAGACCTTAAGAACCATACAGGCCTGGAGTTTCTTTTGTCCTGGATGCCTTGGGACAGTCAGTCTGGTGAAGCCTATGGATCCCTTCTCATAATCATATGTTTAAATGCCTAAAACAAAATATGTAAGCTTAAAAAGGGAACCAAAATGGGCGGCTGAGTGGCGCAGTGAATAGAGCACCAGCCCTGGAGTCAGGAGGTCCTCAGTTCAAATCTGGCCTCAGACGCTTAACACTTACTAGCCGTGTGACCTTGGGCAAGTCACTTAACCACAATTGCCCAGGCTTCTACCCTCCAAAAAGCAAAAAAAAAAAAAGAAAGAAAGGCAAAATTCAGACTCCCTGCCATCAGGGAGCTCTAATTGTGTAATGGGGAGACAATGTGTAAACAGTTGTATACAAGCAATATCCACACAGAGTAGACTGAGATAATCTCAGAGAGAAGGCCCTAAGGTTGAGACAGTGGCCATCAGAACTGGAGCCCAGGACAGGTCTTGGTTTAATTCAGTTCAGCGAGCATTTGTTATGTGCCTGTGTGTAAGGTAATTGCCAGTCCCTGGGCAGTCAAAGGCAAAAGAACTCTCATCGGGCTGAATCTCCAGCCCCTTTTGTCTGCATTTTTCCAGGTAAGGCAATGTTCCTCCAGGCCTCCTCCCCTCCTTCCCAAGGGAGTCTTGGAGCGGACTTGCCTTGGGTCATTAAAAGCCCCTCTTTCCTTCAGAGCGTGGAGGAGGGCAGCCCCGCTCATGAAGCTGGACTGCGGGCAGGAGACTTAATTACGCACATTAACGGAGAGTCGGTGCTTGGACTGGTTCACATGGATGTCGTGGAACTGCTACTGAAGGTACCCAAGCCTCCTGCTGGTCCCTGGGGACTCCAAGACTAGGGACACTCTTGATCAGATGGGGGTGGATGGAGCTAGGCACTGTAGAAAAGAGTGAGTGGAGTGCCGCGGTCAGGCAGAGGCGGAGCAGTGTGAGAAACGGGAAAGCAAGATCCCTTTCACATGGGGACGAGGAGCCCAGGAAGGGGGCGTCTAGAGGTAGCAGCACCTTGATAAGTTGTAGAGGGCCATCAAAAGATGTGAGGGGCAGAATTCCATGCCAGGAAGGTAATTGTGTGGGCAAAGGCATGGAGAGAGCAGGATGGGAGAGGGAGGTGGGTGTAGAGGGAGCTGGCCATCAGCCATGCTTCAGCCTGGTAATCTGTCCTCCAGAGCAACAACAAGATCTCCCTGAGAACCACCGCCCTGGAGAACACCTCCATCAAGGTTGGCCCAGCCCGGAAACACAGCAACAAAGGCCGGATGGCTCGACGGAGCAAGAAGAGCAGGAAAAGGGAGAGTCAGGACAGGTACGTGCTGAGCTAGGGCAGAACAGACAGCCTGCAGTGAGGTGTGTGGGCGGCCCAGGGGAGAGAGCACTGGACCTGGAGTCCCATCGGAAATCCCCACCTGTTCCCTCAGCAGCCCTTCCCAGTTCTCTTTCATCATGACACTGTTCTTCTGACATTCTCATTCACTTATCTGCCCCATGTCTTGTTCGCACATAGTTGTTCGTGTGTTATCTGCCCTGTTAGACTGGGAGCTCTGAGGGCAGGGCCTATATTTTCATCTTTTGTTTGTTTTTTGTCTTTATGTTCTCAGTGATTAGCACATTAACTGAAGCCAGTTAAAGACCTTAGCTTGGAAAGACCAAGGTACCCCACTGGAGCCTGGGCCATCTCCAATTGTCCTGATTTGTATCTGGCCACTGGACCCAGACAGCCCCAGAGGAGAAAGTGAGGCTGGTGACCTCATATAGTCCTGCCTCACTTAAATCCAATTCACTTGCTTGTCATGGCATCACCTCCCTGATGTCTTCTTTCCTTCCTTCCTTCCTTCTTCCATTCCTTTCTTTCCTTCTTTCTTTTCTTCTTTCTTCCTTCACATAGAGTATCACACTCCTACCTGTGGGTGCTCTACCCAAAGGGAATGTGAATTTCAAATCTCTGAAACTTTTTTTCTCTTGTTTTAATTTTTTCTCTTAAAGATAGATTTTAACCCCAGATCACTACGGTCCCAGACTTAGCCCAGTTTGGTCACTGTTTGGGCCCTGATTGACTCAGAATGAATGTAAATAACAGTTGTTTTTGTTTTCTCCGGAAACCCTAAGGGTCTTTTCCTTCCAGATCTCTATTTTTTTTTAAGAGACCATTCTTTGCTTGATTTTTTTAATAAGTCTTAATCAGACTGAGACCTGTTAAAGACCTTAGCTTAAAAAGACCAGTCCCCCACTGCATCCAGAGCCATCTCCAGTCCTCCTGATGGCTATCTCACCACCGGACCCAGATGGCTCCGGAGGAGACAGTGAGGCTGGTGACTTTGCACAACCCTGCCTCACTTAAATCCCATTCACTCACACATCGCGATATCACCTCCCTGATGTCCTGGTCCTCCTCGAGAACGAAGGACAAACAGGAGACAAGCCGGAGTCAGGCAGGCCTGAGTTCAGATTCTGCCTCAGACGTTAGCTGTGTGGCCCTGGCCAAGTTGGTCTCGGTCTCCTCTGCAAAATGGGAATGCTACTCATAGCACCACTTCTGCGGTTGTCAGGAGATAAATCATGCAGAGCTCTTTGCAAACCTCCCAGTCCTGTGTTGTGCCAGTCTAATTATAGGGCCTTCCAGCCTCTATGAGGGATCAGGGCAGGGTTTATAATGGTTTGGAGCTGGAGACCTGAGGGCACAGAGAAGGCCCTCGAGTTCCTGGATCTTGGGGGGACTCGCTGCCCCGTTTGGGCCTCAGTCTTTCCAGCTGTAAAGAAAAAAAATCAGGGGAGGAACTGGGATTTCTAAGGTATTTTCTAGCTTATAGCCTGTGTCTGTGGCCCCTTCTGACTCTAGTGACCAAGCCCAAGGAAGGTGAGGGGTCCCAAGACCTTTCCCTGTGTGGCTAAACTTTGGGAACTGGGGCATTTGTCCATGGGCAGTTAGTTAAGGGGTGCAGCAGATAGAGCACCGGGCCTTGAGTCAGAAAGACCTGAGTTCAGATCTGGTCTCAGATACTTACTAGCTGTGTGACCCTGGGCATGTCACTTAACCCTGTTTGCCTGAGTTTCCTCATCTGTGAAATGAGCTGGAGAAGAAAATGGCGAACCCCTTCAGTGTCTCTGCCAAGAAAACCCTTGATAGTGTGGTCTCAGAGGGTGGGGCACCCCTGAAACGATTGAGCAACAAATTGCCTTCTTTTATGTAATCTTCAGGTGTGCATGCTGTGCTGAGCCACTGGGGGGGGCACAGCATACAGCACCCGGCCTGGAGTCAGGAAGACCCGAGTTCAAATTCAGCTTCAGACTAGCCTTGTGACCTTGGACAAGTCCCTTCAACCTGTCTCTCTGCCTCGGTTTCTTCATCTGTAAATTGGGGATAATTACAGCTCCTACTTCTCCTAGGCCTGTTGTGAGGATCAAATGAAAGCCTGTTTTTTTAAAGGACTATAGAACTGCTATAGAAATGGTAGCAGTTATTATTGTAGGTATTCTGATGGGGAAACTGAGGCCCAGAGATGTCAGATGGATTGCCGGTAGATGAGTGTGGGAGGTGGGACTCCAGGCTGCGCTCACCTGCCTCCCATGCTGGCACCCCCCAAAGTAGGGTTTCTTCCCCTGTGTTGGGTCCGGGCCCCCTTTGGCAGTCAGTGCTGGGAAGCCGCAGATGGACCCTTCCCCACAATAAGGTTTCTAAATAATTGAAGGCAATGCCTCATTGCAGTGAGAGGCTGGGGATAATAAAGGCGTGGGGGGGGGTCCTGCTTCAGTTCATAGACCCTCCTGAAATCTGTCCGTTGTCTGTGGACCCCCAGTTAAGGTCTCCTGCTCTAAACTGTCCTGTCCTTTGATTTTCACACAAAAATACCTGGAAGGGACCTTGCAAAGTAATCCAGCCCAGTCTGTCTCTCCCTGCTTTATTTTCTGTGCAAAAGTCTTCCTTATGGGGTTTCTCAGAGCGAGGAGGGTGTTGAGAGGAACAAGGAGAATGATTTCATAAGCTCTAAAAAGAAATGAGGAATCTGTGGTTTTAAAGCTTTGGGTCTTGCTCAAAATAAATCTCTCACAGAAGTTTGGAGCAGGGCAGGGGCCCTGATTCCCCAGACACTGCTGGCTAACCCAGCAGGGCCATTTATGGTACTGCCACCAGGCTGTCTGGGATGACCCTGCACCGTCCAAGGCTGCTGAGAACCAGCCTCTTCCAGAGGAGACGACTGTGCATGGGCATCCCCCAAAATGTCACCTAGATTCCTTCTGCCGCCTCTGAGCATTGATGGCTGCCTGCCTTGGAACTTGTTGCATAATCACACAGAAAATACATTTTTTTTCAACGCTTCAGACTAGGAGATGATGTCATTTAAAGTAATTTACATTCAGAGATTTGCCCCTTCATAATGTGAATTGACACATTCAGAGATAGGCCTGAGAACTCAGAGTGTCAGAGCTTGGGAGGATCCTTAGAACCCAGAATGGCAGAACTGGAAGGGCTCTTAGAACTCAGGATGTCAGAGCTAGGAAGAACCTTAAAATATGAAATGTTAGAACTAAAAAGGCCCATAGAACATAAAATAAGGACTGTTGGGGCCAGAAGGGACCTTTTAACTTGGAACACAATGCCAGGTCAAAGTAGTACAAAGGACATAGAATGATGGGGCTCAGAGATGTTAGGATGGGGGAAAAAAATTAAATTACATCTTTGTTTTCACTACCCTTTCATTTTGTTTATAATCCTGTGGATTTAATTTTATACCTTTATTCTAAGAACTGGTCAGTCCATCCCTGGGCTTCCTCAGACTGCCAGAGGGACCCATGTCACAAAAAAAGTTTAAGAACCTCCAACACCCCGTTATTTGAGGCTCAGAGAAGAAGAAGGACTTAGGACAGTCACCCGTGTTCTGCCGTTTTCAGTCCCCATGTCCTTTCCAAGGGCAATTGGAGCTGGAGCGTTTTTCTTACCACCTAACATGGATATATTGTCTGCTGTTTTCTGCCTTTGAAGGAGGAAGTCTCTCTTTAAAAAGATCTCCAAGCAGTCAACAATGCTGCACACAAGTCGAAGTTTCTCTTCGGGGCTCCACCACTCCTTGTCTTCCAGCGAGAGCCTTCCTGGCTCTCCTACCCACAGTCTGTCCCCCGGACCAGCCACCCCCTGCCGCAGCCCTGCTCCTGATGCCCCGCCAGGTACCAAGCGGTGGTCCTTAGTGTCCCTGGTGGTGTCTGGGAAGGAGGGAAGGATGCTCACCTGGTGTTTGGGGCCACCTCTTCTCTCTCTTGTTTATTTACCAGCATAATCAATGTGTTCTCTTAGTGTGCAGACCTTTGTAGAAAGCTCCAGATTGAGGTGGTTGGTTAGCTCTTACTAGGAGCATGCTTCTGGGCTCTGACGGTACTTCCTTCCTGAGCACCGTGGTCAATTCTGCCTTTTACTTTTAAATTCATTTGTGTGGGTCTCTTGGCACAGATTGGATTTTCCTGCATGGAATTTAATATCATCCGTATAAGCATTTCTCAAGTACCTACTATGAGTCAGACTCTATGATAAGCACTGAGGATATTTAAAATGCAAAAGACAGGCCCTGCCCTCGGAGAGTTTACAGTCTAAAGACAGCATGCAAAATAACTATGTACAAGCAGGCTGTGTGCAGGAGAAACTGGAAATAATTCACAAAGGGAAAGTGCTGAATTAAGAGGGATCAGGAAAGGCTTCCTGGAAAAAGTAGAATTTTCACTGGGACTTGAAGGAAGCCTGGGAAGGCGGGAGATGGAGGAAAAGTTGACAAATTTATTTTCACTAAAGCTGTAACTGAAATTCCCCTAATCCTAATTTCCTTCCATTATTTCAAAACCTTATTCTAAGAATCGGTTCCTTGGCCTCACCAGGCTGACCAAGGGGCCTGTGAAACAACCCAAATAAGGAACTGCCCCACAGTATGACCACTTGGAAACTTTCCATGAGAGGGAAACCCCCTTGTCTTTTTCCTGAATTTGAATGCCCAGTGCTTAGCATGGTGCTGAATACATGGTGCCAAATAATGCTAATTGACCAACTTTCCAGGTAACCCAGTCAACTTTCGAATAGTTTTAAGAAGGTAATTTATCATTTCCTCTTCTTCCACCTACTAAATCCCTAATTCTTTTAAGTGATTATTATATGATACCATCTGAACTTCTTCCATCATCCTGGTCTACCTCCAATTTTTTTTTCTTTTTTCTTTTTTTTAAGTGACTTGCCCACAGTCACATGGCTAGTGAGTGTGTCAAGTGTCTGAGGCCATATTTGAACTCAGGTCCTCCTGACTCCAGGGCCAGTGCTCTAGTCACTGCACCACCTAGCCACCCCTGCCTCCAATTTTTCAACAATACTTTACACGTTTTCAGTGTTCTTCCTAAAATGTGGCATCCAGAGTACAACCTTAACTTCCCTAGATGTTGTCTGACCAGGGCAGACAGAGTACAGCCAGCCTGACTGACCCTTGCATGTTCTTCCAGTGATATGCACTTCCATGCAAGATCATCTGTTTTCACTCCTGGAATTCTGATTTTCATTGCATACCATTTGAATTAGGCCTTTTGATTTCTTTCTTTTTTTTAAGTTACTTTTTTTTTTCAGTTTATTGTCTTTCCCTCCTGCATTCTTCTCCCTGTTGAAAAAAAGAAAAAGGAACATGCCTTTGTCACCAGCGTGCCTAGTCAAACAAAACAAACTCCCATGCTGACTGTGTCCAAAAATGGGGGGCCATCCTGCACCCCAAGTCCACCACCTAGGGTTGCCTTCTCCATCCCTGGTCCTCTGGGGTCCCAGCTGGTCGGTGCATTGGTCAGACTTCTTAAGTCTTTCACTGTGGTTTGTTTTTACAATTGTTGCCAGAGAAATTGTTCTTGTGATTCAGCTCACATCCCTTTGCATCAGCTTCTCTGAAAATGTCATTTTCTTCACTCCTAAAAGCGTGATGGCATTCCTTTCTCTCCATTTGCCATAATTTGTTCAGCCATCCCCCAGTTGAGGGCACCCCTAACTTTATCATTCTTTGCCACCACAAAAACTGCTGCTGCACACATTTCTGCACTGTGGATCCTCTTCTGGGATTTATTTAGGGCAAACCTTGTTTCTGGCCAACACATCCTGTTGGCCGCTATTCACAGACCACCTCCCCCATCTTCTCTCGATGTCCCATTCTGGCGTTCAGCCGTCAGCCTTCCCACCAAGAATATTGGCCTATGGCCCCTTTTGTATCTTAAACTCAACTACAGTTCCTATCAGTCAGTCAATCTGTTAAGTGCCTGCCGTGTGCCAAACACTGCTAATCACAGCCTGTCCTTCACACCCCAAGACCTCGGAGGCAGCGAGCAGAAGCATGCTAAAGGCGGTCGGGATAATGGTGGCATCAGTGCCCCCCTCTGCTCCTTAGTGCCCTTGTCTTCAGACAGGCCAGTCCAGTCGAATGAGCATTCATCACACACCATGCTCTGGACTAGGTGCTGGCAGGACAGCAACAAAGTGGAAAACATCCCCTGCCCTCAAGGAAATTGCATTTTACTATGGGAGACAACGCAGAGGACAGAAGATTAGCAGGATGGTGTTTTGAGGAGAAGGCTAGTACCCCGGGACAGTCCAGGGAAAGCCTCTTGTGTGAGCTGAAGGCCACTAGGGGGCGCAGAGGCTGGCACTCTGGACTTGGAGTCAAAAAGACAAGTTCTAATGCTGCCCAGACACTTTGTAGCTAAGGGAACCCTATGGCCTCCCTTTCCTCATCTGTGAAATGGGGACAGTCATACGTGTCTCCTCCCTCTTCCAGGTGCGTTACGGGGGTGAGGCAGTTTTTGTAATGATGTTGGTGGTGATGATGGCAATTGAAGGGAGCTAGGGATTTTTTAGAGGCAGGGCTGGAGAGGGAGTGCATTCCAGGCATAGGAAGGGTCTATCTAGAGACAGATTGGGGAACAGCGAATGGAGCTGTCCATCCAACACCTAGAGTGCATCTCAGGACCCCAGACCCTTGGGCCCAAGCCAGATGACGAAGGGCTTTGAGTAGCAAGTGGGCACTGGGGAGTCATGGACCATTCCTGAGTTCTCCTTACTTTTCTGGGCCTCAGGCGCTTCATACATGCAGCAAAGGGATCGGCCTGGATCAGGGGTGGGGAATCTGCGGCCTCTCTAGAACTAGCTTGGTGGTACAAGGCATAGAGTGAGGGCCAGGCCTGAAGTCAGAAAGACCTGAGTTCAAATCCAGCCTCAAGACACTTACTAGCTGGGTGACTCTGGGCAAGTCCCTTTACCTTTGTCTGCTTCAGGTTCCTTATCTGTAAAATGGAGCTAAGGAAAGCACATTACAGGACAGCTAGGTGGCACAGTGAACAGATCACCAGTCCTGGAGTTAGGAGGACCTGGTTCAAATTCTGCCTCAGACACTTAACACTTACTAGCTGTGTAACCTTGAGCAAGTCACTTAACCCCAATTTCCCTGCCTTCCCCCTCCAAAAAAAAAAAAAAGAAAAGCACCTCCAGCCCAGAAGGAGGGTGTGAGGATTGAAAAATAATGGTTAAAGAGCACTTAGCGCAGGGCCTGCCACATAGCAGGTCCTTCCTCCCTCACCACGTCTGTCTCTTGTCTAAGGCCACCCTGTTCTTTCACTAATCTGCTGTTGCTCCTGCTTGGTCTCAATTCATGGTGGCAAAAGCACCATGCACAGGCGGCCCACCCTCCAGAAGTCCAAACCATCCCCTATTCCTCCGTAGGGCTGAGCTTGGGCTCGTCAGGGACAGGGCATGGGGAGCAAGAGGGAGGCTTGCTTGGGAAGACAGTCCAGACTCCAGAGTTCCAGTTGGGTTGCTTAGGAAGCCTTACCTCTAGGGTCCCTAGACTCTGGCGTGGCTCACCTGGAAAGGACAGGAGGGGGCTCATCAGAACACACTCTGGGCATGGCCTTGACTTCTTGGCCTGGGTGGTTCTGGGAGCAGCTTGGCTTGGGTTCCCACTTGCTGTGTTTGTCACTTTTCAGATACAGCATCTCCACAGAGCACTTCACCCTCCTCCAGCACTCCCACTTCCCCAGCGGGCCACATCCGGCCAAGCTCCCTACACGGGCTAGCATCCAAGCTGGGGGCCCCGCGATATAAAGTTGGCCGCCGGAAGTCAACAAGCAGCATTCCTCCATCCCCGCTGGCCTGTACTCCCTCCCCAGGACCCCAGCCACCATCACCACAGAGGTCTCCATCTCCTTTACCAGGTTACCCCAAAAACCTCTATGCCTTCCAGGGTAAGACCTTGTCCCCACCAATGATCACCAGGCAGACGTCTCGGCCGCGCAGTGCCGAGACCCCCCGATCTCCTATTCTGAAGCGAGGGCAGTCTGCTGACAAAATTGCCCCCTCCTTGGTGGAAAAGAAGCCTTTGGGTGGCCGTAAGCTCACCCTTGAAATGCCACCAGGAGACGGGGATGGCCTCGAGGAGACATCTGTCCAGGCCTTCACAGGGACTGGCAGCGGTGGTCCCGGAGACCACGGCCGGGCAAGCCGTGGGAGAGACTGGGCCGGAGACCGTCATGAGCGGGACCAGGAGGTGGTGGTCATGCGGCGCCTGAACCTCTCAGAGCGCCGAGACTCATTCAAGAAACAAGAGGCGGTTCAGGAGGTGAGCTTCGATGATCCTGAGTCCACGGGCTTGGGGGACGAGGGCTCCTGCAGGCAGGAGGGCCAGGCAGAGCCAAGGGGGTCACGACCAGGGGCACGTGAGCAGAAGCCTCCACCCGTCCCCCAGATCGCCGTGCAGGGCTCGGAGGGCGAGGTGCACGAGCCAGGCTCAGCAGAGTGGGAGTGTCAGGGTTCTTATCCACCCCTCCAGCTGCTGGCCAAGGTCTACACTGAGCAGACGGACGGGACCAAGGCAGTTGAGTACAAGAGTCTCTCGTCCCAGCGGCGGAACAGCAGGGACCTCCGGGACTTGAGCGGGCAGCAGCTCCCCAGGGCGGGCCGAGGCCTTCGGGGACCCCTGCAGACCGCTAAGTCCCTGCCCGTCCTTCAGCTCTCGGGAGGCCAGGAGCGGGCAGGACCTGACCCTCGGGCTCCCAGAGCAAGTCCACGAGATGCAGCAGGTCCAGCAAAGAAGAAGGATGGGGACAGGCGCTAGAAGCCACACCCATGGTGGAAAGTCGCAGGAAGAGGTGCCCGCCCGTCCCAGCCGGTCAGCGAGGACCCCCCCACCCCCACCCATCCCACCTACTCTGCATCTGCCTCTCACATCTGAGTCAAGTTGATGCATGCGTCCTCGTGACGGGGTGCGGGAGGAAGAAAACTCGCCACCTTCCAAAAGCCACGGAGCTCAGGAAGAGCAAGCCTTTGGGATGTGCCCGTTGGGAGAAAGCGGAAAGCAAAGAACAGCAGACCCTGTGCAAGGAAACCCCAGACTTGAACAGGAACCGCCGCCACGAGTTTCTTTTTCTACAAACTGGAAAGAAGTCTCCTTATTTTTGTAGCGTGCAGGTGCGTGGGTGAGAGAAGGCCTTTCCTCAGCGGTTGGGCACTTTTGTAAATAGCCGTGGAGGCAGATCCCTATGATTAATTTATTACTTTTATAAGCTAAGAGGAGACTTGAGCACAGAGCTCCTGTGACCAGGGGGGGCTGCTTCCTCACCTGGGAGTGAGGAGCAGAACCTTCTGGATCACTCCTGTCCAGGGCTTTTGTATTTTGGGGTGGGGGGGAGGGTTTGGTTTTTAACTCTTGCCTCAAACAGTAGCGTTGTCCCAGAGCCTGGGGATCTGGCTGGGACTCGGGGGGCTCTGGATCTGACTGTGACGGAGTCGGGGAAGGGCCGGACACTGCACAGCCGTCTCCCTCCTACTGTTACCCACCTGCTGTGGGGGAGAGGGAGTTCTTTCCACTGAAGTCAGAAATCCGTTCTCTGGCCCTGATTGAGGGTGGATGGAAGGTCTGTCTAGCCAAAGGTGTCTGGATGGGGCTATGTGATTCAGATGCAACAGAACAACCCCACCCCACCCCAAAAAATCTAGCCCAGTTTTGTCCTTTGGTGAGATGCCCACTCAGCCCACCCCCAGCCCCATCCACATGCACAGCAGAAATGGCAGAACTGCAGATTTCCCCTAAACGTTTGTCACAGATGGTAGCTGCTAACTGCAGGCCCCTTTCCTATGTCCAGTGACCTCAAAGAAGGACAGGTAGGGCTGGAAGGAAGGATTCTCTTCTCTGCTTCCTGTCCACCCAAAACCCAAACCAACCCTGCATGTTTACCATGAACCAGCACTTTGGGAGAACCCTGGAGCCTCTGGGGACACCTGCCAAAACACAAGTTCTCATGGGATGTCAGGATTGGGGGGTGATTTCCCTGGACAGTTTTAGAGTCATTGAATAATATCAGAGCTAGGAGGGCCCTTAGAACACAGGATGTCAGAGCTAGGAAGGACTTTACAGCCCAAAATGTCAGAGCTGGGAGGGCCCTTGGAACAAAGGGTGGCGGAGCTGGGAGGGTTCTTAGAACACAGGATGTCACAGCTGGGAGGGCCCTTAGAACACAGGATGTCAGTGCTGGGAGGGCCCTAAGAATAGGATGTCAGAGCTGGGAGGGTCCTTAGAACCCAGAATGTCAGAGCTGGGAGGGTCTTTAGAACCCAGGATGTCAGAGCTGGGAGGGCCCTTAGAACACAGGATGTCAGTGCTGGGAGGGCCCTTAGAACACAGGATGTCAGTGCTGGGAGGGCCCTTAGAACACAGGATGTCAGTGCTGGGAGGGCCCTCAGAACACAGAATGGTAGAACTGAGAACTAAAAATGTTAGAAGTGATGTAACTTGCCTGAGGCCACATGGTAGCAGAGCTGGGCCTAGAACCTGACTTGCTTCCTAGCCCTGGGATCCTTTCCTTCCTCCAACACTGCCCCATTGCTACCAGAAGCCAGCTGTTCCTTTCCTCTTTGTTTTTCTTCAGGTCACCCCTGCAAACTCCCTGCATCAGCATTTTCCTCCTTTGGACCCTTCGGGGTATGGGGCTTCTGCTCTTTGTCTCTGGTCTCAGTCCCTGGTTTCAGCCTGTGTCTCAAGTGTCTGAACTTCCAAACATCTCCTTGTGGAGAAAAATTGGAATCAGTCATGGGAACATCTGGGAATGAGAGCACAGTCCTATAAGCTAACCTGTTCTTATTTCAAGATCCAAGTCACTGTCCTCTCTAGTTCACCTAGCATACCCTTGTTGACCTTTTCCCTAACCCATGTTGTTTGGACCAGAGGGGATATTAAGACTGGAGTGAGGTGGGGCAGCACTGCCTGTGGGAGCAGCAGGAGAAAAGCCAGACGCCCAGTGAAATACAGTCTGGCCTACTGTGGAGGGTGAGAGGAGAGATTTCCATCACCAGAGAAGGCTTGGCCTGTACGAGACCTCGTTCCTGAGCTGGGCTTTTCCTTCTTGTCCTGACCCAGCCAGAGAGAGAAGGCCAGCTCCTTGTTCGTTCCTCTTGGTTCTAAGGAGTCCAACCCTTGCAGCAACCCTGTAGTGGGGAGTGGGCCCTCAGAAGCTCAGCTGTAAACAGGTGGAATTTCCACCATCCGGGATGTTAAGATTGTGCATTAACTCTGAGTTGTTTTTAAGCTGTTTGAGACTTCTTACAGGGCCTAAAAGGCCTGAACTTCCTTGATGGGTCTAATTGCCTTGAGCACAGTGTGGTAGGTAGAAAGTCAAGAAGACCCAGGCCCTTACTGCCCCTTCAGTTTCCAAATCTGAGGAATGAGAAGAGTGGGCTTGATGGGCTGACTCTTCAGACCCTTCTAGCTCTAAATCCATAGTCCTCCAATCCTTCACGCAGGTAGCCCCTCCATCAACATTGGTAACAACCACTCTTAGTCTCTTGGGGCTGAAAAAATGGGTCATCTTATGGCCAACCATAAGGTGACAACAGGCCTGTAGTCTACCAGTGGACCCCAATATACAGAGCCTTTTCAGCCTGTTAAGACCTGCAGTCCCCAGGGTCACTCCTACAGCAAGTGGAGGCTCTTATTGGGGGAGAACTGAGGGCATCCCTCAGCCTCACTGCTTTAAACCTCTCAGTTCCAAAGGAAGCATTGGGAAGAAGTAGACGTTGACCCTGTTAAAGTTAAGAGATACATCTTTATTTAATAAAACCACAGGCATCTGTTCAACACTTGCTGTATGCGTAAGCTCATAAACAGTGAGACCAGTCCCTGTCTTCTAGAAGCTTACATTCTTCTAAAGTAAACTCAGGTTTTTGTATGAGCTCATGGCCCCAAACCCAGAGTTCTCTCCCCCTCATAGCCCAAAGGAAAAGGCCATTGAATGGCAAGTTTTGGTTTTCTGGAATAGGAATGTTTAGAAAATTGAGGAGGGGGATGCCAGGCTGGTTAAGGGGTAACCATGTGTAAATTTCCCAAATAGATTTTTCTCTTGTTAACACCTTTTTCAGTTCCTTTGCCCTTGGCCCCTCATTGAGCGTGAGGACGTTGTATTCAGTTAACGCTTTAAAATAGTGTGATTTCCCATCTGTTTTCTCAACAGCAGGGGACTAGATGGAACAAGGTTCCCCTTCTTTCCGATTTGACCTTTTGCTTCCCAAGATGTAAAGCATCAGTGGGGGTTTCCCAAGGTGCTGGAGACAAGTCTCTCTCTGCCTCCCAAGATGAATTCTCAAATCATAGTCTGTCCCTAGGCCCATAGTCAAAGGCAGGGGTGGGGAACTCATGACCTTCTAGACACTTAAGTGTAGCCCTTTGACCCAATCCAAATTTTGTAAATCTGTAAAATTTGGATTCAGTCAGAAGGCCACTTGTGGGCTTCCTCATCCCACTGATCTAGCCCTGGGTCAGTCTCGGGGATAGCCTTGAGGAATGACCTTGCTTCCTTGATGATCATGCCTACTTTATCCTATCCTTTTTTCCAATCTTTTCACCATTTGTGTATATCCATCCGAGGTCATGATTTTATTATTGTCTCCCTCCAACACGCACAGTTTTGTCTCCTCTAAGTTCTGAAGTCCCCCCTCTCCATTGCTATTCTTCCTTCTAGAAGCTAGCCTAGTTCCTGGCATGTAAGTGTTTAATAAAAGAAAAATTCCAGTGACCCGGAGAGAGCTTTCCTGATGGGCTCTGCATGAGGTCACAAGTCAACTCAGCAATGGCTTATTAAATCATTTATTAAGCACCCACTTAGAAACCCAGAAGCAGGTCAGAGACAAGCGTAAAAGGCAGTCATCGATCTCATGATGTAACTGATGTCAGCGGGGAATGTCTGCTCCCCAGAGGCACCGAGGCCTGAGTCAGGAGGTTGGGGCTCCAGGCCATGTTTCATCCCACGTTTTTATACTTGGACCCCTTCAGTGGGCTGGTGAAACCTAGCTTCCTTCTCAGGATTATGTCTTCATATAATTGAAGGAAATGGGGCAACTAGTTAGCACAGTGAATAGAGCCCTGGCCCTGGAGTCGGGAGGACCTGAGTTCAAATCAGGCCTCAGACACTGTGTGACCCTGGGCAAGTCACTTAATCCCAATTGCTCTACCCACCCCCACCCCCCCAGAAATTGAAGGAAATGTCAGGTTTCTGTTAAAGGTTATCGAAAATAAAGATGTCGTTTTGTTCCCATCCATGTTTGCAGATCCCCAATATCTATCCACAGACTCCTTGGGGTGGGGGGGATCTGTGGACCCCATGTTAAGAACTGCTCCAGAACCAGTTCTGAGCCCACCTTACCTTGGGACCTTTGGCCAGTCACTTTCTTTGCACGGGCTTCAGATTTCCACCCCTGTGATACAAAGGGGTCTGGATAAGCTCGGCAATTCTTAACCTCTTGTGTGTGTCCTGACATCCCTTCCTGAGAATCATGTTTTTAAATGCCTAAAACAAGATACACAGGATTACAAATGAAGCTTGCATTGAAGTGTAGCTATCAAAAAAAAAAAACCATTTTTAAGTGTTCGCAGATGATAGGTTAGGAATCCCTTATTTCAGTGATGTCTCTTCCCGTTGGAGGCAGCTGGGTGGCCCAGTGGATAAAGGGCTGGGCCTGGAGTCAGAAAGACCTGAGTTCAAATCCCACCTCAGACATTTACGGGCTGTGTGACTCCAGGCAAGTCGCTTTACTTGTTTGCCTCAGTTTCCATATCTGTAAAGTGGGGATAATAACAGCACCTACCTTGAAGGGTTGTGGTGAGGATCAGATGAGATGCTGTTTGTGTTTAGCATGGGGCCTGGCCCCCAGTGGGTATTTAATAAGTGCTTCTCACCAGAGAGGGAGCCTCTCAGGGTCTCTCTTCTGATGTCATGCTACCTGCTGTAAACTTTTGATCACGCTTAGAATATGCATAGAACAGAGGGAACCTTAGACTGTAGGATGTTAAAACTGGCAAAGAGGTTGGGGCTGGGAGGAATCTTCAAAAGAATTCTTTGAGTTGGAGGTGTGGATGTGTTCCCTCTCCTGAGAGAGCTTCAGGCAGAAATGAGGCGACTGCTTCTGGATGTTACTGTGGGAGGAATTCCAGTTAAGACTGAGGACCTTAGCTCAAAGATTCTGAAAGGGAGCTTGTATATACACCAGTCATTCATTTTACAGGAGGCCTGCCTGAGGTCACACCTTGGCAGCCAGTGGCAAAGTCAGAACCAGCCTCACCCCCTCTTTTCTGAGGCCAGACAAAACTGAAAGCAGCAGTAACAAGGAGAGAAATCCATTATCCAGCGACATTGGGCTTAGATTGGGGCCAGATGTCCGTCTCCAAAACTGAGAAATGTGAGTGCACACTTTGGGGATTTCAGGGCCATCTGCAGTACAAGTTGAGTACAAAGCCAGGAGTGCTCTCCCATCCTTGTGGTGGCTGGTACTGGGGGAGTTCGGAATTCTGAACTGCAGCGGGCTAAGTCTGGAATCGATTAAGGGAGCCCCTGGGAGTCTGGGACCACTGGGCTGCCTAAGGGGTAAACTGGCTTGCATTGGAGCCCTCTGATCAGCATTAGGATCAGGTCTGGAAGTGGGAGACCAGGCCTCCAAGACAAAAAGTTTATGATGAAGGAACTTTGGCTTTGCAGGGACTTTCCAGGGTTGGTTTGCTAGCTTAACTCCAATGGATCTATTTCTCTTGAGTTTCCTTTAGAGCAGGAAATAGCCATTTTTAAATTATTTTTTTTTCTCTTTTGAAGCCAGGTGGTTGCATCCTTTAAGGCTTAATGGCTTAGCCACAAGTCTAATCTTGGATTCTTCCAGACCTTAGATGTTCAACAAAACATTTATTATGGTAGAAACTGGAACCGCCCCATCCAGCAGGGAAAACCTTGCCTTGCGACCTGCGTGAACTCTCGTGTTGTGTGACAGTGATGTTGTCTTCCTCTTGTAGGGAGCCCCAAGAGCTCGCCCACCGAATTCCCACAGGGTCCCAGCTGACTTCCCAAAGCTTGTTCACAGAAATATAGAAGTAAATCTGGCCTGAACACTTGTACATCTCAGGGCATTGAGCAAGATTGGCATTTGTTTAGATGTTCTGGTGGTTCTGGCCTCTTCTGACCTGCAGCCCAGAAGGCCAGTTTGTGTACAGTTGCTGTTAGAGGTACAGTCAGAGAAACACATGAATGAATGGCCCCCACCCCTATTGTATGGGACCAAAAAATGATCCGTGCACAGCTGGAAGGAGTCTTGGTGGCCACCTTGGACAAGTGCAGTGGCCAAACAGCCAGTGAGTGTCAGGAATGGAGTTGAAACCCAGGTCTCCCTAGTTCCAAATCTAGTGCTCTTGCCCCTGTGCCACCCTGATCCAATCCCCTCGTTTTACAGATGGGGAGACTGAGGCCTGGAGGCAAAGAAATTTGTGGAAGTTCACAACAACAGGAGCCAGGTCTAAGAGAACCAAGCCCTCCTCCCCATCCCCCTTTCCTTATTCAGTCAAATCCAGAGAGGAAAGGGGGATGATCAGATGAGGAAATTCTGCCCTGAATTCCAGAGGGAATAATTCATCTAAAAAACCTAGGAAAAACTCAGCATGTCTATGGGACTTTAAAATTTTTTCCCAGTCCCCCCCCCCAAAATTGGAATGCAAAGAGAAATGCCCGGGCTAACATCTTGTTTGTCTTGGTAAAGAAGCATTTCATATAATTAAGACTTGTAATGGAAAATTGAGCAGCCAGGGAAACTCAACCACAACATAAGCTGTCCGCTTCCTCCTATGGTTTTTCAGGACAAGAACTAGCTGCATCCGCTTCTTCCCCCTTTAATGGCTTGAGCCCCACTTCCCACAGTCCTTTAATGGGGGGGGAGGATGTGTTCAAACCGTCCAGTTAGTCGCCTGCTGCTGCCAGGGCACTATGAGCTGGTGAGCCTCGGACACTCCCCGCCCCCTCTCATGATGGTGAGTGTTGTGTGAAATCAGAGCTGCTCCTTCCCGTTGCCTGTCAGTGTTTACATTTGGGCATGCATGTGTGCCATCTCTGGGCTTATGCTCTTGCCCCCCTCGGTTGTGCTGAGAACCCTGGACACCAGGCCTTTTACACGTCAAATTTCTAGACCTGTACAGTTTGTATTGCTGCTGAAAATGTCAGTGTCATGTTACCAGCCCGTGTCAAGTGTGATTCTTTTTTTCATGTGACCAAAGCATTTGGGTAATTTCCCCCCTTTTTCCTTCCCTACCCCCACCCCCAGGCTTCTAGGCCTGTTGGGCCTAGTTACTTCTCTCATTGTCCTGAGGTCGGTCCTCTCCCTGTCACCCACCCAAACATGGGTGTCCCTCTGCACAGAAGACAGAGGTCACCCTCCCCATTCCATCACTAGCTGGCCACAGTGCATGACTCGTGCCCCCATCTCCATTTGCAGAAGCCTGGGAGAATTTTCTGGGTTTTCAATTTTCAATTGAATAAAAAATAATTAAGACCAAAAAAGCATCTGTATTCATTTGTACTGAGCCAAGTCAGTAAGCATTTATGAAACACTAACTCTGTGTGTGTGTGTGTGTGTGTGTGTTTGTGTGTGTGTGTGTGTGTGGCACTGCACCCAGTGGCAAACAGCCCTAGCTTTCTAAGTGCTCACAGTCTCATGGAGGAGGTGTTGTGCAAACAGCTATGTACAAACAAAATATAGACTGCAGATGACCACCCAGGGGAAGTTACTTAGGTTAAGGGGAACTAAAAAGTTCCCCTTTTCTAAAAGACTTCTTGCAGAAAGTGGGGACTTCAGGTAAGACTTCATCGGGACAGCTATGGGAGGTGATCCAGTAAGTCTGGGAAGGGCCTTCCAAGTATAATGGAGTCAAGAGTGACAGAGCCCAGCTTCAAACCACTCCCAACCCAGGCCAGCACTCTTTTTTACAGAGGAGAGAAAGGAGGAAACCTCTCACACAAAATCACAGTGAATTTCCCTACATGAAATCCTGACAGAAGAGAAGGAAGGCGAAGCCAGAGTCCCCTGGTGGAAGAAACTCAAATTTCATTTCCATAGTACTTCAAGGTTTGGCAGAATTCTTTCTTCATAACAACCCTGTAAAGTGGGAAGGAGGAATATCAGTTTTCCCATTTGGGAGATGAAGAAACAGGCTCAGAGAAGTTGAAATGACTTGCCCGAGGTCACGTGGTAATTCTGGAATCGGGTAATCAAAAGGGATCTATTAAGTGCTTGCTGTGGGCTCAACACTGGGGTTACAAAGACAAGGCTGAAAAATAGGCCCTGCCCTCAGATGCTTACATTCTAATGGAGGGGAAAGCGTGTGTATATACACAGGCCCTGCCCTCAGATGCTTACATTCTAATGGAGGAGAAAGCGTGTGTATATACACAGTCCCTGCCCT
Source organism: Pseudocheirus occidentalis (assembly GCA_028646575.1). NCBI lineage: Eukaryota > Metazoa > Chordata > Mammalia > Diprotodontia > Pseudocheiridae > Pseudocheirus > Pseudocheirus occidentalis. Next base: position 44,345,644 of record CM053594.1, read on the forward strand.
CAGATGCTTACATTCTAATGGAGGAGAAAGCGTGTGTGTATATACACAGTCCCTGCCCTCAGATGCTTACATTCTAATGGAGGGGAAAGCGTGTGTATATACACAGTCCCTGCCCTCAGATGCTTACATTCTAATGGAGGAGAAAGCGTGTGTATATACACAGTCCCTGCCCTCAGATGCTTACATTCTAATGGAGGAGAAAGCATGTGTATATACACAGTCCCTGCCCTCAGATGCTTACAATCTAATGGAGGGGAAAGCGTGTGTGTATATACAGCGTTAAATGGAAAGTAATCTTCAGAGGAGGGTGCACTAACAGATGTGAGGATTGGGAAAGGCCTACAGAAGATGACGTGTGAACTGAGTCAGGAAGCCGGGACTTAAGTCTAAATGGGGAAGGTGTTGAAGGAATGGAAGAAGTCCAGTGCAAAAGGAGAGAGATGGGAGATGGAGCTCTTTGTCTGAAGAGCGAGTAAGGACTAATGCATGACAAGAGTGGAAAGAGGAAAGGCTGGGGTATGAAGAGATTTGAATGCTGCTTAGAGGGTACCTTTCCATTGATTACCTTACTACGTGCTTAATAGTAGGCTAGGTATTGGGGATGCAAGTACAAAA
>CM053594.1:44351258-44369991 GCA_028646575.1 Pseudocheirus occidentalis
ACGAGGGGAGGGGGGAACGGGGGTGGGGAGGGGATCAGGTAAGAGCTGAGCAAGAGATGCGTCCCTGATTCAGAGCAGCAGGAAAGGGTAGCTCGGGCATTCTGGCAATCAGTAAATTAGCATTTAGTGACTAATAGGAACTAAGCAGGGGGATATAATGAAAGGCAAAAGAGAGTCTCTGCCCTCAGCAAGCTCCCTGTCTAAAGGAGGAGAACCTCCCCCCCCCTGTTTCTGGGCTCTGCCCATTGTGGCAGCCCACTGCAAACAGCCTGGGTTTTTTGTTTTTTCTTCCCAGAGGGGATGATTTCTATTTGCACAGATTCCCTTAGAAACCCTTGTTGGCATGCATCAGGAGTGCCAGCTATGGGTACTCTTTGGGTGCCCGTATGGGCAACCTTTTCCTTTGTGGTCTGGGAAAGGGAGGATTAAAGAACAGAAAGCTAGGCACCCCTAAAAGAGCCTAGGCTTCAGGTAGAGAGAGATTGCCCCAGGAAAAGGACAGAAATGACCCAAGCATCTCTCTATTCAATTATCCAATTCAAGAGTTACATAACTGGCTGTTTAAAAAAACCGACCCACTAAAAGACAGTGCTGGCAACCCTGCCAGCCCATTAACCCATGCTAATGAGAGGCAAGTTCTGGCCTGCCCTGCCCAATGGGCCCATGGGACCCCACCCTGCTGAGCCAGATGCCCCCTGGGCATAGCTACCTGTTCCCACATAGGGAAAGGAAGGTAGAAGAGAAATCGAGTCTGAAGGCAGGATACCCCCCCAGCGGTGGGGGTAATGATAATAAACGAAGAGGAAAAGATCCCCACCCACAGGATGGGGAAGACATTGCCTTAAAGAGTGGAGAAGACCATGGGGAGATCCCCTGCTTAGGGAATGCTTGCAGGAGATGTAAGGGGTGAGTGCTGGAAGGGGGAGACTTTCTATTGATGGGGAGCTCAAAGAATATCCATATGGGGAAGGAAAGAGTTGACAGAAGATAGCCCCCATGGTGCAGGACTGAGACTTAGGGGAGGTCAGTTTACACTGAGCAGAAAGGGCTTGGGGGACACTGAATGAAGGGGACTCTGAAAAAGGAGGGTGTTAATCTCTCATAGACCCCACAGCAAGAAGCCTCAAAGGAGGAGACCTTACTTATCCTTACATCTGGTAGAGAGCCCAGCCTGAAGGGAGAGGAGATCTCCTCTAAAAGTAAACAGATTGCACAGGAGAGATTTGGGGGAGGAGATGAGGGCAAATGAAGGGTAGAGCTGTCATATGGAGGAAATGAGTTGAAGGCAGGAACAGGACAGCTAGATGGTACAGTGACTGGGCCACTGGAAGACCTGAGTTCAAATCCAGCCTTGGACATTTATTAGCTATGTGATACTGGGTGTCCATGCTGGTATCGTGGACAGAGGACTGGACTTTGAAACCTGCTTCAAACACTTACTATGTTTGTACGTGGTTGTTGCATGTTGTCTCCCCTGTTAGACTGTAAGCTCTTTTGAGAGCAGTGCCTATATTAACAGCTAGGTATTGCAGTGAGTAGAGCACCAAACCTGGAGTTGGGAAGGTCCAAGTTCAAATCCAACCATAGACACTGACTGTCAAGTCACTATTTGCCTCAGTTTCCTGATCTGTGAAATGGAGTTAACCATAAGCACCTACCTTTCAGGGTTGTTGTGAGGCTCAAATGAGGTATTTGTAAAGTGTTTTGCAAACCTTAAGGTGCTAGCCATTATTATATTTTGGGGCAGTTTGGTATCAAAGTGGATAGAGTGGCAGGCCTGGAAAGAAGATTCACCTTCCTGAGTTCAAATCTGGACTCAGACACTTACTAGCTGTGTGACCCTGGGCAAGTCACTTAACCCTGTTTGCCTCAGTTTCTTCATCTGCTAAATATGCTGGAGAAGGAAATGGCCAACCACTCCAGTATCTTTACCAAGAAAACCCCAGGAGTTGGACAGAACTGAACAAAAATTATGTTTTGCCTCCCGTTGTACCCCCAGCGCTTAGCACTGCGCCTGGCATATAGTAGGCGCTTAATAAATGCTATCTGACCCACCAGGTAACTCATTTCTCTTTACCTCAATTTCCCCAACTGTATAATAGTACCTACTCCTCGGGGTTGTTTGTGAGGATCAAAGGGGCTTTGTCCAGTGCTTTGCAAACCTTAAATAAGGCATATAACTGGAGAGAGTGGAGGAGACCCACCCGTACTGAAGCGAGATGCCCCCCTGAACGGGCCAGGCTGCTGGACGTGGAGGTTGGGGTTTCCTCCAATGACTGAGAGGGAGGCGGGGCCAGAAGCACAGGCTCCGCCCCCAATGCGCCGTGGCCACCCTCCAGCCGGGGCAGAGCGAGAAAGGGAAGAGGGGAGTGTCCACGAGTACCCTGGCGCAGGCGCAGTTTCTCCCGCCCGCCACTGGTCAGTGCTAGCTCGACTGTTTCCTGGAGAGCATAGGCACCACCCCTTCCTTTCTTAGCCCCGCCCCCCTCACTCTTCCTAGCCAGGGCTCCTAACCCCGGACTCGGCTGTTTGCGTGAGAGCGCAGGTGCCGCTCTCCAACCTCCGCCTCCTTCCCCTCCCCCTCTCTTCCGGGTGCAGCTGGCTCGGCAGTTTCCGTGAGGGCGCAGGCGCTGCTTCCCCCTCCCCTCCCGCTTTCCCGGCTCGGCTGTTTCCGTGAGTTCCCTACGCAGCGGTTGTCTCCGCCTATCGGGGGCGGGCTCAGCGGCTCGCTCGGTATCATGGCTGCAGCCCTGGCTCTGGCTTCGGCTGCTGCTGCTTCTGTCTCTGCCTCCGCCTCCTCTGCTGCTGCTGCTGCTGCCGCTGCCGCCGCTGCTACCGGAGGTGGAGGCCACGCTGCGGGCTCGGGGTGACGGCAGCGAGGAAGTGAGGTGGGTCCTGGGCGGCCGGACTGCGTTGGGGCCGGGCTAGACCAGGAGGGGCTGGGCCATGCCAGGATTTAGAGGTTAGGGGCTGGCTGTGAGTGGAGGTCGGGGCCATGCTGGGAGGGGCCGGTCTGTACTGGGTCGTGGAGAGGGGTTTCAAGCGGGAGAGGCTAGAGGCTGTCCTTGGAAGAGGCTCTGGCTTTTGGGGGAGGGGGATCCCACTTATCCAGGATGGGGACTGAGCTACACTGGGAGGCTCGTGAGGGGGTGGCCAAAGTGGAAGAGGCTGAGAAATCTAGATCTATATCTGTATTATTATATTTGGGGGGCTGTCCTTGGAGAAGAGGCTGTAGCTATATTGGGGAGCCCCAGCCATACTAGATTGGGACTGAGCTGTAATTAAAGGGGCTGGTCTATTCTGGGCCATTGAGGGGTGGCTTAAGTGGGAGAGGATGAGTTATATACTGAATTATATTTGGGGGGCTGTCCTTGGAAGAGGCCATGGCTATATTGGGGAACCTCAGCTATACTGGATAGGGACTGAGTTATACCAGGAGAGGTTGGTCTATACCAGGCCATTGTGGGGTGGCCATAGTGGGAAAGAATGAGTTATGCTGAATTATATTTGGGGGGCTGTCCTTGGAAGAGGCTGTGGCTATATTGGGGAACCCCAGTTATATTGAATGGGGGTTGAGCTATGTTGGAAGAGGCTGGGCTAAATTGGGTTCAATGGAAGGGGGCTGGGGATGGCTTTGCAAAGAAGGGGCTGGAACCTACTGTTCCAGGTTATACTTGGGGGCTACTGGGCTCTACCAGGGGCAATCAGGCTGTGATGGGGTACATGGGTTATAGCAGGCCTATAATGGGTGGAGGCTGACCTGGTGGTAATGGGGGTGGGGAGGAGGAAGGGGTGCTTGGCGTGGCCCCACCTGTAACATGCAGAGGGATGTCTGGGGCCCCCATCCTCTCCTATGTGTCAGGGAGAAGGCAGGACAGGGAAGGGGTCCAGAACCCAGCTCAAGCCCTGTTGTAGAGTAGAAAAATGGAGTTCAGAATGAAATGTGCTGTGTAAGCTGGGATGCCGGGCTGCCATGCAGGGATTCACAGCAGTGCTGTGAGGCTGGCGAGGGGCACCCCAGGAGGTGGCAGATGTATTCATGGCCTCTCTCCTTCCTCCCATGCCTTGCAGCCTGACATAAGAGGGACTCTGTGCTGTGGTCACAAGACACAGATTTGAATCCTGCATGCTTGCTTAGTGAGTGACCCTGGCAAGCCCCTTTCTGTCTCGGCCTCAGTTTCTCCATTTGAAAATAAGGTGGTTGGACTAGCCCATCTTTCTCTCTAGGCTCTCCCAGCTCAGACAGGTTTGTTCTGGGCCGTGGGGTTCCCTTCATCTCTGACAATCCACGTTCTGCAGTTCTAATGCCCCTTCTAACTCTTTGGACCCATACTCCATGTCTCCTGCCCCTGTGGACCCGTTCAGGGGAATGCTTGAGCCATCCAGGCCCCTCTTCCTGAGCATGCCCGGCCAAGTCCGGTGCAGGAAGGACCGAGTTTAGAGAAGGATGGAGGGCATCCCTCCAGAGAGAGATACTGGCCTGTTGGCCCTATCCCTCCCTCCCACCCACAGACCCTGGGGACACAGAGCCTTGGCCTTTTGGGGGAGGGGAACAAGGCAGACAGATGCTCTTTGGAACAGGAAGCCCAGCCTGGGGGAGATGGGAAAGCTGACATGCCCAGCCCTCCATCCCCCCTACCCCCGCCCTTGGCTTGGCCAAGAGCCCTTCCAAGAGGGCCCTGCTGGCATCGGGCCTCCTGGGATGGGTTTGGACTCAGAGACAGAGCCGGGCCTGCCTCTTCCCCTCCCTTTGGCTTCAGAGCTCCCCTCTACAGCAGGCATGATGAGGCTGGCTTTTCTCTGCTGAGTGTGCGTGCATGCTTTGGGAAGGTCCTGCATACGTGAGTCTATGTACATATGTGTGTGCATGGGAGAACCCCCGTGAATGGGCGGCGGGGGAGGTAGTGTGCAGCATGCCTGCATGTGGAAGAGGGAAGCAGTACATGCTTGCATGAGGTTGGAAGAAACACGTGTGAATGGGTTTGCAGGAACATGCAAGTGTGAGCACGAGAGCATATCCATGAATTGCTTAGATGTGGTTTGGGAATGGAGAGAGTGGTGGAGACCCAGTCTGCTGGCGTCGTGGCTGATGCTTCGGAGGGGTTCAGGCGTGGGGGTGGGGTGTGTGGAGCCAGGCCAGGATCCTGAGAACCGGAATATCACAGACAGAAGATAAGGAAGGGAAAGGGATGTGCCTGGGGTCACCAGCAAGCCCCAGCCTGGATGTTCCCCAGAGGCTTCTCCATTCAGATCCTAAGTCATAGCCCTGAGAGGGACTAGAGAGATGGCCTACTCCAGAGCCTCCCTGTACCCTTGCCAGGGCAGAAGCCAGTTATCACCCCTGGCTACCCTGCAAAGCTGGAGCCTTGGTCCTTCCTCCTGCTGTCCTGGGGTTGCCACAGTTCTCTTTCTCCACGGGATTCCTGCTCTCCCAATCCTCCCCCCCTTCTCTGACTTTTTCCTCAAGAGCCCTGGGCCCCAGCTGGCCCCGTCTCCCCACGGGTAGCAGTTGCAGGGAGGGAGAAGAGGGGTACAGTGTCCTATCCTGGGGCCCTGTCTCTAGGTCAGAGGGAGGGGTGAACCGTGTTACGTCCGTTCATCCTCGACATCTGTGGGGAGTCAGTATGTTCTTGGCAGTTCATTCAGTTTGGGATAAGGGCCAAAGCCACTCCTTAAGAGCATAGCATTCTGAGCCAGAAGGGGCCTCAGAGAACATTTTTCAGATGGAGAAACCGAGGCCTAGAGAGCCTCAGTGATGTACCTAAAAGTACTAGATTCAAGCCCAGCCCTTCTGATTCCAAACCTGGTGTTCTTTCTGGGGTGTTTGAAGAGCCCAGTGACTCTTCCACCCTGAATTCAACTTCCCAACTTGTGGAGGGACCCTGGGATGGTTGAGTGTTAAGACCAGAAGGCCCCTGAGGGGCGTTTTTTAGTCCAGCTACAACCTGAACCAATGTTCTAGACCTGAAAACCTCTGTTAGTAGAAGAAAAGACGTCTTGTGGTGACGGGCAGCCTGTGCCACATCGGGGTAGCTCGAACGACTGGACAGTTTTTCTTTATATTAAGACAAAATCTGCCCCTCTGCGATTCTTCCCCTTGGCTTTAGCCTCAGGATCCAAGCTGAGCAGGCCTATTTCCTCCACCCCAGGGCTGCTGTGCCACCTTTAAAGGCTCCCCCTTCTTACTCCACTGCGGCCAGGCTGGGTGCCCTGCTGGTCAGCCCCTGGCCCAGGTCCATCAACAAAGGGCCAGAGAGCCCTTTCCCCAGGGTGTGTTAACTCTAGATCTTGTAATCCTGTAAGGGAAGGAGGAACCCCACTTGCCCCCCACCCAGTTCCCTGGGCGTTCTAGATTCTGTGTCTCCTCCCTTAGAGGCTAGTACCTTTACCCCAAAGTCTGGGCATTTGGGCCCCACACTTAGATCAAGGCTTCTTGGTCTGGAGTCTGGGAATTTGTGTTTTTAGGATTGATAACTGTATTTCCTCATAATTGGTCTCTGGTGTAATCCTGCCTATTTTGTTTTATGCATTTAAAACTCTTCTCTGAGAAGTCTGCCTAAGTTTTGTTCGCCAGGCTGCCAAAGTGTTCCAGAACCCTTGCTGTGGAGAATAGTGCGGGTTTATATGGTGTGTTATATGTGTTAAGGTATATGATGTGCAACAAGCAGGTAAAACCTGTCGGACAGAGCATTCTCCCCATTTTACAGATGAGAAAACAGACAAACCTAGAAGTGACTGATCCAAGGTCATGCGAATAGGGAATTGCAAAGCTGGGACTGGAATTAATCAGTATCAGCAAGCATTTATTAAGTACTACCTGTATGCTAGGCACTGGGGGGACAAGTACAAAGGGGAGTCAGGAAGACCCGAGTTCAGATCCAGCCTCAGACTAGCTCACTAGCTGTTTGACCCTGCGTGAGTCATTTAACTTCCATCTACCTCAGTTTCTTCATCTATAAAATGGGGAAGTTAGACTAGATGATGTCTAAGAACCCTTCCGGTTATAAATCCATAGTCCTGCCATCTGAGACATTGATGGAAGGAGCCGGTGTGGGGCCTACTAGCTGCCTTCCATCTCTGGAATCCTCTGGTGTGGGGCTGATTGTGGGAGCGTGTGCCTTGGGGTCCCCTCTGCTCTCCCTGTGTTGGCACTAACAGCTCTCTTTCTGTCTCTTTCCCTCCCGTCTCCTCCCTGTAGGTCCTGACGCCTAGCTCCCCATCAGAGCCGTGGCCCCTCCTGGACACAGACACTCTTCCCTGGGGCCTAGGACCTGTCTCCCCCAAGGGCCAGAGTATGGTGGTGATACTAGCTCTCTGCTCCATCATCTGGCTAAATCGGGGCTTCAAGCTGCGGAAAAGTGGCTAGGCCCCTGGCCCCCCTGCCCTGCTCTGCTGACACTGCTGCCTCTCCTCCCTCCACCTCTGGCCATGTGGCCGCTGGCCCATAGTTGAGCTCCTCTCTTCCTTGGTCCCAGAGGGCTGCTGCCCCTCCGCGCCCAGGCGTCATGGCCAGTGCCGAGGGCTTCCAGTACCGGGCCCTTTACCAGTACCACAAGGAGCGTGAAGAGGACCTGGACCTGCTGCCCGGTGACATCCTGGTGGTGAGCAAGGGCACGCTGGAGGCGCTCGGCTTCCAGGACGGGGACGAGCAGAGCCCTCACCATATCGGGTGGATCCTTGGCGTCAACGAGCGGACCAAGCAGAAGGGAGACTTCCCGGGCACCTATGTGGAGTACCTGGGGCCCGTAAAGATTGCCCTGCCCTCCCACCGTCCCCGAGGCCACAGGCCATTGCCTGCCACACCAGGGGCAGGGCCTGGCCGTCCCCGGGACTCCCCAGAGCCAGGTAGGTCCCTGCCCTGAAACCTCTCCTGGGGCTGCTTCACTGTGGGGATGTAACTGGGAAATTGACCAAGGCCTGAGTGGGCTGCCATGAGAGGGGCAGAGGCTGGGGAGGGGGCCAGCTATTGAGTATATAGAAGACTGCTTCTTTTTTGGATTGGATGACTTCTGGAGACCCTTCCTTCTCTGACAGGTAATGATTTTCCCCATATCTGCGCAGGGCTGCAGAAGGTGGGGATGGACTGGGCTAGCACAGAGGTCCCTGCAGTAGAAGAAAGCAAGAATATGGGGTCATGTCCTCACTTACTCCACTGTTTACTGAGTTCCAGGCTCGCTGGTGAGCCGGAAGAGTACAGGACATTATATTAGGAGGACAGAATATCTAGTCCCATCCCCTTTGATTTTCACATGAGCAAACTGAGGCCCAGAGAAAGGAAGAGAATTCTCCAAGGTCATACGGGTGGAAGCCAAGGCCTCTGATCCCGAATCTGGAGTCTGCTCTGTGGCTGGCTGCTCTCTGCCAGAAAGCTCTTTGGCCTGGAGCAATGGACAGGGGCTTCCTGGAGGAGGAAGCCCAGGGTAGGGTGGGCCAGGTGCTGGGCTTTGCAAATGGGGTGGGCCAGCCTGTGCTGGCTCTCCCTGCCATGGGAGCAGGCGCTGCCTGGTCCTGCCCAGCTCTGTGGGGACATGCCCCTGACTTTCCCATTCTCTGCCAGCAAGTCTACCCCATCTGGCTTGTCAGGACAGGACACATGTTCCTTCCCTGGGCCCCAAACTCAGTGAAGCTTTTCCCTTCCCCTTAACAGTGGCCAAGGCAGGAGGGGGAAGGGAGGAGATGGCAGAGAGGGGCCTCTGGAATCATTGACCCTTCTCCTGAAGTCCAGTCATTCTGCCCCAGCCCAGCCTCCTTGGAGCTTCCTTGCTGGGGTCATATACATTACACAGGATCGATCACTGGAAAAGTGTCACCTCTCTGACCCTCAGTTTCATCTTCTTCAAGAGGGAGAGAGTAACCCCTTCCCTGCCTTCCTCATGGGGCAGCTGGGAGAGAGCCTTTGTGGTGTGCTGGTCAGAGTGCAGAGGGAACTAGCTTTGAATCTCACCCCAGTGTTTCCTAGCTGGATGAACTGAGGCAGCCTCTCAAACCCTCAGTCTCTTCCTCTGTGAAATGGAGACAGAAATAATTGTGCTCCCTACTTCATAGGGTTATGGTGAGATGCTTTCCAAACCACAAAATGGTACTTGTGTAATGACAGCCACCTGTGGTGCAGAGAGCACAGGACTGAGTCTGGGTTGCAGGCCCCTGCGGTCACAGCCACCTGCTGGATTCTGGCAGTAGAGGGAGCTGGGCAAGGACTCTTTGCTCCTGCTCTGAAAGACAGGCTTGTCCCATTGCCAGATCAGGGGGCCTGTGGCTTTGGGCTATCAGAGGACAGCAGGATGGGATTGGGTGGGGCAGATGCCGCAGCTCCACCGCCCCAGGACTTTGCCCAGGTTCTCTGTACCTGGCTCTGGGAGAGTGGGGAGGAGGTACAGGAACAAAAGGGAGACAGGAGAATGGGCAAAGCCATCCTTCTGAGGTCCCGTGGTAGAAGATGTCCGAGTAAACCTTTTCCTGGCCTGATCACAGCCCCTACCCATCACATGGTAATAGAAACGCATGCCCAGGCCACTGGAGAAGGAGCCTGCCTTGATAGGAAGGCCCTTAGAACCCAGGATGGCAGAACTGGGAGGGTCCTTAGAACACAAGATGGCAGAGCTGGGAGGGCGCTTAGAACCCAGGATATCAGAGCTGGGAGGGTCTTAGAACCCAGGATGTCAGAGCTGGGAGGGCCCTTAGAATTCAGGATGGCAGAGCTGGGAGGGCCCTTAGAACACAAGTTGTCAGAGTTGAGAGGGCCCTTAGAACACAGGAGAGCAGAGCTGGGAAAAATTTAGGGGATCAGAGGTCAAATCCTAGCACTGTCACTGTATTTATGACCTTGAACAAGTCACTTCACACCTCTAGGCCTTGGTTTTCTCCTGTATAAGAGGGCCATCTCTAAATCTGTGATCTTACATTCACCTAATTCAGCCCTTCCTTTTACAGTGTGGACTGAGTCCCAGAAGAGGAAGGGGCGGGCATAGTGTCACCTGGTTTTAAGTACCAAAGTATAGTCACGATCAGACCTTTTAACTGTGTGTGTGTGTGTGTGTGTGTGTGTGTGTGTGTGTGTGTGTGTCTCTCTTCCCCCCACCCTTTCTCCCTCTTTCTGTCTCCCCCTCCCCTCTTTCTCTCTTTTTCCTGAGCTCCCTAGAGATAGAATTGGCAGGAAACATAATTCAGATTGGAGCAAGATCTGGGGGGGAATGGGATGGGGGAGGGTGGGTGGACTGGGGTTCTGCTGACACAGCACATTCCTAGAGCAGGGTTGGGGATGAAGGAAGCCCCCACGTGGGGTGATGGCCCCCACCCCCCCAGTCCCCAGAGTCCTTCTGCCAGGGTCAGCCCCATGGCCTTCTGCCCTTAGCAGCTGGAATCCCTCCCCTATAAAAGCTTATACCCCATTCCCATCATCCCCTTCCTCCTCACTGCCTCTTGGGTTTCCAGGCCATTGGGTGGGTGGGGTTTAGATTTCTCCGGTTCCATGGGGCCCCTCACTCGGATAATCTCTCTGCCAAGAGGTCCCTCCCCCCACTGCTTCTGTGGGCTTCCTGCCAGGGCTTTTTCCCCTCCCCGGTAACAACCAGTCTGGAAAGGAGCAGGATAACTCCCTTCCTGGGAGCGGGGGTGGGGGTGGGGCTGCTGGGGGGAGGGGGCGCCAAGTGAGTTCCAAGAACTTGAAACTGGAAGGTCTGAAACTGAAGAGATCTGGGGTCCTGGGGGATGGGGTGTAGAGTAAGGAGAGTGGGCAGCGAGGTGGGAGTTTAAAGAACCCTGCCCTGAAAATAAGATACTTTTGGGGTGCAGAGCCTAGCTAGACGTTCACTGTCCCTGGGGGCCTCTGCTCCATCTGGAAATGAGGGAACATTCTAGACTGACCATCTGTGCTTCATGTTCTAAGGGCCCTCCCAGCTCTGACATCCTGGGTTCTAAGGACCCTCTCAGCTCTGACATCTTGGGTTCTAAGGGCCCTTCTGTCTCTGACATCCTGGGTCATCTAACAGCCCTTCCTGTACTAATTGTTTATATTCCCAATTTCCTTCCGTCCCTAAATCCTTTGGTCCTGTTAACAAAGCTAACACATCAGAGATGTGCCAGACTCACAGAATTCAAGAAAGGACCCCCAGGGCTATCTGGTTCAGCTGAGCCCCCCACCAAACATAGCCAGGCCCTCGTGGTCACCAGACATCTGCTTGAAGTCCTGGAGTGAGGGGGCTCCCTTCCACTGGGGGCAGCTTGTTCCATTCTGGGACAGTTCCCATTGTTAGAAAGTTTTTTCCTGATGTGGAGCAGCAGGCTATCCCTGCAATTTCTGCCCATTGCTCCAAGTTCCACGTTGTCCTAGGATCAGCTGAAATAACTGGGCTGTTCAGCCTGGAAAAGGGAAGGAGGGATAAGAAGGGAAATAGGGCAGCTCTCTTCAGATATCTGAGGGCCTGTCGCTGGCAGAGGGACTGCATGGTTGCGATTTGACCCCAGAAGCCACAGCTGAGAACTACAGATTGACCAACTAAGGCCAGATGCCAGGAGAAACTCCTCACCAGTGGAGCTGTCCGAAGGGCTTCTTGGGGAGGTGATGGGTGCCCTTCCTGGGCAGTCTTCCAGAAGAGGCTGGCAGTTATCAAGGGCTGATGCTGAGTCTTACAGGGGCCTGCCTTCAGAGAACTCTTATAGGGAAGCAACAGGGCCAAGAACTCTGAATAGGTGCAGGCTCCATGGAAGGTGGTCTCAGTGGCCAAGACTGACTCCTCCACTTTATACATGAGTTTGAACCTAAGGTCCAGAAACCAGCTTGCACCCCAAGGCCTTCCATCACAAAAGCAGAATTCCAGCCCAGCTGTTCTGACTCCAAATCCAGTCCTTATTTCTCTGTCTTTTCTTTGAGAAGATCATGAGATATTTTTATCAAACTCTTGCCAAAGCAAATCCAGGTAAATTGTAGCTACTGCATTGCTTGATCTGCCACTTTTAGAAAGCCTGTCTAAAGTCAGGAGGTAAGGCAGTCTGGCCCAACCTAGCTCTTTGGGACCCCCTTTCTTTTCTCTCTTTTTTTCTTTTTCATTCAATAATATTTTTTTTTCCAATTAGATATAAAGATAGTTTTCAGTATTCACTTTTATAACATTTTGAGTTTCAAATTTTTTTCTCCCTTAGCCCTTTCCCCAGATGGCAAGCAGTCTAATATAGGGACCCCTTTTCTTGAGATTTGTTAGCCATCTCTTTAAAATACAGTTTGGCCCAGAAATTGAGGTTTACACAGTCCGTTCTCTTGTCCTGTACCATTTTTTTTTTAATATTTTGAGAAGTGATACATTTGCCTTGCTCCCATCTTGTGGTCCCTTCCCTCGTTCTCCATGGTCCTCCAAGGATCCCTGATGGCAGCTCGGCCAGGCATATATTCCAGTACCCTGAATACCTAAGGATGTGATTCAGCGGGGGTCTGGTCACAAGCACAGCACAGACAGACAGACAGCTGAGGCTCTTACTTCCGCCTCACTTCATTTCATTGTTAGTGTTCTCTTGGCCGTTGTTGTACTGAACTTTCCCAGTGTAAAGTTCAGAGTGGTTCTGTCTTCTCTCTGGCAGTCATTATCATCCCATCCAGAGGAACCCATTGATTAGAGAATAGCTAAGTGAACTGGGGTGCACGAATATTGTAGGCTTCTCTCACGTTTGGAGAAATGAGGTGATGTGGGGGGAAGTAAGCCGGGCCAGGAAAACAGTCTGTTCTCATCCTGTCTTCTCTTCCCATCTTTTCTGGATAGCGGCACCCAGAAGCCCTTTCTGTTACCCTGGCCTTTCTCTGCATCCTCTGCTCGTTCTGAGGTTTAGCCCAAAGGACACTATGCTGTTTATTTTTTTGCTTTTTGAAGGGGGGAAGGTAGGGCAGTTGGGGGTAAGTGATTTACCCAAGGTCACATGGCTAGGTTTTGTGTTGCGTGTCTGAGGACGGATTTGAACTTGGGTCCTTCTGACTCCAGGGCCGGTGCTCTATTCACTGCGCCACCCAGCCGCTCCAGGACACTATGCTTCTAGGAAGCAGCCTTCCATGCCCTCGTATTCATAAGAATAATAGCTGCCCGTTGTATAGTGTTGTGTAATGTGCCAGGCACTATGCTAAGCAATTTACAATTGTTATCTGATCTTCTCTTGTTTCCATCTTCTTTACATATATGTCTTTTTAAATTTTTTTTTGGGGGGGGGGAATATAGGGAGACAATTGGGGTTAAGTGACTTGCCCAGGATCACACCCCTACTAAGTGTCTAAGGCCAGATTTGAATGTCCTGGCTGCTGTCCTGGCACTGTGTCCACTATAGCGCCACCTAGCTGCTCTTGTCTTTAAATTTCAGTGTAAAGTCTCTCAGGGCAGAAGTTGTTCTGTTTCGTCTCTGTGTTCACGGTGCCACATACAGTAGGAACTTAATGCATGCTTACTAGATTGAATTGAGCACACCGTGCACCTCCTCTTTTTTGTCCTCAGAGGGTTGTTTCTGTTTGTATCTTCAGAATTTCCTTCTTGAGAGTTTCTCATTCCTAGTCAGATAGTCAACAGGCACTTATTAAATAATCAGATACTCTGCTAACTTCCCCTGTGGTCAGTCAGTCATTCAACAAACATTTATTTATTAAATTCCCACTGTATACCAAATCCTCCTGTAGTCAGTCAGAAAGCCTTTATTAAATGCCCACTGTATAGTGACTCCTCCTGTAGTCAGTCAGAAAGCCTTTATTAAGTACCCACTGTGTACTGACTCCTGTAGTCAGTCAGCAAGCCTTTATTAAATGCCCACTATATACAGACTCCTCCTGTAGTCACCAAGCTTTTATTAAGCACCCACTGTGTACTGATTCCTCCTGTAGTCAGTCAGCAAGCCTTTATTAAATGCCTACTGTGTAGTAGGTATGCTGCCAATTCCTCCTATACTCAGTCAACCAACAAGCATGTGTGAAATGCCCACTGTGTACCAGGTCCTCAACTGACTGACTTCTCTTGTAGTCAGTCAGTCAGCAAGCATTTATTATGCGCCTACTAAATGCCAGGTGCTCTTCTAAGTGCTAGGGATGCGCAGAAAGATAGAAGACAGCTGCTGCTCTCAAAGAACTGTCCATGATCCCCTGGATCTGACTGTCCTTTCTCTGAATCCTTTGAAATCTTTTCCCCTGTCTGGAGAGTGTGTCAGACTATGTGGCCAGCTTTCTTGTCCTCCTCCCATCACAGCCGTTAGGATGGACCAGTTCCCTTGCCCAGGAGGCCTGTCAGGGGCCTCAGAGGCCTTTGGTTTTTTGATGTTTTTTTTTTAACCTGTTCCTTTTTAAAGTAACCTTTTCTGCAGAATTCCTCTAAAATGTGGTCGAGTCTTTGAGATGAGCTTCTCGGTGACTCAGTGGATAGAGCACCAGGCCTAGAGTCAGGAAGACCCGAGTTCAAATCTGGCCTCAGACACTTATTAACTGTGCAACCCCAGGCAAGTCATTTAACCCTGAATGCCTCAGCTTCCTCATCTATAAAATGAGCTGGAGAAGGAAATGGAAAACCACTCCAGTATCTTTTTTTGGGGGGTGGGGAGAGGAAAGCGGGGCAATTGGGGTTAAGTGACTTGCCCAAGGTCACACAACTAGTAAGTGTCAAGTGTGAGACTGTATTTGAACTCCGGTGCTCCTGACTCCAGGCTCACTGCTCTATTTACTGCACCACCCAGCCTCCCCTCCAGTATCTTTTCAAGAAAACTCCAAAAAGTGGCCACAAAGAATCAGATGTGACAGAGCCACAGCAAAGCCTTTGAGGACCAGGAGTGGGGTCATGGGCCATCCCCTGTACCAGCCCATGCTTCCTAGATTAGGGAGATGCCACAGTATAATTGGCCTGGACTCCAGCAGGGCATTTAACCTTGTTGTCTTAGACTGTCCCTTTGCAAAGACAGAGGAAGATGGGGCTTAGCCGGGAGCGCCATCAGGTGGGTCCTTGACCGGCGGATCTATCATCGTCATCCTGATAGTTGTGATCACAGTGAGTGCCGACGGTTGTCTGGGGTGTCCCAGGAAGTCTGAGTGCACTGGTGAGCTTTCGTAGCGTAAAGCTACGTGGATTCTTTGGGGACGCCCTTGATCGTGCCCTAATGTGATAAAGCCGTCTGCTCCATCTGGGCCTCATGGCAGCCCTGGAAGGTAGACGCCGCATTCCACAGATGAGGAAACCGAGGGTCAGAGAAGCAGCTTCCCCAAGGTCACACAGTTAATGTCATGATGCCGACAGCAACGGTGATGATCACAATACACCTACTGTGTGCCGGGCGCGCACTAGGCTCTTCACAGTCATCATTTCATTGGATCCTCACAACTCCCCTGGAGGAATGCTGTTGTTGTTCCCATCTTATACTTAGGGATACTGAGGCTCAGAAATGTGAGGTGGCTCGCCCGCGGTGACGCAGTCAGCAGACTCATCAGAACTAACGTTCGTGGACCGTCATGACAACTTAGGGATTGGGGGGGGGGTATTATTATTGTCCGTTTTATAATTGGGGAAATTGAGTCTGAGCCGTGAAGTGACTTACCCAGGGTCACACGGTTAATATGTGTCAGAAATGAAATTCAGATGCCTCTTGAAGGGAAAGCTTTATTCACCGTGCATCCAACCTCTCCCCCCAAAAAGAATGATTTAGTGTCAGTTTGGAGGGAGGTCTCTAGTGGTAAGCCCCCCACATTTTGTATGTGGCTCCATGCTGTTTAACATCTGCCAGAGTGACCATGTCACTCCCCTACTCAACAAACTCCCATGGCTCCTCATTGTCTCTGCAACAGAATGTAGTATTAGGGTATTGGCCCCACCCTGGCTTTCCAGTAAAGAGTCATTCAATCAGTCGTACGACGAGCATTTATTAAGCCCCTACTGTGTGATGGGTGGTGGGCCGGGCACGAAATAGCTTTACCTTTAAGGAGTTTACATTCTTTTGGGAAATCGCATATATATAAATCATTATTACAAGATTAATACGTAGCCAAAAACAAATAAATGGTGGGGTGAAGACCAAAGCATCTTGTAGTCGGAGGGGCATGGATCAGGAAAGGCTTCCTGGGGAAGTTCCCCTTGAGCTGAGTTTTGAAGGAAACCAAGGTGAAGAGGGTCCTGCGTATCTGGTGTGGGGTACAGCCAGCATGGCCTGTGCATGAGGAACAGAAGACCAGTTTGGCTAAACAGGAGGGGAGTTGTGTATATACCAAAGGAGAGCAGGAAGGGAAGTCATGTATAAAATCAGGACATAAGGGTAGGTTGAGGTAGAGCTAGAATGGATCATGCCCAGAGCTGACGCTGCTGGTCAACATGGATTCTTTGGTACTTCTCAGAAGAGATGGCAGCTCCAGGAGCGGGGGCCACTGCACATGGCATCAAGCTTCATTCAAAGTAGTGATCAATCATGCTAGGATATTTTCCTCTTCCTCTTTTATTTTTATTTTAATTTTATTTATTTATTTTGGGGAGACAGTTGGAGTTAAGTGACTTGACCAGGGTCACACAGGTAGTATGTATCTGAAGCCAAACTTGAATTCAGGTCCTCCTGACTCCAGGGCTGGTGCTCTATCCACTGTACCACCTGGCTGCTCAGTTTGGGTGTGTTGTTTTTTGTTTTTAAACATTCTTTGTTATATGGGATAACTTAGGAAGGGGGAAGGACACAGGAGGAAATTTAAATATAAAAGATAACAAGAAAATTTTATTTAAAAAAATGATTGGGGGCAGCTGGATGGCGCAGTGAATAGAGCACCAGCCCTGGAGTCAGGAGGACCTGAGTTCAAATCTAACCTCAGACAGTTAACACAAAAAAACTAGCCGTGTGACCTTGGGCGAGTCATTTAACCCCAGTTGCCCTCCAAAAAAAAAAATCAATGAGAGGGGATGAACATGGGTTATTTGGAAGGCATTAGGCAGGCCCTCTTGAGGCTTTATGGTGTCTATTCCCTTTCTCTCAGGAGAACAGGCTTTTCTTCTTTCTTGGCCTAGGACTTGACTCTGGGCTCTCACCCCTGGGTACCCTGCTTGGGTCTTCTGGCATCCCTCCCCCAGGGTGAATGGGAATGACCTCCCAGCTGCTGCTCCCAGCCCAGTATGGTGCCACTCAGGTCTCCACAGAATCTGGCTCTGCCCACTCGGGGCAGCCACTTGGTAGCCATAAAGTGCTTGTCTTCCTTTGCCAGCTGGTACCCTGCTCCCTGACCTGCCAGAGCAATTTGTCCCTCCGGAGGCAGCCCCGCCCATCCTTCAGAAGCTGGTGGAAGCCATTGAACGCAGAGGTAAGGGAGCCTGTACCCAGGAGATCTCTAAGTGCCACCCTCCCCCATGGACCTAAGGTAAAGTCACCAGAATCTCACCGGTCACTCATTGCTTAGAAGGGGGGCAGGGAATAAGCACTTATGCAGCACCTCCTGTTTGCCAGACACTATGCCAGACCCTTTACAAATATGATCTCATTTGGTCCTCACAACAACCTTGATATTATCCCCACTTTGCAGATAAGCAAACAGAGACAAACAGGAGTTAAGAGGCTCGCCTCCTGGGGGGGATTTGAACTTGGGTTTTCCTGCCCCAGGCCCTGCGGTCTGTCTTCTGTGCCAGCTGGTCGCCTCATTCCTGGGCATGTCCATGGGCTCCTCGGGATCTTCCTGAGCTCCAGACTCCTGGGCTCCTTTTCTCACCTCAGCCTCCCTTTCTGTTCTAAGAACCAGCGCCTCTCTTCTCTTGAATTTCCTTGGCTGGTGCTCATCCCTCTGACTTCCAGCTCACCCTCAGACAGTTGTCTGAAGTGATGTCTGACACCCCCATCAGACCTTTGCCCCATGCCCTGCTGATGAAAAGCTCCCTAAGGATTTGTTTGTTAGATGTTACTTGGACTTCCCTTCTGCAGGGCTGGACAGCGAGATGCTCTACAGACCGTCTGGTCCTGATCTGCGGCCGCTGAGAATTGGTGAGGAGCATCTTTCCTTGGGGTCTTGCTCCCTCTCCTCACTCTTCCCCTCCCTACAGAGGTTGGGGTCTTAGGGCCAGTGGGGAGGGCCTGGGAGGTGCCCACATGACTGTGTCTCGAGCTCCCGAAGATGAAGGTTCTGGCTTATGGCAAGGTGCAGCCCCAGGTTCTGATGCTTGGTGCTGAGCTGGGCAGGGTGGTGGGGGCGAGATGCAACTTGGCCCTTGGGGCAGGAAACAACCATACCCCCCTTGTGTTCCTGGCCCCCTGGCAGACTGGACTCTTAGTGATATGGATCAGTGGGATGTGACCACCCTTTCTGAGGCCCTGAAGGGCTACCTGCAAGCTTTACCCAGGCCCCTTGTGCCACCCGGAGCCCATGGGGACATTCTTCATGCTTTGCAGGGTAAGTCTCCTATGATTGTCTCAACAGTAATGGGGAACAAGCATGCTTAGATCTCTTGGGCAGGGAGGTGGGAACAGGTTGGGCCCAAATCAACTGTGAACATGGGTCACCAGGGGATGAGGGAATCCCTGAGTCCCTGAGAGGGCTGACCTTGGGCCAGTCCAGCTGTGGTGCCCATGGCCGTGGGCATCCCTGTAGGCCGGAGTTGGTTGGTTTGGGGAAGGGTCTAGGAGGCTGGGCAGGCCGTGGTGATTCATGCCCTCTCTGTTCCTCCTCAGAGATAGCCAGCCCAGCCGCAGCAGCAGCATCAGCAGGATGGAGAAGGCAGCAGCTGCAGGCAGTGCTGGAGCCCCCCCTGATCCCTCTGCACAATGCTCTGACTCT
>CM053594.1:44370091-44403841 GCA_028646575.1 Pseudocheirus occidentalis
GGGAGAGAAGAAGGGAGGGAGAAAGGAGGGAGGGAGGGAGGAAGGGAGAGAGGGAGGGAGAGAGGAAGAAAAGGAAGGAAGGGAGGGCAGGTAATGGACAGAGGGAGACTGGAGGTGAGCAGAGGGTGGGCATAGGAAGGGGCACCAATACTTTGACCCTGATCTTGCTCGTGTCCCCTCAGACCTGAGCAAACCCCTGACTTCTCAGCTCTATTCCTGGAAATGCTGCTACAGGACCAGGAGGAGGAGCAGGAGCCACCCCCGCCAGGTAAAGGCCACTGAGACCCTTTTCTAGTTGGTTCCTAGGCTCCTGTCCTCCTTCCAGTGACCTGCCTTGGAAGAGCAGCCTGGTATAGTGGGTGGAGCACTGGGCAGAAAACCCTGGGTTCAAATCCTCCCTCATTTTATTTTTTGCTTTTTGGAGGGCAATAGGGGTTAAATGACTTGCCCAAGGTCACATGGCTAGTTTTGTGTTAAGTGTCTGAGGCCGGATTTGAACTCAGATCTTCCTGACTCCAGGGCTAGTGCTCTGTTCACTGCACCACCCAGCTGCCTCCCTCACAGTTCTTACACAATGTATAACCCTGGGAAAATCACTGAGCTCTGTGGGCCTCAGTTTCCTCATCTTGTAAAATGACTTCCTGCCTGGGAGGGTTTAGGGCCCTAGGAGGCTGTCGGAGGGGGTGCACCGGGGGATCCTGGTTAGAGGTGGTGTGGGCCCTGACCACCATCCTGGTCTGATGTTGGCCTGCTTTTATTCCAGCCCTACCCCCAAAGCCTCCCAAAACCAAGGTCCAGGCTGGCAGCCTATCTAACGGGAGTGGTGCCCCCCTCCAGGAAGCCGAGTGGTATTGGGGTGACATTTCCAGGTAACATGAAAGCTGCCAACGTGGGAAAGGGGAAGAGCAGTCTTAACACTGTGGGAGACAAGAACTTTTGTTTTTCTTCTCTGGGCCTCAGTTTTCCCATCTGTATAATGAGCATGGGGTCAGAGCCCATGCTGTATTGCTTATGGGGCTAGTGTCAAGATCAAAAAGGCTTTGAAATCTGGACCCAGGGGAGGGAGAGAGAGAACCTGGGCCAAGAAAGGCTGGTGGTGACGGGCTGGGGTAAAGATGAGGAGGATGCTTTGGCCCAAAAGGAAGGCAACCTAGGCATCTGGCCAGGGCAAGGCCCCTCTGGCCCAGGATCTGACCCCTTCCCATCCTGCAGGGAGGAGGTGAATGAGAAACTTCGTGACACCCCGGACGGTACCTTCCTTGTGCGGGACGCATCGAGCAAGATCCAGGGTGAATACACGCTGACCCTCAGGTACTGGGCTCTGGGGAACCTGAGGGGGTCTGCGTCCTGGCTCCCCAGCTGTAAATTGTCAAGCCTTCCTCTCAACTCTGGCTCCCAGGAAGGTGGGGCTGGCCATGTGGGGTCTGCGGGAGTCATATCAGGAGAGAGGGAGTGGGACAAGGGAGGCTGGGCCTCAGTATATCCCCCACCTCCCATCCCCCACCCCCGGGGATGAGCATGAGTGAGGGCCGTCAGGACCCCCACAAGGTGAGCCAGCCTTGTCCAGCTTTTGACCCTTGTCCTTACTTTGGCAGGAAGGGCGGTAATAACAAATTGATCAAAGTCTTCCACCGAGATGGGCAGTATGGCTTCTCAGAGCCCCTGACCTTTGGCTCCGTGGTGGAGCTCATTACCCACTACAGACATGAGTCGCTGGCCCAGTACAACGCCAAGCTGGACACTCGACTGCTCTATCCTGTGTCCAAGCATCAGCAGGTCTGGGGATAGACAGGGTCCTGCCCAGGAGGGGAGGGAAGGGGCACAACTAGTGCACTGGGAATGACTGGGAGCCTGTGGAGTTATGCTTGACCTGCTTGCTAGCCTCAGCTTCCCCACCCCCAGCTAAACAACAGATTTATTTTTTTGGATTTTACATTTATCCCTATTACATCTTATCTATTCCTGTCATCAAGAATTCATTAAGCACCTACTGTGCTCTAGTCCAGTGGTTCTCAGCCTGTGGGTCACAACCCCTTTGGGGTTTGAACGGGGTTGCCTAAGACCACCGGAAAACACATTTCTGATGGTCTTAGGAACTGAGACATGGCTCCTCTACCCTACTCCAGGTGGGTCCGCCCACATACAAGTATTAAAGGGTCAAGGCATTAGGAAGGTTGAGAACCACTGATCTGGTCAGTAAGCCATTATTAAGCACCTGCTGTGTTCAAGCATTATGCTAAACACCAGAGATAAAGAAAAGCAAAAACAGAATTCCTGCTCTAAGGGGCATATGATCTAACGAGGGAGACAATGTGTAAATGGCTAGAAACATAAGCTGTATATCTGTTTTGGATCCTGATTCTGTTCAGAGTATTAACTAGCTGTCATCTGGAACCTCCATCTCCCACCACTGCGTCCCTGCCCAGGCTGTGCCCCCATGCCTGGATGGCATTCTCCCTTAACCTCTGTCACCTCTGTCTCTTAGATGCCTTAGCTTCCATCAGTGCTCACTGAGTTCCTGCGTCCCCTTCTCATAAAAGCCTGTGAATACCTGTGTGATGCTGGGCAAGGCCTCTCACCTCTCAGTGTTTTCTCATCTGTAAAATGAGGGGCTCGGACGAGGGCCCTTAAAGTCTCTTCTAGCACTAAGGCTGTGTGACACCAGCTCCTATCCTGTCTGTTTATTTTAGATGGTAGAATAGAAGCTCCCTGAGGGCAGGCACTTGATCTCTCTCCCCACAGTGCCTAGAACCTCATGTGTGCTTAATTATTGCCTTTTGAATTGTACTGAATTGCTTTTCCTCTGATTCCCTGTGTGACGTGTGTCAGGTCCCTTCTCCTCTGTGGCCCGAAGTCTATCCTTTGACCAAATGAGATAATGTCCATAAAGCACTGTTGTCAGGCTAGCTTGTGTTGGCTCCAGGGAACTCACCTTCCCCACATCTGTCCCCTGTCCCCAGGACCAGGTGGTGAAGGAGGACAGCGTCGAGGCCGTTGGAGAACAGCTAAAGGTTTACCATCAGCAGTATCAGGACAAGAGCCGGGAGTATGACCTGCTGTATGAGGAATACACTCGTACCTCCCAGGTATCCCAGCTGTCTCCCTGCTGCCTCAGGGAGCCTGAGTCTGAAAACACTAAGTGGTGGGTGTGGGGGCATCAGGGCAGGGCTGACCTTTGGGACCTGGGGCCTGTGACTAAACCTGGAGTCCCCAGCAGAGCAGGGCTGGGGGGGGAGGGAGCAAAGGGAGAGGGTCCTGATGCAGCCTCCCAGAATCTGGCTCAGGATTCTAGAATATGCTCAGAAAAAGGACAGAGAGGGACCAGTACCAAGCACCATCCCTTGACTCCTAGCATGGCCTTCATAAGGGCTGGAAGGATGAATGAAGTGCAAGAAGACAGACTTAAGTCCAACATTAAGGAATATGCTCAGTTTTCTTACCTGTAAAATGGGGGAACCTATAGTTCCTACCACTTACGGCTATTGCAGGTATCAAAAAAAAAAAGGTGAATGTAAATTCACATAAATGATAAATGTAAACTTTAAAGTATTATTAAATAAAAGTAAATATTAGCTGGCCATATCCCTTTCCTGTGTATAGCTACGCCCACCCCTATCCTACCATACAGTATCCAGAGCCTTCTACCCAGAGCAATAAAGTCTGGTGGAGTAGGGAGAACAGTGAACAGGAGAGTCTAGAAGACTGGACTTACTATAGGACCCCCTTCTCCTTTTGGAGGTCTCAGTTTCCCTATTTGTAATCATGAGATTTAATTTAATAACTTCTGAGTTCCCTCCCAGCTCTGAAATCCTGGGTTCTAAGGGCCCTCCCAGTATTGAGAATCTATGAGTTGGAGAGAAAACTCTGAATTTTTCTAAAGTCTAGCACTGGTAAGGAATTCCTCTGCACTTTTCCGGCTCTGTTTACCCAACTTTATGGGATGGCCGTCTGTTCCCTGAAGAGCTCATCCAGGCCACTTCCTATGGCCTTTCCCCAAAGGGAGGGGGTGGGCCACTTAGACATGGGAGAAGGCTCAGCAAGGCCATACTGGGATGGGCCCCAGCTGCTGGCTCAGCCTGGGAAGGAAAGGCGAAGCCTCAGACACCCCCCTGCCTGTCCCCATCCCCAGGAGCTGCAGATGAAGCGGACAGCCATTGAGGCCTTCAACGAGACCATCAAAATCTTTGAGGAGCAGGGCCAGACGCAGGAGAAGTGCAGCAAGGATTACCTGGAACGCTTCCGGCGGGAAGGCAACGAGAAGGAGATTCAGCGGTGAGGGATGCCCAGCCTGCCCCTTGGGTCCCTTCTCCTCTCTCCTTTCCTGGACTTGTTCACTTCTCCCCCTGCCCTTCGTCTGGACCCCCCCCCCCCCATTGTCCCTCCTTGTCTACTCTCCCTAATCCTGGACCTTTCTTCCTGCCTTGGTATGTGCCCTACAATCCTGGGGACAATTCTCTCCCTGCCCCTTCCTTTCCCGTCTGCTCCCAACCTTCACATGCTTCCCTTTGTGACCTTGAGAAAGTCAAGGCCTCTCTGCATCCCAGTGTAAAAGGAGCATGTTGTTCTCTGACACACATACACACACACACACACACACACACACACACACACACACACAACACACACTCCCCCCCTCCAGGATCCTGATGAATTCTGAGAAGCTCAAGTCGCGGATAGCAGAGATTCACGACAGCAAAATGAAGTTGGAGCAGGACCTACGGGCACAGGCGGCAGACAACCGCGAGATTGACAAGCGCATGAACAGCCTCAAGCCTGACCTCATGCAGCTGCGGAAAATCCGGGACCAGTATCTAGTGTGAGTGTCCCCCTGCTAGTGGGCTCTAGACCTTTGGGCCTCTAGGGAGAGCCTGCCTCCTTGTGGCCACTGGCTGGCATTGCACCAGCTGCACCTGCCTTCAGAACATCCTTCCCCAGCAGGGTGTCTGATGTCTCCCCCATACCCTTCCAGGGCAGGGACCTTTCTTTAGTTTCTGCTTGCCTGCCACCATCAGAGTGGAACAGGGGCGGAGGGGGGTGGGGGTGAGGGAGAGAGAGAGACAGTGTGTGTGTGTGTGTGTCTGAGTGTGTGTGAGAATAAGTGAATGTGTGTGTGCATGTGTGTGAGAATGAGTGTAAGAGAATGTATCAGTGTGAGTGTGTGTGTGTCTGAGTGTGAGAGTGTGTGTGAGAATAAGTGTGAATGTGTGTGAGTGCATGTGTGTGTGAGAGTATGTAAATGTGTGTGTGAGAATGAGTGTGAGTGTGTGAGAGAATGTATCAGTGTGAATGTGTGAGAGGGAGTGTGTGTGTGTGTGTGTGTGTGTGTGTGTGTGTGTGTGTGTGTGTGTGTGTGGTTGGAGGGGGATGTTGCTCTTATCTTGGAGGTCTCAGTTTGTGAAATCTACCCTCAGAAGGCTGACTCACTCCAGAGGGAAGGAACGAGGAAGGAACTGGTTTCAGCTTTTCCTGGTTGTACCTTATCTTAATTACTAGGCAAACTGTGACCCCTAGGGTTTGTCTGAAATTAGTCAAGGAATTTGAATGGCCCTGGAGCTCAGCCTCCATAAGCATTTATTAAACGCCTCATGTATGCCAGGCATAATGCTAGGTGCTGGGGATATGATACAAAGAAGAAAGCAATCCTAACTGTGGTGCAGCTAATGTCATTTAAGGTGACTTTACTGAGAGCATAACAGGATTTTGCCTGAGTTAGAGTCTCTCTGGAGTAGAACTGTTGTGCTCAGTTCCTGACTGTCCAGTTTGGGGAAGAATATTGATAAGCTGTAGAGTGTCTTGAGGACTCTCCGGGCAGCCAGGTTGGCTAAAGGCCTTAAGTGCATGACTCTGGATTCAGAGGACCAAGCTTCAAATCTGAACTGTGATGTTTACTACCTGGGTAGTCTCAAACCTTAATAATCTCTGCATGTCTGTTTTTTTTACCTGTCCCTGTATGGCTAGAAGGCTTTCCCTCTCTTCCTTCAAGGCTCAGCTCACCAGCCACCTTCTCCAGGAAGCCCCTCCTAATCTCCACCCTCTCTAGTTAATTATCCATTGTACTTCTCCTGCTTAAATAATCATGTATAGACTTGCCTGGTTGAATGTTCTAGCCCCATTGGTGCAGATAAAGAAAGGAATCCAAGGAGAGGGCCCATGGGGTCCTTTCTTGCTCAAGACTTGTGATCTGTAGACATTTCATTGACATAAATGGGGGCATTTAGTCTAAAGAAGAACAATCTTACAGAGGATATGAAAAATGTGGAAATGCCTTCAAGTGTTTGAAGGGCTTTGTGTGAAGGGGATTAGACTTGTCCTGCCAGAGGCCAGAATTAGGATCATAGGCTGAGAGCTGCTGGAGGCAGTAGATGAATGTTACAGAGAGGTGGTTTGAGGGTTGAGGTCAGGAAAACATCTAATCATTAAGCCATCAGAAAGTGGAATGGACAGCCTGGGAGAGCTGTGGATTCTTGCCCATTCATCCAGACTCCCAGCTGATGACTGGTTGTTAGGGAAAGGTAGTGGTGGTGATGGCTTCTTTTCTAGGGGTACATTGCATTAGATGGCCATTGAAGTTCCTTCCAACTCAGAGTGAGTGCTTCTCTGACTCCCTCGATGACTTTGGACTGGCTCGCTTCCCCTTTCTGGGTCTCAGCAACATCTTTCATCAGATGGGGAGATTGAACTCAATGATCTTTGAAGTCCCTTCTAACCCTTATGTAGGTTCTGTGTTCTGGTCTCTTCAGGCCCCATCATTCCATATACTCTCTGTTGCTTTACCCACCCACCCAAGTGCTTTTTTAAATTTCATCTCATTTTTTAATAGTAAAAATCCATTTTGTCTTGATCAAACAAATTTGTGACAAATATACAAAGTCAGACAAAACAAATTCTTGCATTGAGTCACATCCAAATATGTCTCTTGCTGTATCCTGAGGGTATTGCCTCTGGGGGGAAGGGGTGACTTGGTGGAACTGGTCCTCTCTGGAGGAGGGGGGTGACTTGGTGCCACTGATCCTCTGGAATCATGGCTGGCCCTGGCATCAGTCAGAGTTTGTCTTTACGTTGCCCTTGGTTGTTACTGTATCCATTGCTGTCTTGGTTCTGCTCCCTTTGCCCTGCATCAGCTCGTTGAGCTCTCCCCAGGCTTTTCTGAGCTCATCCCTTTCATCCTTCCTTGCACAGGCATTCCATCTCACTTACGTCTCATTATTTGTTCAGCCATCCACCAGTCGTTATCCTCTTTTCTTTCACGTTCTCTTTCTTTATGACCACCTAGGTCAGGTCTTCTCCCTTCTCTGGCCTTCTGTTTCCCCTGTTTGTGACATGGAGATGATAATCTCCTGTCTCACCTCCCTCCTGGACTCAGAGAAAGCCTGTGAGTGGGAAAGACCTTTGGTAAAAGCCAGAGGCTGGATGGACATAAGGTGTGACAGGCTCTTCTCTCCCTACCCGGCAGGTGGCTGACCCAGAAGGGAGCCCGGCAGAAGAAGATTAATGAGTGGCTGGGAATCAAGAACGAGACAGAGGAGTAAGTATCCCAGTGACAGAGAAGTCCCTGAGAGACGGCACCCTCCCCTTGTCTTCCTTCACTCAGGCCATTTAGGCCCATAGAGTCTGCCTTAGAGTTAGGAGGCCCAAGTTGGTGTTCTGATACTGCCTCATGGTGTGACTTCAGGCAGGTCATTTAACTCAGCCTGTTTCCTCCTCTGTAAATTGGAGTTGTGATAACTTTAAGGAAAACCTTTGTAAACTTTAATCTGCTGTGTGAATGGGAGTTGTTGGTGTCAGTAACAGTAACAGTGAACCCTCCCCATTAAAGTATCCAGGGAGACTCTGGCCTGTCTCAGAAGGCCTGGTCTGAGTTCAAACACGTGAGACCCTCCGAGAATGTTGGGAAAGGAGAGAGGGGTTCATGTCCTTCTTTGTGTCCTGGACCCCGTTGGCCTGTGGAAGAAGCCTGTGGACCCCATCTCCTTCTCACAATAAAGTTTTTAAATGCATAAAATAAAATACATAGGATTATAAGGGAAACCAGTTCCATCAAAATGCATTTACACAAAAATACACATATTTTTCAATTAAGTTTGTGGATTCCCCATGTTAAGGATCCCTGGTTTGAGTAGTCCAGCTCTTAGTTTAGTTACTGGCACATAATAAATGCTTGCTAATTGATTGGTTGGACAAGAACCAGCAGAATTCAGAGGAGAGGCAGCTGGGGGAGGTGGCATCTCTCTGCCCCTTCACTAATGCTAGATGGAGGCGCTAAGCCTTGGACCATCCTGCCAGCCTGGGCCTCTGTACACACTGGCTCTCCCTCCTCTCCTCCACCTCTCAAGAGGCTGATGGGCCACCTGCAGGAAGCCGCTCCCGATCTCCACCCCCACCAGTGTTCTTCTCATGTGTGGACTTGCCAAAAGCCAAGAAGTGGTGGCCCCCTTCACTTCCCTGTTAGGGTCGGGTCTATCTGGGGGCTCCCAACACCCAGTGTGTAGTAATGGTTCTTGGGTGGAGTACAAACTTGGTGATCCCAGCTTCCTCCCAGGCAAGAAAAGAGAAGAGTTTGGGCCTGGAGAGAGAGAGAAGAGCCAGAGGAGTTGAGGGGCCGTGAGGCAGGCAGGCAGGCAGGCAGCATTTATTTAAATGGTCACTGGGAGCCAGGTTCTGTGCTAAACTCTGGCGATCCCTGTCCTCAAGGAGCTGCCACTCTAATGGGAGAGACAACATGGCAGGCTGCCTAAACTATATTTGGTGTAAATGGGAAGTAGTCCCAAGAAGGCACTGGGGAAATGGGGAAAGACTTCTCGTGAAGGCGGGCTTTAAGCCGGGTGTTGAAGGGGAAGCCAGGAAGCAGAGGTGAGGCGAACCATGAATGCTACTCGTTCAGTATTTATTAAAGGCCTGCTGTGTGCAGGCACTGGGGATAAGAGGCAGAAGACAGTGCCTGCCCTCTCCCCTGGGAGGCCTCCCCTGGAGGGCTGGAGAGGTGCTGACCCTGCTTAACTCTGCCCACACCCACAGCCAGTACTCTCTGGTGGATGAGGAAGAAGACCTGCCTCATCATGAGGAACGGACTTGGTACGTTGGGAAGATCAACCGCGGGCGAGCAGAGGAGATGCTGAGCGGCAAGCGGGACGGCACGTTCCTCATCCGAGAGAGCAGCCAGCGGGGCTGCTACGCCTGCTCTGTGGTGTGAGTATGCTGGGGAGTGGCCCTGGCCGGGCTGCTGGACGGGGGAGGCCCTGCGGGCTGCTGGACAGGGAGACTGGGGGCCAGCTCTGCCTTCTGTCCCTCAGGGTGGACGGAGACACCAAACACTGCGTCATCTACAAGACGGTGACCGGCTACGGCTTCGCCGAGCCCTACAACCTGTACGCTTCCCTCAAAGACCTGGTGCTACACTACAAGCACACGTCCCTCGTTCAGCACAATGACTCCCTTAATGTGACGCTGGCCCACCCCGTGCTGTCACCGCCGCCGGCCCGCTGACCGTCTAGGCCTCCAGGGCAGGAAGGCGGCAGGGAGGGGGGCTGCGTGCCGCTGCCTTCTCCTGAACCCCAGGTCTGCTGAGGAGCCAGGGCCCTTTGCCTCTCACTGCCTGCCTCCTCCTCATCCTGGAGCCCCAAGGACAAGGGCGCCCAGACCAGGCCTACAGCTCCCTGCAGGAGTGAGGGTCTGGTGGCTGGACCGAGGCGTGTGCGCGCGCGCGTGTGTGTGTGTGCGTGTGTGTGCATGTGTGTGCATGTCCTTGTGCGTGTGCGTGTGTGTGTATGTGTGTGTATACACACACTCGTGTCTGCATGGGTGCCTGAGTATGCATGCACATGCCTCCCCCTTCATTTCAGTACAAAGAGGAAGTGGCCTGGTTCTTTGTGGTCACAGTCCATTAGTTACCCAGATTTGTTCCTGACCCTCCCCATGGGCAGATAGGATGCCTTGGGGAGAAGATGAGCCCCCACACTCACCTCCAGGCTGGTCTGAAGCACTTAGAAGTTGCCCACATTCCCAAACCCCTTGGCCCTGTCCACTGTGACAGTGGGAGACTGCCAGACACCTTATCGATCATCTGGTTCAATGTGTTTTACAGATGGGGAAACTGAGGCCCCCAGCCCAATTTGGAGGGGGACCTCAGAGGGTGTCTGGTTCTGTTTTGACCTCCCTGAAGAGGAATCCCCTCCACTAGATCCCCAGTGTTCTAGCCTCTGCTTGAATACCTTTAGCAATGGGGTGCTCACTACTTCCTGCTGCAGAAAGCCCCTTCATTCCACTTTTGAAGAGCTCCAAATATAGGCTTTTCTTGTGTGGGAGCCATCCAGTGAGAAGGGTTTGGAGACTTGAATGAAGTCTCCAGTCTCTCATCCTGACATTCTTCCTGACTCCCAGGGCCAGAGCCAGAGGGGCCAGAGGACAGACCCCTAGGTCCCCACAGCTAGAGGAGGGAGAACATGCCAGTTGTAACCTGGACCCTAACTCCTCTTCCCCTCCCCTCATGACTAGTGCTGCAGGCAGCCTACCATGTTTGTTGTCCGGCCTTGTATCCCAGAGGCTGGGGGCATGGCAGGATCTCTCAATAGCCGCTGCTCCTCCCCTCTGCCCCCCAGACAATTGATCTTGGACAATTTGGACAAGAAAGGACAAAAAAGCTGTCCTTTCTGGCCTTGGTTTCCCCATCTGTCAAACAACAGTGTTTGACTAGATGATCAAAGCCATAGAGATTAGCTCTATCCCCCACTCCTCCCTTCCAGGGCCTTGGCCTCTCATCCAGAGGGCAAAGGCATTGAGTGAGTTAACCACAGGGCAGAGACAGGAACATGTTCCTTGTGTGGGTGGCTGAGAAAGGGTTCTTGGTTAAGAGGAAGACCTTTGGTTTCCCAGCTTCCAGGTCCTTTGCATGTGTGTGGGAGGGCGGCAGGAGGGATATGTGTGTTAAATGAGGGTCTCTGGGACAGTGTAGTCCCATGTGAAGTATCTCTATTTGGGGTTTTATGTTTCAGGGAGGGTATTTCTTTGAATGATGTAGGCACCTAGGAAGTGTGCCACGTGAGGGTGGGAGGCAAGCTGCCTCCATGTATGAGTGGACCTATGGAGTTGAGTATGTGGGAGGGTGTTTCTCAGTAAGTAGATCTCTGCATATAAGAGGAGAGAGAGAGAGAGTGTGGGGGGTGTGTGTGTGTGTGTATGTATGTATGTATGTGTGTGTGTGTGTGTGTGTGTGTGTGTGTATAACCTATATCTGGGAGTGTGTGGTGAACATGACCTCAGTCACTTTCCCTGTGGGTCGCATACCTCCTGGTTGCTTTGTTGCCCTCTCAGGCCCACTTATCTGTTAAGCCTACTTCAGGAGGTCAAGACCATTATGCCCAATCCATAATCCCCGCTCATTCTTCTAGCCCAGTTGGGACTTTAGACTTTGGAGCAGAAGCAGGATCCCAAGGTCATAGGTGCCTAGAGCAGAGACAAGAGCAGTGGCTCCTCCCTAAGAGTCTGGGTCCTGCAGTCTCCCCCACACTGCCTTTGGGGGCCAAGAGCCATCCCCCTCCTCTCCTCCCTCTAAGCCACTTAAAGCCTTCCTGCCCCACACTGCAACCCCAGACCTATAAATAAGCCATAGAACTGGGGAGGGAGGGTGGTGGTCAGAGGCTCTGGGCCCCACCTCCCTTCTTTGCTCAAATTCCACAGACCGTGACTCCAGGGGCATCCAGGTGGAAATATGCTGTCTCCAGCTTACTCTGGGGTTCAACATTTAAAAAGGGACTTACCATAAGGTTTGGCCTACCGTAGATGCCCAATATGGGCCTCATCCCTGTGCTGGGAGGCCTGTGCACTGGCTTCTGGACCAGCCAGTTTGGGGAGTGGGTGTTGTTCATACTCTTGCAACACCACAGGATGGTACTCTAAGCATTCCCTCCAAACCAGGGGGGGGCCCTGAGCCAGCTGCCCTTGGGCAGGCCATTATAAAACCCCTTCTATCCTTTCCTTGGGAGTGGGACTTTGGACTTGGGGCTGAGGTGGGAGATACAGCTTAACTTCCCTTCTCAAGAAGCTGGGTTTACTGAGAACTGAAACCTTTGTTTGGAGCTAGGCCTGCAACTTTAGCTGTGACCAGGGAACATGGAGTTCCCCCAGGAAGTCAGCAGAGCTTCATTTCCCTCTTTGAGCCCCATGAAGACCTCCCCACACCCCCAATATCCTCTTTTCTAATATAAGCTAGCTAGGTCTGGCTGTTTACAGCTTTCTGACTGGTCCTGTGGGCTGATGCAGCCTCCTCCCTCCTTAGTCCCCTTGAGATTAGGGGCCTCTGGGTGGATGAGTGTGGAGAAACCCCCTAGGAGGAAAAGATAACTGGGTGGGGGCACAGAGAGCCTCTGGTTGGGCCATTCTTGGGATTTTTGTTGTTGTTGTTGTTGCTTTTCTTATTCGTGGTTGGTTTTGTTTTTAAAAGAAAAAAAATTCTTCCTCTCAAAGATGGAAGGAGGACTGTGTTGGGGAAGGTTAGATATGCAATAAACGCTTAGCTGGCATTCTGTTCTCTGTGGTTCCATGGTCAAAGAACAAGATGATAGTGGGAGGCTGGTTCTTTGTGGTACTTTGAGATGAGAAATAAAAAGTACTCGTTAATGGTACTGTAGGCCCCTCCAGATGACTCTGGGGAAGGCTGGTGCACCATGTTTATCTGCCTGCTGCAGACGCCCCAAGAAGGCAGGCGGGGCATGAGAACATGCAGGCCTGGAGTTGAAACCTGATACTGCTGTTGGGCTATCTAGGGCAAAGTATGGCCCCTCTGGACCAGTATCCTCTAAAAGGCCAGAAGAGGGTCCCCAGATCATAGATTGAAGGCCAGGCTGGGAACTTTAGAAGTTATCCTGGCCAAGCCCTTCCATTTTGTACTTAGGAAAAAATGAGACCCAGAAAGGTGACTTGCCCCAGGTCATAGATGATTGGCAAAGGCCAGTTCCCTAAACCCCCTGTTCATTCCACTCTACCTAACTGAGCAGGTCCTTTCTTCCATCCCCTACAAGAGCCATCCTGGCTGTGCCTGAGGAGATCCCTCAGGAGAAGCTCACTGCCTCCCCATTAAGCTGGTTCACTCAGAGCCTTGGCTTTATGTGGGGCTGAGGTCAGCCTCCTGACAATGTCTACCCAGGTTAACTAGGATCTTAAAAGATGAAATGCTGGATCTAGAACAGTTAATAACTGACTTCAGGAGAAGAAGTCTTTCTGGGGCCTGGGTCTGGGGAGGTGCTAGCCTTCTCTACTTTGCCTGGGGAGACTCTGTTATTCACCAGTCATTGTTAAATCACTTGATCATGCTTGGGCCCTTAAATACTTATTGATCAATTGGCTTAAAAAAAAATCCAACAGTTCACGCTTTCAAAAAAAGGTTGTGTTTTATTGGGACACCTGGCTGGAAAAAAATTTATTAGAAACCATAGAGAAGGTAGTTTTTTGGTGGGAAATCATGAGGGACTTCCTGTAGGAGGTGGCTTCTGAGTTGGGCTTTGAAGTACATGTGTACTTCACAGATGTAGAAGGGAGGGAGGAGGGACTGCCCAGGTAGAGGCATGGAATGTTATATACAGCAAGTTAAACTGTAGTGTGGAGTGTGTGGAAGAGAGTAGCATGCAGTAAGCCTGGAAAGATGCATTGGAGCCAGATGGGAAGAGTTTTTAAAGCCATTCAGTCAGCTAGCATTTATTAAGCACCAGGTGCCAGACCCTGACAGTACCCACTCACAGTCTAACGGGGAAGCAGCACAGAAATGATCTATGGACAGGCTAAATTGGAGATGATCATCAGAGGAAAGGCACCAGAACTAAGGGGGATTGGGAAAGGTTTGGGGCTGGAAGTAGGATTTTTAGCTGGGACTTGAATGAAGCTGGGGAGGTCAGGAGGCAGAGATAAGGAAGTTCCAAGCAGGAAGGACAGCCCTTGAAAATGTCCAGAGTAGGGAGATAGAACATGTGGGGAGAACAGAAGGCCCATGTCACTGATCACAGAGTAGGTGGGAGGATGGGTATTAGGTGTAAGACAAAGTAGAAAGGGGCGAGGTTATACAGGGCTTTATGAAGCCAACACAGGGGTCTGTATTTAAAAGGGAGTCACTAGAACTTCTTGGGGAGAAGAGGGAAGGGATGTGTCCTGGTTGAATAACAATTTGGCAGTTGTATAAAAGATGGATTGGAGAAAAGAGAATGGAGTCAGGGAGATCAGTTAGGAGGCTGTTACGCTGCCCCACATAGGAGGTGAAGGAGGCTTGGGCTTGGGTAATGACTGTGAGAAAAGTGACAGATGCAAGAGATTGTGGAAGTAAAATTGGCGAGACTTGGCAGCTGATTGGATATGTGGGAGAGAGAAGAGCCGAGGATGACGAACCTGGGTGACTAAGAAGATGGTGGTGCCTGCAACAGAAAGTGGGAAGTTAAGGGGAAAGAAAGATAATAAATTCTGGTTTAGATACATTAAGCTTGAGATGCCTATGGGACAAGGCATTGGAAACGTCCACTAGGCGGTTGGTGATGTGGGGCTGCGGCCTAGGAAAGAGACTAAGGCTGAATGTGGAGATCTGGGCGTCATCTGAAGGAAAGGAAGAGCTGAATCCATGGGACCTGATGAGACCGAGTGAGTAATAGCTGTAGAAAGATTTGTGAGATAGAGAGGGGTGGGACCAGGATGATAATCTAAACAAAGGGGAGTAAAGAGTAGCCAGACTGGTAGGAGAAGAACCAGGAGAGAGCAGCGTCACAAAAACCCTA
This sequence comes from Pseudocheirus occidentalis, assembly GCA_028646575.1. Classification (NCBI taxonomy): domain Eukaryota; kingdom Metazoa; phylum Chordata; class Mammalia; order Diprotodontia; family Pseudocheiridae; genus Pseudocheirus; species Pseudocheirus occidentalis. The sequence goes on from CM053594.1 coordinate 44,384,839, forward strand.
GGAGGAGTGGTTGGACCACAGCAGGAAATGCTGTGGAAAGGTCAGGAAGGATGACTGAGGAAGGGCCATCAGGTCATTGGTCAACTCAAAGAGGGTTGTTTCAGTTGAGTGATATGATCGGACACTAGATAAGAGGCTAAGAAGCAAGAGGCACTTAGGTTATTCTAGGAGTCTGGCCACTACATAAAGGGAATGCATATTCATTTCTCTTGTAATAAAGCCTAGTTTTCATGTAAGTTTTGTGAAGTTGTGATGGCTTTTTGACAGAAGAAAGAGTCCATGAGAATGTTCTCCCAGGGGCACAAGTAGAGAGTTTGACATTTGCAAGAAGGACCACCTCTTCCTTCCAGATTGGAGCAGAGGGGGAGAGAGTTGGGGGTGGGGTGTATATCATGATTTGGGGATTTGAAGGATAAAATTGGAGGGAAGAAGAAGCTTGGGATTCGAGGCTGTTGCTGAGAGGAAGGTGTGACTTGAGAATAGCTTTGGAACAGATGCTGAGGGGAGTAGGTTAGAGAGAACAGGGAAGACTAACAGGGTTGGGGTGGTGCAGACAAGACATGGTTGAGATTATAGGACAGGAATTTGGAGGAGACCTATTCAGTGAGCAGCGTGATTTCTTCCATTGACGTTCAACAGCCCTTGTGTTGGAACAGAGAAGGCAGTTTTCTTGTTGCTCGGTCATTTTCAGTCGTGTCCAACTCTCCCTGACCTCATTTGGGGTTTTCTCAGCAAAGATACCAGAGTGGTTTGTCGTTTCCTTCTCCAGTTCATTTTACAATTGAGGAAACCGAGGCGGACATGGTTAAGTGACTTTCCCAGGGTCACTCATAAGTGTCTGAAGCCAAATTTAAACTCAGGAAGACTCATCTTCCTGACTCCATGCTAGGCATTCTATCGATTGTGTCACCTGGCTGCCCCCAGAAAGCAGGTGGTGAAGTAATCCAGGGTTAGGGTTTGGAATGGGATGAATAGTCATTGGAATTGTTAGGCAATGCATTAAAGAAGAGAGGGTGAAGCCTAGCTGGTTGACCCTAGGACCAAGATTTTGAAAGGACAAAGGCAAAGCACAGCAAGGATGACAGCTGGGCTGGAAACGTAGGGAGGGAATAGAGTGAGCTCCTGAAGGCTGTGGAGAAGACAGAGGCCAGGCGCAGGAGGCAGGAGGCAGGGGGAGAGCTGGAAGGACAGAATCTTATGTCCTCAGACAGAGGAATTTCAAACTAGTGGATTATGAAGGGGTGAGGATGAGCTCAAGGGTGCAATCATCCTTGTGTAGGCCTTAAGGGGAGTGAGGGAGAAGGACATGAGAGCCGGGGATCTCAATAAGCTAGAAAGCAAGGATGTTTGAAGGGCAATCAACTTATAAGTTGAACTCCCCAAGTATGAGGGTTGGGGTGGGGAGGAAGACTGAGCCAGGCATGGAGCTCCTCAAGAAAGGAGGCAGGAGGCAGGGAAAAAAATTCAAATTCAATTTACTTTTTTTTACGTGTAATTGGAACATATTTAGTGAAATAAATTTTTTTTTAAAGAAAGGAGGAAGAATGAGACAGGTGGCAGCGGTTGAGAACGGTCACCAAGATCTGTATCAGGTGACAAATTAGGAAACCCAAAGAAGGAGAAGTTGCTGAATGATAAGTGTGTACAAGAGTATGCTTTATCCTCCTCCTGGACCACTCTGGGGCCAGAGGGAAAGGGGGAGGACCTGAGCAGAGGTCCATCCAACAGCTGGAGAGAATGCTCAGAGGTGCAGTCTCTTCTGGGGGAAGCCAGGTTTCCATTCTTGCCAAGAATGAGGAAGCATTGGGGGCAGCTAGGTGGTGCAGTGAATAGAGCACTGGCCCTGGAATCAGGAGGACCTGAGTTCAAATCCAGCCTCAGACACATAACACTAGCTGTGTGACCTTGAGCAAGTCACTTAACCCCAACTGCCCTGCCTTCCCCCCTCCAAAAAGCAAAAAAAAAAAAGAATGAAGAAGCATGAGAAGACATTTGAAAGAATATTGGTTACCAATGGAATGGTGACAAAAAGGAAAGTGGGTTGAGTGGAATAAAGAGGAGAGTTGGAGCTGACAGGAATGGGCATGAGGGGTGAAGGAGGGGTAGCCAAAAAAGGGATGTTCTCTGTGACTCTGAATCAAAGGGAGTCTGAATCTAGGGACAGTCTAGTCCAGTACTGTGACTAGTGCTAAGATAACAGATTGCCATGCCTTTCCCCTACAGCCATAATGCTTTATGTTTGACTCCTTGGGCAAAAGCATGCTGGGGAATGATGTTGGGGGACACAGCCTCTGGGCAGATGGTAAATGGCTAGGCCTGCCTAATAGTCAAGGCAGAATTCAGTGAAATTTAATAAATGATTATAGATTGATTAATTTAGGTAGCCAATCACATGCCAAACAGGTCAGCTCTACCCTAGGGTTCATCAAGAGTTGAATAGATGAACTCTAACCAACATCAGGACATTATGTTGCTCTGGGGACCAAATTTTTTTTTAAAGTTTCAAATATTGATGCTTTCTTCATTTTTTTATTAATGCTACCTCCCAAAGACTCCTCCTCACCCTTTTCACACCCACTAGAACCCCTTCTTATAACAAATACGAATAATCAAGCAAAGCCAGCCAACAAATTGACCATGAGTAGAATTACATGCCTTGTTCTCCACCGGTCATCTGCTTCCGCCACACTTAGAGTTGGGAGACATGATTCACCTCTGAAGTTAGGGTTAGATACTCAAAGAGGTCTGAAGTCTTTCAAGGCCATTTTCCCTTGGCCTCCTGGGATAATTGTGTAAATTGCTTTCCTGATTGTCTTCTCACTTTGCTCTGCATCAGCTCAGATGGTTCTTCCTAAGTTTTTCTGAATTCTTCATTATAGTAAGTCCTTACAAGATAAGAACTTAGTCATTGTAACACTACACCGTGGTATACATATGTACATACTACAGTTTGTCCAGCTATTCCCTAAACTGGTAGCAGGTTTTGAAAGGGAGAAACAAGGATAATGAAGGTCAGGTCTTGTCAGGTGAGAACGTCTTAAAGGAACTTAGGGATGTTTGACTTGGGAAAGAGAAAACTTAAGAGGAAATGAGAGCTTCTTCAAATATGCCATGTGGAAGACAGCTACACAGCACAGTGGATAAGACCCTTGAGTCTGGGGTCAGGAAGACTTGAGTTCAAATGTGGTCTCAGACACTCCCTAGCTATGTGACCTTGGGCAAGTTACTTCACCTCTGTTTGCCTCAATTTCCTTAATTGTCAAAATTGGGATAATAATAACACCTATCTCCCAGAGGTTTGCTTTGAGGATATAATATGATAATATTTGTAAAGAGTTTAGCAAACCCCAAAGCAAGCATTATATAATGCTAGTTGTTATGGTTAAGAGATTCTATTCAATCTGCTTGGACTCAGAGGAAAGAATTGGGATCAAGAGAGAAAATATTTGGGAATTTTGCCTTGATGTCAGGAAAAAAAATTCCTCAGATGTTGAGCAATGCAGAAGCTTGAATGAAGCACCTCAAAAGGTAACGGTTTCCCCCTTAGGGAAAGTCTTGTTCAAAAGGCTAGATAACTCCTTATCAGGGATGTAGGAAACATTGGAAGGGGCATAAAAATCCACCAGGTGGTTTAATATTTAGATGGTGCGTCACAAACTGATATTACTGAAAGAGACCTTCTGTGTCATCTAGAGCAGCCCTTATGCTGTACAGAGGATGAAACTCATGCACAGAAGGGGAAACGAATTTCCAAGATCATCCCAAAAATCAAGGATAAGAACCACAAATTTCTAAAGCTTGTTGGGGGAAAGTAAGAAGAAAGGTTGAAGAGAAAAGTTGGGAGGAAGAGCAGGTCTTGGTGGAAAGATGCTGACTGTGGATTTGGACAGGTTGAGTTTGGGGTCCTGGTAGGACACAGATAACCAGGAAGGAGTTCAGTAGTAGGCCTGGTAGGAGTTTAGGGGAGAAGCCAGGGCTAGAGATACAGAGTCAAGTAAAGTCAACAAGTGTTTTTAAAATACTATTTTCTTGTTCCTACTTACTTGTAACATTTTTTTAAATAAAATTTTGAGTTCCAAATTTTCTCCCTCCCTTGACTCCTCCCTAAGATGGTAAGCAACTGATATAGGTTATATATGTGCAATCATGTAAAACATATTTCCATATTAGTCATGTTGGGAAAGAAGAAAGAGAAAAAGAGGGGGAAAAACAAAAAAAGAAAGAAAGTAAAAATAGTCTGCTTCAATCTGCATTCAGACACCATCAGTTCTCCCTCTGGAGTGGAGGGCATTTTCTAGCATGAGTCCTTCAGGCCTGTCTTGGATCATTAGAAGAGCTAAGTCAGTCATAGTTGATCTTCCAACAATGTTGTTTCAACAAGCATTTATTAGGCACTTTATGGGTGCCAGGCATTGTGCTAAGCACTGGCCATGCAAAGTAAGGCACAAGATAGTCCCTGCCATCAGGGAGCTCACAGGGTGATGTGGAGACAACGTGCAAACAATTCTGGACAAACAAGCCATAGACAGGATAAGCTAATCAACTGGGGAAAGAGACTAGAATTAAAGAGGATTGGAACAGTTTTCTTGTAGAAGGGGTTTTAGCTGGGCCTTGAAAGGGAGCCAGGAGGTGGAGATGGGGTAGGAGAGCATTCCTGGTGTGGGGCACAGCTTGGGCAAAGGCACGGAATCCTTCAAAGGGCACCACCTTGTACTCAGTGCTGGAGAAGATAGGGACTGGGCAGAGATGGATGGGATGGGATGACGTTGAGGTGGGAACTCCCAGCAGAAAACATTCCCTCTGCCAGTGCCAGCTGGTACCTGCTCTGCCACTGAAAGAGCTGGAGAGAGCTGTTGGAAGTACTGAGTGGGGAGCCCAGATCACAGCCAGTATAGGTCAGTTCTTCCTGGCTTTGAGGCCAGATGTCCAGTCACTGTGTTATGCCACTCCCTGGGCTTGATCCAAATGCCTTTCCATTCATTCATTCAAAGTTTCAATAAAGCTTAGTCCTTGTCCTCCAAGAACCAAGGGAAACAGATACAAAAGCAGATAACTAGAATTCAGTAGCAAGAAGAAGCATTGCTTATGTGCTTCCTATGGACCAGGCAGGGTGCTCAGCACTAGGGATCCAAATATTAGTAAAATGGGAAAACCACTCCTGCCCTCAAGGAGTTCCCTTTCTAATGAGGTAAACACCAATCAAGGAGATAAAAAGGGAGGTGAGGCAAGGATGTTACCCAGCAGGTGAGTCTGGGAGAAGTGAACCCTTCCTTAAAATGGACAAGCCAAGAAGAACTGATGAATGGGAGAAGGGGGTCAAAGAGTGAAAGGATGTTCCAGGGCAAGAGGGCCAGAACAGAAGTGATCACCTCCAGGGCAGAAGGCAGCTGAGGAATGGTGTCAAAGCTAGAAGAGCTACATGCATTTCAGAGCCATGACCTGAGGAGAAGGGAGGGTAGAAAATGTGAGCCCTGGGAAAGGATGAGATGACCTAAGGGGAGAAGGAAAAGGTAGAAGAAAACAGAGCAGACAATAAAACCTTGAGTGACTTTCACTTTGTGGTGCAAGAGGAGGTGGCTGGAAGGAAGAAGAGGTGCTGCAGAAGAAGCAGTCCAGGAAAGGAAGGACCCCAAAGTCTGGGGCCTGCTGGCCTTGACCTCAGAGCTCAGAGCTCTGGGGGAGAAACAGGCTTCCTGGGCCAGAGAGGAAAAGCAGAAGCTTCTAGGTTTCCCCAGCTGAAAAGGCTTTTTTGTTTCAGGGTATCTACACCCTGTTCCTGTAATCGGTGACTACCTCCCCTACTCCTCTTGCAGCACCCCCTCCCCCACCCCTCACCCCGCCTCCAAGTCTCTCAGATTCCAAGAATTCCCTCTACTTACCCTCTACTTCTGGGGGAGGGAAAGGGGGCATGTACTTTGAAAAGCAATTCAGAGGAAATTCAAAAGTCCCTTGGGTTTCTGAAGGAGGGGCTGATGAAAAATGAGGGGTAGTTAGGTAACGGAATAGCCCTGGGAATTCCCAGGTCCCAGTGCTACTTTCTTTTTTTTTTTTTTTTTAATTTTTAAAGCAGTCATTGTTGATGAGAGATTAGAACTGGAGGAATTTCTTTTCCTAGTATCCTGACAGGGTTGTGTCCTATTACTTCAGTTACGTGGAATACTTTACTGAAAGTTTGTGGGATGGCTTAACACAGTTTTTCAGAGATTTGATAACAGATCATGACAGTAATTGTGCACACTGATACCCCAGAGAGGGGAAAAGGATCGAGAACAAAAGAAAACCAAAGAGGAAGCGACGAAAAGCCGCGCAGTTTTGAAAACAATGTGTCGTATTTATTATATTGGGTTTTGTGAAATGGAAGTCCGTTGTTCTATTTTTAATCATCTGTCATGGTCTGCTGAGTACATAGCACTGTTTTTTTTTTTCTTTTCTCATTTAGTATTTAAAGAGATGAGATGATCCCTTTCTATAAGAATTCAGGTTGACATGTGACATACTTGTATGCACAGGGCTGATCTATCTGACCTTACCCTGATCAGACCCAGGCCAGTTCTCCTCAGAAAGCACCACAGATAGCCCAGGGCCCAAGAGCTACCTCAACAAGCACCCCAAAATAAATCCAGAGCCTACTGCTTCCTTACTGGAAAAGAGAAGTGAAGAACGTCTCTTGTAGGCAGAGACTGGCTTTTCTTTCTGACCCTGCTGAAATCTTGGAGGGGTGGGGTGGGGTGTGATGGAGTGTAGAGAAGAATGTGGACATCCTGGGCATGTCTCAATCCTGGGAACATTCCAAGTTCTCTGCCCTCAGCTTCAACCTCAGGAATGGAGCCATCACATCCATCCATCCATCCATCCATCCATCCATCCATCCCTTTAGTTAGGTGGAAGATTGCTAGGTCCCTGATATCTCTGACTCAGGACTTGGCAGCAGTGGGGGATGGCATTCAGTTGGGAGTTGATCCATGGTCCAGCCAAATGACCCATTTATTCTCCTGGACACAGCATTCTGTCTTCCACCTTCCTTTGCACAGACTGGCTGCAGGGGGCCTTCTCCAATCATCCTGATCTATACCTTGCCACAGGACCCAAAGGGCTCCAGAGGAGAAAGTGAGGCTGGTGACCTTGGATGGCACTAAATCTTTGTAATCCAATTCACTTGTAAGTCATCTGCCTGATGTCACAGCACTCTTCCAGAAGGAAGGACAAACGACAACAGGCTGGCTGTCATACCTAGAATGCTCTCAGAACCCTCTGGCTCCCTTCAAAGCTCAGCTCTGGAGTTGCTTCTTCAAGAGGTCTCATCTGATTCCCCCAGTTGGTCTTGTGCCCCCTCCTCCCTCTGATGGGAATTTCTTTGGTCTATATCCTGTATTTCTCTATCTGTGAACACAGAATTAAAGATGGAGGGGGGCTCCAGCCCCCAACAACCTCACTCTGGAAGATCCCTCCCTTGCCCTTTGTCCCCTTTCCCTGACTGGTCACCTCCATCTGGACCCTCTCTTTTAAGGAAGGGCCCAGGCCAGACTAGTTTCCTCCTCCACACCTCACCAGGGGCCACTCCTGATTCTTGATTTCTTTCCCCACCAAGCCCCCCTTCAGGGACATTCACCTCCCTCTTCAGTTTCTTTTTCTGTGTTGTCTCCTTTCCCTCCCTCATTCAAAGGGAAGCTCCATGAGGGAAGGGAATGTTGCTTGTTTATTTCTGTTTGCATCTCAGTGTTTAGCACTGTGCTGGGCATGCAGGAAGTGTTTAATAAATGTTTTGGGGAACATGTCCCCTTTAGCCCTTTCTCTCTGACACCATCACCCTTCTAGGGCAGTCCCTCATCACTTCAGGTCTGGATTGTTGCAATAGGCTGCTGGTAGGTCTGCCTGCCTTAAGTTTCACACCAATCCATCTGCCATTCAGTCATTACAGGGATCCTTCTGGTCACTACTCTCCTCAAGAAGGTCCAGTGTGACTACAGAAATGCAAATTAAGACAATTCTCAGAGACCCCCTCACACCTGGCAGATCAGCTACCACAACAGAAAAGGAAAATGACAAATGTTATGCATCTTCCCAGGTTTTCAGAAAGCATCCCCCTCATCATTCCTTATAGCACTAAAGTATTCATCAGTCACTTACCAAAACTTGTTCAGCCATCCCCCAGTTGATGGCTATCTCCTCCATTTCCCATTCTTTGCCGCAGTAAATAGCTCTCTACATATAGGGCCTTTTCCTTTGCTCTCTTTGGGATACAGATCTAGCAATGGTATTGCTGGGTCAAAGGGTGTGCACAGTCTTATAGTTCCCTGGGCATAGTTCCAGAACTCTAATGGAGTATTCAATGTGCTTCTCTCCAGCTCTCAAATTCCATGTGTCTGTTCTAATGTCCCACGGTCCACACCAACATGAAGTCTTGTGATCTTATGGATCACAAGGACTGGGTAACCCTGGCCCCAGTGCCTGGGATTCTCTCCCCTGATATTCTTTTCTCTTTCTCAGTCTCCAGTCAAGGCTGTAACATTAAGGTGTTAAGCAATTTCTAGGGAACAGAGTCCATTCAGACTCTTTTCCATCCAAAGTCCCTCCCCTAACCTGCCTTAATGTCCTCCAAGTCTGGGGCAAGGCCCAGGGAGTGCAGGAAGGAGGTCGGAGTGCTCTACTTAGATTCCAAATGGGGGCCAGACAGACCTTTGTTAAATATCTTCAACTCCCAGGCTTCACCCCTGCATCCACAGACCCTCATCATTGTTGCTTTCTGGAAGGTGGCACTGGGTTAGTGGCATCCAGAGAGAGTGGAGGAAACTCCCAATTGCAAAGTTAGTGAGGCTCTCTGCAACTGCTAGCTGGTCCAGCTCAGTTCTATGTAAAGAGCATAAAGAATCCTCTTTTTTTTTTAAAAAAAGGGGAGAAGGCAATGCAATTGGGGTTATGACTTGTCTAAGGCCACACAGCCAGTAAGTGTGTCAAGTGTCTGAGGCCACATTTGAGCTCAGGTCCTCCTGACTCCAGGGTCGGTGCTCTATTCACTGAGTCACCTAGCTGCCCCATGGAGTCCTTTTTTTAAAAAAGTTGTTAATTTTTTAATATTTATTTTTCATATTGAGTTCCTAATTCTCTTCCTACCTTCAGTCCTCCCAGCCATTGAAAAGGGAAACAATATAATACCCATTATGATTAGAGAGGGATGGGAAACATTCCCATATTAGCCAAAAGAGAAAAAGCCAAAAAGATAAAGAAAATGACCAAGAAAAAAACAACTACCCACCCCCAAGCCTGTGCTTCAATCTGCAGAGTTCATTAGTTCTCTCTGGAGGTAGCTAGCATCAGGGTTACAATACTGCTCTTTCTGCATACAATGATTTCTTGGTTCTGCTCACTTTACTCACTTTGTTCAGAGAAGTCTTCCCAGGGTGTCCCTTTGGGAAGACCCTGGCAAGGGATTTCCCCGGTGCCCTAATGGAAGGGGATGATGGTTCTTTAAAGATCCAATACCTTTATTCCACACCTCTTCTCTTTTCAGATGAGGAATCTTTGAGGCTCAAAGAATCTCAGGATTAAAGAAAGATAGCTTTCAAAAAACTCTTGGGGAGTACTTGGTCCTAATCCACCTCTCTCTCCTCACTTTGGAAACAGTACGGGAGCAGCTCTGCCTGCCGGGGCCAGGGAGTGCAGGAGATCTATAGGGTCCCTAGGTTTCTCCTCACCCCCTGGCCTGGGCAGCTGGGAGAGGCGGGGACAGGGGCGGGCACAAGGAGGGCGGGCCAGACCCTACTGGGCCAGGAGGTTAAAGGTTGGGACTCTCAGCCTTCCCGCACTACCAGCTCGCCGACACCCAGTTCTCGGTTCCTTCGACTTCAGCAAACCCTGGCATGATGGCTTGGGCTCCTTTGGCATCTCTGCTGCTCCTCCTACTCCTGGTTCCCGGAGTACCCAGCGTACCCAGCCAAGCTGGGAGTCGCGGTCACCCCCAGCTCCACCGAAAATCCCAGTCGGAAAAGCCTGTCTGTACTCAGCCCGTCTACAACTGGTGCTCCTCCTGGGAAAATTCCCGAATATGCGAGGTACTGGGTCGGGGGCAGAACTACTGGCTAGGCGGCGACTGGGGACGTGTCCGGGGCTGGAGCCCGACAATGGGGTCTGATCCCGAGCTCTTTTCTACCCCCCCGCCCCGAAAGCCAGGCAGGTACCTGGCGGGGTAGAGGCAGGCAGCCAGTGCAGCGTCCCGAGGCGGGCCCCTGGGACGTCTGGTCCTCCCCCGCCCTGGGACTGCGCCAGACACTCCGAGAGATATAAGCCAGCTACGTCAACCCGTCAGTGTCTGGACCAGTCCCTGAGCACCAGACAGGCAGAAAGCTCCTTGGGGACCCCGGCAGCAGAGAGCACATCTAGGTGTCAGACCCAGGGGCACAGAAGCAGGAAATTGGACAAAGAAACCAGGAGGGTGAAGAACCTAGGGGGTACCCTGGTATGGGTGGGGCTTACTAGGGTTCTAAGTAGCCCCCACAAGCCTTTTTTTCTAGTGCTTTTCCTAGCAACTTAGAAGACTTAATTTAGGTTTGACTTGAAGGTGGAGGTACCCTGAAAGTGGGACTGTCCTTGCCCCTGTAAGGCCCTGAACTCCCTCTTGCCCCTGCCTGGGGTCACTGGACAGCCAAGTGTCTCTAGAGGCTCCTTCCCAGGGAGTTGGAAGCTGGGAAAAGGGTGGAGGAGGAGGAGGAAAGTGTCGAGGGGAAGCAAATGGCAGATAGTTGAATACATAAGGATTTGCTCAGAGACCCCATGATAGGCTCATGGTGACTCACCTGGGGCTGATTCCTCAGTGGTTTCAGTGGATGGGGAGGGGGTGGCAAGAGGAGGAAGTTGTCCCCAGTCAGTGGTCATAAGTGACCTTTCCTGTCCTGAAGAATAGGAGAGCTGAGAGGATTCTTAGAACATAGAGCAGGAAGAGACTGCAGGCATCTATTGTTAAAGGGACAGGCCCAGAAATTCTGGTGGGGAGAATGCCCATGTCAGAAGGGCCCTCCAGATTATGAGATGCCAGGGCCATCTGGCAGATTGGGAAACAGGCCAGAGAGTTCCTTTCTGCCAGACTAGCCAGTATTTGTTAAGTGCCCAGCACATGCCATATGCTGCTGGAGCCTGGCTAAAACACTAGGAGGAAGGACCCTCTCCATGAAGAAGCTGACACTCTACTGGGGATACATGCCCACTTAACACAGGTCAGTCTGGGACTGCACTGGATGTCTGCATTGGCATAGGAAAGTCTCTGGTGAGCACTCTCCCTCTACCAGGGAAAGGTGGAACTTTCCCTACAACTTTTACCCTGTGTCTCAGGCACTGAGGCTAAGTGACCTGCCCAGGATGACAGCCCCTCTGTGCTCAGGATGGGACTTCCTGGCCTCATGGCAGCCTTTGCATGTAGGACAATCTATATGTCTATATAACTTTATGAAATGTGCTGGCACATATATCTATATGAATATATCTAGAGTACTGGATACTATTGATGGGGGCAGGAAGAGGACATTAACAAAGAGATTTTTTTTTTTGAGGGGGGAAGGCCAGGTAATTGGGGTTAAGTGCCTTGCCCAAGGTCATACGGCTAGTAAGCGTTAAGAGGCTGGATTTGAACTCAGTATCTCTTGACTCCAGGACCAGTGTTCTATTCACTATGCCACCTAGCTGCCCCACAAAGAGATCTCTTGAAGGTGTCACTGAACTGAACCTTAAAGGAAGATAGATGTTCCAAGACAGAGGTAGGGAGGTGGAGCATTCCAGGCATCAAAGGCAGCCAGTGCAAGGCCTTGGAGGTGGGAGATGGAGTCTCCTGTTCTAAGAACAGCAGTTAGTTGAAGAATGAATGATAGGGAGTAATGAGTAAGGAGTTTGGAAAGAGAGGCTGTGTAGCCAGAGTCTCATGGGCATTGAAGAAAGAGTTTTGTATTTTTTTGTAACAGCAGGGGAGGGCCAGGGCCAGTTAAACTTCTTGAGCACCAGGAAATCCCTTTGGCAGCTGTGTGGAGGACGGATTGGAGAGAGGAGAGGCTGGAGGCAGGGGATCCAATCAGAGCCTGCACTATCCCATGCAAGGGAGACTATGAGGGGACTCAGCTGTTGGCTTTCAGGGTCCCATCATGCCATAGCTGGTGAGGAAAGTAAGGTGCAGACTGGCCTGAGGAACTTGTCACACTGATTCTATTTGTCTCCCACCAATTTGCCCTGACCTGCCCATCCTGCAGACGGACAAGGAATGTTCTGCCCTATGGAGACCTTTGGATGTCCCTCCAATCTCTGTGAAACTCTTCTATGAGGCACTCTGTCCTGGCTGCCGGTCCTTCCTGTCAATGGTGCTTTTCCCCACCTGGGTGTTGCTGGGTGATAATGTCATGAATGTCACTCTTGTACCTTTTGGCAATGCTAAGGTGAGTGGTCCAGCTCTGGCCTGGAGTAAAAGTGACAGTGGAGGGGAGTTTGCCAGGAGCTGCCTGCCTTCCCCTTCACATCTTGGTGGTGTGTGTGTTTCAGGAGACCGAAGTGAATGGGACCTGGGAGTTTACCTGTCAACATGGGGAGCTGGAGTGTGAACTCAACATGGCTCAGGTAAAGACTCTTCTGTCCTCTTCTGTGCCAAACATTCATTTAAGTGTTGACACAACCTCTGGGCCTCTTTTTTACTTTCCTGGTACATTACGGGGAAGCAGGGTGTGTAATATTCCCCAGGGAAAGAGGATTCTTACTTTCTGCCCTTCGGTCTTATTCTCTGCTCCTACAGACCTGTGTGTTGTACCTCCTTGGGAGCGAGTTTCCTGATGCCTTTGCTGTGGTCAACTGTATGATGTCAGCTGCTGATGAGGAGACCTCACTGGAGCCAGTAAGTGCCTGCCTGGTCTAGGTAGGGGGGAAAGAGAAGGGAAGAGAGGAGACTGCTTCTGGTCCTTGTCAGTCTCTGCCCTGGGGCTACAGCTGGACAGATGCCGCAATGAGCTCACTTAGAGGACATTAAGAGCTTGTGCAGGGTAGGAATGGCTGTGAGACCTAGGAAAAGTGACTACTATTTCTTTGAACCTTGATTTCCCCATAAGTAAAGTGAGGATATGGAAAGGTGATTGCTAGAATCAAGTAAAAGTCACTGATGTGGCAAGTGCCGAGACTAGTATGAGGTACTGATAATAGACGGAATGAAAGAAATGATGGAAGGCATTTTAGTAGCATTAAGTTATTATTATAATATTAATTTATAATTATATATTAATATAAAGTAAATTTAATTATAATTACAATTTAATAGATAATATTACTTTTTAGAGATATTACAGTTTCCAGAATGTTTCACATGACTGCTCTTGTGAGAAGTGAAATTATGGTCACTGCTACTATTTGGAGGCAATGGTTGGGCAGTGGAAATCACCATCCAGACCCAATTACTCATCCTTAAAGTATGAAAGCAAGGACCTATTCCTTGGGGGTTAGCCCCACCTCCTGGACCCACTTCCACACTTCTTCCTTTTGTGGTGTTGGGTTTTTTGTTGTTTTAGATGAGTAGTGAATGAACAAATGGTCCAGAAGTAAAGACACACTTTCCTTAGCAATCAGGCTCATTTGAGGGGGCTTCCTGGAAAGCAGGACTACCTCCAATCTCCTCCAGTGAATGCAACGCCTCTGAAAGTGTCTGTGTTCTTTGGGGTCCCAAAGGTGGCAAGATCTCAGAAGATGAACTTGGAAGGCAGGGCATTAGTCCTCTAGAATGGGAATGAATTCCTTGGAGGCAGAGACCATGTCTCTTTCTGTCCCCAATGCTTAGCACCCTGTAATTGCTTAACAAATGTTTGCTGAGTTATTGAGACTAGTCCAGGTATGGTAATCATCAACAGATTTGTTAACTCTTGGTGGATTCATCTTGTGGGTACTCCATCTGCCCACGGGTGGGCGGAGGGGGAATAGGAGGTGGTGTTCCTTCTATCTTCTCTTCCCATGGGGTTCTTGTTCATGTCCGTTCATGGCTTCTCACTGGAGGATCCATTCAAAACAAAGCCTGTCTTTGTAAATCACATACACTAATGCTATACTCACACTCTCCATCTTCACCCCACACTGCTGTTCTGTGATTGGCATACTATCTTTGCCAATCCTTATATCCACTTCTCGAGACAGTCCTTGTTTGACTGGTTTCTGCAGAGGCTGCAAGCTTCACTTGCCCACTGTGTGCTGCCTCTGCTTTTCATCAGCATAAGGAACTAGGTATGGAAATGAGCTGTGGATTTCCAGTTCCTGACGTTTAGTCTTAGAGAGTTTCCTGAGGAAGCCTGGTGACTTGCTCAGGGTCACACAGCATCAGAACCTAGGTCTCCCTTTATCTCAAATCAGCTCTGCTGAGTCATAATTCACCTAGAGAATTCTGGTATTAAAAAGAAAACTCTTCTTTGGTGGCAGAGATGAATTCAAGTCACTCATGGTCTACTGAATGGCAGTTATGTGCCTAGCACTGTGCTAGGCAATTGGGAATACAGAGACAAAAAGAAGACCAGGCCTTTCACTGACACTTTCCTAAAGAAATTTGTGAAACAGACAAGAATTATGACTAAGAAGGGTAATAAAAACTTGTTTTTGTAATGTTCAAACATTGACAAAGATCACTGTTCCACACCAGCTCAGTGAGGGAAGTTGTGTAGAAATTTCTGTTGCCATCTTATTTGAACTGAATCTTCTATTTTTTTTTACATTTTTATTTGACAGTTTGAGTTCCAAATTCTATCCTTTCATCTCTATCTTCCCTCCCCCCTCCCTGAGATGGTAAGCAATCAGATTTAGATTATATATGTGCAATAATGTAAAACATTTCCATATTAGTAATTCTGTACAAGACCCAAATAAAAGAAAAAATGAAAGTGAAAAATAGCATGCTTTGGTCTGTATTCAGACAATATCAGTTCTTTCTCTGGAGGCAGATAGTCCTTTGGGATTATCTTGGATTGTTGTGTTGCTGAGAATAGATAAATCATTCACAGTTCTTCATGGAACAATATTGCTGTTAGATGTTCTCCTTGCTCTGTTCATTTCATTATGCATCAGTTCATGTAAGTCTTTCCAGGTTTTTCTGAAATCATCCTGTCATTTATTATAACACAATAATATTCCATTTACAATCATATGCCAGTTTGCTTAGCCATTCCCCAACTGATGGGCATCCTTTTGTGAATTATCATTCCAATGAACAAAAATTTATCTTCCTTATCTCATACCTATGGTTCCCTCTACCCCAGCTGATAAAACCAACAATATTCCCCAACTGATAAATCATCAAAGGACAAGAACATGCTGTTTTCAGACAAAGAAATCAAAGCTATCTATAGGTATATGAAGTGCTCTAAATCACTTTTGATTAGAGAAACACAAATTAAAATAACCTTGAGTTACCACATCACACCTATCAGATGGACTAATATGACAAAGAAGGAAAATGATGAATGTTGTAAAGGATGTGGGAAAGTTGGGACATTAATGTATTGTTAGTGGAGTTACTACAAGTGATTCAACCATTCTGGAGAGCAATTTGGAGAATGGCGAACAAGGTGTGGTATATGACTGTAATGGAATATTATGCAATAAGAAATGGTGAAGAAGCAGATTTGAGAAAATCCTGAAAAGACTTGTACAAACTGATGCAAACTGAAATAAGCAGAACCAGGAAACCATTGTACACAGTATCAGCAACACTGTGTGATGATCAGTCATGAAAGATTCAGCTCTTCTCAGCAACACAATGATCCAAGACAAGTACAAAAGACTCAGGCAGGAAAATGCTATCTATATCCAGATAAAGAACAGATGGACACTGCAGATTGAAGCATATTTTTTCACTTATTCTTTTTTGTTCTTTTTTCACTTTTAATCTGTTTCTTCTTAAAAAAACTGTTACTAATATGAAAATGTTTTACATGATGCCTATCATTTTTGGAAGAGGGGAAGGAGGAAATTTTGGAAATCACAATTTTGTAAAAATGAATGCTAAAAATTGTTTTGACATCTAATTGGAGGGAAAAAACCTGAAACTTAAAAAAAAAAACCAAAACCCTGGAAGAAATATACATAGTTAAGCAAAAGAAATTCCTGTCTTGGCCATGTTCAAAAAAAGTGTTTCTCTTTCTGCCTCTTGAGATCAACCCCTCTAAAGTAGGAGGTAGGCAGCATTCTTCATCTTCAGTCCTCTGGAATCAGGACACTGTTTTTGCTGCCAGGATAACAGAAGCTGAGAAAAATTAAGGGGTTTGTCTAGGTCCCACAGCTAGTCAGAATCAGAAGATAATGACAAAGTCCCATGAGCCTTCTGAAACTGTGGAAGTCAGTGGGCTGCTGAGCAGCTTCCCCACATTCTAAGCAATGACTTAGCTCAGGGAAGGCCAGTTCTTCCTGAATTCCAGAGATAGGGAGCACATTTCAGAGATTTGGAGTCAGAGAAAGGGATGGTGATTGGGGGGTGGTGAGACAATCCTGGCTTATCTTACTTTGGTGGTCTCTTCCATGGGAGCTGAAATTGCACTCCATCTGTAGGCTTTGGTAAGGGAAAGAGGGGTGGGTTTGGAGATCTGAACACATTCTGATAACTGTTGAGAGACGGGAAGGGAGGACCCAATGGGAAAGATTTGTCCCATTTTCAGGGTGAAGGCTCCCTGGGTTTTTAATTCCCCTCTCCCTTCACCCTACTGCCTCACTAACAGTTGAAAAGATAACACTGGCCCAGTTGCTCTGGAGGAAGAAGAAAGGTAGAGTAATGCTAATGGGCTCAGATTCCTCTCCAAATAATACCTCCTTCACTTCTTTGTAGTGTCTGAAGATCTATGCCCCTCAAATTTCTGTGGATGATGTAAAGAAATGTGCGATAGGACCTCAAGGCAAAAAGATGATGCATGAAAACGCCATGATGACAAATCATCTGTCCCCTCCACATACATACACGCCTTGGATTCTGGTTGAAGAAGTAAGAGCTGTACCCTCTCCCCAACTCACCTGCTAGTTTCTGTTAACTTGGCCCAGCTTCATCCCCAGGCCATTACTTCCATGTCATACCCCACTCCACTAAATGTCCATTAAGGAAGGGATCACAATTTCTTCCTGAGCAGTCACAAAGGATTTCTTCTCAGGGTCTTGTGGGTACCTAGCACTGCCCAGATACAGAAGCTTGAGAGAATGGAAAAGAAAAGGTGGAGCTGAATGTGAGAAGAGAGTGCAGTGTAGTAGGTGGTGATCCAGGGATAGCCTGTAAAATAAAGGGGATACTGGCCTGAATTCCTTCCCAGGATGGTTGAGGAGAAAATAGACTTTAAGGAGCTGGTTTTATCTAGTCTCATTTAGATGAATATTTTAGATGAATTATTTTAAGTGAGTTGCCCTAGTCTCCAGGTAGTATAAGGAGCAGAGCTCAGATGTCCATTTGGTTCTTCTGACTCCAAATCACCCACTGCATGCTCCTGATCTTGCCCTTAATTGCCTTCATTGGCCATGTGACTATGAGTAAGCCCCTTCCACATTCTGAACCTCCATTTATGCCTTAATCATTCCACTCAGTCTTCTCAGGAGTTATAGTTAGGGTTAGTTTCCCAGCTCTTCAGACTTAGGCATTTTCCATTTATTCTCTATTTTTCCCTGACGATATTTTTTTTGGAGCAGAAGCACTTAGAAAATGCAGCTGAACTCTTAAACACTGTGTGTCATCTATACCAGGTGAGTTGCCATATCTCATTTAGAAACACTTCCAAGATGAAGGGGAGTCCCTGAACCTGGTCAGGTCCTTAATTCAAGAGGGTCAGTGGGGTGCTAGAGGGTTGGCTAGGGCTGAGAGTGTTGGTGGTGGTCTCATCTTGGGCTCAGATTCTAGGACAATTCCCCAGCAGGGAGAGGAGAGGACAAAGGTAAATTTGGACCCAAGAGTAACAGTCTCAATATGTTTTTAGGGGGAGGTGCCTGATGCCTGCAAAAGGAATACCTTTTCCATCATAAGATGAATCTTCTTGCAGTGAACCTGCAGTGACCTCAGGTGCATTAATGTAGGCCTGGTACACTACCAGTCATATATATCAGTAGGCAGTTGACTGGGCTGAGGGGGACAAAGTCCCCATGTGCAGCCCAGAGTCTGATGTATCTGGGTACCCAGATCTTTTTGTATCTTCCTGACAGGCTCAGGAAATCTTATCCTCTCCAGGGTTCTCTTGAAATAAAAACCTATTTTGAGAAACATAAATTAAGATGTTTTTTGTTGTTGTTTTTTAAATTACAACTTTAAAAAAATTCATTACTAAGTTGTTTGTTCGCCTGTTTTAAACAAGAAGACCAGAGGGCCCAGGTCTTACCAAGTTTTGACATTTTATGTACTAAGGTTCCTTCCAGATGTGACCATGTGTTCTTAGGTCTTTCTGAGGTGTGGCATTTTATAGGCCACGGTCTCTTCTAGCTTGGACCATTCTCTTCTAGCTGCCTTTCTCTTCTCTCTACCTGGTGGTCTTTCCCAAGAATGACATTCTTGACATCTCTGAGAGTCAAGTTCTACAGTCTCTTCTCAGAAACACATCCTCATCAGTAATGTGTGAATAGTTCCCATTCTTATGACACTTAACTCATTACAATGAATTAAAAAAATTTTTTTCTTACATATATGAGAATGGGTGAGCAAATATTTGGGATGTATTAGGGTGTCTAGGAAAAAAGGTCAAAGACCATTAGGTCAACAATAATCTCTGAAAATCATTTTTGGAGGATGGACTGGAGTGGGTACAGAGACTTGAGACAGGAAGACTACCTCTCCTTTCCCTCCCCCATCAGGCTATGGAAGTAATCCAGGGGTGAGGTGATAAAGGTCTACACTAGAGAGGTGTCAATGTAAGAGGAAAAAAGGGGTTTATTGGAGAGTTTGGGAAGGTGAAACTGACAGACCTTGACAACAGCTTAGATATGTAGGTGAGAGATATTGAGAAGTCCAGGATGATTCCTAGCTTGTGAGCCTGAGGGGAGTGGAGCCTGTTGG
>CM053594.1:44404341-44420500 GCA_028646575.1 Pseudocheirus occidentalis
AGCCTGAATATTGTTATATTTCTCCTCCATCTATTCTCTAGATAATTTGTTTTTCTGATGTCTAGTCTCTTCTGGTTTTTGTTCTTTTGATTGTTTTGTTATTTCTTTGTGTCTTAGAATATCATTAGTTTCCTTTTGCTCAATTCTAGTTTTTGAGGAATTATTTTCGTAAGTTTCTGGTTCTTTATTTCACATTGATCAGCTTTCTTTTCATAATTTTCTTGGATTGCTCTTATTTTTTCTTAGTTTTCCTTGATCCCTCTGATTTTTAAAGTCCTTTTTAAGTTTTTCTAAGAAATCTTTTTGTTTGAGACTGTTTAACATTTCTCATTGAAAAAGCAGTAGTTTTTTAGTTCCATTATCTTCCTCTGAAGATGAACTCTGATTCTCTCTATCACCATAGTAGCTATCTATGGTTGGATTCTTTCTCTTTTGCTTGCTTATTAAAACTTTTTTGTTTTCTTTTTAGTAGCTATTAGTGTGACCAAAATCAGTCCCAAGGTATAGGGAATTGTGCCTAAAGCCTCAAGTCCTTCTTATGGTTGTTTTCTGAGTTCTGTCTCTGGGACCAAAATTGGGCTCTCCTCTCCAACCCTATGCCATGGTTGGAGCCCCCAGTCATACTGTTCCACGAATGATCTTGCTCCCAGTGATCCCTCTGGTAGCTGCAAACTACAGTTGTCCTCTCTTCCCTGGAACTGAAACTAGAGATTCTGCTCATCTGCAAGTGTCCACAGCCAGCAGGGTACCCACTCCTCTACTACTGAAATCACCAGGTGTGTGCAAGCTCCTTCTCTGCAGTGGTAGCCCAGCCAGGAATGGATCTGGTCAGCAGAGCTGTGTTTGGCGTTAAGAGGAAGGGCCTTCAGTCTTCTCCTACTCAGCCAGCAGACCCCCACCACACTGTCCCTGAAATGAGTTTTTAAGGCTGAGGCCACCTCCCAAACCCAAATGCCCCTAGGATTTCTTGTTTATTAATTCTACAGAGTTGGCCTGGAGATGTTTGTACTTGATTCAACCTTAAATTCTGCCCTGGAGATCAGGTCTTAACTGGGGTCTACTTAGGTTGCCTTAGGAGAACAACTGCTTTACCTTGCCACTTGTTTATTTCCACTGCTCTATATTGCCTCTGAGGCAATGTTCTGTCTTTTTTCCATGGAAAAAATCTGTAGAGAGGAAAGTTTTCTGACTTATTCTGCCATATTCCCAATTCTTCTTAGCACTTTTCTTAAGGCTCCAGCAACTGGCTTTTGAGTCATGAGTGAAAAAAATATTACTGAGCATTTCAGCAGGCTCAATAAACACAAGTTTTATGTGCTAATAGTCCCTTAAAAAAAAGACTGTTCTCTTCCAGTTCTTCTGTCTGTCTATAGGTACCTTAGTCTTCTTTCCTAGAAGTTATACCCACTAAGTTTACATGTCCCCCAAGGCTCTGTCCTGATCCCTTTTCTCAGTCAATTCTACTTCACTTCATGACCTCATTAGCTTCATTTGATTCAATGTTTTCTATGATGATGATTCTCAAATTGTTCTAGACCTCACCTCTTTACAGACCTCCAGTCTCATTTCCAAATGACTGAGATGTCAAATTGGATATCCCTGTAGATAGCTTAAACTGAGGCCCCAAACCAAATTCATCATTTTCCCCCCTTGATCTGTCTCCACCACATACACAAACCCCCCCCATACCCCTTTCTCTATTACTGTTGAGAGCAACACCAGAATACTGAACCCTCAGGCTCACAAGCTAGGAATCATCGTGAACTTCCCTATATCTCTCACCTCTATATCCAAACTGTTGTCATGGTCTCTCAATTTCACTTTCCTAACATCTTTCCAATAAATGGCCTTCTCTCTTCTGACACTGAAACCCCTCTAGTACAGAACCTTTTCACCTCACCCTTGGACAACTGCAATAGTCTGAAGGGGGAGAAGGTTAGGGGAGGAAGTTTGCCTGCCTCAGACCTCTATCCACTCCATTCCATCCTCCATACAATCAAAAGTGATTTTCAGAGATGTTGTAGGCCAAGACTTTCAGGGTCCTTGGCCACATTAGCTCCCCAGTTCTACAAAGGTCATTAGGCAGAGATGCCTAATCTTGTTGGGTGGATGCTCTTATTGGTTTCATGAATATCTAAAGAAAGTACTGAGTTAATTCATGAATATCTAAACTACTGAGTTAATTTGCAAGTGTAACACCCTGTTTGTGCCTCTGGACATGGTCCCAGGATAAAGAGCTTAAGGAGTGATTGGCTTTGGGCTGGGGTAGAGAAAGATCTAGACCAAAGGTGGTTCCTTGCATTTTGCTAAGGGTATATAAACCTTGTATCTTCCATGTATCTTTGGCTCTGTATGAAATAGGTCTGCAATAAACAGACTATGGAATACATCCCCATCTCTCTCCCTCTTTCTTATTCAGCTAGAAGCTCTCTCTGTCCCTTTATTTCACTCAGCTGGTAGCTAGGCCCAGACTTGCTAGCCGCAGCACAGAGATTACTGGTGATCCAATGATCTAATGACCCCTTTTTCCTAGATCATCGGAGAGTGGGGTTCAAATAACCCAACACTCAATCACAGAATTTAATTGTTGTCTAATTGGTCCATGTGTCTGGGTTTATTTCCTGGATAAAATCCCAAGTATTTGGGCACCAAATTTTGTATATGTAAAAGAACATTTTTTTTTCAAAAGGTGATTCATTGTAAAGAGTAAAATGTGAATGGGAACTATCAATATTACTGATAGGGATGTTTTTCTGAGAACAGATTGGGGAACTTGATTATCAAGCTGTCAAGAATGTCATTCCTTGAAGACAACACCAAGTATAGAGAAAAGAAAGACAGCTAGAAGACAATTTAGGTCATAGTTCAAGCTAGAAGGGAACTTGGCCTATAGAATGCCAAGGCTGGGTAGGACCTAAGAACATAAAGTCACATCTGGAAGGAACCTTTGAACACAGAATGTTAGAACTTGGCAGGACTTGGGTCCTCTATCTTCCTTGTTTATGTGTTTTTTTTTTTAATCCTTCAATCATGTTTCTGCAAAAAAAGATTTTTATTTCAAGAAAACCTTGGGAAGGGTGAGATTTTTGATCTGTCAGGAAGATACAAAAAGATATGGGTACCCAGATACATCAAACTCTGGGCTGTTCATGGGGACTTGGTCCCTCGCTGCCTGCTGGTATATATGAATAGAAGTATACTAGGCCTACATTAATGCATCTGAGGCCACTACGGGCTCACTGCAAGAAGATTCATCTTCTGGAAAAGGTATTCCTTCTGCAGGCATCAGGTACCTCCCCCTAAAAACATATTGAGAGTGTTACTCTAAGGTCCAAATATACTTTTGTCCTCTTCTCCTCCTGTCCCTTCTGGGGAATTGTGGTCCTAGAGCCTGAGTCCAAGATGAGACCACCACTACCCCCAACACCGCAGCCAACCCTTTAGCACAGTGATTTTCAACCTTCCTAATGCTGTGACCCTTTAATACAATTCCTCATGTGGTGGTGACCCCCGACCATAAAATTATTTTTGTTGCTACTTCATAACTGTAATTTTGTTACTGTTATGAATAATAATCTGATATGCAGGATGTATTTTCATTGTTACAAATTGAACTTAACCCACAGGTTGAGAACCGCTGCAGATCTAGCACCCCACTGACCCTTTTGAATTAAGGACCTGACCAGGTTCAGGGACTCCCCTTCATCTTGGAAGTGTTTCTAAATGAGGTATGGCAACTCACCTGGTATAGATGACACACAGTGTTTAAGAGTTCAGCTGGATTCTCTAAGCGACTCTGCTCTCCCCCCCCAAAAAAAGGATGTTGTCAAGAGAAAATAGAGAATAAATGGAAAATACCTAAGTCTGAAGAGTTGGGAAACTAACCCTAACTATAACTCCTGAGAAGACTGAGTGGAATGATTAAGGCATAAATGGAGGTTCAGAATGTGGAAGGGGCTTACTCATAGTCACATGGCCAATGAAGGCAATCAAGGGCAAGATCAGGAGCATGCAGTGGGTGATTTGGAGTCAGGAGAACCAAATGGACATCTGAGCTCTGCTCCTTACTACCTGGAGATAAGGGCAACTCACTTAAAATAACATCTATAAAATGAGACTAGATAACAACAACTCTTCCTTAAAGTCCATTTTCCCCTCAACCATCCTGGGAAGGAATTCAGGCCAGTATCCCCTTTATTTTACAGGTGAGGAAACAGAAGGTTAAAGGGGCTATCCCCGGATCACCACCCACTACACTGCACTAACTTCTCACATTCAGCTCCACCTTTTCTCTTCCATTCTCTCAAGCTTCTGTATCTGGGCAGTGCTAGGTACCCACAAGACCCTGAGAAGAAATCCTTTATGATTGCTCAGGAAGAAATTGTGATCCCTTCCTTAATGGGATTTAGTGGAGTGGGGGGTGGGGGTGGGGTAGGGTGAGGTGGGAGGTGGGAGTAATGGCCTAGGGGAGAAGTTAGACCAAGTTAACAGAAACCAGCAGGTGAGGTACAGCTCTTACTTCTTCAACCAGAATCCAGGGGATAAATGTATGTGGAGGGGAAAGATGATTTGTCATCATGGCGTTTTGATGCATCATCTCTTTGCCTTGAGGTCCTGTCACACATTTCGTTACATCATCCACAGAAATTTGAGGGGCATAAATCTTCAGGCACTGTGCAAAGAGTTGAAGGAGGTGATTTATTTGCAGAAGAATCTGAACCCATCAGCATTACTCTACCTTTCTTCCCCCAGAGCAACTGGGCCAACCTTATCTCAGTCACTGAGGCAGTGGAGGGGAAAGGGAGGAGGAAAACACCCAGGTGGCTTTTGCCTTGAAAATGGGACAAATCTTTCCCATCAGGTCCTCCCCTCTCTCAGCATTTTTTAGAGTGTGTTCAGGTCTCCAAATCCACCCCTCTTTCCCTTATACAAGCCTACAGAGGGAGTACAATTTCAGCTCCCATGGAAGAGAGCACCAGAAGATAAGCCAGGATTGCCCCACCCAACCCCCACCCTGCAATCACCATCCCTTTCTCTGACTCCACATCTCTGAAATGTGCCCTCTGCCTCTGGAATTCAGGAAGAACTGACCTTCTCTGAGCTAAGTTATTGCTCTGGGGGGAAAAGTGTGTATGTAGAATGGGGGAAGCTGCTCAGCAGCCCACTGACTTCCACAGTTTCAGAAGGCTCATGAGACTTTGTCATTATCCTGATTCTGACTAGCTGTGGGACCCTGGACAAATCCCTTCATTTTTTTCAGCTTCTGTTATCCAGACTATAAAAACAATGTCCTGATTCCAGAGGACTGAGGATGAAGAATGCTGCCAGCTTCCTACCTGAGAGAGGATGAAAAAAGGTAGAAACATTTTTTTTGGACATGGCCAATGCAGGAATTTCTTTTGTTTAACTATGTATGTTTGTTCCAGGGTTGTTGTTTTTTCCAACTTGTAGAGGGGGCCATAGGTATGAGATAAAGAAGATAAATTTCTCTTCATTAAAAAGATGATTCCATCTAAAAAACAAAACATGGCAAGAGAAATTTCTACACAGCCTTCCTCTCCGAACTATGATCTTGCTCAAGGTTCAAACACTAGAAAAATGAAAGTTTTTATTATGCCTCCTCTTAATCATCGTAATTCTTGTCTGATTCATGAGTTGCTCTAGGAAAATTCAGTGAAGGGCCTGGCCTTCATTTTGTCTTTGTATTCTAAGTACATAGTGGCCATTCAGTAGCCTATGGCTAACTTGAATTCAAAGAAAGCCCTTCTTTTTAATACCAGAATTCTCTAGGTGAAGTATGACTCAGCAGAGCTGATCTGAGAGCTGTAGTGCTGTGTGACCCTGGACATGTCACCAGTCTTCCTCAGGAAACTGTCTTAAAACTAAGCCCAGAGCAACAGGAAATGCACAGGTCATTTCTATACCAAGAGTTCCTTATACTGATGAAAAGCTTAAGCAGCACACAGTGGGCAGATGAAGGCTGCAGCCTCTGCAGAAACCAGTCAAACAAGGACTGTTCTGAGAAATGGACATAGGATTGGCAGAGGTAGTATGCCAGTCACAGAACAACAGTGTGGGGTGAAGATGGAGAGTGGGAGTGTAGCAGCAGTGTCTTTGACATCTGCAGAGACTCTAATGCTGTGGATGGGTCCTCCAAAGAGAAGCCATGAAAGGACGAGGACAAGGAGCCCATGGGATGAAGAGACATGAAAGGAGTACCACCTCCCTTCCTCACAGTGGGCAGAGTGGATACCCACAAGATTAATCCATCAAAAGTCAGCAAATCTATAGACCTCCAAGGAATTCATTCCCATTCTAAAGGCCCTGCCTTCAAAGTTCATCTGAAAACTTGCTACCTTTAGGTCCCCAAAGAACACAGACACTTCACTGCATTTACTGGAGGAAGCCTGTGGAGATTTGAGCTAGTCCTACTCTCCAGGAAGCCCCCTCAGATTAGCCTGGTTGGTAAGGAAAGTACCTGTCTTTATTTTTGGACTATTTATTAATGCACTACCCATCCGAGACAACAGAAAACAGTATTGGTCTCGGCACTTGCCACATCAGTGACTTTTACTTGATTCTAGCAACCACCTTTCCAATATCCCACTTTACTTACGGAGAAATCAAGGCTCAAAGAAACAGCAATCACTTTTCCTAGGTCTCACAGCCATTCCTACCCTGCACAAGCTCTTAATGTCCTCTAAGTGAGCCCAGGACAATGAAGTGCTGCCTCAGGGCTCAGGAGCCATCCTTCCAGCTGTAGCCCCAGGGCAGAGACAGACAAGGACCAGAAGCAGTCTCCTCTCTTCCCTTCTCTTTCCCCCCTGCTTAGACCAGGCAGGCACTTACTGGCTCCAGTGAGGTCTCCTCATCAGCAGCTGACATCATACAGTTGACCACAGCAAAGGCATCAGGAAACTGGCTCCCAAGGAGGTACAACACACAGGTCTGTAGGAGCAGAGAATAAGACCAAGGGGCAGAAAGTAAGAAAATCCTCTTTCCCTGGGAAATATTACACACCCTGCTTCCCCCTAATGTACCAGGAAAGTAAAAAAGAGGCCCAGAGGTTGTGTAACACAACACTTAAAGAAATGTTTGGCACAAAAGAGTCTTTACCTGAGCCATGTTGAGTTCACACTCCAGCTCCCCATGTTGACAGGTAAACTCCCAGGTCCCATTCACTTCGGTCTCCTGAAACACACACACACACACACACACACACACACACACACACACACACACACACACTGTCAAGAGGAAGGCAGAAGGCTCCTGGCAAACTCCTCACCACTGCCAGCCACTCCCACTCCTGCCCCAGCCTGAGCTTGATCACTCACCTTAGCATTGCCAAAAGGCACAAGAGTGATATCCAAGACATTATCACCCAACAAAGCCCAGGTAGGGAAAAGCACTTTTGACATGAAGAATCGGCTGGGAGGGCACAGTGCCTCATAGAAGAGTTTCACAGTGATGGGAGAGACTTGCTGAGGTCTCCACAAGGCAAGACACTCCGTTCTTGTCTGCAAGATGGGCAGGTCAGAGCATAATGGTGATAGACAAGTAGAATCAGTGTGACAGGCTCCTGAGGCCAAGCTGCACCTTACTTTCCTCTGCCCCACTTCCCACCAACTGAGGCATGATGGGACCCTGAGAGCCAACAACAGCTGAGTCCCCCATAGTCTCCCTTGCATGGGATAGTGCAGGCTCTGATTGGATCCCCTGCCTCCAGCCTCTCCTCTCTCCAATCCATCCTCCACACAGCTGCCAAAGGGATTTCCCGGTGCTCAAGAAGTTTCACTGGCCCTGGCCCTCTCCTGCTGTTACAAAAAAATACAAAACTCTTTCTTCAATGCCCATGAGACTCTGGCTACACAGCCTCTCTTTCCAAACTCCTTACCCATTACTCCCTATCATTCATTCTTCAGCTAACTGCTGTTCTTAGAACAGGAGACTCCATCTCCCACCTTTGATGCCTGGAATGCTCCACTTCCTTACCTCTGTCTCAGAACACCTAGCTTCCTTTAAGGTTCAGCTCAGTGACACCTTCAAGAGATCTCTTTGTTAATGTCCTCCCCCTTCCCCCATCAATATGTATCCTGTATTCTAGATATATTCATATAGACATATGTGCACACACATGCACATTTTATACAGTTATATAGACATACATACATAGTCTATCTGTCCTACATGCAAAGGCTGCCATGAGGCCAGGAAGTCCCATCCTGAGCACACAGTAGCTAAGTCATCCTGGGCAAGTCACAGCCTCAGTGCCTGAGACTCTTTAAGGATAAAAGTTGTAGAGAAGGTGCCACTTTTCCCTGGTAGAGAGAGACTGCTCGCCAGAGACTTTCCTATGCCAATGCAGACATCCAATGCAGTCCAAGACTGACTTGTGTGCAGTGGGCATTTTCTATCCCCCAGCAGAGTGGCAGCTCCTTCATGGAGAGGGTCCTTCTTCCTTCTTGTGTTTTAGCCAGGCCCCAGCAGCATCTGGCACATGCTGGGCACTTAATAAATACTGACCAGTCCGCAAAAAGGAACTCTCTGACCTGTTTCCTAATCTGCCAGATGAGGACCCTGGTACCTCATAATTGGAGGGCCCTTCTGACATGGGCATTCTCCCCATGAGAATTTCTGGGCCTGTCCCTGTAACAATAGATGCCTGCAGTCCTCTTCCTGCTCTGTGTTCTAAGAGCCCTCTCAGCTCTTGTATTCTTCATGACAGAAAAGGTCCCTTATGGCCACTGATTGGGGACAACTTTCTACTTCTCTTGCCACCTCCTCCCCATCCTCTGAAACCACTGAGGAATCAGCTCCAGGTGAGTCACCATGTGCCTATCATGGGGTCTCTGAGCAAATCCTTATGTATTCAACAGGCTGCCACTTTGCTTCCCCTCTACACTTCCCCTCCTCCTCTTCCTCCTTCTTCTAAGCATCCAACTCCAGAGGAAGGAGCCTTTAGAGCAGTGGTTCTCAACCTGTGGGTTATGTTTAATTTGTAACAATGAAAATACATCCTGCATATCAGATATTTGCATTATGATTCATAACAGCAAAATTACAGTTATGAAATAACTGTAATTTTATGGTGGGGGGGGGTCACCACAACATGAGGAACTATATTAAAGGGTTGCAGCATTAGGAAGGTTGAGAACCACTGCTCTAGAGACACTTGGCTGCCCAGTGACCCCAGGAAGGGGCAAGAGGAAGTTCAGGGCCCTACAGAGGAAAGGACAGTCCCATGAGTACCTTCACCCTCAAGTCAAACTTAAATTAAGTCTTCTAAGTTGCTAGGAAAAAAAAGGAGGGAAAAAAAGGCTGTGGGGCCATTTGGCACCCCCTACCCACCCCAGGGTATCCCCTAGGCTCTGGAGGAAATGGGCTTCACCCTCCTGGTTTCTTTGTTCAGGGCCCTACTTCTATGCCCCTGGGTCTGACACCTAGATGCTGCTCTCTCTGTCCTACTGAGTTTGCCAGGGAGCTGTCTGTCTGGTGTTCACGGACCCTGGTTCTATTCCCTTTGCCCCTGACCTGCACACTGGCAGGTTGATGTACCTGGCTCCTATCTTACCAAATATTTGACGCAGTCCCAAGGTGGGGAAGGGTCAGTTGATTTAAGAACCCACCTTGGGATATCGCCCTGCCTGCCTGCACCCCGCCAGGTTCCTCCCTGGTTTCTGGGGAAAAAAAGAGCTCAAGATCTGACCCCACTTTCCTGCCCCAGCCCCAACTCTATCCCAATCCCAAACAGGGTGTAGCCAGCAGTTCTGCCCCCATTCCAGTACCTGGCAACGTCTGGCAGAGTCACAGGAGGAGCACCAACTGTATACAGGCTGGCTACAGACAGGCTTTGTGAGTTGGAACTTTTGGTGGAGTTGGGAGTGACAGCGACTCTCGGCCTGGCTAGGCACTCCAGGCACCAGGAGCAGCAGCAGCAGCAGAGACGCCAAAGGAGCCCAAGTGATTGAAGCCATCTTGACTGGGTGGTCAGAGCTGGTGGAGGAAAGAACTGAGCATTGGCCTGAGAGTCCCAGCTTTTAACCTCCTTGCTCAGTCAGGTCCAGATTGCCCTCCCCCTCCCAGCCGTCTCGCTCCTCCCACCACCAGCACCAGCCTATGCAGCCCTGGGGCAGGACAAGCCCTACAATTCTCTCCACCTCTGACGCAGCCCAGCAGCCCTGGCTGCTCCAGTATGGTGGTCAGCTGGAAGGGGTGGGGGGTGGAGAGAGAAGGGTGGACTAGGACAAGTGATCCCCAAGGCTCTTTGGAAAGCTACCTTTTTTTAACCTGTGAGCCTTCTCTTTAAGCTTTAGGTTCAATCATCTGGAAAATGAAGTAGAATAAAAGTATTAGCCCTTTAAAGAACCCCATCCCCTTCCATTGGGGCACCAGGGAAATCCTGTACCAGGTCTTCCCAAAAGAATATCCTGGGAAGACTTCTCTGAACAAAGTGAAGTGAACAGAACCTGGAAAATATTGTACACAGAAACTGCAGCATTATAAACATGGCCAAGTGGGAAAGACTTAGCTACTCTCATCAATGCAATATCCACAACGATTTCAAAGAAATCATCTTGAGAAAAATGTTATCAACTTCCAGAAAGAGAACTAATAAATTGACTGCAGACTGAAGCAGAGGGTTGGGGCTAGGCTTTTCCCTTCATTTCTTTTGCCTTTTTTTTTCTAATATAAAAATATGTTTTGCATGCCTCCAGAAGCATAATGGGTGTCATATTAATTCCCTTCTCTTTAGTTGGGAGAGGAACTAGAGGTAGGAAGAGAATTTGGAACTCACAAAATAAATTGACAATCTTTTTTTTTTTTTTAAAAAAGGACTCCTTACATAGAACTGAGCTGGACCAGCTAGCAGTTGCAGAGAGCCTCACTAACTTTGCAATTGGGAGTTTCCTCCACTCTCTCTGGATGCCACTAACCCAGTGCCACCTTCCAGAAAGCAACAATGATGAGGGTCTGTGGATGCAGGGGTGAAGCCTGGGAGTTGAAGATATTTAACAAAGGTCTGTCTGGCCCCCATTTGGAATCTGAGTAGAGCACTCTGACCTCCTTCCTGCACTCTCTGGGCCTTGCCCGAGACTTGGAGGACATTAAAGCAGGTTTAGGGGAGGGACTTTGGATAGAAAAGAGTCTGAATGGACTCTCTTCCCTAGAAGTTGCTTAACACCTTAATGTTACAGCCTTGACTGGAGACTGAGAAAAAGAAAAGAACATCAGGGGAGAGAATCCCAGGCACTGGGGCCAGGGTTACCCAGTCCTTGTGATCCATAAGATCACAAGACTTCATGTTGGAGTGGACCGTGGGACATTAGAACAGACACATGAAATTTGAGAGTTGGAGAGAAGGAAGGAACACACACTGAATACTCCCTGACAGTTCTGGAACTATGCCCAGAGAACTATAAGACTGTGCACACCCTTTGACCCAACAATACCATTGCTAGGTCTGTATCCCAAAGAGAGCAAAGGAAAAGGCCCTGTATGTAGAGAGCTATTTACTGCGGCAAAGAATGAGAAATGGAGGAGATAGCCATCAACTGGGGGATGGCTGAACAAGTTTTGGTAAGTGACTGATGAATACTTTAGTGCTATAAGGAATGATGACGGGGATGCTTTCTGAAAACCTGGGAAGATGCACATGAACTGACACAGAGGAAAATGAGTACTGGAGATGACTGTGCAGTCGCAGCAATGTTGTAATGTTAAAGATGTGGCTCAATGCAATGATTCAAAACAATTCCAAAGGACCCATGATGAAAAATGCTATGCACCCCTGAAAAGGGGGATGCTATGCACCCTGGAAGGGGAATGCTATCCACCCCTGAAAAGGGGGATGTTATGCACCCTGGGAGGGGTCCTGGTTCTTACAGTAGAGAAGGGGAGTCCAGTCTCCTCATCTCAGTCCCAAACCTGGGGGTGACAGGAGGGAGCAGAATCTGGGAAGCCTAGGATTTTTCCTCTTGTCCTGCTTCCAGAAACACCGACCTAGGCTCTGGCTTGGCTCTCCCTTCCCCCAAACACATATTGGAGAGAAGGCACTGTCCAAAGGGGAAAACACTCTGGATAGGCCAATAAAGAGCTTGTGTTTAAATCCCTGCTTTGGTCCTTGCTGCCTATGTGACCTTGAATATTTGAGTTCCCTCATCTGGCTCTGACATTCCTAATCTCTGAGCTGAGTACATTGGACTGAACTGGATCACTTCTAGTGTCCCTGGTTCCTCTGATTTCTGCTGCCTAGGGCACAGAACCCCCATGCAGGAAAGGGAGCAGCTCCTACCCCATCAGACCTCCACAGATCCATTGCCCTCCTTTCAAAGAATCCATCACAAGCATTTATTAACTACCTACTACTAGTCTGAACTGTCTGACAATGGGGAAGGGACTATGAAGGTGAAACAGGATCTGCTCTCAGGCTAAAATTTTACATTCTGCTAGGTAGACGCCTCAAGTTGGGTAGTTTTGTTTATTAAAATATTTTGATCATCATATTCCAGTATAACTAGTTTCTTCAGTAATCCCATATATCTTACATATTTATAAACGCTGTTCTAAGAAGAGATCTGTGGGATTCACGCCAAAGGGGTCTAGGACACAAAAATGGTTGAGAACTCCTGTATGATACACTTTATCATTATAGGTAGTAGCTAGGGTGCTGGACCTGGATTCCTGGAGAGCTGGGTTCAAATTCTACCTTGGACATTTACTCCAAGTAAGTCACTTATATTGTGTCTCAATTACTCATCAGGAAAAACAAAAACAAAAACAAATGGGTCGGCTAGGTGGCGCAGTGAATAGAGCACTGGCCCTGGAGTCAGGAGGACCTGAGTTCAAATCCGGCTTCAGACACTTAACACAAAAACTAGCTGTGTGACCTTGGGCAAGTCACTTAACCCCAACTGCCCTCCAAAAAGCAAAAAAACAAAACAAAAACAATTACTCATCAGGTAGCACATCACACTTAGTATCAGAAAGCCCTGAGTTCAAACCCTCCCTCACACTCTCACTAACTTCCTGAACCTGGGCAAGTCACTTAACCTCTCATAGCCTCAAGTTCCTCATATGTAAAATAGGGACAATAATAACACATTTCTCAAGATTGCTATAGGATTAAATGAGGCATATAAAGTGCTCTACAAGTCTTGAATTACTACATGAAGGACAATTTGTTGTTATTCTTATTCTGTAGAATGAGGAGTTTAGATGTGAAGTCAACAACTACTTATTGAGTGTGCCATGCACCATGCTAAGTGCTGAGGATACAAAGAAAGGGGGAGGAAATGTCCCTGCTCTTGAGATATTTACAGACTTTGGTGGGAGACAACATGAAAATAGCTCTGTATGAACAGGGTAACTTGGAGAGAATCTCAGAGCGAAGGCGTGAGAAAGACTTCCTTCAGAAGGTAGAAGTTTAGCTGAGACCTGAAGGAAACTGGAGAAGCCAGGAGACAGAGATCAGATGGAAGAACAAGGACATCAGTGCCACTGGATAGAAAGGAGAGAGGGGAAAAGGGGGACCAGATGGACAATGGAAGGTGTATGAAGATTGAAAAAGTGGGGGGTCAGGTTAGGGATGGCTTTATAAGTCAAAGACAGGACTTGATTCTGGATAGAAAGGGAGGCAGTAAAACTTTTTTCTTAAAATTAGTTTTATTTATTTAATTATGTATTTCCCAATTACATGTAAAAAGAAATTATAACCAATATTTCTAAAAGTTTTAGGTTCCAAATTATCTCCCTCCCTCCTGCCTCTCCTCTCTCCTTGGGAAGGCAATTTCATATTGATTATACATATGAAGTCATGCAAAACATATTTCCATATTAGCCAGGGTACAAAAGAAAACACTTGCCAAATAAGACAAAGTGAATAAAAGTGTGCTTTGATCTGCATTCAGAGTTGTGTGTGTATGTGTGTGTGTGTGTGTGTGTGAGATTTATCTTTCAGTCTCAAAGAGGTTGGTGACATCAGGAAGATCATGGAGTGGCTTGCAAGTGAATTGAATTACTATGAGGTAGGGGCTGTGCAAAGTCACCAGCCTCACTTTCTCCTCTGGAGCCATCTGGGTCCAGTGGTCAAATATAGATCAGGACAACTGAAGATGGCCCCCAAAGTTTAGCAGTTCTCTCTGTAGAGGTTGAGAAGGGAATTAATAATTTTTGTATTAATCTATATGCGTAATGGATAAGAGCTGCTTATCTGTCTTGGGAGTCAAGAATTCACAATGCAGCTTGAACTGATTAATCAAAACTGACAATCTTCATAATCACTAGACCTTAAGTGAAGCAAATCAAAGACTGAAGAGCTTGTTCCTGTCATGGAACACTGGTTCTGTACTTTAGGGAAGGTGCTCACAAATTCCCAAAGATTTAAGTCCAGAATTGTTGCACTATGGGGTCTATGGGTTTCCAGTGGGAAATCCCTAAGCGGCTATTTGTAATCCACCTTTCTCCTTCCATCCCCACTTGTGATTTAAAAAAATAAATTGTGCTTTTACTTCAGCTAAGAGAACATTTCTCACTCAGAAGATAAATAAATTACTTGATTACTGGCACTCCCATCTCTAGGCCTGCTTTGTGTGGCTCTGGACATTCTCCCATTAGAGACTGGCTCAGTAAAAAATCCTGTTAACAAGGTAAATAGCATTTTTCATCATGGGTCCTTCAGAATTGTCTTGATGAAAGTAGCCAAGTCTTTAGTAATTGATCATTATAGCATCGATATTATTGTGCACAATATTTCCTGGTTCTTTTCACTTCACTCTTCATCTGTTTCTATACATCTTTTCCGGTTTTTCTGAAAACATGCTGTTCATCACTTCTTATACCACAGTGGTATTCCATTACATCACAATCCTATACCACAACTTGTTCAGCCATTCCACAATTCATGGGCATCCCCTTAGTTTCCAATTGCAATAGTCCAGGCCTGAGATGATGAGGAACTGCTCTAGAGGGGTGATGGTGTCAGAGAGAAAGGGCTATAGGGGACATGTTTCCCCAAGAATTTATTAAGCACTTCCTGTATGCCCAGCACAGTGCTAAACATTGAGATGCAAACAGAAATAAACAAGGAACCTTCCCTATCCTCATGGAGTTTCTTTTGAATGGGGAGAAGGAAAAGAGACAACGCTGAAGAGGGAGGTGAATGTCCTTGAAGTGGGACTTGGTGTAGAAAGAAATCTAGAGTCAGGAGTGGCCCCTGGTGAGGAGTGGAGGAGGAAAGCAGTCTGGCCTGGGCCCTTCCTTAAAAGAGAGGGTCCAGGGAGCATCTCGGCAGCACAGGGAATAGAGCACGGGCCCTGGAGTCAGGAGGACCTGAGTTCAAATCCAGCCTCAGACACTTGACACACTAGCTGTGGGACTTTGGGCAAGTCACTTAATCCCAATTGCCTTGCCTTCCCCCTTCTAAAAAAAAAAAGCATAAAAAAGAAGGGTCTAGGTGGAGGTGACCAGTCAGGGAAAGGCACCAGAGCTGATATTTGAAGGAAGCCAGAGGGTTCTGAGAGCATTCTAGGTATGACAGCCAGCCTGTTGTTATTTGTCCTTCCTTCTGGAAGAGTGCTGTGGCATCAGGCAGATGACTTACAATTGAATTGGATTACAAAGAGGTAGTGCCATTCAAGGTCACCAGCCTCACTTTCTCCTCTGGAGTCCTTTGGGTCCTGTGGCAAGATATAGATTGGGACGACTGGAGAAGGCCCCCTGCAGCCAGTCTGTGCAAAGGAAGGTGGAAGACAGAATGCTATGTCCAGGAGAACAAATGTGTCATTTGGCTGGACCATGGATCAACTTCCAACTGAATGCCATCCCCCACTGCTGCCAAGTCCTGAGTCAGAGATATCAGGGACCTAGCAATCTTCCACCTAACTAAAGCCTCAGGAATAGATTCATCACATCCATCCATCCATCCGTCCATCCATCCATCCATCCATTCATCCATCCATACATACATACATACATATATTGATGTATGGATGTATGGATGTGATGGATCTATTCCTGAGGCTGAAGCTGTGTATTAATAATGAGATATTCACAACACCCATGATGGTTATGAATATGCTGGTATAGTTTTGGATCACAAAATGTAGCAAACTCTCCACATGGAAGGCAGAACCAAGGTCTTTATTCAGAAACCATAACA
>CM053594.1:44421000-44441962 GCA_028646575.1 Pseudocheirus occidentalis
TCAAGGGTGACAGAACTGGAGTGTCACAACTCTGATGTTCTGGACCCCAGGTCCAGGGCTCTAGCCACGGAGCCACCCAGCTACCTCTGCTCTAGGGGGAGCAGAGGGTTTTCATAGGGAGGCAGGTTGGAACCTGATTGGTCAGGGCTTCTCCTGCTTGGGAAAGCTGGGACCTTCTCTCTTCCTTTAGAAGATGAGTACTCAAAGGGATGTTTTAGGAAGCTACTGCTGGCTGCCTGTGTGGGACAAGAGACTAGAGGTGGGAAGCCTGTTAGAGCTGCAAGCACTTTTAAATAGCTCTTCTTTCCTGTTCCCCGGGGAAAGTCCAAATCCTTCAGTTTGGCATTCAAACCAGGCTTCCTGATTCCCAGTCCAGCTGCTGCCCCTCAGTTATTGTCCCCTAAATCCCTTTGGGACTACCACCTAGAGCTGTCCAGAAGGCATTTGGACATGCAGGGCTGGATTTCCAGGGAAAGGCTGGGGCTGAAGAGGTAGATCTGTAGTGGTGGTGAATGTCCAGAGAGTAGATCTCAGGATCAAGTCTAGTGAGAAAAGAGCAAAGGGCTCTGTTTTGAGCTTTGGAGCATATTCTAGCTTGGGGAAGAATCAGAGCTGTAGAAAGATGGGGGGAGGCACTGTCTCCCAGTTCTTTTCTTCCCCATGCTGGCTTTCAGGGTCCCTTGTAAGGGACCTCAGAGCCTGCCAGGAATGTATTGCCCCTGACCAGTTTTTGCTCTGCTCTTGTGGGTTTGGGTTCCTTTTAGCCATTACCAAAGGGGAGAACATGCCTAGAGAATGTAAGCCTGTGCATGGTGGCGCTTGCCAGCAGTTCCTGCTTCTAGAGTGGAGCTTGAGGATAGAGGATGGTGAGAGCTTGGGACTCCTGAGCTGCAGCAGAACTAGCCTCTACTAAGTCTGGCACCTTTCTGTGGGGAGTGTGACCCCTGGAGGTGCAGGCCCTCAGGATGCCTAAGGATGGTTTGACCAGCCGAGGTCAGAAACGGAACAGATCATAGTATCTGGGTCCAACAGCAGTAGAGAGAGAGATGTGTCCAGATAAAATAACTGGGCTTCCGAATGATCCTATCTAGTCTCTTGGGCTTCTGAGAAACTGGGGCTACCAAGAGTTTCAAGGGGGATTATGTAACTATTTAGGTGAGGAGATCAGGACAAGAAAGGCAATCTGGACAATCTTGTGTGAGGGATACTTTTAAGGCCCAGAGTGGGAGACTGAAGACTGCGAAAAAATTGGGAAATCATTCCAGAGAGCAGCTTCAACTGGGTGGTGGGGATGGCAGCCATCTTCTCAGTGCTTTCATGGAGACTAGGGAGGTCTATGCCTTTTCTTCTCCTCTGTTACAAACTCTGGTTGAGAGGACTAGAAAGAGTACTCTGCTGGGCCTGGGGCTCTCCTGAGCCCTCTTTCCCCTTTGGGACTCATGCTGCCTCCAGGCAACTCTTCTTCCCCCTCCTGTCCTTTGCTTATTAAACACCTGGGGGGGGGGAGGGTTGAAGAGGCTTCTGGGAGAACTAAGCAGGATTCCTGTGATCCCAGAGGGAAGTAGGAAGCAGCTCTAGAAGCAAGTCCCCATCTCCACACCCCTTCCAAGCTGCTCTCTGGTAAGTGGGCCTGCCTCTCCTGGGCTTCCTGGCCATGTGTGCCCTCTCCTTCTAACCTTCCCCACCCCTCTTCTCTGGCTGTAGGGCTGGGCTGCTTAGAGGGCCAGAGCCTCGAAGCAACTTGCCAGGAGCTGCAGGACAAGTTCTGGGAGTTCTACAAGGTAACCTTGCAGTGGCCCCCAGCCTCATGGCTCTCCTCTTTCCTGAAAGTCCCCTAGCAGGAGGGTGGCTATTAGAGCTCAAAGGTCCCTTAGAAGATAGCCAGCTCTGCTTCCTCATTTTACAGAGCAGGGAATTGAATCTCAGACTCCTTAAAGGAATTAGTATTAATTATGCTGGTCTTTGAATCCACATCATTTGATGCCAAATCAACTATTTTTTTTTGTTTTAGTAAATAGGTTTTTCCTGATACTTGTAAAGATAGTTTTCAACCTTTTTTTAAATTTTATTTTAAGATTTTGAGTTCCACGCTTTTCTCCCTACCTCCCTGCCCTCCCCAAGACGGCAAGCAATCTGATACAGGTTATATATGTGCTGTCATGTTAAACATATTTCCACGTTAGTCATGTTGTGAAAGAAGCAACAATAAAAGTGGAAAACCATGAAAATTAAAAATAGAAGTGAAAACAGTAGGATTTGGTCTGTATTGAAATGCCAGAGTTCTTTCTCTGTATGTGGATAACATTTTTCTTCATGAGTCTTTTGGAATTGTCTTAGATTATTATTCTGCTGAGAAGAGCTAAGTCTGTTGTAGGTAGTTCGTTATCACACAATGTTGTTGCTGTGGAGAGTGTTCTCTTGGTTCTGCTCACTTTACTTTGCACCAGTTCATGTAAGTCTTTCCAGGTTTTTCTGAAATCTGCTCATCATTTCTTATTCCACAAGAGTATTCCATTACATTCATATTTACAACTTGTTCAGTTCCTTGCCACCACAAGAAGGGCTGCTATATGTAAATAGAAAATTCAGTATTCTTTTTTTATATATATATTTTTTATTTTTAGTTTTCAACATTCACTTCCATAAGATTTTAGGTTCCAAATTTTAGGCCCCTCCCCCTTGCCTCACCTCCAGAAGGTGCATAATCTGATAGAGGCTCTACATATACATTCATATTAAACATATTTTCACATTAGTCATGTTGTAAAGAAGAATTAGAATTAATGGGAGCAACCATGAGAAAGAAGAAACCAAAAAAGAAAGCAAGTCGTCTGCTTGGATCTGCATTCAGACTCCATGGTTCTTTCTCTGGTTGTGGACAGTATTTTCCATCATGAGTCTTTGGGAGCTGTTGTAGCTCCTTGCATCGCAGCAATGCAAACTTGGTCATCACAGTGTTGGTGTTACTGTGTGCAGTGTTCTCCTGGTTCCACATCTAGCATTCCTGACACTGCCGTACTGCCTGACATTAAGCTGAGATGCACTGTCGGCTGCACCCGCACATCTCTCTCCATCTCCATCTTAGTGAAGCCCTGAACTCCACAGGCCCAGGGTTGGGGCTCCCCCAGGAGTTGCTTCCTCACACCTGGGCTGTCCAGAATTTCTCTACTTTGCAAAACCTTCTGGATTCCATTGGAGAATGAATAATTGGCCACCCAAGTCTTAGAGACAAGTCATTCTACTTCTGGCTCCAGTTTCCTAATGTGTAAATTGAGGACTTGTACAGCATGGTCTTTGAGGATACTTCCTGCTTTG
Source organism: Pseudocheirus occidentalis (assembly GCA_028646575.1). Taxonomy (NCBI): domain Eukaryota; kingdom Metazoa; phylum Chordata; class Mammalia; order Diprotodontia; family Pseudocheiridae; genus Pseudocheirus; species Pseudocheirus occidentalis. The sequence continues at coordinate 44,424,316 of CM053594.1, forward strand.
GGGTCCTTGGAGATGGCAGTAAGCAGAGCTTTTCCTCTGTCTTGCAGACATAGGAAATAAACCAGGTTAGCTTAGTGCTTTGGTCTCCACGTGAGTGTCAGCAGAATTACAGTGGCTTTTGCAAGCTGAACCCTGAGCCCTCTTCCTTGTTCTTTTCTCTGCTGTTGTCTTAGACCCAGTGGAGAGAGGCCTGACAACTCTCTTTGACACAGGCTTCCTTTCAGATCAACCTAGCGGAGGAGAAACACTGCTGGGAGGTTCAGGGAGGACAGTGAATCCTGGCAGAACTTAGTTGTATGACCCTGGGCAAGTCTGCCCTTCACTTATCCCCCTCAGATGGATGTAATGGTATCTAGGTCATGAGGTTGCTTTGAGGGAAGAGACCTTTAAAGTGTTGGAGGACCCAGGATTGTTAAGAGTAGAATTATTGCAGATGGTCCAACCTGAGGGCAGCTCAAGGACTGGGGCATCCAGTTCAGCTTTTGACAAAGTTTTCTTAGACATGTAAATCTTTTCTATCTGCTCTCTTCCCTACTAGGCTGATTGGTGTGTGTGGCCAGCAGCTCAGCTGGTGAACTTCCTTTATGTGCCTAGCCATTACCGAGTGATGTATGTGAACAGCCTGACATTGGGCTGGGATACTTACCTTTCCTACCTAAAGCACCGGGTGAGTCCTGGCTGTCCCTGCCCCTGCTTCCTGGGCTGGCCAGCCCTGACTCTTTCTATTTTCAGTCATCAGCTATTGAATTAGGGCAGAAGGTGGCCCACCTCTAGGCTTCTGTGGTTATCTCAGGCCCATCCTCAGGAGGACCCAGCTGGCCAAGGGAATGGGAGGTAGCTCAGGGCTCTCAAAGCCACACTTGGACCTTTGGACGTTTTTGTTGTTGCGAGGTGTCAGCACCAGCAAACTTAGGTGGTAGAGATAATGCAGGACTGGGCTGGGAGGATAGGCTGAAGCACCGTGCTTGATTTCCCTCCTCCCAGTCCTACTTAGAGCCTGAGACACTGGCATGGGCCGGTGAAAGGTGGGAGGGTTGGTATGTAGGACAGAAGGCTCTGGGTACAAATCCTGTCCCTTAGCTTTCACCTCCCATCTGTGATTTTGGGGGCGGGAGGGGGGATAGGATATGCACTCCCCTGCCAACCTCCCTGGCATATAAGGCAGCAGGGGCACAAAGAACACCTTTGCTGAGTGCTGCCACGTGTGATGGATGGAGATGTGACTGGCTGTGTTGCTCTGAACCCCCCACAGGACCGCCTCCCTGGCTGCATGGGCCTCACCTCCCGCGCTGACTAAGGCACTAGGAGCCATCGAGCATTTGGCAGTGGTATCACAGGAGGCCTGTGAAGGGGTATCTAGGACTGGGCCTGGAGCGAGTCACCAGCTCTGAACACACCTGGACCCTAGAAACCTAATCAAAGATTGCCATTTAATTTCTTAACTGATTTACTGTATTCAGAAGAGAAGAATGTGAGCTAAGTGGACTCAGGCCTCGGCCCTGTTTACCACACCATTCCAAGTGGGACCTCCCTTCTCTGGAGATGAAAGACCAGGGCTCTCAAAGCACCTTATAGATCAAAGCAGTAGAGCCCCTTGAGGGGACTGGCTGGCATAGAGGGGCCCAGCTTTACATGTCATTACAAGACTAGTGCCTGCTGTGAAAGCAGCATGATTAGGCCAGCCTATGGAACACTGGACTCTTAGGAGGTATAGATCAGAATCCTTGGGATTGAGGGCCAGAGAAGGAACAAACAGCTTGCTGGCCTTGTCTTTCCCTGACCGCAGTTCAGAAAGGAGAGATCCCGGCAGCCCTCAGTTGGCTCTTAACCAGGGCCAAGGCCAGAGGGCTCTTTGGGGGGGCCGGGGGGGACAGGTGGGCAGGACCAGATCTGGGAGATGCTATCACCTTGCCTGGGGAGGCCTGAGCTCCTTGGTCTCCTTATCTTAGCCTCAGGTAGGAGGCTTGTTCTGGAATGGAAGATGTCTTTGGCTAATAAAGATGCTAATTCAGTGGGCTGTACTTATGACTTGGTTGTGTGCTCATGTGTTTGATGAAGAGCCAAGAAAACCAGATCTCATTACCATCTCATGAGGGGAGAGTAACTCTGAGAGCTTTGGGGATAGCAGCCTTCACACCTCCAGCCATCCTGGGCTCAGCAGGATTTTATTGTTCTCACGACACTTCTGTGATACAGTGATTTAGGAAACAGCCTGTGTTTGACACTTGTCACATCTGTACAGTACAGTGTAGCCATCCCCAGAAGGTCATTAGGAAAACCACACCAAGAGGAACTTTTGCTAGGTTAACGTTCAGGGATCTGCATGGGCGCACACCCCTCATTCCCACAACCCTGCCCACCCCCCAAAATGCAAAAGAAGTGATACTTGGGTTTTGTTGCTGATACAGTCACTAACTCACATTCTTCACATGAAACAATTATACAAACACATGGGAACAGACAGCCTGAAGGAAACATGCTCCTTGGTGTGTGCCCCCCCCCAAATGTCCCAGGATTTGGAAGGGGAGTTGGGGATGGGTGGGGTACTTTCCACCCCTGTCCAAGGTATTCTTAGTATTTTAAGCCAAATGCACCAGCCACAGAGCCAGACCAGGCCTTCCTGAGCATGAGACCCAAGCCGTCATCTTGTGCAAACCTGAGCAGGCCCAGAGAGGTCACATGAAAAATTGGGGGCTCAGGTTCACCCAGCCTTTTTCTGCCATTTGTCCCTGGAGACAGGAGGAGGAGCAGTTTGCTGAGGCCGCTGATGCTCAGCCCCTCCGTCCCTTCCATGTTTTGCCCTGAAATGCTGGGTTTTAGAAGTGACGTTACACTGACACTTAGTGGCTACGAGAAATCCGTGGGCACAAGTCACAGCATGGAGCACACCAGGACCTCACTAAGCCTATGTACAGGGTTCAGTCTCGCATATGTACAAGGAGGAAGACAGCAAGAGGAAGAGGGAGATGGATTTCTACAAGGAACTGAGGCCAGGGAGCAAGGAGGGACACAGCAGCTGGGAGGAAATGGAGGGAACATCCCACAAATGGGGCCCGGGTGAGGCCAGTTCTCCCCACTGTTTGGGCCAAGGAATGCAGCCTATTGGAGGAAGGGAGATGGAGGCATGAAGAGGGGAAGAATGGGACTGGGGAGGCAGAGATGGGCTTCAGCAAGTGGGGCATGGTCCCTTTAACAAGTCTCCAAATAAATAAATAAATAAATAGCTTAATAAATAAGAGGAATAGAAGCTCCTTAAGAGCACTGGAGAGACTAAGGAAGGGAGGAAGCTGGAAAGACATACTAGGCCCATCCTTCCCCACTGGGCCCCACTCTCACTGTGGGCTTTGGGCTCCAAGGCCCTGGAGTGAGGGAGTGAAGGGCACACAAGGAGGGTGACCCATCTGGGGTAGGAGAGCAGGAGGGGGAATGCTAGTGACCGCCAAAGAGAAGACAGAGCCTGGGCCCAGGGCCTTAACAGGCACAGTCCTGGTGTGGGGGCGCCTGTTGGTCTGTGAGCTGGGGGCCTTGCTTGGCTCCAGTCACGGCGGGGTCAGCTGTGTCCAGAGACTCTGACATCTTCTCGCAGATGATGTCCACCAGGCGCTCAAAGGTCTGTTTCACATTGATATTGTCCTTGGCGCTGGCCTCAAAGAACTCAAATCCTGGCCAGAAGGAGAGGGAAAAAACCTGAGTCTAGAGCAGCATTCCTGTAGGGATAACTTAGGTTCTCACTACTTCTTCCCACATAACAGGACTGGGTTTGAATGGGGGAGACCAGATTTGAGGACTGTGGAATCCCAGAATACCAGAGCTGAAAGACCTTGAAATAATTTAGTTCAGAGAATCTGAACTAAGTGGGTCTTACAGTCCCCCAAGGGTGCAAAGATACACTTAAGGAGGTCTGTGAATTTGGTTTTTTGAATATTTTGATAACTTTCAGTATAGTCAGTTTCCTTTGTAATCCTATGTATTTAATTTTATATATTTAAAAACATTTTGCAAAGGAGGCCAAGGCTTCACTGGACTGCCTGCAGAGAGGGTATTGGATCTGCGAGTCCCCCGTAGTCCTTGGGCCTCTGGCCTGAAGGATAAGATTTAGGTTTAACCTAACATACTCTGAACAGAAGAAAATGAATCCAGCAGGGAAGAGTGACTTTAGGAGATGCAGTGTTCCAACTGGAACTGGAACCCAAGTCTAGACTGGGTTCCTGGTGTACCACATTTGAGAGGAGATCTAGAATTCAGCCTCCTAGATGTGGGAGAGGAGGTATAGAAAGGAAATCATCTGCTCAGTGAGGTCTCATAGTCAATTTGGGAACTGAGATTTGACCCTTCATCTCCTGACATGCTGGGCCCCCTCTCACTCCCACCTCCATGCCTCCTCACTCACCCAGGTGCTCTGCTAGCTGCCGGCCCCTCTCAGAGGAGACTACCCTCTCATCTTCCATGTCACACTTGTTTCCCACAAGCAGCACCTGTGCATTGTCCCAGGAGTATGTCTTGATCTGGGTTGACCTGGCAGGCAAAGGAAAGAGGTGGATCAGGTTTGGGGAAGAGGGCAGAACCTAGCTTGCTACCAGAGATGGCATCTAGAAAGGCCAGGCCCCCAAGGTGGGTATGCAGCTCACCAGTCCTGGACAGCATTGAAGGATTCCTCATTGGTGATGTCATACATGAGGATGAAGCCCATGGCTCCTCGGTAGTAGGCTGTGGTGATCGTCCGGTATCGTTCTTGCCCAGCTGTGTCCTGAAGAAGAATGGAGAGTCTGAGTGCGGCCCTCACCGGACTGGGCCCAGTTCCTACTATCTGAATAGCTTTACCCTGATCACCAGTGCTTTCATTCAGGCTGCAATCTGGCCACATTCCCCTTACCTTTTATCACCTTATCTCTTACCACTTATCAAACTTTTGCCCTAGCCAGGCTGCCAGGCAGAAGCACCAGTGTGCGTCTGAACACTCCCCAAATTTTCTCCCTCCTAAGCTCCTCCTGGCTTTTCTTGACCTACCTGAGATCCTTCCAGACCCAGTTTAAATGCTACCTTTTCTCCAAAGCTTCCACCAACCCCAAAGCATGTTGAACTTTGTCTTCTCTGGACTCCAGCCCTGAGCATGTGGACCCTCCCATTTTGCCCTGACCCCATCCATACTGCCTTAGAGTCCAGAGGGGTCTTTGGTGCTGGGGAGTGCCTGGAGAAAGCCTAAAGAAAGTCCAGCCTCATTTTATAGACACAAAAATGGAGATCCAGTAAGGACAGGACTTTGTTGAAAGCTGCAGTCAGTGGCAGAACCACCTAACCTGGGCTTTGACTGGGTTTTTCTGACTACTTATCTGGGGAGTTATGTGTATGTTATTAAATTGAAAGCTGAACGGGAGCTTTGAGGTGCTCAGATGTAACCCCCTTGTTTTATAGTTGAAGAAGCAGAGGCCCAGCCCAGGATGAAAGGGCTGGTATCCTTAGATAGACAGGATTTGAATCCAGGTCTTTCTGACTTCAAGTCTAGCCTTCTCCTATTCCATGCTGCCTTCTGGCAGGGTTCTCTCTTCAGGTCCACACTGACCTTATTAACCACTCCAACCCCACTAGACTGTGAGCTCCTCAACGACATGTTTTTCCTAGTGTCCAAAGGCTTAGAGTCCTGAACTTAGAGTCCAGTCCAAAGGAACTGTAGAACACCCCTTCTTTGGAATGAAGCCCCCTTCCCCTAGCCCCATGAGGTGAACAGGGCACAAATTATTATCAGCTCCATTTAACTGGTGAGAAGACAGGCCCAGAGAAGCTCAATAGCTCAGGCCACACAGAGCTGAAGATGGAACATGGATTTCCCAGCATTCAGGCCCTTGGCTGCCAGCCTGCTTTGCAGTCTTCTCCATCTATCCCCAGAATCCTGAAGGGATAAAAGTCTACAAAACCCACTCAGAACACCCTTGTCAGTCCTGGAAAGGGCAGTGGTGCAAGTACTATTGTCTGCACCAAGAAAACTGAGTCTCGAGGAATGTTTGCCCAAATTAATTTCCTCCAGCAAATAAACAGGACTGGAACCAAGATCTGACTGTACAGATTCCGGACTTTTCTTCTTCATCCGGATTTGTGGCAAGAGCTAGGATGTTTAGCTGATAGAACAGGGCATAATATCTGTACTAACATATCAGGTAAGCATCTTGCTGACTTACTCCATATTCCATATCTCAGCATTTAGCACAGTGTGCTAAGCACATAATGCTTAATAAATATTTACTAAACGACTAATTATTCTGCTTGCCCTAGGAGGCAGAACTAGAAGCAATGGGTGGGAATTCTGGGGAAGGAGATCTCAGTTCAGTATAAAGAAGAATTTGCTAATAATCCAAACTATTAGGAGTTATTGATTGGGGAATAATTAAACAACTTGTGGTTTATGAATGTGAGTGGATATTGTCACATGGTAATGGGTGATGGTTATGAGGAATTCAGAGAAGCACAGAAATACTTATATGAACTGATGCAAAGGAACTGAGCAGAACTAGGAGAACAACAGAGAAAAGGATGATCAAAATGGAAACCCAGATACTGAGAAGACCAGTATCTTTATTTATGGGAAAGAGAAGCAGGACTGTGGAGATAGAATGTTGCTTAAGGTCACCATGTTATCAATTTTGCTTAACTATTTCTTTGTTACAGGAGAAAGTTCATTGATAGAAATGGGAAAGGGAACATATGAGTGATGGAAATGCAAAAAAAAAATGCAAAAGAAAAGCGAAAGTCAGCTCCTAAAGCAAAATGGGCAGCCTTGATGGCCTGATGAAGAGGAAGGGAAGGGGCTGTGTGAGCCTTCTCTGGCCTTCAAAGCTGTTCTAAGGGGGACTTCTTGAGGCAGCTGGAGGTACAGTGGATAGATCCCTGGGCCTGGAGTCAGGAAGACCTCAGTTTGAATACATTCTCAGACTTAGTTTCCTCAGTTTCCTCAACTGCAAAGTGGGGATAACAATAACACCTACTTTCCAGAGTTGTGAAGATCAAAAGAAATAATATTTGTAAATTTTTTAAAAAGCACTTAGCACAGTGCCTGACCCAGAGTAGACACTTAATGTTTGCTTCCTCTTTGCTTCAGCTCCTGGAGTAAGCCGTGGCAATAATAGCCTCATAGATACATAATTAGATGGCACCTTAGTGGACATCCAACCCCTTAATTTTGCAGATAAAGACAACGAGTCAGTCCCAGCAGAGGTTTTGCCTGTGGTTCCACAGGTAGGAACTGACAGGGGTTAGATTCATGCCAGCAGGGCTCTTTTTCCAGCCCTAGGATTTTGTGCCTTTAGGACTGCCCCTTTGAAATACCCAAGTGGATGAGATCCCCAGCTCAGTGGAGCACTGGTGGAACTGGATTTGCCCTGTTTCCTGAGGCTCTCTGCTCCATCTCACCTGAGGTCCTGGCCCTGGGAGACCTCAGGCCCCCATCCATCCCAGCTCTTGGCCCCCTCATAACCCAAGCTCACCCAGATTTGCAGCTTGATCCTCTTCTCATTTCGATAGATGGTCTTCACCTTGAAATCTATGCCCACAGTGCTGACGAAGGCTGGAGTGAACGAGTCGTCAGCATACCGGAATAAGAAGGATGTCTTCCCCACACTGCTATTCCCAATGATGAGAATCTTGAACATGTAATCAAAGTTCTGGTCGGAGGATTCCTTTTGCCCATAGCGGGAGTCTGTGGCTGATGCCATCTGCAGGCAGGAGAGGTAGAGGCCCCAGGGGGTGGGTTGGAGGGTTTGGGTGAAATATGGAGAGAAGTTGAGACCTCCAGGGGGAGAGAGAAGGTAGCTCACAGGGTGGGGATATGCTCAGATGTCAAAGGGCTTTCCTGACAACTCCTTGGAGAAGCTGGTTTTACAAGTAGGGAAGGTGAGGCTCAGAGGAGGAAACTTGCCATAGGTAGTAGAACTAGTTAAGGGATGTTCCCAGAGTAGTGACTGGAGTGCTGGATTTGTAGTTGGCTAGATATGTACCAGATCCTACCTCTGACACAGCAGCTGTGGGACCATGGAAGTCAATAAACCTCTCTGAGCCTCAATTTCTCTATCTCTAAAATGGGGGTAATAAAAGCAGTCACCTCATAGCATTGTTATGGGGATTAAATGAGATAATGCTGCTTTGCAAGCCCTAAAGTGCTAAATCAGTATCAGCTGCTGCTGCAGTCGGGCCTCACAGAGCAATGGTGAAAATCAAAGGAGAAAATGGATAGAAAGGGTACGTGCCAGCTATCACCATCATTATTGTAACTGTGCGATTGGGGGCTCCAGCGCTCACTTGATTCTGAGGACAATGCACTTTCCCCTAAAAGACACGGCTTCATTTCCTTATAGTTAAATATGAGATGCATACTAGTTATTGTTATCCAGGTGTTAAGAAAGGGGCTGTCTGCGTTACTATTCGGGGACCTTGGGGAACAGAGATAGGTTTTGGGGCGGAAGATGGAGAGATTCTGAAACCCAACACCAACAGGTCACCCCTGTTTTCCCCAGTCCCTCAAGGATTCCCCTGAGGAGGGGTTTCTGGGTAGGAGCCCAAACTGAAAGGGCCGTAGGTGGGCTTTGATTCATTTCCCCTGCACCGTGCCTTAAGGGATCCTGGATACAGGATGGATGAATTTTTTGCACGGCGTAGGAACATGAAGGCGACTCCAGGATATGGTAGGGTAGTCCCGAGGGCAGGACAATTCTAGAGCCTCGAGTAGGGCAGGTCTAGAACCCTAGGCAGGGCAAGCCTACACTTGGTGCAACTTTTATCAGCCCTGAAGGGTAACTCTATCCTTTCCAGTCCTCTCCGGCCAGCGCAGGGATGTGTCAGGGAGAGGTAGGGAGAAAGGAAGAGAGGAGGATGCTCTCTGCGCAGCCTCAGCCCCGCCTCTCCATCCATCATTCAAGCTATGGCCTCCCCAGGCCCTGCAGGGCTTTATTAACGAAAGAGGCCCAACAGAAGCCTCCCTCAGACAGGGCCCAGACCCCCGTCCTATGCCAGCCCAGGAGGAATCTCTCCAGTAAGGGGAGACATCCGCACCTTGGGACCTATTGAGGAATAGCGCACACACATCCACACACAACAGATTTCGGGGCACCCAGGGCACAAATGTTCTCTCTATCAAGGCCAGTCTGAGATCGGGGAGCCAGGCTGGAGTCGGGTACCGTCAGGTGACTCCGCGGGGTGAGGGCACATAGAGACTCTGACACACGCACAGATACACCCGTACACAAAGAGTTGCTCAGCCGGACCCATAGTCATTGGGATGCACTCATCCTCACCGCATAGAAATGATACATAGAGGTAGACACACATGCAAACACACACATACCTCGAGACACAAGCACGCAGCCGCACACCGGCGGACACTCCTCCAAATCCTAATCCCCCGCCCCACTGCATGCCCAATCACACCAGGAGGGGGCTGGGAGGAAAGAGGGGGGAGGGGAGCAGATGGAGTCCCCCCTCCCCCGCCCCCAGGAAAGGATGCGGATCCCCTGACGCCGGATGGTCCCCGTGACACCTCCCTCCTTATGTCAAATGAAGGTTACTGGGCTCAAGGCGGGGACCACGGACCCTAGGACCCAGGGAGGGCGGGATGCACGGACCTGCCTGGGGTAAGGGGGACGCACGGACCTTGGGGCGGGGGGTGAAATTCACGGGATGAGGGGGATGCATAGCCCAGATGGGGGGGGGGGCAGCCCCAAAGGGATTCAGGGTTCCGGCCCCAGGGGCGCGCCTCCTGCACTCACCTCGCTCTAGCGCGCAGTCTGCAGCAGCCTGGCTCCCTTGTACCAATGCGGCGGCGGTGGCTTCAGCAGCTCTGGAGGGTCCAGTGGCTCCCGCGGCTCGGGTGGCTCGGGCCCCTGCAGAACCCAGTGACGTCCTGCAAAGAGCGGGGCGGAGTCTCCCATGCAGATGAGCCGCTGACGCACGGGCGCTGAGGGGGCGGGGCCTCGCTTGCAGACCCTTCTCAAAGGGAACTCCCCCTTCCCACTGGATAAACTGGCGTCGGGAAGGGGGCGTGGCTTAGTGCCATTTCCCTCCCCCGTTATTCTGCCCAATGGGAGAGGAGTCTCTGTCACATATCGCCAATCAGCGTTTGACCCCTCTCCTTGGATTCCGCCCTGCCCCGCCCTGCCGGTGGGTGGGGGTGGGGAGAGAATGAAAGGATGGGAATGACTAGGGACCAAGACTTTGGGGATGCTGGGTTGCAGACCAGGGGGAGGTGTGTGGAGCGCGTGAGGACGGGACTGCCCCCTCCCCGGGTTCTGAGCCCCACCTGAAGCCTTTATCCCCTGGGAAAAGGCGCTGCTTCCACCAGAGTGTGCCGGCAAACCGACCTGAGCGCAAGGGAAGACAAGTGGCCATGAGTCAGATGGGAGCCCGGGCCGCCTGCCCCACCACAAAAAGGATTACCCCCCCCCCCCCTTCCTCTCCCTTCCAAAGAAGCCTTGCTTCCCAGAGCTGTCATGGCGTGGGGCGGGGAAGGCAGATTTAGCCGCCCGATGAGGGGGTGGGGGGCGGGCAGGGAGGCTGGGACGGCCCTGCAGCCTCCAGGAGAGAAAAGGGGGAGCTAAGAATAGACTCTCTAGGGCGCTCTCTGTCATTGGGGGAGTGAAGGAGGATGGGAGAATGTTATTCCGTGAAAAACTTTCCCTAGGAAACCAGGAGGGGACGATGGGAGAGAGAGGGGGAGGAAGGAGAGAAAAGGGGGGGGAGAGAAAGGAGGGAAGAAGGAAAGAAGGATTTACCCAGAAGTGGATCCTAGATAGGGGACTTGTGACCCTCAGAACAACTCTAAACAATGAGACTTCCCCTCACCAAAGGCCCATCCTTCTTATCTAAAGGCCCCCTGGCCAGTGTTCTGTCACATCTGTAGGAATTAAAGCCTCACCAATACAAGTGTGTTTTGAATACCTACTCTGTGCAGAGCATTAGGCATTGTTGTAAATTTTAAATAAAATAATGTCACCTAGATTCTCAGAGCTGGAAAAGCAGGGGGTTGTCAACCTGAATTTAGATGGGAAAAAAAAATTACATCTTTAATTTGCTAATGTCTGATTGAAAAATGGTTTTAAAAAACATTCTGAGACAGGGACCATAAGGGTTCAGGACACAAAGAAAGTGAAGAAGCCCGATCTTTGGCACAAGAGAGTCCAAGGAAATATAGAGGAGCGGGGGGAATGTGACCAGAGTCACGTCAAGAAGCATTTATTAAGTACTTACTATGTGCCAGGCCCTGGGCGAATCATCAATGGGGATGGAAAGGAGAGCAAAAACACAGTCCTTGCTTTCAAGAAGCTTACAGTTCAATGGGAGGAACACTGTGCAAGTAACTATGTACAAGCAAGATAGAAAAGAGGTAAACCAGACAGAGGAAGGGCACTAAGATTAAGAAAGACTGGGAAAGCCCTCTTGCAGAAGGGAGACTTTAGCTGAGTCTTGAAGGAAGCCTGGGAGGAAAGTAAGGGGCAGGGAAGAGGGAGGGAATTCTGGGCACAGGGGCCTACCATTGAAAAGACCTAGTTAGGAGATGGGAAGTCCTGTGTTGGGAAAAGCAAGGATGTTAATTTAATTGGATCATTGAGGATGTGGGATCAGGAGAAGTAAGATCTAAGGTGACTGGGGACCACGTTAGGAAAGGTTTTAAAAGCCAAACAGAGGATTTGATATTTGATTCTGGAGTACCAGGGAGCCATGAGGGAGGTGAGGGGGGTGACATGGTCAGACCTGTACTTTAGGAAGATCATTTTGACAGCATAGGGGAGGATGGACTAGAGTGAGTAGAGACTGGAGGCAGCCAGACCAGCCAGCAGGTTAGTGCTATGGTCCAGGTATGAGGTGACCAAGGCCTGGACCTGAATGATGGCAGTATCAAAGGAGAAAAAGGGGCATGTGTGATATATGAATTAACAGGGCTTGGTCACTGATTGTTGGGGCAGAGTAGAGAGTGAGGATCCTCTCTATTCTGTAGAATGTGATCCTTGGTGCCTGGGAGGGTGGCAGTACCTTTGGCAGAAGAGGGGAGGGTTTCGGGGGTAAGGGGATTGGATTGGAGCGGCAAGTGGTGGTGGGAATTGAGGAAACCACATCAACTCCATAAATTGTGACTCAATTCTGGAGATTTTGGGGGAGCGGGATGTTTTATAGCAACTGTTCTTATCATGTATTTCCTTAGAAAATATTCCTTTCGGAAGGCTAATTACATCTGACTAATTGATATCATCTTATAGCATGAGGAGAAGCATGAAAATTGGGGATTATGAGCTGTAGCATGAGAAAGATACCCCCAACTCCTCAGCAGGACCCCTAGACTCCTGAGTAGGGATGCAGTCAATTCCCAGGGCCCACCATGCCAGTGCCAGTGGGCACTACAAGCAGCTAAGTGGATAGACTGCTGGCCTGGAATCTGGATGACCTGAGTTTAAATGCTGCCTCAGACACTTACTAACTACATGACCTGGGCAAGTCACTTATCCTCTGCCTGTCTCAGTTTCCTCATCTGTAAAACGGGGGGTTATAGGACCTCTCTCACAGGTTTGTCGTGAAGATCAAATCAAACAAGATAACAAATTTGTACCCTTTAAAATGCTATGTAAATGCTATGATGGTGATGATGAGTCAGGATAGCAGCCCCAGACTGTGTGTCAGAGAACATGGGCTGTCAAAGCTGGAAGGAACTTTAGAACACAGAGTCTTAGCCCCACAATGATGGATGACCAGGGTGGTGTGCATGTGTGTGTGTGTGTGTGCGTGCGTGCGTGTGTGTGTGCGTGCGTGTGTGTCTGTGTGTGTGTGTGCGTGCATGTGTGTGTGTGCGTGCGTGTGTGTGTGTGCGTGCGTGCGTGTGTGTGTGCGTGCGTGTGTGTCTGTGTGTGTGTGTGTGTGCGTGTGTGTGTGTGTGCGTGTGTGTCTCTGTGTGTGTGTCTGTGTGTGTGTGTGCGTGTGTGTGTGTGCGTGCGTGCATGTGTGTCTGTGTGTGTGTGTGCGTGCGTGCGTGTGTGTGTGTGCGTGCGTCTGTGTGTGTGTGTGTAGGGGAACCTTACTGGGATCTCTTTTTACTCTTCTTTGGTGGGCTCCAGCTCCAAACGACTACAATACCTGTAGAAAAAATGACTCTAAACAAATTTTAAAGCTACAGAAAAATGACAGAGAGAAACAAATCTCCCACTGAGGACAGCCCGGCATGCCAACAAGAAAGGTGTACAGCAGCGTGCTGGGAGCCGAGTGAAGTCCTGCAGGAACCTTTGTTCTAGCCCCAGGGAGGCACTGACCAACAGCCGCCAGAGCAAACTTCAGGAGAATGAATAACCAGGAGCTGTGGTGGTTTCCAGACTTCTCAATCCATAAATGCCAAAGACAAAGTAAAAGGTCAATGTGGAACTTTGTTGGAAGTGGAGGGGGATGGAAGAGCTTGGTCTGACTGCTGCCCCCAAGGCGAGAAGCCGGCAGACGCCTGGAGGCTGCACAGTGGCTGCCTAAGGAGCTCCTGGCCTGCAGTTGTAGGGGGACCAAGCAACCATTCAAAGGGTAATTGTTCTTGCTTTAACCTGTTTGGATCTGGATTGAGGTCTTGGGTGATGGTCCTGGGGTGTGTGACCAGTGAGCCAGAGCTTGTAGGGGCTGTAGATATGGCACCCTTCTACATGTATTTCCTTTTCTTGTATTTCTGAAATACAAGAAATTGTATTTCTTGTATATAATTGGGGCAAACAATTGTATACAAGCAATTGCAAAAAACCCCAGTGATCTGGGACCAAGCTCTCTCCATTCTGGAAGCAGAGTTCTACCGTGGCCAAGAGCTCAAGGGTCAAGTAATTGGCTGGCAAGATGAGCAAGAACAGGAAGCATAAACAGACAGTGGAATCCTTTTTGAGGGACAAAAAGGATCATGGCATGGAGCGGGAGGAAGACAGTGAAGTCAGAACTCCTGCATCAAAAACCTCCAAGAAAAATATGAACTAGTTACAGGCCATGGAGGAGCTCAAGAAGGATTTTGAAAGAAAGCCCCAAATGGAATCATGGAGAATCAGCCACAACTGAAAAACAACCCAAGAACAGCATTGTTCAGCAGAAGAAAAGCATCAGAGAACCCAGTTCAGATTTATATGAAGTCAAAGGGACTTCCTGTCCTTTGACACGCTCTTGAGCCCAGAGCCGTGCTATGGCTCAGGCCTTGTTTCTTTCCAGTTACTGACTTTCCCTATCCTTCCACCTCCTCTGAGACTAACCCTATGAACCATATCACTGCAGCTGATGGGGAAGAAGGACAGAGCAGCTCTGAGGTTGCAGGCCTTGGTAGGACAGATCCTCGTATCTCAGACTCCAACCCAGTCCCACCTTGCTGCATCCCCAGGGTTCTGTCCTCCACAACTCTAAGGAAATCCAGCAGGAGCAGTCCCAGGACCCAAGGTCCAGCGTTCAGATGAGCAGAGAACACAAGAGAGGAAGTAACTCTTGTTGGGTTTTTTGGGGGGGGACAATGAGATAGGGAGAGGAAGAGAAGAGAAGGAATAAAAGAAAACCAAGCACTTGAAAGCCAGGGGCCTTAGATCTCAGACATTGTTCATGGGATCGAGGATAGTCAGGGACTGAGTCCTCCTGAGGACAGGAGGAACTGAACATTAGAGCTCAGAGGAACCTTAGAAGCCAAAATAGAAGCTGGGAGGGGCCTTCAAGTGCAGGTTACTAGAGATGGAGAACCCCTGGAACAAAGAATATCAGCGTTAGCAGGTTCACAGACTATACAGGACACAGAATCCCTGATCTGGAAGACTTGAGAGACTACTGAACTCACTTATCTCACAGATGATAAGAATGAGGGCCTGAGGGAAGTGACTTGATTAGGGCTACAGAGTCAGTGGCACAGTCAGAACCTGAACCCAGATCTCCTGCCTCCCAGGCCAAGCTGCCTCACTACCTCCACCCTCTATCCCTTTCTTAACCCACAGAGGATCCTTCCCCTCCTTCCTCCCTTCCCTCCCTGGGCTATTTTCTTTAGAAAAACAGACAAGTCATGGGATTGCTTGAGATATCATAGGCCACACAGGAAGAAATCCTTAATGGAAAAATGACAAAGTAAGCGCCTGTGTTTGCCAACAATCCAGTTCAGTTAAAGGAATGTTTATTAAGCATCTAGTGTGTGCAGATCTTTGTTCTAGGAGCAAATGACGTTCCGACAGAGAAGCCAGAGAAGGCCCTTACACAGCTGGGAGAGACAGTCTGGACTGAAGACTGAGACTGCCCAGGTCTTGTCTTGCCGGCCCCTGCTTCTTTGTATTCCCCAGGCTGTCCTCCAGGCCTGACACTCATCTTTGGGGGTTGATGTTGCTCCCTTTCTTCAAAGCCCATCTCCGGAGCCACTTCTTTCAGCAAGTCTTTCCTGATCCTTCCTTTCCTTTGAGAGGAGAAGCAATAGGAGGAAACAGACACCTGCTCAAATTTTCCTAAAGCTTTTTATCGAAATCTTTGCTTTGTTTCTTTCACACTTGACCTTGAATGAATGAAAAATCATTAACAAAG
The DNA here is from genome assembly GCA_028646575.1 of Pseudocheirus occidentalis. NCBI lineage: Eukaryota > Metazoa > Chordata > Mammalia > Diprotodontia > Pseudocheiridae > Pseudocheirus > Pseudocheirus occidentalis. The sequence continues at coordinate 44,439,838 of CM053594.1, forward strand.
TAGTGCTTGGTAATGGACCAAGCCCTGAGCTAGATTCTAGAGATACACATACTATCCTTGCCCACAGGGAGCTTACATTCTAATAGAGGAAGACAGCACATTGAGGGGAGTGCTGGCCAGGCAGGAGTGTATTGGACTGGGAAGGAAGGCACAGTGATGGTGAGTAATTGTCCTGTGGGGAATTGTAGGGTTGGCATGATCACATTGACTTGTTGGTGTATGTGTCCCATTTCCCCTCAGACTCTATAATCTCTTTTTCTTTTTTTTTTTTTTCTGGAGTAGGGAAGGTATGGCAATTGGGGTTAAATGACTTGCCCAAGGTCACACGACTAGTTTTTTGTGTTAAGTGTCTGAGGTCACATTTGAACTCAGGTCCTCTTGACTCCAAGGGCCAGCGCTGTATTCACTGCTCCACCTAGCTGCCCCAGACTCTATAATCTTTTTACTGCTTTCACTTAACTAAATGAAAAGGTGAAAAGAGAGCTAGCCACACATGGGGTCTGGGGATCAGGTTTTGAATTCTGGTTCTAACACTCACTAGCTGGGAGATGCCAGGTAAGTAGTCCCAGCTCTCCAAGCCTCAGGTCCCTCATCTATAAAATGGGTATGACCAAACCCCACACTCAACATCACAGAAATGATATTTCCAGAAAAGTGTTTTGTAAATGTGTAACGTACAGAAGTGGGAGTTGTCAAGTCTCCTGTTGATGCTTGTTAGGGAAAGGCACTCTGTCAGAAGAGGAGGTCGGTCAGCTGCATAGCCAGAAAGATGGATGATTCCAGTGCCACATTGGTGTCCATGAAATACCAACTTTGGTGGCTCCTCCACAGAGGACCCATGGAAAGGTGGCTTTTCATGCAGTGGGTCTCCTGACTTCCACCCTTTCCTTTTTTCTAATCCATCAGTCCTCCATACAGATGTCAAATGAATATTCTTGAACCACAGACCCAATCATGTGGCTCAAGAAGTTTAAATGACTCCCTGTGAGGGGTGGCTCGGTGGCACAGTGAATAGAGTGTTGGCCCTGGAGTCAGGAGGGACTGAGTTCAAATTTGGCCTCAGACACTTGACACACTCACTAGCTGTGCCAAGTTGGGCAAGTCATTAACCCCAATTGCCTCTCTTTCCCCCTCCAAACCTCCCCCCCATACCCCAAAGGAAATGACTCTCTATTGCCTATAGGATGAAACCCAACCTCCTTCCTTTAGCATTTAAAGCACCCCACAATCCAACTCCAGCCTAGTTTTCCAGGCTGATCACAGATTCCTCCCCTTCCCACACTCTATATTGTGGCTGGATGGACTTGCTTACTGCTTCCTAGCCAATGCCAGCTCTTCCTGAGTTCAAGTCTAGCCTCAGGTACTTACTTGCTGTGTGATCTTGGTCAAGTCACTTAATCTTGTTTGCCTCCGTTTCCTTATCTCTTAAATAAACTGGGGAAGGAAATAGCAAACCACTCCAGTATCTGCCAAGAAAACCCCAAATGGGGTCATGAAGAGTCAGACACTACTGAAGAAATGACAGAATGACAACTGTTTCCCATCCATGAAATCCCATTTCTTAGGGCCTTTAGCTCCCTTCAGAGTGAGCTCAAGGGCTAATTCCTTTCAGAGGCCTTTCCTCATATCCCCCTCCTGCCCCCATAGTCCCTTCTTCCCCTCGAAATAATTCTGTATTTATTTTGTGAATATCCTATACTCACTTATCTGGGAGCACCTTGTATCCCTCCCAGTCGAAGATATACTCCAGGACGGCAGGGTGTGTCTTTTGAATTTGGATCCCCAAGGCCTAGCCCAGTGCCTGGAACACAGGAGGTGCTTAACAAACACTTAGTGATTGATGGACAAAGACAGGGATTGTACTGCGTGAGTTATCTCAGACTGGCTCAGAATCGATGGAAGGAAGGAGTGCTTTCATTACCAGATCCTTTGAAATCAATAGAAGTTCCTCCAGGGCAGGGTCTGCTTTTCATTTTTGTCTTAGTGTCTAATACAGAACTCTGCACATAATAGGTGTCTAAGGTGGTGGGCTGGGTATACAGCAAGAGTGAGTGGATGAACAGCTTGAATTGGTACTTAGTAGCCCCAAAGGGTTAAAAGGCCTTCAGAATGTTGGGTAGCTCCT
>CM053594.1:44442062-44469437 GCA_028646575.1 Pseudocheirus occidentalis
GGTTGTCAATTTAAAAAAAAAACTTTTTTTTTCTAACTATTTCAGTGTATTTGGTTCCCTTTGAAATCCTACATATTTTATTTTATGTATTAAAAAATATTATTCTGGGAAAGGGTCCAGGAGCTTTTTCTGCCAGACTTCCAAAGGGGTCCAGGAAATAAAAAGTGTAGAACCAGGGTGGCTAGAGGGCGAAGTGAATAGAGCATGGCCCTGGAGTCAGGAGGACCTGAGTTCAGATGCAGCCTCAGACACTTAAAACAAAAAAAACCTAGCCATGTGACCTTGGGCAAGTCACTTAATCCCAATTGCCCTACCTTCCCCCCTCCAAAAAAAAAAAAAAGAAAGAAAAAGTGTAGAACCCTTGAGTTAGCTCTAGCAGAGGGTTTATACATTATGGACATCAATAAATCCACATTTATTGTTGGATTGAAGGATTGTTGGTGATTATTTGAGGCAGTCAAGTGGTGAAATAGAGTGCTGGGATCAGGAAGATCAGAGTTCAAATCTAGCCTCAGATACTTAACTAGATTCATTACCTGATCTAGTTATTTAATCTCTACCTGCCTTGGTTTCCTCAACTGGAAAAAATTAATAATTGTACCTCCCTTCCAGGGTGCTTGTGGATCAAATGAGATAATATTTGTGAAACATTTAGCACAGTGCCAGCATGTAACAGGTATTTAATAAATAATTGGTTCCTTCCTCCCTTGAACAAAAAGCTACTTCAGTCTGAGCCTTGAATCCTGGAATCTAGAACTGAAAGGGCCCTAAGGGGGCAGCTGGGTGGCTCAGTAAATAGAGCACTGGCCCTGGAGTCAGGAGGGCCTGGGTTCAAATCCGGCCTCAGACACTTAACAAAAATCTAGCCGTGTGACCTTGGGCAAGTCATTTAACCCCAACTGCCGTCCAAAAAGGGAAAAAAAGGGGCCCTATGGAAGGTGGGGGATTGAATTGGGCAGGAGCTCAGAGGTCACCAAGGCTGTTTCCCCCAGGAGAAGATGAAAGGCACTTAGTAACTGTCTGTTGAATTGAATCAATTAAGTTATAGTTTTGGCCTCTGACCCCTAGCACCTGTGGTTCATAGAAGGAGTTGGAGAGACCTAGGTTTAAAACTGGTAAAATCACAGATTTAGGGCTGGATGAGAAAAAAAAAAAAACCTTTGCTTTACAGATGAGGAAACCAAGTCCCAGAGAGGTAAACTGGCTGGTTTAATGTCCCACAAGGGGACTGAATGGAAGAGCCAAGGTCTGAACCTCAGGCCTGGAGAGTGCTGTGATGTAGGCCACTTTGGATTACATCATCCCAACCCTCACATCCCTCAGAGCATTTTCACCACCTGATGTACATTCTAGGGCTTTATCCTTACAAAGCACTTCCTCAGCTGTTTATTAACTGCCTGCTCTTCAACCCTGCTTGGAGAGAGGAAGAGTAGGGAGGCTCTGAATGGGGTAGTGGGTTACCCAAGGAGCTTGTTGCAGGGCAAAGGCCCAGAGCTCTTTTCATTATGCATCATTACCCAGGAAGCTCATTGTGGGGAGCGGGAGGAAAGGCACTAGTTTTGTCACTGTTTGCTGATTGACTATTTGATAGATCAATTAACTTTTCCCCACCTTCGAGAGGACTAAGACTCTTGAATTTGATACAACAAAAGTGGCCACTGGGTGGCACTGATGAGCTGATCTTGAGGCAGGTGAGTGGGAAAGGTTGGCTAGGCTTGGAGTTGGGGCTGTGAGAAGGGAAAGGTTAAGCCACAGAACAAGCTGAAAAATAGCAGGGAGGGGTTGCCTCCTCCTGGGGTCTTCCGCCTTCCCCGGCCCCCACACCTCATAGAGGGTGCAGAATGAAGTCGTTCTTTCACACGCATTTATAAAGCACCCAACTATGAGTAATCCATTCCAGTTCAGTATTTATTAAGCACTTACTGTTTGCCTGCCACATAGTAGGTAGGGTTAGGCATTGACCTGTGATGTCATTGGTACAGGAAATTCCTGAGTGAGAACACTTCCTCTACCAACGCAAGTGGACATTGTCCCTGCAAAGGCAACTAATGGATAGAACACTAGGCTTGGAACCAGCAAGACTCCCAAGTTCAAATCCAGCATTGAACACTTCCTAGCTGTGTGATCCTCAGGAAGTGACTTCACCCTGTTTGCCTCAGTTTCCCTATCTGTAAAAATATTTGATAGATAGAAATGGCAAATCACTTTAGTATCTTTACCAAGAAAACCCCAAATAGGGTCATGAAGATTCAGACAGGATGAAAATGATTCTACAACAACAAATTTATCTCTGCCTAGAGCTGCCTTTAGCACTGAGAGGTTAAGGGAGTGGTCAAAGGTCACACAGCTAGTATGTGTCAGTGGCTGGACTTGAACCCAGATCTTCCTGACTCTGAGGCTGGCTCTCTACAGGTACTTCATAAAAACTTGTAACTGACTGTCCTGGAGTCGGAGAAAAAAACAAACAATCCTTGCCCTCAAAGAGCTTTTGTTTCCCTGGAGGGATGTGACATGTCAACCAAATAAATACAAACACACAGGATAAGACAGGAGAAAGCACTAATGACCAAGAGGGAAAGGTTTCCCACAATGAGTAGAGGCTAGAAGAGAGGAGGGAGTGCATTCCAGGCACAGGGGACAGGCTGGGCAAAGACCTAGAAATGGGAGACTGTTGTGCCCAGTTCCTGGCCTCCCTTCAGTGAAGCCCCTTCAGATACCAGAAGTCAGTAATCACAGCCCTGCCTCAGTCTTCTCTTTTGCAGTCTAGACACCCCCAATATCTTCAGTGGATCCTATGGCCTAATCTCTAGTCTGGTTGTCCTCCTCTGGACATTCGTACCTCTTCCATCTAGGATATGACCCTAGATCTATCTAGACTCAAGACTTTAACTGTCATTTGACCAGGAGAACCAGACAATACCACCCTTCTCATTCAAAATAGTTTATGGTGGCATTAGATTTTTTTGGGGGGTGGGGAGTAGGGATGAAAAAGCATTACCATGTGACTGGTGTCCCCTGTTGAGCACAGAGCTCCCAAGAACCCCAGATCTCCACAATCATTCTTTTCAAGCCATTCTGACCTCATGCAATTGATTTTTTGAGCCTAAGCATAGGACTTTGTATTCATCCTACTTAAATTTTTATTAGATTCACTTAATGTCTGTGATATTTTGACTAGCCCTAGCAAGGCAGCAGAGCAGGAATCATCTTCACTTTGCCAATAAGGAAATGGAGGTTCATTGAAATCAAGTGACTTGTCCCAAGTCACCAAGCTGCTTGGTAGCACGGAGGGGGTTTGACCTCCATCTTTTGCCTCCCAGTCTAGGATTTTTGCTCCTAATCCATGCTGTGGAAGAATCAGAGGGCCTCTCTGGCTAAGCCTTGCACATAGTCGGTGTTCCTTATGTGTTTGTTGAACTGCACTGGTAGGTTTGTGCCCAGCCTTGGATAATGTGGGGTTGGCTGGGTGTCAGGACAGACCAAGACGCACAGGGACAGACAGAACACACAAAATCAGGCTGTCAAAGATTTTGTTTTTATCTGAAGTCTACCTTACACACAAGAGGTGGAAAAGCAGCCAGGACAGGTGATGAGGCTGGTGGGTGTTAAGGGGATGGGAGAGGAATCTCCCCTGGGGTTCCTTTGCTGAGCCACATGTAATTGTGGGCCCATTACCCCCTAGTCATAGGGGAGGCTAGAGCAGATGAACCAAGGGGTGGCCTCCCCAAGCCCATACAGGCCACACCATCCTCCCCAGCCACCTGCTCTGGGTCTATAAGATCAAAGCCTCTTCCCTAATATCCCAAGACAACAGGGAGTGTGGTTGGTCCTGGCCAGGAAGCCATGAGTCTGGGAAAGGGTGGAAGGGGCAGGCAAAGTCCTCCACCAAGATCCCAGGCCAGGCCTGACTCACTTCATCCCAGACTGTAGCCCTGAGGAATCTCAGCAGTGGCTGGCCCAGACTTGAGGAGAGAAACAGAAAAAACAAAGGGGTGAGAAAGAGAGGAGAGGGAAAGAGACAGAGGACTGTGAGCTTAGGTATCATTCTTAGGATTGTAGAACAAGGACCTTAGGACACAACACAATGCTGAGAGGAACTTTAAAACACAGAACACAGTCATGGGAGGGACCTCAGAACATAGAATTTCAATTCTGGGAGGGATCTTAGAACATAGATGACAGTGTTGAAGCTGAGAGAGAACATAGAACACAAGACTGTAGAACTGGGAGGGCCCTTAGAACAGAGAATGTCAGGGCTGGGAGAGAGCTTAGGACACAGGATGTCAGAGCTGGGAGGGACCTTAGGCCATGTCAGAGGCTAGAGAAAATGTGAAGATCTAGTTCAACCTGCCCTCCCCAATTTTATGGTTGGGGAAGCTGAAGCCACCAGAGAGGAAATGGCTTGCCCAAGGTACGCAGTGATGTAGGGGCAGAACTAGGCTTAGAACCTAGGCTCCTGACGTGCCCACTACACCAAAAGGCACACCTCTGTCCTCTCCTCCAGGGGATCCCACCCACTGGAACAATCCTCCCCCTCAGTCTTGGGGAAAGGCCAGAATGGCCAGTCAGCACCCTACAGCCTGGATCCTCCCAGGACAAGCAGGCCTGGAGCTACGTATGTGTGTGTGACCAAGTCTTTACTTTAAAAAAAAAAAGTGAGCTACAAAAAATTCTTAAAAACACGTGAGCCGGTGTCAAAATAAATTAAATGGCAGTGTCCAAGGTGCTACTGCCTCCATGCCCGCCCAGCCTGGGGGGGAGCAGGAGGGAAGGTGGGGGAGGGTGGGAGTCACTTCTGTGCCTGCTCTGTCTTTTCTCCCCGCCTCCTTTCCTCCACTTTAGCTAGGGGAGGCAGAAGGCTGGAGCTGAGGCCTGCACCTGGGAAGTACCGGTCTGGGCCACAGGGGGCAGCGAATCACACCTGTGGGAAAAAGAACTCTGAACCATGCCCGCTCCTAACCACTAAACATCTCAGAACCAGGGGGACTCAAGGGGCTGTCTAGTCCCACTGCTACTCCAACACAAATCCCCTCAACTACATGTCTGTCTGGCAGTCATACAGCCTTTTCTCAAAGGCTTCCAGTGATGGAGGGCTCACTATATACCACGGCAGCCAATTCCACTACTGACTAGCCTTGTTGCTTAGAAAAGTTCTCCTCAATGAGTCAGACTCTAGCTCCCAGAGTCTTCCTCCCTCCCTCCCTTTCCCTCCCCAAAGCCCCCTGTTCCCATTGCTTCCTCAGTGGGTTATTTCTGAGAGCTTCTAATCTGTGGGAGGCTTAGGGAGAGGGCAGGAACATCCTGGGTTCTTAAGATGGAGCCCTTAGGGTGAATTACTCTTTTTCCTATAGCAGGAGCTTTGCCTTGAGGGAGGATGAAAGGTCTTAACCATGGGGAGATAGTGCCCTTCATGGTTATACCATGGAAGGCACTAGGCACTAGCTGATCTCTGCTAGCCAAATGTTGGCAGAGGGCTGCGAGCTGGCAGGGAGGGCCAATGTACAGGCCAAGGGCTAAACTTTCTATGACCGGGGTTTAAAGCCACCTTGATCATAGAGTCTGGAAAGGGCCTATGAAATCATCGACTTCAACCCTTATTTTTACAAGCTGAGGAAAACAGGCCCAGACACCTCAATGAAGCCCCTGCCAGTGCTGAGGAAGAAAGCCACTCAAATGTCATAGAGCTTCAGAAGACATGCCCCCACAGAAATCCCCTTGAGGGACTCTGTCTACTTGGATGCCTCCATGGACAGGGAGGTTCACTTCTTTTTAAGTCAGCTCATTCCAATGCTGGACAGCTGTGTTACAAAGTTATTCTTCAATTTCTTTTTCTGGATTTTTCTCCCCACTCTCTAGGCTTTTTCCTCCCATCCAGCTGTAGTTCCCACAAGGTAGTCCAGCCACCTGCCTCCCCTCTTCTTTCTATCCCTCCCCTAGATCTGGGAGCTGTAGTGATACCAGGGCACGTGCCGGGTCTAGACCAAGCATCCCAGTTCTACTCTGGGCTCCAGCTCTGGTTTTAGTGGGATGTTTCCTCATGTTTTTAGTTGTTTAGATCAAGGGCTTGGGGGTGACAGGGAGGGAGAGGGGAGAGCTGGGAGGGGGATTTTTTAATATAATCCCTCCCACCCCACCCCAAGTCCTAAGTCTGAGAAGTGGTTCCAAGCCTGGAGGAGAGAGGGCAGTCATGCCTGTTACGTTCCCAGGGGGTAGAATGTAAGGTTGCCTTCCTGATCTACAGCCTCATCCCCCTCCTGCAGGCTCCTGACCCTGGCCTGGGACAGCGTCCTCTCGTTATCCAGAGACACAGGCTCCTGGGGCTGCCTCCTCTCTCCCTCAGGACTGGCCTCATCTTCTGGAGACAGTGGGTCCACCTCGGCTGATTCCGAGTCATCTGTAGCCAGGGTCTTTGAATCACTGCCGCTGTTTTCCTCTTCGCCTTCCTCGGCCTGGCTCTTAGGCTCTTCGGCCTCTTCCTCCAGCTCTCCTTCCTCCTCCTCCAGCGTCAGCTCAAACTGGAACTTGTCAGCCCCCTTGGCCAGGGTGACTTCATGGCCGCCACCACCACTGCTGTCCGGGCTCCGGGGAATCATGCTCTGGTACCATTCTCGATTGTCCTCCAGGGTGTCAAGGATCTCCTGGGCATCTGGGTGCACCAGGTCAGCCCAGGTCTCCCACAGTGGGTGTGCGATGTAGTCAATGAAACCCACCTGTGGTGAAAAGGAGTTGGCCCCATTGGCAGGCTGTGGGCATGCTGCCCCTGGGCCCCTCACTGAACCCCTCCCTGCAATGTCAATGGCAATCCCAGGGTCAGGGACATATTAGACACAACTTGGGCCTTTAAGAGATTACCTCAACTGCATCCCTGTACCCCTAGATACAGGACAGCATCTATATCTGTCCCTTGATCTGTAGAAGTGGAAAGCTACTCCTCCCCAAGAGGCTGACCTGAGATTTCTCCACAGAGGCTGTGTGCTTGTCACACATGGGGCTGATCTCGATGCCCTTCTCCCGTTCCCGGTCTCCTTGTTGGAAGAACTCCACCATGATTCTGTCTGTCCACTGGCGGTACAGCTCCAGGGGCTTGGTGGGGTTGCTGAGGTCGGCACAATGCACCATGTTCTGGAGGACCTGAGGTCAAAGGTGGGGGCCAAGAGACGGTAGGAGTCCAGCCAAGGTCAAGCAGCCTCCTCAGATTGGCCAGACTCCAATCCACCCCCACCCCTGCCCCTCACTCACATCAGAAATGAGGAGGATGAAAGCGACAATGCTAATAAAATAACGGTGAGAGACAGGGTGTCACAGGGACCTGGGTAAAAGCCCTGGTTGTGAGCAAAGCCAAGTCACAACCTTTCAGGGATCTGGGCAATTTTTCTCTATGGCTCTTTCAGTTGCAAAGCTAGAGAAGGAAATGGTAGACCAGTCCAGTATCTTTGCCACAAAACCTCAAATGGGGTCAAGAAGAGTTGGACGGGACGGAACAACAACAATATATTTATGCCACACAGATTTATATCCCTGTCGGTCTGTCTGTCTATCCATCCATCTACACACAGGTTTGTTGTCTCTCCTGCTAGAATGGAAGGAGACTTTCATTCTTTGTCTTTGTTTCTCTGGTGCCTAATATTGTTCATGGCACACAGTGGGCACTTAATCAATGCCTGTTGACTGAGTGATTCTATCTGAAGACCCTGGCTGTCCCAGGGGCTCATCACCTCCCAGGGAGGTTCATTCCCTTGTGGCACAACTTTCACTGTTACGGCTTTCCTTGCCTCTCTGAAACATGCCTCCTTGTAACTCCCTCTTGCTCCTCCTCTTGCCCTCTGGGGCCTCTACCATGTGGGTGCCCAACCCCGAAGATGGGGGTGGGGGTGATGGTGGGGAAGAGATGAAGCTGCTGAGACAGCTGCCCACCTGGATCCGGTCGGAGTAGTTATCCAGCAACAGGACACCCAAACTTGTCACCTTCTTTGTCTCCACCATGGTCTTCAGGTCGGCCAGCAAGTTCATATGTTTAGACATGTCTGTGGCCAGCACCTGCCAAGGGAGGGCAGAACATGGAGAGATGGTGCCTTAGATGGGCCCAGGCCCCAGGTTCCTGGTGTAGGGTCAGCCCCGTAGCTGCATGACCCTCCTCACCTAGAGCCTGTTTTAACAAGGGACCCTTTCCAGTGCTATTAACCTCAAAAAGAGAGCCACAGAGCTCAGAGGGCCCTTAAGAGAAAGAATGTGCCAAAGGTCATTAGGATAGAAAACAGTGTCAGGACTGAGAGGGCCCTTAGAACATAACACTGGTGAGAGGTGAGAGGGCCTTGAGAACATAGAACTCATATGATCAGAGCTGGGGCGGGGCCATTAGAACATAGAACATTGGGGGTGGCTAGGTGGCACAGTGAATAGAGCACTGGCCCTGGAGTCAGGAGTACCTGAGTTCAAATCCGGCCTCAGACACTTAACACAAAAAACTAGCCGTGTGACCTTGGGCAAGTCACTTAACCCCAACTGCCCTCCAAAAACAAAAAAAAAACAACAACAAAAACAAAACAAAAAAAAAAGAACATAGAACATAGAACATCAGAGCTAGGAGAACCCTTCTTAGAACATAGAACACAGAATGTCAGAACTGGGAGGGTGCTTAGAGATAACGTAGCACAAATTCCTCTTTTTTTAGGGAGGGAGACACTGAGGTCCAGAGCTGTTTTACAGGATTTTCTCCAGGTTCCAATGTGTGTTGAGGCAAGGCTGGGATGTGGCCCCAGTCCACTCAACCAACCGAGCTGGGCTCTGTGGGTTGCCCTCCCACCCCCTGGCCCTCTCACCATGTCGATGACCATCTTGCGCAGGCTCTGCCGCTGCTTGGGGCTCAGGTTCTGGAAGATGTCACAGTTGTCCTCTTGGAGCAGCTTGAAGCCCACAGCCAGGTGGTGGTTCTCCAGCACAGAGGCATCATTGTACATGAGGGCCAGCTCTGAGTCTGAGACATGTGGGGGCAGCACAGGGGTGCCAGCATTACCAACGCAGCCAGGTTTGGGGGATGGGAGCCTGGAGACCTAGATGCAGGTTCCCAACCCCACCACTACCTTGCTGTGTAACCCTAGGCAAAATTATTCCTTTCTCTGGGCCTTGGTTTTCCTGAAATGGGGCTAGTGATGTTGTGCCATTCCCTGGGGCTGCTGGGAGGAAATCTCTCCATAGGCGATCTATTCCATGTTTACTGCTGTGGCGATGGCTGTTATCACTGATTTGATTTTATTGGAGGGTTCAGAGGACTCGCCCAACGCACCCCAATGGTGTGGAAACTCCCTCCCTGATACAAGTTGGCAATTTTTCTCTTATGGTGTCAGAATTGTCAAGGACAAGAAGACCTTTTATTGGAAAGACTTTTTCAACAAAATGGTGTTTGTGGTCTTTTACAGCGAATGCACGATTGTCAACAAAAAACACATCAAGGTTTGAATGATTATGTGACATACTACGTAGGCATTTAAAGAGACTTACGCAGTGTCACAGAGACGTCAGAGGTGGGATCTGAAGGCGAGTCTCCCTGCCTCCAAGATGAGCCTGAATTTGAATTCTGCCTCAGACACTAGCTGTGTGTGACTAGAGGCAGGTCTCGTCTGAACCTCTCCCAGCCTCAGTTTCCTCATCTTTAAAATGGGGATGATAATAGCACCTAAAGGCAGCTAGGTGGTGCAGTGGATGGAGGGCAGAGCCCAGAGTTCAAATGTGGCCTCAGACACTTACTAGCTGTGTGACCCTGGGCAAGTCACTTAACCAGATTCTTCATCTGTCAAATGAGCTGGAGAAGGACGTGGCGAACCATTCCAGTATCTTTGCCAAGAAGATCCCACATGGGGTGTAAAGAGTCAGACAGGACTGAAAGACTGAGTGTTAGCCCGGACTATTCCGAGGGCCAAAGGAAAGATAATTAAAGCATTTTGTAAACCTCGAAAGGCTGCATACTACACGTGCCATATGATAAATGCTTACTATTATTATGGGATCACAGGAAAATGATTTAATTGCTCTGAACCACAGTCTCTTTATCTGTAAGAAAGGCCTATCTGTGCTCCCTCCTCGACAGGACTGTTGTGAGGAAAGCGTTGTATAAAACTTCAAGTGCTACAGAAATGTCACTTCTCATTGTTGTTACAATTATTAGAAGCAGCACAGAAGAGTGGACAGAGAACCAGTCTTGGGACCAGCAAGACCCGGAGCAGGGCCCCAGAAAGGCACTGACCAAGCAGGGTTCTAGGGTTCTAGGTGCTACAGAGAGGGCGTTTTCTGTCCACCTCACCTGGGAGCTCCCTGTGCCAGCGGAACTCAGAAAAACAAGGAATTTAGAGGTCTGGCCCAGCCCCTTTATTTTACAGATGGGGAAAATGAGACTGAACGAGATCCGGTCCCATTCTCCTAAACTTTAAGGTCTTCTCAGGCCTAACAATACACATTCGCCGAGGCCAGTTCTATGCGGAGGGCTCCAGAGCGGGGCCTCCTGGACAGACAGATGAGGTCATGTCTCCCTCGGAGCTCTCCCAGGCTAGGGACAGTATGGGAGGGGTAACCAGGACACACAGATCCACAAAGAGGGACAGATGGAGGGCTGTGAGGGTCCAACTCAATGGTGTCAAACTCAAAGAGAAACAGGAGCAGGGGAGACAAATCCACATGGACGGAGCCTTGGGGCTGTGTATTGACTTAGTTTTAAAATGTAATATTATCTGTGTTTTAATTTATGTTGTTCAATATTTCCCAATTACATTTTGTTTTTTGGAGGCAACTGGGGTTAAGTAACAGGGTCACAGAGCTAGTAAGTAGCTGAGGCTGCATTTGAACTCAGGGCCTGCCTGACTCTAGGGCAGCTTCTCGATCCACTGCACCACCATGTACCACTTAGTGCCCCACTCTCCAATTACAATTTAATCTGGTTTGGGTCACAGTGGGAAGTATATGTTTGTTTTCTCTTTTTTGGGTGACCTCCCTCTGGGGAGATCAGGACAGGCTTCCTGATGGAGGCCTTGAAGTTGGGCCCCTGAATGAAAAGTCAGAATTGAAAGGCAGGCAGTGGGGAAAGCTCTGAGTAGCCCAATTTGCCTGAAGCATCTCATCTGACCTCCCTATTTACAGATGGTAAAAGCCAGGCTAGCATAGAATTTAAGTGCATTCAGAGGACCTGGGTATGAATACTGGCTCATACTTAACCATGGTGACATGAATGGTTGCTGCTCACCTTTGAGCTTCACTTTCTCCCCCTATGAGATGAAGTACTGGACCACACAATCTCTGAGCTCCCTTCCTTCTCTACATCCTATGATCCTATAAAACCCAGAGAAGGGAAGCAACTCTCCCAAGGTCACACAGCAAATCAGAGGCAGATCTAGAACTCCAACTCAGGGAGCTTTTTAGCTATAACAAGGTGGGGCTATTTCCTCCTCTGCTCCAGGTCCCCTTCCCCTCTATGCCCAACCTCATTTCAGGGTCTTGGGCTGCCTCAGGGCCAAGGTGTAGCCCCTACTCACTGGTGTTGATCAGAAACTGGTTGGAGACCCCAGGGTGATCCACGTCATGAATGGCACTGGCGAAGATGGCAGCCAGGATTTCCAGGTCGGTGAAAACAGCCTTGAGACAGATACAGGGTTATTGGCAAGGGGATGGCAGGTGATGAATGAGAAAAGAACCCAAACTCACTGTGGAATCCACGAAAGGAGTGCCCCAGAGACAACAGGACAACTCCCCAGACTCAGTCAGGCCAGGGTTCCCTCTGCCCTCTCTAGTTCTGTGACCTTGGAGGGCAACGGGGGAGCCAGTGGGAGTAAGGGAGGGAAGGAGAGAAGAAGGGGAGGGAAGGAGTGTTTATTAAGCATTTGCTATTTGGTGGGCACTGCACTAAGCACTTTACAGATATTATCTCTGTGGCCTCAGGAGCTGGCTCAGTCAGGCTGGGGCTCTCGGGGCTCCCCTTGCCCCTTGCACCCGAACCTCAAGTGCTGGCGTAGAGAGGAGCACATGGGTGGACTGGGCCACGTCTGCTGCGTGGATGCTGTTGTGATAGGCTACGTCAGCATGGTAATGATCCTCCAGAGTCAGCAGGTAGGTGACCAGGGTGTCCGCCGGGATTTGGAAAGTTTTCAGCAGGTCCCGCTCCTGGGTGTGAGACCGGGAAACAGGAAACTGAGTCAGAGGTTTTGAAGCCGGACGGGCCTTAGAGATTAATTGTTCTAAATCTCCCGTTTTACAGATGGGGAAACTGAGACCCAGAAAAGTCAGAGAATCTTAGGAAGGAATCCTGGAGTTCAAGGCATCTGAGACCTTTATGTGAGAGATGAAGAAACTGAGGCCTTGCTTGATGCCCACAGGTCACACAGCTGAGAGTTGCTGGCACCTGCTTCCCCATGAGGGCAGGGAATGCATAATTTTGAATTCACAGTTTGGGATCTTTACATAGCAGCAGGTGGAGAGTAAGAGCTGCCTCCCAAAGTTTTGGGTTGTCTTGAGAGGGAATGAGCTCCCGATCTGTGGAATTACTTAAGAGTTTCCTACGTGGGGAGGAAGTTGGGTCTAGAGATCTCTGAGTTTCCAGGAAACTGATGAGTTCGCGGGGTGAGGGAAGGACAAGATCACTGGGAGGTACAGCCTTTCTCTGACCCAGCAAGTCCAAGGACCCATACCTGAAAGATGCTATACATGATGGCCGTCAGCGGGTGGTTTCCAGAGAGTTCAGCCACCTTGAATACATCCAGACCCCACCTGTTTGTGTCTTTCAGCTCCTGGAACAGAGAGTGGATCAAGAGAGAGAGTTCATGAAAACAATGAATTCAGAGATCTAGTCCAGTCCCTTCATTTCACAGATGGAAAAACTGAGGCCCAGAGAGGTTAATTGATTTGCCTCAGGTCACATAAATAAATAAGGTGTAAAAAATGGATTCAAACCCAAATTCCAAATTCAGAGCTCTGGATACTACACTGGGCAACTCTACTCTAGCAGAGAAGCTGCCCCACAGAGAAAGGAGAAGAGGCTTCCTGCTTGACTTCCCTACCCATCACCTAACCTCTGAGAAATAAGGCAGTCTCTCTCCAGCCCACTACTGGCTAGAAGCTTTGGGCTCTTTCTTTGGCAGAGCCCCTCGGGAGAGCGTTGGAATTGGAAGGGTTTAGGAGCACCCATGCCCCTTTTCCTCAGCCCAAAGCACACCTTTGCCAGCAGCATCTCATGGTCGGTCTTAACTCCAAATCTAGGAATGGCAGCTGCTGAGAAGCTGGAGCCATGTGTTAGCTTTCGAACGCCACTGATCTGAGACATCGGCCGCTCCTCCTTTTCCTTCTCCCTCTCCTTCACCGGCATGGAGGGGAGCTCCACCTCATGCTGCTTATCTGAAGGAAAGCAGTGGGGGTATGGCCCGGGGTGAGTGCCGGGGTAACCCCTCTTACCACTGTAATACCATCATCAAATACAGTTTTGTTGAGATAATTTGTTTTATAATTCCCACTATAATCCTTTCCCCCAGCCATCCTCTATAACAAATTTTTATTTTAAAAATCAGCAAAATCAATCAAGATACTAAAAAAGAAATCTGACAAAATATGCAATGTTCTACACCTTTGGATCCCTACCTCTTGCAACAGGTTCTTAATCGGTCTTCCTGCCTCCAATATCTCCCCTTTGAATTCCATCCTTTATATAACTGCCTACTTGATTTTCTGTAATGACTCTGTCACCTCCTATAAACAGCAATGGCTCCCTATTACCTCTAGGATCAAATATAACCTTTTTGGTTTCATTTTTCCCAGTCTGGTTCTGACCTACCTTTCCCACCTTCTATTTTCTTACTCTATTTACACGGAGCTTTAAGATTTCCAACGTACTTTACAAATACTCTCTCATTTCATCCTCACAACAACCCTGGGAGGTAGGTGCTATCATGATCCCCATTTTACAGAAAGGGAAACTGAGGTGGATGGTGGTTAAATGGCTTGCCCAGGATCACACAGCTCCTAAGTGTCTGAGGTTGGATTTTGAACTCAGGTCTTCCTGGCTTCAGATCCAGCACTCTGTACACTATGACACCGCCCTTCCCCCCCCCAACCCCCCCCCCCCGCCCTCCCCAGCTGCCACCCAGCTGGATGTTCTAATGCCCATTTCTGCAACTTTGCATTGGCTGTCTTGCCTGGAATACTCTTCCACCTTACTTTCTACCTCTTTAATTTTTTGTATCCCCAGCACCTAACAATGCCTGAACACACGGTAGGCATTTAATACATATTTGCTAATTTAAAACTCTGCTCCAGCGACTGCTTCTAGATGAAACCTTTCCTGGTCTTGCCCTTGCCAGTTACTGTGGTCCTTCCCCCCTAGATTTTATCCCACATTGATTTTGTGTATACTTCATTATGTATATGTCCTTGATCTCACTAGAATGGAAGTTCCTTGAGGACAGGGACTCTCCCACTTTTGTCTCGTCTCTCTACCACCTAGGCTAGCACCTGCTTGGCACAGAGTAAACACGTGTAAATGCTTGTGTGGATTGATGGATGGTGTTCAATCTGAACTCAATGCCTCAGAGTCCAAATTCAATTCCATTCTATCTTTACTAAACAACTTTAAAGTGCATGATGCTAGATGCTGGGGATGCAGAGACCAAAAAATTTTAACCTCTCAGGGCCTCAGTTTCCTCATCTGTAAAAAGATAGGACTGGACTAAATGGCCTTCACAGTCTCTTCCAGCTGTAGATCTAGGGTTCTCTAGGTCACCATCCTTGGTAGCCCTACTTACTTCTGGGAGCAGGAAAAATATAATACATACATGTGCACACCCACAAAATGTTATTGTTTGTGGCCAGAATGACAACATAATGTCAGCATCAATGTACAGTGTGGCCAATGCGGCTGGTCAGACCAATACAAATTCAGAAGGCTCTACCACAAATCAGGCACAAATAGTCTGTACGAACATCTGCATGAAGATATCTCTAACTCTGCGCGTCTCACTTTTCTGTTGAGCCACTTTTAACTCTGCTTTGCAACATAAGAGACCCGCAAAGGTAATTTGAGGAGCAAAAGAGCATTAAGACTGAGGGGATCCAGAAGGTGTCCCAGAGGAGCTAGCACCTGAAGGAGGATGATTCTGAAAGGCAGAGAAAGGGCTGTGTGAAGGGCAGCCTGCAGAGACACAGAGACAGGAGACCCCATCAGCTGCTGAATTTGGGAAACGGTCCAGGTTGGCTAGAATGTAGACTTTGTGATGGGGATTGCTAAGAATTCAGCCTGGAAACATTAGTGGGATCCAGATTAGATACCAGGCCAAAGAACTGGTATTTTAGCCTAGAGGCAAAAGGGACCCACTGAAGACTTCTGAGGAAGAGAATAACCTGGTTAGGCCTTAAGATGATGTTTTCAGCAGCTATGAAGAAGATAGATAGACTGGAGAAGAGGCAAAGCGGGACATCATTAGGAGTCTCCCCTGATCAGTAAGTTCCTGGCCCAGACTGCTATCTCAGGAGGACTCCTAGCCCTGGATAACTTCACTCCTGGCTCCTCTATGCCATCGACAGCTGCCCTCTCTCCCCCACCTTTGTCTCTGAATCCTCAGCACTCAGCTTTCTGCTTGGCTTACAGCAAGTTTTTAATAAGGAGCAGTCTCCCCTCTGCCTCTGTCTTCTCTCTTTTTCATATTCTCTGTATGTCTCTCTCTTTTTTCCTCCACTAAAGAGCAGATGAGAAGCAATGAATGAGATGGGTGCAAAGAAGGGCAAAGATGGGGCAGATTGTGGAGGGAGGATTGATGAGTCCCTGGCAGTTGGACATGGAGAGTGAGGGACTAGGAAGAACCCCTACAGGGCTAGGTCTGGGTCTAGAAGGAAGAAATAATCCATCTCTGTTTTGGGCAGACTGAGTCTGAGGAGCCTGTGGGAGCTCCAGGTAGAGATGTCCTAGCAGGAAGCTGAGGATATGGGGACACAATCCAAGAGAAAGCTCAGGCCTGGGAGACTCTCTTTTCTCCTCCCTCTTAGCAGCAGACCATGTTCACCTCCTACTTAACTGAAAACCCGGAGGCCATCTGTCACAATCTCCTTTTTCCCTTCTGAAGCCCCTGGATGCTATCTCCCATTCTTCCTTTTGACCCAGTCTCAGAAAAAGAGGTAGCCCTTCTCCTCACCCAGGCCAGTTCCTCTACCCGTGCCCTGGATCCAATCCCCTTCTTTCTCCTGCAGCAGCTTGCCTCCTCAGTCATTCCCCTGTCTCCATTAATCTCCTTGCCCTACAACTTACAAACATTCCCAAGGTCTCCCCATCCTTAAAAACCTTTACCAGCCCCTGCCAAGCCCTCGAGCTCTTGTCCCAGACCTCTCCTACTTTCCATGGCTAAAATCCTAGAAAGAGACCCTAAGTTACTTGCCTAGGGTCACATAGCTAATGTGTTCAGGGCTTTGTCCACTACACCACACTGGGCTGAAGCACTGGGCAGAGCTCTGGTCTTGGAAGACCTGAGTCAGAAGCTTGAGCATGAGTGGATGGTGTGAGGATTCTTTCCTTCTCCCCTCCTTTCTGACCCCTTGGCATCTTCTGACACTTCCAGGCATCTCCTTCTTGAAGGATTAACTCTCCTCTCTTGGTCTCAGAAGGGGGCCCCTTTTCTGGTTCTCTTCTCACCTCTCTGACTCTTTGTCCTCTTCCTTCTAGGCTCCCCGTCCTCTGCTTGAGCCCTTCTAGTCAAAGGTCCCCCAGTGGCCTGGTCTCAGCTCTCACTTCCATCGCTATCTTACTGACTTCAATGAGGTGTCCTTTGCGGGGAACCTTGAGCCCCGTCCTCCCTTCCGATCTCCAGACCCAAATCTTCACCTGCATTCAGGATGTCGACCCTAAGAAGACCCCCAACCCAACAAGCCCCAAACCAAGTCCTTTGTCTTTCCTGCTCACCTTGGTCCGCCTTCTCATTTCACAGTTTCTGAGCTCCCTTGACCTTGTCTCCTGTGTTTAAAACCTCTAGATTATCTTTGATTCTGCCCTGTCCCTTATCTCTCAGAGACAATCAGTGATTATAACATCGGGGACTTTGTTTTAGGGCTGAAAGGGATGGAAAGGCCAGTAGGTCTGCCTCTCCCCCTTCTGAGATAATGAACCTGAGACTCACAAAGATGAGCTGACCCTCTCCATCCTCCCATCCTGCCCCTTTCTCCTGCTCTCTCACCTTCTACCAACTCAACCTGTCAAGACAGAGACCAGGTCTTTCCCAATCAACAATCAATCAATCTCTAAATACCTTTACAGTGTACCAGGGACTATGCTAAGCAAGGGTGGATAGAAAGAAAAGCACGTGGGCCCTGACCTCAAATGCAGCAGGAAATGTAGCCCAACAGTGAGCCCTGGGGAGTCGGGCAGGAAGGAACCTAAAAGACCAATGAGGTCTGTGAGGTAGGAAAGGATTAGTTTCCCATTTTACAGAGGAGGAGACCGAGTTCTAGAGAAAGATGGTGACTCATCCAATGTTTCATGGTGGGTCAGTGGTAGAGTTGGAACTCAAACCAAACCCACATGTCTTAGCACCTGAAGCCTCCCCACCCTTGCCAGGTTAGCACCCTCCAAGGTCCACTCACCCAGGAAGGTCCGGGAGATATATTCAGACACCTGATTTCCAGAGCGGCTGGTCTCTGACAGGTGAGTCAGCTCCCGGTTAAGCATCCGCTTGAACTGTGGGGAGGAAACAAAATGTAGAGGTCCAGTAGGCCTGGGCTCCCTTCTTCCCTCTAACTCTAATATCATCCCCAACACCTACTGCATTCTCCTGTAACTCCAATGGGGAGTCTATAGTCATTGCAAACTTCATGTCCAGGAAAAGAGGAGGAGGATGTCCCCTTTGCAAAGCAGAGGCCCCAGGACAGCCTGGATGTTAGGCCACTTGGGCTATAACCCAGTCCTGTTCATTAGCTTGTCTGAGAGGCCCCCAAATGGGACTGTGCCTCAGTTTCCTCTTAGAGAGGAAGAGATATCTGGGTGCAGGTGGTTTGGAGCCTAGTGAAAGAGGCTCCAACATCCTGAGGCTCCCTCCTATCATCACCCTGCCAAAAACCTTTTCTTTCCCTCACTAAACTTGTTTCTTTGTAAGATGAGTAGTCTCTACTACGTGGCCTCTAAGGCCCCTCCTAAATCCGACATCTTGTGTTCTAAGATCTTTTCCAGATCTGACATTCTGGGTTCCAAGGTCCTTCCCAGCTCTGACATCCTGTATTCTAAGAACCCTTCTAGCTCTGACGTCTTGTGTTCTAAGGGACCCCCTAGCTCTGACATCCTGTGTTTTCAGTCCCTCCCAGTTCTGACATTCAAAAAGTCTAAGATCTTGCCCAGCTCTAATGATTTTCACAGCCTATTTAAAAGAATAAATTTAATCCCTGCTTTCTCATCACCCTTGTCTTTCTGTCACTTACAAGAAGCTCTCTGAGGATTTTGAAGCAGTAACAGGGCTTCCCCCACCTAATACAGTTCTGTCCCCACTCCCTCTTTAGAGCATCATGTAGGTTACCCCTATACAACAGTCAGGGAAAAGAGCACCCGATGTCCCACAAGCTCCCTTTTTCTCTTTAGTGCATGGCCTCAAGCATCGTTGACCAGGGGAGAAAATGGGGGAGATGGTCCAGCCAGGCCTTGTGGGCTCTCCCTGGCCCCTAGCAGCTGCATCCTAGGCCAGTGGGAAGAGTCTCTAGGGGTGGCCCTCACTTTGTGCAACAGACTGCTATTTAATGCAAATGCCCATGTAAATCTAATCTCTTCTCAAAGTGAATTTTATGCTCTGCTGAATTCCTTTGCAAGTTTATTCTTCAAGCTGATTTCTGGATTTTCAGGTATTGGGTTTGCTTCAAATGCATATGTGTGTCTGTAGGAGGTGAGGGTCGCCATTAGCCCCTCCTACTTTACCACACAGAGATATACAAGGAAGGATAGAGACACAGAATCATCCAGAGACTCAGAAGTGACCTCCCTGGCCCTGGCCCTGCCCCTGCCTTCCCCCCTACCCAGGCAGCAGAGGCTGCCTCCTGAGCTCTGACGGATGCCAGGCCCAGCCCGTCTGGGTTTAGCCAGGGAGGTCTTGTTTCTTTGTTGGTTGGGGTTTTAAATCTACTTCAGAGGGATGGGGAGAAAAGGCCAATGACGCACAGAGCCAGCTGTGCCTGGCCGACCACGAACACATCTGCGGAGCAAACAGGAAGGGGGCGGGGGCTGGGGAACGGCTAGGCCCTCACAACTGTGGTAGGAAGGGGAAAGGCCCTGTGCCAGAGAGTATAGTGACCACGGTTCTAGTCCCAGCTCAGCTACTAATTTGCTGGTATTGAATAAGGGGTTTCCCCTTCTAAGCCTCAGTTTCCATTTCTGTAAATGTGGGGGTAGGAGTTGGGGGAGGTAGGTTTTCCGACAAGCTGTGCTCTAAGGGGCTCACCAGGTCTGACATTCATTATTTTTAAAGCTCCACTGAATGAGTGTGTTCACAGTGGAGAGCTGAAGGGGAGGCAGGATGGGACCCTGGCCCTCCAGCCCAGCCCTAGGGGAAGCTGGTGCTGACTCACTTTGTTGGAGGCCATCTCACTGACGGAGTGTCGGGTCTGCAGGGTCTCCAGCTGGTCCAGGCACCAGTCCAGCTCCTCCAGGGTCTCCATTGCTAGTTTCTGGCAGGCATCCTCTGTGGTAGGGACCTGCAGGTCACTCTTTGGTCTCTCTAAGACCAGCTCTTCACCCCCAGCAGCTCTGGGACCTAGGACTGGGGCAGGCAAGCATTGGCAGCTGTCTTGGGGCAGCTCCCCCCCAACTAACTTAGGGAGGCTCAGTAATTTAACTGCTCTAGGAGTCTGGATCTGTATGGGTAAAGTAAGGGCATCTGCCTTTCTCCTTCTGTTTTTCTAGCTCCAGGAGATTAAAAGAAGTGTGATACAATGGAAAGAACATTGGATTTGGGAGTTGAGGGACCTGGGTTCAAATTCTACCCCAATATGAACTTGCTGGGTGACTGGGTAAGACCTCTGTTTACTCCTCTATAAGAGCAAAGCATTTGGACCAAATGATCTGTTTGCAGCATGGTGTGGTGGAACTTAGGAGACCTGGGGCTGAGTCCTTGTTTGGTCACTGACTTGGTGGGGGACCTATGGCAAGTCATTTATGCTCTCTAGGCCTCAGTCTCCCCATATGTAATATGAAGGGGTTAGACTAGATTGGGGTGGGGAACCTTTGGCCTCGAGGTCACATGTGGCCCTTTAGGTTCTAAACTTCATTCAAAGGGCCAAACTTGAGGACCTAGAGGGCCACATGTAGCCTTGAGGTTAAAAGTTCCCTACCTCTGGACAAGACGATCTAATTGTGATTCCCTCCCAGGTCTGACAGTGTTTTCTAAGGGCCCTCCCAGCTCTGACACCCTGGGTTCTAAGGCCCTCTCAACTCTGCCATCCTGGGTTCTAAGGGCCCCCTCAGCTCTGCCATCCTGGGTTCTAAGGGCCCTCCCAGCCCTGCCATCCTGGCTTCTAAGGGTCCTCCCAGCTCTGACACCCTGGTTTCTAAGGCCCTCCCAACTCTGCCATCCTGGGTTCTAAGGACCCCCTCAGCTCTGCCATCCTGGGTTCTAAGGCCCTCCCAGCCCTGCCATGCTGGGTTCTAAGGCCCTCCCAGCCCTGCCATGCTGGGTTCTAAGGGCCCTCCCAACTCTGACATTGTGTTCTAAGGGCTCTCTCAGCCCTGACATCCTAGGTTCTTAGGGCCCTCCCAACTCTGGCATCCTGTGTTCTAAGGGCCCTCCCAACTCTGCCATCCTGTGTCCTAAGGTTCTACCTCGAGTTGAGATTCTCTGTTCTTAAGCTCCCTCTCAGCCCTCATCATTATCAGTGCTTACACTCCCTTTTCCCACCATCTTCCTGAATTATTGCCCATCACATGCAAATGAACCCTGATCGATCTGGAGTCCAGAGTTCACACCCTATTTCCAAGTCACTATTGGAAACAGGTCTGAAATTGCTCTTGGTGGATGTTAGTTAGTTTTGTTGAACTGTTTTGTTTGTCCCTTTCTGTTATTCTTAGCTATAAGGGAGGATCTCAGAGTGGAAGTGGGGAGAAGGGATATACTGGAAAATCTAGTTAATGTAAAAACAAATGCCAATGAAAATTTTAAAAAATGAAGTAAAGAAATATCCCTGAAAATGTGATTGCCAAAAAGTAAAGGTGGCAGTTGGAGGTGAGGCTGGGAAAGGGGCTCTGGGGACCTGCTGGGGATAATGTTTTACCCCCATCTCCCTGGGAAGACAACTAGGGGGGGCAGGGAAGGGAAGTTCACAACTGGAGGGGGGGATGGTAGAAGCATTGCTAAGGGAGTCACAGCTGGCTCCAAAGGGTGGAGAGGTAGAAAGAGGGAGAGGGAAGGGAGAATGTAGAGAGGGAGAGAGAGAGAGGGAGAGGGAGAGTGGGGGAGAGAGAGCGAGAGAGACAGAGAGAGAAAGAGAGAGAGAAAGAGTGTGTATGCCTGTGTGCGTGTGTGCTTGTGTGGGAGAAAGATAAGGAACCATATGGGAGGACTTTCCCACTGGCCTAGGGAAATAACTAGTGGAGACAGCTTAGGATATTCTGACTTAGAATTTAAGTCTTCAGACATAAGAAGGCAGCAGCTAAGATTGTTGACTTTACCTGGGAGTGGCGCAGCCCGGCAGCCAGAAGGTGGGTTACTGCTTGACGCTCTCCTGTAGAATACAGAGGGCCAACTTAGGGTCAGGCCAGGCTGGTTGGACCCCAAATGCCCCTCCCCCAACCCTCCATACACGCACGCGCTCACTTGGCCACACGGTCCTGTAGGCGAGTCAGCACAGCAAAGTTGCTCCTGACGGTTCGTAGACTGGCTAAGACCTGGGAGGGGAGGTACCGCCCACTGAACCTCCCAGCCCAAGGAGTCACTCCAGCATCCCTGCTTAGCCAGGGTAGAGGGGAGTAGACCCTGGGACAGGACTATTTAGGGGAGAGACATCTGGGGCTGGCCAAGGAAGAAAGGACTGGGATCTTTAGTAGTCCCTGGGCAGGACCAGAGAGAACGGGGAGTTCTGAGTTCTGCCCTGGTCCATTTCACAACCTCCCAAGATTTTTTCCTATAGCAGGTCCAGGGAAGGGGCTTGTACCCACCTGGGCAAACGGGGTTACAATCATGTCTTCTCCATGTCTGCAGGAGAGAAAAAAAGTCTGTGTGAGGCAGTGAGGAAGATTAATGCGCAGAGCTGAGGGCTAGGTGGGCATCTACATCTGAACCTCTCCACACTCTGTCTCCACTCCAATTCTCTATCCACTCATCTCTCACTGAGCTGCTGACTAGGTGCATGCACACACTGGCAGGGCCCTTACCTGTGTCTCTGCAGCTACAAATTCCTTTCTAATTCGCCCCCTCTACTCTTCCATCCCCCTTTCTAAATCTACTCGTCTTTTTAGATCTCATTTCAGTTATTCATTCAATAGATGCTTATGGAATTTAGACCATGGGCAAAAAAAAGCTTGGCTTGCTTTGCCTCCTCCAGGAAGCCCTTTCTGATTACTCACAATAGCACCACAATCTCTCTTCTCCCCCTTGTACCCTGTTCCCCACCATTCCACCTTGGCTTTATTATCTGCCCATAACTGACAAAATCAGCCTGCCAGAGAAGGGAAGTGGGAGAATATGAAGTCCAATCTCCTCATTTGTAAAAAGAAAAACTCAC
The DNA here is from genome assembly GCA_028646575.1 of Pseudocheirus occidentalis. NCBI lineage: Eukaryota > Metazoa > Chordata > Mammalia > Diprotodontia > Pseudocheiridae > Pseudocheirus > Pseudocheirus occidentalis. Next base: position 44,464,764 of record CM053594.1, read on the forward strand.
TCGACAAGGGTTGGTCAGTAGTAAGTCCCTGGAAGAATTGAGACTAGAACCCAGGTGTGAATTGTTATTCAACGTTACAGCTTGTACCTTTCTCCTCTCTAGATCCCCACCTCTTCACTCAATAAAGACATCCGGGAACAAAGGATTTTCTCCCAGGACTCTCTGACACTGCCCCACCTCCAGCCTACCCCCCCACTCCCATCCCAATGAGGTACTCACAGGTCACTGGCGATAGAGGAGTTCCGGGACATGGCCTTCGGGGAGAGGTCATAGTCACTGTCTGATCGGTAGAGGAAAGACTCTCGCCTCTGACTGTGAGGGAAGTTACCTTGGATGACGAGGCCTGAGCCAGGGCTAGTCTGTGGATCCAGTGGGCTCCTTCCCGAAGATAGGCCATTCTCAAGATCAAAGCTATGGGCAGAGAAGCAAAGGCAGCTGAGAGGAGGGAACAGAGGCAGTTGGTAGTTCTCCCACCCAAAAAACTTCCCCTGTTTTAACTATGGCATAGAAATTGGCAGGACAATTCCCATCAGCAGGGCCACTAAGAGAATGTAGGCACTGTGGAATGAGCCCCATACTAAACTCCATGCTAAGAAGACCTCTGCCTGGCTACATGCCAGCCCAGGCTGGCCATACTCAGAGCTCCTAGAGCTCTCCAGTCCCATTATTCTACTTTGTGGCTATCTGACCTCCCCTTGATCTCTAAAGCCAGGGGTCAACACCCTGGGCCTGCCCTGGGAAGTCAGCCTCTGCATTCAGAAGATAGATGGGTTAGGCTGTCTCAGGTCCCAGATGGCCCATTCTTGAGAAGGAAGAAATGAGTCACCCCAGAGGCCGAAAGTTCTCACTGGAGAGGAAGACAGGGCTCAAGAGGCCAGACCTTGTTCAAGTCCCAAGATCACAGGAATTGGAGACAGATGGGGGCTTAGAGATCATCCACTTCAACCTCTTCTTTTTTCAGAAATAAAGAAACTGAGGGCCAGAAAGAGGGAAAGGACCTTTCCAAGGTCATATGGAAAGATGCTACTTAGGTCTTGTTATTTCTTTTAGGCTTGCTGCTCAGAGCCAGAGGACCTCGTGTTCAACCCATACCCCAACAGTAAAGGCCTTCACAACCCCTGACACCTGTAGCCCCACCCCCTGCTCCAGAACATAAACTCTTCAGAGGAGAAAGACTGATTCATTTTTCTCTGTGTCCTCAGGGCCTACCACAGTGCTTCCAACATCCTAAGGGCTTAACAAATGCTTGCTGAATGGAAGTGGGCTCTTCTTGAAGACCTCCAGTGACAGGGAACTCTCTACCTTCCAAAGCAGTCTGTCTCATGTAGGCATAGTTTTGACTACTAAGCTGGAGGTTTTCCTTACACAGCCCAGTTTCTCCTCATTGTGATTCTGCCCTCTGAGGCCAAGCAGAGCAGAACTGCTGCCTCCTTCATGAGAGTTCTTCAGATGAAAAATTTTCTTTTCTAGGAATCTATTGATTATGTAGTAAATATGTATGAAGTGCCTACTGTATGCAGAGATACAAAGCAAAGAGAAGACTGTCACTGCCCTGGTGATTCTCTAGGTATAGTGAAGATGTAACTCCCTTCACTTACCTAACAAGAGGATGCAATATTACACAGTAAATGTATTGGGAAGAGGCAAAGAAGACCTAGTGTGAAGGGAATCGTGACTGCCAGACAGACAGGCTCAGGGAAGATTGCATGGTGGTATCTTAAGCAATTCAGAGGGACATCTCACCCCCTGTCCCACTGATGGTATACGACAGGGTCTCGGAGGCCCACTTAGGCCCGGTCACAAGGAAGATTCCCCACCTCCCCAAGTGACTGGCCAACAGAGTCCAAGGTGCTGCAGCAGGCCTGCATTCCTAAGACTTGGTGCTCCTCATCAGAGTCTATGACCTGCTCAGATCTGTTCCTTCCCTCTCTAATCCAGGGCTACAATTATAACTGTCTCTACAACTACAACTCTCTCTCTCCACTCCACTCCACTTCTCCACAGAAGTCCAGGGTACATGCCCTGAGGTCTGGGGCCTTAGGCCTGGGCAGTTGTGTCTGGGGTGTGTGACAATTGGGATGGGGGGATAAGGAGGGGTACAGGGGCTGTAGGGTGGTTGTCTCTCCCCCCACCCAGGAACACTGGATCCTTTTGTGGACTCGAGATTCTGAAGAATTGGCCTTCCTATCCTGCTCCTTACCCCCAGCCTGGAGTACAGGGGGTGGGAGTGGGGGAGGGGCCATGCTACTTCTCAGGAAACCACAGTCCACCCTGAAAGCCTGTGGTGAGACAATCTCTGAGCAGCAGAGGCTGCAGGGAGGGCTGCGGGCATGTGTGTGTGCTCCAGAGCATGTGACGGTGTTTGTGCACCCTAGGGCACGGGTCAGTGTACATTAGTGCCTGTACTAATACCTGTGCCAGGGTTTGTAGTGGCATGTGTGCTGAAGTGGATAGCCAGGCCAGTGTTTGTGTATACCAGTATGTGTGCCAAGGCCTGTGGTAGGACATGGGCCAGTTCTATCCTTGGGGGGGGTGGTCACACACATACATGAGATCAATACCCTAATGGGTCTCTGTGTAGGTGTGGGTGAGTTGTCTGGAAGGAAATTAATCAATAGCCATTTATTAAGGACTTATAAGGTGTAAGGCTCTAGATATACAAAGACAAAAATGAAACACTTTCTGCCTTCAAATGGTTTCCATTCTAACACACACACACACACACACACACACACACACACACACACACACACACACACACACACACACCTGTGTCCATGTGCTGTGTCTGAGGGCCATGTGTCTGTGGGCATGGAGATCTTCACATTCCTTTGTCTCTGGCTTCATGTGTACCCTCATACCTATTATTCATTATATGTATATCTGTCTGTCTGCCTGTGCTACATGTCTGTGGGGTGGGTATCTCCTTTTCCCAATCCAACCTTCCCACCTGAGGCCTGCTCCTGGAAGGGGTCAAATGGTGTCCTTTCTACCACGTGTCATGATCTCTGAGAAAGAGAGCCAGGGGAAGCCTTGGGGAGTAAGGAGGAGCCAGGTCTGTATGTAGGTGAGTTCTGGGGCACAGTGGCCCTGTGATTTTAACCTCTCTCTCCCTCCTTCCCCCCAGCAGACATGGAACTGACCTTGCCCCTAGGAAGTCCCCTGGGGTTGGCAAAACTCCCAGGACCAGGGCTAGCTTGGACTTCTGTCCCTCAGAGGCCACCATGGGCTCAGCCTACAGAAGGTTGGAGGAGTAGATCACCCCAGTGTGCCCCTAGCTATTTATCTATTCCCAGTCAAAAAAGTTAGAGAAGGTCCTTCCTTTTCAGGGGGTACCTCCTGTAATCGGCCCCTCACCTTTTTTTTTTAATCCCCTGACCTTTCTAAAGCCAATCAGATTCCCCTTTCTCAGTCTCTTGTTTCCTCTCCTTCCCCCTTCCCCGGGGGCTAATCTTAGGCCAAAAGACAGCTGCAGCCCCTGCTTTTCCCTACCCACGTGGTACCCATAGCCTCCACAGAGATTCTGAACATACAGGGGCATCAGAACAGTGTCAGAACTGGGGAGATTAAGTCTGGGGGGATAGGCCTGCCCAAAATGACCCAGGCTCTCATTCCAGGATCCCAGTCCCCAGGGTGCTTATCCTGGTTCCTAATTGAGCAGAACAGTCCTCAGAATATGCCTATCAGGGCTGGGGAGGCCCTCTGTAATGCAGAATTTGAGCGTTGAAAGGGACGTTGAAATAAATCCTGAATATCTGATGTAGAAGGCACCAAACCTTAGAACACTGAATGTCAGATCCGGGAGGGTCCTTGGATCATTATAACCCAGAATGTCAGAGCTGTATATCTGTGTGTCATAGGACAAAGAATGTCAGAACTTAGAATGCCAGGGTTGAGAGTCCTTAGAACAGAGAACGTCAGAATTGGAAGGGACCTTAGATCAGAAAAGCAGAGGTGGGAGGGAGGGTCCTTAGAACAGACAACGCCAGAACTGAAAGGAACCTTAGATCCGAATAGGAGAGCTGGGAGCAGATGGTCCTTAGAACCGGAGGGACCTTCCAACTTAGATCGCCCGAGCTGGAAAGGACCTCAGAACGTGGAGCACGGAACGCCCGAGCTGGAAAAGGCCCTTCCACGCAGAACCCAGGACTTGAGGCGGGACTGGAAGCCCCCTCCCGCAGCCTCCCCCCGGGTCCCAATCGGGGCTCCTAGCCTGTCCCCAAGGCGTTACCGTCGGCGCTTCCCCACGATGTCAATGGGCCGGTTGACCGCGCAGGGCGAGCCGAGGAGGTGGGCGCCGCCGCCTCTGCCGACGCCGCTGAGGCGCAGCGGGGTCGGGGGGCCGCCCCCGCTGCCCGGCGGCAGGTTCATAGTGGTGCCCGGGCCGGAGCGCGGGACTCACGCCTTCTGCGCCTACGCCTCCGCCCCCTCCGCCTCCTCCTCCCCGGGCGGCGGCGGCGCTCGCAGCAGCTGCTGGGGGCCCCGGAGCGCGGCGGGGACATGGCTCGCGGCTCGGGCCGGAGGAGCCGCGGGCCGCCACGCTGCGCTGCGCTCAGGGCTGGGGGCTCCGGGCTGGGGGCGCATGCTCGGGACTCCTCCCCTCCGCCTCCCACAGCCCCCTCCCGTCTGGCGCTCGGGGCTGGGCAGCGCCTAGCAGAACTAGGATCCCGGGCC
>CM053594.1:44469937-44485109 GCA_028646575.1 Pseudocheirus occidentalis
GACGTCACCCCTTCGTTCTTAACTCTGCACTGCCCAGAGACCCCGGACCCAGAATGCCCCGAGCTCAATCCCAGGAGTGAGGGAAGGGTTAAAAAGCCGGGCTGGGCGGCCCGGGGGCGGGGGAGGAGACTCCGAGGCCGGGGAAGCCCGGGGGCTCAGGGGAAGGTCAGTCCGGGGACGTGTCCACGCACACGCGCACCCAGCCGGACACCTTCACATTGACCACATACTGATGCACACCGACCACATACGGACGCACACAGACACTCACAGATGCTGCCAAGCTCAGCATTTAGAGACTTCCCAGTTTGACTTCAGCCCATCTTTCCAGCCTTATTTGCACATTCTTTCCCTTTACTCAAAATTCGTATTCTTGCTGTTCCTCATACATTTACATCTCATGATACTCCGTCTCCGGTCTCCGCGCCTTTGCAGACGAAGTCCCCCACGCCTGGAATACGCTTTGTCCTCACCTCTCCCTCACGGAATTCAAACCCTTCCTGGGGCCTTTCATGATCCCCCAATGTCCAGCTTCCCCCATTGCCTTGTATGTACTGTACTGGATGAGTTTTCATTTCCCATGAAAGTTAGCTGCTTAAGGGAAGGGGTTATTTCATTTCTCTATAAAAAAGAATCTCCGGGTCTGATTTCTAAGACGATATAATTTGTAGAGGAGAGGTGGAACAAGACCGGCAGTTTCCCATACCAATGACATCACGGGGCCAGTCCCTATGCCTTGTCTCTGCATTCTAGTCCAGAACTTGGCACACAGTAGGCACTTAATCCAAGCTTGTCGATTGACTGGTACATTCAGATGCATGCACATAACGTGATGCCCTGGAAAGCCCCAGTCTTGTGGTCAGGAGACCCAGGTCACGGATTTCCTCCTTTATCGTGCCTCAGACCGAACACGAGCAAAAGAATGCCTGTGTCCCCTATCTTCCAGAGGTGCGTGGAGGATCAAAGGGACTCGAAAAAAGCACGGCCTCACTGGGAGTTATTACTATTCGAAATAGACACAGAGGCTGACGCTGGGGAGGCGGACACCTCCCAAGGTCCAGAAACCTGCTTGGCCTCCCAAAGATGGGCTGGGAGAGGGATGGGTGTGGATGTGAAAGGGGAGGCAGGGAAGAGGGACCGCACCGGCGGCGTGGGGGATGGGGGGCGCAGACCACTTGGCGCCAGGCAGGAGACGTAGGGAGGGGAAATCCTATGGGGGGGCAGACCTCAGCCTCCCCGCGAAGCTGGGGGCGGGGAGGTGGGCAGGAACCCTGCCTCAGGGGCGGGGCCGTGGCAACCTCAGTCACTGATTGGCCCGCGCCTAGAGGGCCGGGTAGTGCTTAGACCCCCAACCGGGAGCTTAGCCACCGACTGAAGGTGGGGAGAGGGTCTTTCCCAGAGAATGGAGAGCCTCGGAACAAGAATCCTAAGATCCAAGAAGCTCAGTGGTCGCCGGAAGGCAGCGCCCGCTGTTATAATGCTAGTTCTCCAGCCACCCGTGGTGGGCCCCGTTCCCTAGCCTTCTGCCTCAGTTTCTCCTTCTGAGAAGACCGCAAGGAAGACCCTGCGAGAAGCATGAAGGGTTAATTAAGCTCTCTCAGTCGGGGCGAGGGAGGGATGGAGTACTGGGACTTGCAGCTAGGAAGCCGGACCTCAGACGTCGCGCTCCGCCCATGCCGGCCCATCCCGGCCGGGGCCGCTGGGGGCCCTGAGGGTCAGAGGCAGCGCTTTCCATGACGCAGGAGGATCCGCGGGGCGGCCGGGGGGTTGGGGTTGGGGGACGGACTGAGTCGCGAAGCTGGAGGCCCACAGTGCCTGGTTCTGAGCACAGTCATTGGCCCTCTGCAAGTCCCGATGGGGCAGCCCTGCTTCCCCGTCCCCCAGCCTCTTCTAGCTCCATCGCCAGCCCCCCCCCCCCAAAAAAAAAAATCCAAGGGACAATGGAGAGGGAAGAACAGGGTCTGTGTGCCCCCTGGCGGGACTAGACGCCACTGCTGCGGACGCAGGGCTGTGGTCCGAAGAGGACTCACTCACTTTGCTCCTTCCTCTAACCCGGCCACCTTTTCCTTCCCCCAATCCATAGTCCAGAGGTTTCTTGTTTTCCCCTACTCACTTGCCTAAAGTCACATTTTGAGAGTCGGGTGGGATTTCTTCCGACTTCTAAGCTTTCCACACAGGAAAGGAACCTCTAATAACATCCACCAGTGACCTAGGGTCAGCTTCCAAACTTTCCTATGGGAAAAGTTGGGCAGGGAAGGAAGCAACCTGGAAAGTTAATGAGGACCATGGCTTTCTCTTCTCCCTGGATTGAATATGAGCTGGAGGGCGTTCCTCCTAGCAGTTTTTGGTCCCTGGACCTTCTAGGATCTTGGCTTGCCCCTTCCAGCCTGACCCTTGCCCTGGGGGCAACAGTTTCTCTCCTGGGATCATACTCACCCCAAAGCAGTCCCCTAACAGGCCAAACCATCAGATCACATCATGGACAGAGCTAGGAGAAACTTCTGAAAGCATCTGATTGAACCTCTCTGTGCCATTTCACAGATGAAGAAACTGAGGCCCACAGAGGTTGAGTGACTTTGCCTGGGGTCACACACAGCTAGTGACTAGTGCAGCTGGAATTTAGATGATCCAAATGCTCTGACTCCAGAGGTCTTTCCACTGTACCATACTGCCTCAGGGATTAGCAAGACAGGATTAACATTTTAATTATAAGCTCTCTGAGGTAAGAGACTATCATTTTTCATACTTATGTCCTCAGCAGTTGAGCTGAGGTCTAACCATGTCACTCTCCTGCTCAATTATGCACAATTTTGTTTGGCATTTAAAATCCTTCCCAAATTGTCTCCAACCTACTTTTCTAGGCATATGGCACATTTCTCTTCTTCACATACTCTATAGTACAACAGAGCCAACATTTTTGGCGTTTCCTTCTAGGTGCCTGCTGCACCCCCTCCCCCATGACCTCTAACCCTAATCTTAATATTCATTCAGAAGATCAAAGCATAGCCTAAACCAACCCCTGCCACTCATAAGTCAGGTCTTGACACCTCTTGGAACATCACATGCTGAGTAATGATTGTAGGGGATGATCTGGAGGAGAGCGAACAGACCCACCTTGTGTGTAAGTAGCACACAGAATATTTCTAATCATAATCAGTAGAATCACAGAACCTCAGTAGAAAGGGATCTCAGTGTCCATTTCATAGACCAACCCACAACCAAAAAATGCATCCCTGTAAAAGTGGCCCGTGGATTGAACTCGGAGTCAGGAAAATCTAAGTTCAAATCTAGCCTCAGACATTTACTAGGTGTGTGAGCCCAGGCAAGACACATTAACTTAATATCTGTTTACTTCAGTTTCCTCAAACCATAAGATGAAGATAATAAGAGTATCTATTTCTAAGGGTTCTTGTCAGGGATCAAATGAAATAATATTTGTAGAACACTTAGCACAGTGCCTGGCTCATTCCTTTCCCCCTTTCTCTTCATTCCAACTTTGAATAGCTAATGTTAAATGGTGGAATTTGAACACAGGTGTTTCTGAATTCTCTCTGCAATACCACAATGCCACCAGTGGTGAGTATGTATAAGAAGTGGCATAAGGAATATGAAAAAAAAGATGAAGTAGGTGTCATCATGGGGAAATTCTAGGTGTGGAAACTCCCTCTATCAGTCAGTGGCAGATTGCAACCCCGGTCTTCTGATACCCTGCCCAGGACTCCCCACTTCAAGAGGTTGCCTCTCAAGATAGTACTGTAGGTAGAGAGGTCTGGATTTTGGACAGGGGGTGGAACACAGGAAGGAAAATACCAATAGTGATTGCTAAACTTAATATTTGCAAGAATCTATGATTTTATCACAGACATGGAAAAATAGCATCACCAATGCATATTGCAACCCCTCTACGACTTAATAGAGAACCTATAGGGAGTTGCTTGGGACATATAGAAATTAAGCAATTTAGATGCTTAGATTTACACAGCCAATACAGTTCAGAGACAGGCTAGGAACCCAGGCCTCTCTGACATCAAGCCTAGCACTCCCCATTTACGGTAGGCTTTCCCTAAGGGAGGGGTCTGTGAACTTCTTTTTTAATATACATTTCAATCATTGTATTTCAATATGATCAATTTCCTTTATAGTCCTATGTCTTCTATTTTATGCATTTAATTATGATATTCTGAGAAAGTGATCCTTAGACTTCTCCAGACAGCCAAAGGGGTCCACAAAACAAAAAAGGTTAAGAAGCCAGAAGGGAAATCATTGAGGAAATAAACGATCATAAAAGGAGATGGGGCTGGCCATGTATCAAAAGCAAGAGAAGACATGTAAATGAGCAGCTGGGGTGGTACACTGGCACCCATGAAGTGTAAGGTCTCAGTGGAGCATCTGAAGGACAAGGGAAGCACAAGGATGAAAAGGGATGGAGGATTTACTATCTTCACTCCTGAAATGTAAGGAAGGCCTCAGTGGAGGATCTGAGAGAGAGAATAGGGACAAGGGTGAGAAAGAGGGATGGGGTTGCTATCTTCCCTGGGGGAGGGAATAGGATCATAACTGAAAGGGACTGCAGAGGCTAAACAGTCCTGCCCCCCATTTCACAAATGGGGAAACTGAGGCCTAGGGAGGATTGCCTACGGTCATGCAAGTAAGAAGGAGAATCAAGATTTGAACTCAGTTCTTGTGGGTCTCCAAATTTAGCGTTCTTTCAACTGAAGAATGAAGCTGCCTCTGTGGAGGATTATAGACCCTACAATGAGACTCTGGGTAGCCCATACATCCCCATTATATATTACACTTATTCTTTTATCTACACTGAGATCACTCATTCCCAACTGCAAAACTCTGTGAAGTCAGAGTCATTTTCCTTTGTAAATTGTATTCCTGGTACCCCATCAGTCAACAGACATTAATTAACTCTTTTCTGTGTGCCAAGCACCTTGGGATACTGAGAAATGGAAAAATATGGTCCCTGTCCTCAAGGAGCTCAGTTCAATGGAGGAGACAGACACGTGGATAAAACTTGACACATACAAGACAGACACAGGATAAATTGGAGAGAAGCTCAGACGGACAGCACTGAGATTACAGAGGAATGCAGAAGGTTTCTCAGAGGCGTCAGATTTAATCTGAGACCTGAAGAAGTCATGAGGCAGATATGAGAAGGGAGAGCATGTGAGGCATTGGGGGGGGGTAGGGGTAAGGAGAAGCAACCAAGGAAAATGCTTGGGAGTCCAGAGATAGAGTGGCTTGTTTGAGAAGTACCAAGGAGGCAAGAATGATTGGATCGTAGACTAAAGGGAAGGGAGTAAGGTACAAGGTAGGAGGGGAACAGGTTTTGTTTATTTGTTTGGAGGCAACTGGGGTTAAGTGACTTGCCCAGGGTCACACAGCTAGTATAAGTATCAAATTAGTTTGAACTCAGGTCCTCCTGGACCAATGCTCTAACCACTGAGACTCCTAGCTGTCCCGGGGAGAGGTGCTGAAGGACTTTAAAAACTAAACAGAAGATTCTATATTTGATTCTAGTTTGTTGTGTGTGTGTGTGTGTGTGTGTGTGTGTATAGGATGTGTGTGTGTGTGTGTGTGTATGTAGGAGTGACTTGGCCAGATCTGTGCTTTAGAAGATGGCTTTAGCAACTGAGTGGAGAGTTATTAAAATGCCTGCATGCAGTAGGTGATTAATAGATTCTTGTTAATTGACCCATTCAACAGCTGGTGCCTTCCCCCTGAAATCACCTTACATTTATCGTATATAGTTTGTATTTACTTAAACACATTCCTAGTTTCCTCAAAGAATGTCATATCCCAGAAGGCAGAAACTTAAATTTATAAAGTATTTGGTCCCCACTACGACCCTGTGAAGTGTTAAAGATAAGGACATTGAGGATGAGATAAATTAAGTGACTTGCCCATCTTCACACAACTATCTGAGGTTGGATTCAAACTCAGGCTAAACTCCAGTCCTGGCCTTCTCCGGTCGTCCTGATCTTTATCTCGCCACTGGACCCAGATGGCTCCAGAGGAGAACATGAGGCTGGCGACTTTTCATAGCCCTGCCTCACTTAAATCCTATTCATGTGCAAGTCATGATATCTCCTTCCTGATGTTCTGGTGTTGACAAACAACAAAAAAGAAGTCCACCATTCTCTCTACTGTACCATCCACACTGGGCTTTGTTGCCTTCTATTTCCCTCACCTAGCACAATGTCTAGCAGAGAGAAGATACTCTATAAATGCTTGCTGATTAATGGTGGTTATACACCCAGAGACTCAGAAATGGACGGCCCTATGCAGAAGGGCCAACCAGAACAGATACGTGCTATACCATCCCAGCAAGCCTGGATGGCTCCTCCCAGGCACACATCACTTCCAAGCTTGAGCACCAGCTCTAAGAGACACCATCTCTCTGTCTCCTCTGTTGTTGTCTCTCTTCCTCTTCCCTCTTTCTCTTCTCTCTCTCCACCTATTTCTTTCTCTCTTCACTCTCTCGTCTCTCCTTCTCTTTCTTACCCCGCCTCCTCTCCTCCCTCTGTTTGTCTCTTCCCTCTCTAATCATTCTCTCTCTCTGTCTTTCTCGTTTCTTTGTCTGTCTGTCTCATTTCTCTCCCTTGTTTCTCTCTCTCTCTGTCTCTCTCTTCTCCTTTCTCTTTCCCATCTCTCTCTGTCGTTTCTCTCTCTCTGCCCTCTCCTCTCTCTCTCCTCTCTCTCCCTCTTGTTTCTCTCTCTTGTTTCTCCCTTTCTCTCCATCTCCTCTCTCTCCTCTCCCCTCTCTAATCATTCTCTCTGTCTCTCTCATTTCTCTCTCTCTCCATCTCCTCTCTCTTTCTCTCCTCCCTCTCCCTTCCTCCCCTTCCTCATCCTCTTATCTCTGTTTCTTTGTCTCCACCTCACCCCAAAAATCTCAGAGATGGGCACTCAGACACTTGACACTCACCCTCAGAGGACTATACCTTCATGGACTATGCTATGCATACTCCCTCAGCTGTTCATATACAGAGATGTACGGATACAACCACAGAAATGCATACACAGACACACGCACGCGTGCACACACACACACACACTCACTCAGGCACAGATGCCACATGTTCAGTCAATCCATCACAGGCCCACCTGAGCACCCTCCCCCTGTTCCGGTCCCGCCCAGAGCACCCTGGGCCTAGGGGTGCCCTAGAGCTTCAGCTGATATTATCACACTGGGACTCCAGCCCAGGCACAAAGGGGCCAGTGTGGAGCTGTGGCAGCTGAAGCCAGAGTCAGAGCCTGGCGGCTAGCCTCTGGCCCTCTGCCTGGCTGCCCGCCCATTCCGGATCCGGGGGTGGGGTGCCACCCTATAGACAGGGTTCCAGCCTCTTTGTTTTCTCCCAAAGCTGGGGTTTCTGGGCCAGGCCAAGCCCTGCCCTTCAGACTCCTGCCACCACTGGAAATCTCAGCTGTCTGAGGACTGAAGCTACCAGGCCCAGACTTCCCTGGCCCCAGCTACGCCAAACAGTTGAGCCTTCCCTTCTCGTTTAGGCAGGTGCCTACAGGGCTGGGGAGGGACTTAAGACTGCCAGCTGGCCCCCTGCCTGGCCCCTCAGGAGACACACACATCTGCTCACCCCTGGCTTGGAGCTCAGAGGGCCTGGGAGAGAAGCCTGACCCTGACCCCTTGCTTCCAACCCCTCAGCACAGAAATGCTAGCCTCCCTGTCTCTGTATATCTACACAGTTCCTCCTAACATCTCTATCCCCACCTCCACCCAGGGCCAGTAGAATCAAAAAGGAGGATATAGCAGGATCCTCTAAGATTTTCTTCCTAGTTAAATTTCTTAGGACATCCCTCCCAACCCCCCAGAAGGAGTAGCATCAGAGGCCAGCACCCAAGGCAGATACAGAGCCATACAACAGAAGGAGCCCAAAGCCCAAGTCTTAGAGACAGACGGGAGCTCAGAGGACATCTCATCCAAGGCCCCATTTTACTGATGAAGGAACTGGGGCTCTGAGAGCCAAAGTGACTTCTAGATCATACAGGCAGCCCACGGCAGAGGCAGCTTGGAGCCCAAGGCCTCTGATTAAATTCAGCATTTTTCCCTTGTACTATGTCAAGGCACAATGACTACATTGCAATTGGGGGATCTGCCCCCTATGATCTTTACAACTATGCACAAATCAGTAACTTTTCTGGGCCTCAGTTTCCCTGTAAAATTCATAAGATGAAGGAAGTTGGACTGAATGAGCTAAAGTTCCTCCCCCCTCTGTACACAAGCTTCATTCCTTTCCCAGTGGCGATGGGAGCTGGGACTTCAGAGACCATCCCTGCTGGCTCTCATTTGCCCAAGAATCCACTCGACAATGTCCCCAGGAAGTAGCCTTTGTTGAAGGGTTGCAATGATGGGGAACTCATTACCTTCCAAGGCAGGCCAGGTCACTTCTGGCTAGTTCAAATAGTAAGTTTTTCCTTACATGGAGCCAAAATCTGCCTCCCTGAAACTATGCTGCCCCCCCCCCCCCATTTCTACCAGATATGCCCTCTGGAGCCAAGCAGAGCAAGGCCAATTGTTCTTCCACATGAAACAACCCTTCAGATGCTCAAAGGCAGTGATTATGCTCCCCTACATACACACCTTTCTCTTCTCTCCACCCCAAGTCTTCTTTCCAGGCTTTGCATCATCCTTCCCTAGCCTGCTTACCTCTGTACACTCTATAGTTTATGGATGTCCTTCCTGAAACCTTCCTCATTCTAAACACCAGGCTTCCTTTACCGGAGCCCAAAACTACATTCACTTTTTGATTCTTTTTACCCCTTCCTTCTGCTTTCATAACCTGAAATTCCAGCCCAATTTATACTTTCCTCCCAGTCTGTTTTGACAGTTTAGAGGCAGGAGGCAAATGGGCAGAGGTGTGTATGTATATATGTGTATGTATGTGTGTGTGGTGGGGAGGGGAAGATGGGGTGTCAAGATTAGAAAAAAGAATCCTACCAGATGGAGACCTGGGAAAGATACAGTCCCCTCCTGGTTCTGGGGCAGAAGAAACTACTTAGAAACTACTCTGACTTGTCTGGAGCATTTAAATGAGGCCTATTGGACCTGAAAACTGAGGAGGATCTGGTGGGTCCACAATGAGCATCTTTAAACTCCGGGTCCCTGTCCCCAAACACCCTGGGCCTTGAGAGGAAGTATATCCAGTTTCCTGCTGACTGGTCTAGAGTCAATTTCTTGATGGAGATCATTAGATTAAAGCTGGAAAGGCCCTTAGATGACTTGAGCCCCTCATTCTCCAGAGGTGGGATCAGAGCCCCTGGGAAGCTCACTGGCTTTCCACAGGAGTAGAATGGAGTTTTGAACCTAGGCACTCTAACTGAGTTCAGAGCTTTTGACCCTTCCCCCTGAGACTCAGAATAAGGTCTAATAAGAGAATGATTCTTCTTCCCAGAGAGAGGCAGTCAGGAAAGGGGGAAAAAGGAGAGACTGAGAGGTTTGAGGGTAGGTCTTGACTCTGTTGGTTCTATAGCAGAGCTGTGGTATCAGGTGCAGATGGCCACGTGAGTTTGAGCCCTAAGGCCTCCCATGATGAGGGAGCCCAGCCATCCCTGTTCTAAACACACCTCATTTCTGGGGTCTTTGGGGGCCTACCGCAGGCCTTCCACTTCTCTGTCTGCAAGAGGATTTCTTTACTGTTCCCACAGCCAGGGTCAGAGCCTAGCCTGACACTTAGGCTGGGCCTGTGCCATGAGGACCCAGGCGCTCTCAGGAGCTGTCACAGAGCCAAGGATGGGGTGGGGCCAAGTGTCCCACTGAGCCAAAGGAGAGAGGACAAGGACACAGTACCCACACCCCCACCTCCTGAGCCAGAAGTTGTTCCTCCACCCCCACCCTGTCTTGGCCTAGCTTTCTGCTCCTCTCTCTGCCCCCTTGCTCTCTCTCCCCTGCCTCTGTCTTTGACACCAGCTGCATCCCAGGCTCCCAGTCTGAGTTCAGTCTCTTGCTTCCTACTGTCTCTCCATCCCCATCACTTTTTTTTTTTTATTAGTTTCTCTCTGAGCCTCTGTTTCTGTCTCTCGGTTTCAGCCTCTTTCTGGGTCTCCATCTCTTTGCACTGGCCTCTGTCTATTTGTTTCTTTCTGTCCTGCCTGGAGGCCTCCGTCTCCTGCTGTTTTAATCTCTGCCTCTCTATCTTTGGAGTCCCAGGGCTGTATATTGTGGCCTTGGTCTCAAGTTTGCCATCTGTCTCTGCCTGCATCTACACCTGCCCATGTCCCTCTGTTGGTCTTTTCCCCTATCTCAGGCTTGGTACATGGGTCTAGGTACTTGTCTCTTCCGCAGGTCCCAAAGATTCCTCCCCTCCCGGACCCCCTCCCTCCATCCCTGGGGAAGTCCCCAAGGTGGGGAGCAAGAGCTCACCAGAGAGGGTGGGCCACGGTGAAGCGACGCTGCAGTCGGATGCTCTGATTTACCAGCAATTTCCTGAAGAGCCCGGGGGAGCTGCGCGGGGAAGCCCGGGGAGACCCGACTGGTGAGGAGGGGGCGCCTGAGCCAGGGCCCGGGGGGCTGCGCTGCCCACCCAGCATGGCTGGCAGGCCCCCTGAAGGTTCCCAGACTGTGCTGCCTCTGGGCTCTTTCTGTCTGAGTGTAGATCTCTGTTTTGGGGTGTCTCTGGCTGCGTGTGTCTCTCTCCGTCTCTGTCTCTTCCCCCCCCCCCCCTTAGTGTGTCACTCGGTGTATCTGTGTCCCTCTCTCCGCGTCGGGTCTTTTTCTCCGCCCGTCGCCGGGGCGGGGCTTCCGGGGGGGTCCCGGGACTGCGAGCCGGGGGTCAGGCCGGCTGCTAGGGCAGCCGGAAGAACAGAAACACAGAGTACAGCGCCCTGGGCCCCCCACCTCGAAGCTCACTCCCCCAAAGTCTCTTCTTCCCGCCCGGTCCGCAGCTGGGGGCCTGGCTCGGGCCCAGGAGCAGGGGGTCCGCCCCGCCTCACTTTGCTCTTAAGCTCACTCTGTCTCTCAGAGCCCCGCTTCAATCCCCGGCTCAGGCTTTGTCACTGTCGGTCACTCCACCACCCCCTCCTCTCCCCTTTATCGTTCCTCAACTCTGACTCAGTTTCTCCGCTCCTGCTTCTACTTGTCTCTCTCTGTCCCAAGCCTGCTTTCTGGGCTTCTCACTTTCTTGTCCTGTCGCTTTCTCCATCTCTCTTTCCCTGTTTCTCACTCTCAGACCTTTTCCCTCTAAGTCTCTTTCTGAGTCTAGTCTGTAGCTTCATCACCACCAACCGAACCTCTCTCTGCTTCTGTCTCAGTCTCTGTCCGGGTCTCTATCTGTCTGTCTCTTCTGGAGCCGGCCTGACTTGAACTCAGCTGGGCTCATGAAGTGTTCGAGTGCTCTAGGCGGGAGGGGGGCGGGGCCCCCGGGCCTCGGCTGTCCCTATTCTTTCCCTCCCCCTTCCTTCTCTCCCCCTCCCCACAACAGACCCTGCTGGGTGCCAGAGCCGGAACCCGACCTCCCCGGGGCCCCTATCCCTGTCAGCTCAGTACTGGAGCTGAGACTCGGGAAAGGGGAGGGGCGGTGGGGGGAGAGAAAAGAGTGGGTGGGGGAGAGGCTCACTCCCTGGGACCCAGACTCCCGGCTCCCTGAGCAGCCCATGACACAGTCCAGACCCTGCTCCCCTCTCCAGGACTCATCTTTCTTTCTCGGTCCCGAGCTCCAAGCGGCCAAACATCCGGCCGTCTCTTCTTCCCACCACCTCCCGACCCCCCCCTTCACCATTCCCTCCGGGGCCTCCGGACCGGACTGGAGAAGGAGACAGGGGGAGACACAGAGCAGGCCCGGCTGTCACCGGCGCACACAGCCCAGTTCATCCCCAGCGCTTCTTTTCTTCCGGGATCGATGCCTCCCTCACTCCTGCGGCTAACCTCACATCCCACCTCAGTCCCGGGGTGGGGGTGGGGGGGGGTTTCTCCAGAAAGCTCTAGATTTGGAATCAGATGACCTGGGACTGACTATAGACAAGTCATCTAAACTCCCTGGGTCTTAGTTTCTCCTTTTGTAAAATCATCTCTAAAGTCTCTCTTAAGGAAAACTCTTAAAAGCTTAAAAACATTCCCCCTCCCTATCTTTCCAACCATCCCTCCCTCAGAGCAGCTGCTCTAGCCTCCATGGAGGGGGTGGTGGTGGTAGGGTGCTAGAGGCAAGGCCAATAGCATTCAGACCTCAAAGAAGCCATCTGGCTTCTTTGAACCAAAGGGTTCTTCTGCTTGGTGGGTGTGTGCATCAGAGCATACATCTGTGAGTTTGGGTTGTGTGTGTGTGAGTGTGTGTGTGTGTGTGGGGGGGGTGTCTGTGGGTCTGTGTCTATGTGAGTGTGATCATGCCCAAAGGTCTGGTGTATACTCAGATCTTTTTCTCTTTTTTGGTTGGGGTGGATGGAGGTGGTGGAGAAGGTTTCCTTGTTGTAGGGAAATCCCTGTACCAACTAAAACTTGTAATTCTTCAATAAAGTCTTAGAGAGCTAGCTGCCTGGGGCAGAGATCCAAGATGTCAGAGGTAGGATTTGAACCTAGGTCCTGGTGACTTCAAGGCCAGTCTTCTATCTGACACTTCATGCTGTCCCTCAATTGTGTTCTTTATTGTACTGTAGCTATTTCTGTAGATGTCATATTTCTCTTCCTCAAGGAGTAAGACAAGTTTTGGACCTTTTAAAAATTATCTGTAGTATCCCTAGCATGATTAAGGCCTTGATGGCATGAAGAATCTTCACTAATATTTGGATTTTTTCCATTTCTGTTTGAAGAAGGGGGTGGGGGTGGGGGTAGTGGGGTAGAGTTTACAGTGTTCCTGTGTCTGGGTGTATTTCAGGTTGTACATGAGTGTGTGTGTGTGTGTGTGTGTGTGTGTGTGTGTATGGATCCCCATTTGTTTCTGGATCTTTGTTTAAATATCTATATGTTTCTGGGTCTATCTATTTAGAGGGCATCAAGGTGTTCCTCTGGTTTGGATATGTTTCTGAGGGTTTCTCTGGATCTGTGTATTTGCCTGCCTAGACCTGGGTGGGTTTTTCTAAGTCTGAGGATGGTGCTGGAGGCCTTGGTGTTTCAGTTGGTGTGGTGAGAAGGGACTGGGTCCAGACCCAGAAGTCTGTTCTGGTCTTCATTTGGGTGGGTCTGTGTGGCTTTCTGAGTCTGGATAAGAAAGTGTGAAGTGTCTAGAAATGTTTGTCTTGGTATTTCAGCAGGTCTAGGAGTTGAGGGTACATTTCTGGATCAAAGTATAGTAACCCTAGTGTTTCTCTAGATCTGTATGTCCTCAGTGTTTGTTGGTTACTGTGTTTCTGCTTTGCTCTGTAGGTATCTTGGTTTATGTTCCAGTGTGTGTTGGTTTCACTGGAGTAGGGTATGTTTCTGGGTCTGGCTATGGGTATCTGGGTACTTCTGTGGGTCTGTATATTTCAGTGTCTGATGGTTTCATTGAATTAGTGTATAGTTTCTGGGTCTGGCTGTTTCTGCCTCAGTGTGTCTGAGAGTTGTATTTTTGAGGTCTGGGTTTTCTGTGGGTCTCTACATGTGTGTCTAGGTTTGGAAGTATGTCTTGTTGATTATGAGATTTATGTAATAGGAACATGTCTGTTTCTGTGTGTCTCGTCTGGAAGTCAATGTTTTGGTGTTTCTATGGCTTGTGTATATGGGGGGGGTGTTGGTCTCCATGTTTCTATGGGTGTGTTAGGTCTGGGTTTGAGTGTTCACATTCTCCTTCTCCCCTGCAACTAATTTCCATTTTCAGCAAGTATCACCTGGGCCAGGGTGCCTAGTTAAGACTAGCCTCTGGGGCTCCATACCAAGGATAGCCTTAGTCCCCTCTCCCCTCTTCCCCCCTTATCTCTGCAACCAAACACCTGGTGGGAAAGTGCCCTGCTGGCTCTGAGTGGGTAAAAATAATCTCATAGCTGGCCCTGGCCTAATTTTAGCTCCTACCCTTCCCCTGGGAGATGACAGGGCTCTGAGCCCTGCCCTTTGGAGCATGTCTGTGTGTCTGTGGGGTGGGGAGGAGGTGCTTTGGCCCATTTGAAGGCTTCCACAGCATCCTGGATCACCATCCCTGCCATGCTAAAGCACTGAAACCCCCTGCCATTCTTCATTTCCAGCCTTCCACCTCTGGCTATGCTTGTCAGATTCAAGGCTGAATGGGAGGTAGAAGGAACTTGATGAGGGAAGGGGCCAGAGGGGAGGAGGAGATTGAGGGTGGAACTATCCAAGTAGGGATGGAGACAGCCTGGGGGCTGTTAGGAATGGAGAATGGAGAATCCTTGGGTCATAGATGTGATGCTAGAAGAGCCCACAGAGGCCATCCAATCCAACTGCTTCATTACAGACAGAAACTGAGGGAAAGTGATTTGCCCAAGGTTGGAAAGGTAAGGCTGGGCCAGGACTGACCATCAGGGCCTCTGCTTCCAAACCAGCCAATTAATAAGCGTTCATGAAGCACCTTCCCTGTACTAGCTACCCTGCTAAGTGCTGAGGATGAAAAGCAAGGTAAGAGACAGTGTCCGCCATCAAGGAGTGTGCAGTCTAATGGGGGAGACAACACATAAACAACCAACAGGATAAACTAGGGGTAACGACCATGATGAAAAAGAAGGCACTAGCATTAAGAACTTTTCCCACTGTGCCAAGAAACACAGGATGCCAGACTTAGTGGAAGTCTCACTTTTCCCGGAGAACAGGCTTTTGGCATCCCAGGTGGGCTTCTCCCATGACTGACTCCTCCCATTTCTGGAGTCATCTCAGATCCCAGGTCAGTAGGGGATTGGCTCCTCACATCCTTTTTCACTTGGGGGAAAGTACAACATAAATTTCCATTCCTGCTGGAAGCTTTTGTTTCCCAAATTTACCTTCAGCAGGGTTCTAGAGCTAGTAACGTCCATGAGGGTCCAGAGGGCCTATGTAGTCCAAACTACCCATTTTACAGATGAAGAAGCTGAAGACTTGAAAGGGGAAGTGATTTGGCTAAAGTTGGTTTCTTTGTGACTGAGCTGAGACTAGAATGTAGACCTCCTGACTTCTATTCTAGGGTTCTTTCGTTTATGCTCATGGGATTCTTTAAAACTGACAATTGACAAACAGGACTTCTATTTTCTCTTGTCCTCTGTACTCCCCCCCTTCTCTCTCTCTTCTCCTTCTCCTTCTCCTCCTCCTCCTCCTCCT
>CM053594.1:44485609-44529235 GCA_028646575.1 Pseudocheirus occidentalis
TGCTTTTATCAGAAAGACACTTTTGAATTACTACACTTGGAGTACACTGGAATAGATGGCCAAAGGAAATGAGGCCCAGAAGGCAATAATAGGGAATCATATCACAGTGACCTCAAAACCAGCCTAGAAGTGAGCAGAAAGGTCCAGGATAGTAAGAGAGATGGAAAACATTGATGTTGCGTTACCTAAGGAAGGGCAGCAGATAATGCCCAGTTATATATAATATAGCTCAAGTGTCAGCAGCATTCATAGGGCAGCAGACCTGGAGAGAAAGAAGTGACACAAAATCATCCAAAAAATGAGTTGCTCCAACATATTCCCTGTGTGTATTTGTGTGTCTGTGTGTCTGTGTGTCTGTGTGTGTGCATCCCCCCATGTGTATCCTTTAGGTATTTATACTCTTCCCACTGATGATGTATGCATTTTGGGGAGAAGATATGCCAAGTTTATGGAAGAAATCTTGTATTGACACTTTTCTTTCGATGCTAGCTCGTGATGTGACTTTACTTTGAACCCATTGGGTCCTTTGTCTGACTAGTAAAAGAAAACACACCGGTGGTGCCTTATGAGCTATGATTTTGAGTAGATGCAGCCCTATGCAGAGGACCTCAAACCTGGGGTAGTTTTTCTGGGGGCCCCCTCTCGTAAAAGTGGAGTGCCCCAGGTACTACATGTTATGTACCCCCTCCCCAAGTCACATACATGTATATGTGTACATATATACATGTGTGTATGTGTATGTGTGCATGTGTATATCCACATATTTAAGATCACTTGAATGTGTTATTATTATACAAAATCATATATTATGTGCATATATGGTATATATTAGATAAAATTATATTTATGAGAGATGTTAGCACTGAGGGTATAGATAGATATGACTGAGGGAGCATATAAGATATATACATGTGTATATGTGTATGTATATCCACATATGCGATGTATGTGTGTCCATGTATTTACACACATATTATATATACACATACCTTAAAATCCAGTGCTAATATTTCTCAAATCACCTTCAAAATATCTCAAACTAGATCCTCATAGGTACCGCAAACTCAATATATCTAAAACTTAATTCATCCCCTCCCCCCCATATTTCTCTCTTCTTTAGGGCACCCCCACCCTCCCAGTCACCCAGGCTCAAAACCTCAGTGTAATTCTAAAATCCTCAGACACACGCCACATGCCCAAGCTGGTGCCAAGCCATCATTTCTACCTTCATAACACTTTTTCTATATATGCCTTTTTGGCCTGCCACCACCCTGATGCAGACCCTCATCCCTTCTAGCTGGGTGGTCTCCATACTTCAGGTCTCTCCCCACTCAGATCCACCCTCTACTAAGCTGCCAAAGTGATCTTCCTAAAGTCAAAGTCTAACTGTGCCACTCCCCTACTTGGCGAACTCCAATGGCTCCCTATTACTTCTGGGATCAAAGATAAACTCTTCTCTAGTGTCAAAGGTTGCAGAGAGATAGAGGAAAATGAGAGTTGAAAAAACAATGCAGTGGAGAGAGTCTTGGACCTGGAGTTAAGAGAGACATGGGTTCAAATCTCATCTTTGGCATTTAATAGCTATGTGAGAAGCACTAATTTATTTACTTGGTTTCAGCCTCAATCTGCTCATCCACAAAATGGATGCAATTCCTATAGAACTAGCCTCTTGAGATTGTCAGGACGAAATGAGATGATGTATATAAATTGTTCTGTGAGCCTAAGGAATAATATAATATAAATGTCTGATGTTAATATGATTATTATTACACATCCTTCTAGGCAAGGCTGACTTCCCAATTTACCAAGAATATAAAGGAACCAAGACAATCCAAGGGTCAAAAGCTAAGCACTCAAGACTCTTGCCCTTCTCAGGACCCATTGAACCAAATGACTCAAGCTGTCCAAGTTCAGCTGCAGAACGATAATATTTTCCATCAGATCCCCACCTACTATCTCCAGCCCTATCTCCTCAGATGTAACTCCCAAACTCACCCTTTTAGTAATGTGTTGGTAGATGAGATGGATATGATGTTGACCAAAGCAGCCACGGTCATCCAGTCTGCTTGGCGGGGCCACCAGCTTCGACAGAAGATGTACATGGAGTCAGAGACAAGCACGACAACTGAGGCCGTTCAGAGTGCCTGGCATCGGTTCAGTGTCCACCAGAGTCTGCAGTCTGCTCGGGAGCTGGGGCGCATGGCACAGAAGAAGATTCATGTCTTCAGAGGGACTTCTCGGTCACAGAATATAATCCCTTCTGGGAAAGAGAGTAATAAGGACCAGAAGCAGCCTTGGAGACCACCGGTACATTTCCATCACCAGAAATCAGGGATCTCTACCTCTGGGCTCCATTCCACCAAAAGTACAGTGGACAGACAGACACAAGTCTCCCAGGAGCAACAGGACAATCTAACCACTAAGAAACTTTCACAGTCATATCTAGAGACCAAAGCATTCTGGATACAGTCCCAGGATCAGCTAGGGGCTACATCTGAGACCTCTAAATCTCATAGACATTTCAATGATAGAGAGATCAAAATCCCATCCCAAACATATCCTACTGATACAGTGGTTAAGACCTCTTCTCAGATATATCCCACACCTGGAGAGGCCAAGGCCCTTTTCCAGGCACAACCAACAGCTAGATTGCCCAAGAGCCTTCTGCAGGAACATATAGCTGGAGTGACCAAGGTACCATCTCAGACAAATCTGGTAGCTGAAGTAGACAAGACCCCATCTCAGACACAGTTCCCAAGTAGTGTGACCAAGATCCTATCCCATGCAAATCTGGCAGCTAAAGGAAACAAAGCCATACCCCAGGCATACCCCACAGCTGTAGGGACCAAGTTCTCACCAAAAGAACATCTGGCAGCTAAAGGGACCAAGACCGAACCCCAGGCACACTCCACAGCTGGAGTTACCAAGGTCTTATCCCATGCAAATTTGGCAGGCAAAGGGACCAAGTTTCCACCCCAAGCACACCCCACAATTGGAGTGACCAAGGTCTCATCCAAGGAACGTCCAGCAGCTGGAACAGCCAAGGCCTCATCCCAGTCACATCTGGCAGCTGTAGCCAACAAGATCCTGCACCAGGTACAGCCCCCATCTGGAATAGCCAAGGCCTCATCCCAGTCACATCTGGCAACTGTAGCAAACAAGGCCCCACTTCAGGCACAACCCACATCTGGAACAGTCAAGGCCTCGTCCCAGTCACATCTGGCAGCTGTAGTGAACAAAATCCTACACCAGACACAACCCACAACTAGAGCAACTAAAGTTTCATACAAGGAAAACCTGGCAAGAGGAGTGACCAAGGCCCCAACCCAAAAACACCCCATAGTGAGAGCAAATAAAACTTTGTCCCAATTACATCTGGCACCTGGAAGGAACAAGGTCCCACCCCAGGCACAACCCACAGTTGGAGCAGTCAAAGTCTCAGATGAAGAACATCTGTCACCTGAAGCAATTAAGGCCCCATTCCAGTCACATCTGACAGCTGAGGTAACCAAGGCTCCTTCTCAGGTATATCTCACATCTAGGGTGAATAAATCCTCTTCCCAGACACATTCTGCAGCTGAAGTGATCAAGACACCATCTCAGGCACATCTGGAGGTCAAGGCAATCCAGGTCCCATCCCATGAATACTTGGAGGCTAAGGCAACTCAAGTCCCATCTCAGAGTGATTTGAAAATCAGGACAATCCAGAGTCCACGTCAGTCATATCTGGAGACTCAAATCCCATCCCAAGTTCAACTAAGGACCACAGGGACAGAGATGCCATTGCAGGCACAGACAGGACCACTTATATCCAAATCTGGATCCTGGAGACACATGGATATGACCAGAGATCAGACCCTCCAAGACCAGGGAGGGATAATGGCAACTCCAGAGATGGCAAATGAAGAGAATAAGGGGAGAGGGTCCCAGGTGGCAAAGACTAAGTTCTCTCAGGAACAGCTGGGCACTGTGCTGTCCAAGGCTCTCTGTCAGGGAGAGGTGAGAGCAGCTTTAACCAACGCCTTGTCCCAAGAAGTATTGGGCCCAAGCATGGCCAGGATTTTGCCTCAAGGGATGCTGGGACCAGTGTTGATTAAGGCCCTGTCTCATGGGGCTCTAGGGACAAGCGTTTCAAGAGCCCTATCCCGAGGGGAGCTATGGGCAGAGGTAGCCAAAGCCATGTCCCAAGGGAAGCTTGGGGAAGCTCTAGACAAGGCTTTGACCAAAGATGAGAGGGCTGTCCTCAACCAGGCCCTCTCACAGGGGGAACTGAGAACTGTCCTCAGCCAGATTTTATCCCAGGGTGTGTTGGCAGCTATGGCAAGACCTTTTGATGTGGGAACTGCTCCAAACCCACCCCTAAGGGAAGTAGTAGATGGGGTCACACAAGCCACAAGTCAGATAGATGTGGGAGAGGCAAAGAGTAGCATCACAGTAAACTCAAGCTCATCAGAAGTTGCCATCCCAAGGGAGAGCACTTGGCAAAAAAGCTCACATGAAGAGACATTGCTACCTGTGGAGACCAACATGATTGGAGGGGTGGATCCCAGACTTAATCAGGACTCTGGGACCAATGAAGAAGCTGGACCAAGTCTCCACCAAGTATGCATGCCCAATGGATTGGGTTCAATTCTTCCCTGGGGGTCCATGACCAGTGGAATGGCCTCAAATCTGCCTCGGGGAACTGTGGCCAGTGGGCTTGTCCGAAGTCTGTTACAGGGCCCTCTGAGATATGAGGTAGTCACTACTCTGGACAAGCCACCTGTGGCCAGTGGGGAGATACCAAATTTGTCCCAGGAAAATGGGACCGGTGGAGTCAAGGCAGGCCTACACCAGACATCTGAGGTCAATGAGATGACCCCAATATTACAACAACTATCCATGACCAGCGGTGTAACACCAGGTCTACAACAGGGTCCCATGGCCAGTGGGGCAATTCTAAGTTTGCATCAACCACCTATAGTCAGTGAGGTGACTCCAAGTTTGCACCAATCATCTGCAGTTAAAGGAGTGGCTCAAAGCTTACGTCCAGTCTCAGGAGCCAGTGGGGTGGTACCAAGTCTATTTCAGGATCCTAGAGACAGTAAGACAAACCCAAGTTTAAACCAGGCATCTGCAGCCAGTGAGATAGCTCTGCATCAAGGGCCTGAAGCCGGTGGGTTGGTGCAGAATATCTCCCAGAAATCTATAGAAAATAGGGCAATTCCAAGTCTAAACCAGGCCTTGGTAGCTAGTGGAGTTACTCCAAATCTCTCCAAGGTATCTATAATCACTGGGGTACCCTCAAGTCTCTATAACAGATCTATGACCACCACTGCTATATCTCCAAATACGTACCAGATGTCTGAGGCCAGTGAGGTGGTCCCAAGTCTATCCCAGGAGTCTTTGGTCAGTGGCATAGTGCCAAGACTACACCAGAGCTCTGTGGCTCATGGGGTGGCCTCAACTCTACAGCAAGGATCTGTGGCTAGTGGACTGGTTGCAGGTCTACATCCAGCCTCAGTAATCAATGGCATGTCCCCAGACCTACACCAGGCATCCATGATCAGTGATGTGACCCCGAACCTATATCAAGAATCTGTAGCCAATACTTTAGGCCAGAGTGCATCCCAGACACCTATGGGAACTGGGCTTCTGAGTTCACAACAAAACTTAACTCCTGATATATTAACCAGAAGTCTGTCCTGGAGCTCCACAACCAGTGAGGTACATTCAAAGCTGGCCAACGGGGCAGTCCTAAGTCTCTCCCAGGCACCTATCCCTAGGATACCAGCCCCAGACTTCCCACAGGTGTCCAAAACCACTGGTTCAATACTGCAACACACTTTGAGACCCAACGCTGTGTCCCTAAGCATGCACTGGGAGCCACACAGTTTGACCAAGGCAAACCTAAGTGAAGAGTTGAGGGGCAGTACAGATACTGAGAGCCTACAGCAAAGACCTATGTCTCTGAGTCTTGGAATGGTTCCAAATGTATGCCAGATGACTATGACCAGTGGGGTAAATCAGAGACTGCCTGAGACATCTAGGCCCAGTGGTGTAGATTTGGATCTATATGAGACATCTGTGGCCAATGAGGTGACCCCATGTCTACAAGTGTCTGTGGCCAGTAGAATGGAGCAAGATGTACACCCCATGTCTATGACCAGTAAGTTGCCCCCTAGTTTATTCCAGGGGTCTGTGGATAGTGGATTAACCTCGAGTATACAACAGGTGTTTAGGGATAAGTCAGAGCTTAATACACACCAAGTGTTCACTGCTAGGGGCATGACTCAGAGTCTCAACCAGGAGGCTGTAGTCAGTGCAGAGGCCCCAATTCTATATCAGCATTCTTTGGCCAATGGAATGAGTCTACACCAAGATCCTATGGCCACTCAGGTTATCCCCAGGATACACCAGGAGCCTCTGCTCAGTGGGGTATCCCACAATCTATATCAGGGATCCATGAATTCCAGAGTAGATTCAGGCTTACCCTGGGATTCTGTGGTCGTCAAGGTACCCCCAAATATCTATCAGAAGTCTATGACTACTGAGAGTACCCCAAGTAATTCCAGGGGGCTTCTAACCAATCTACCTAAGGAATCCATGGCTAGATGTGTGACCCTAAGCCTACCTGTGGGCTCTTCAATCTGTGGTGAGGGGCAAAATGATACCCAGGAAGTTAGAGCTGGTCAGGAAGATCCAAGTTTGCACCGGAGCTCCTTGCCCACAAAGGTAGAACCTCATGCATCCCAGAAGTCCATGAGCTACAGGGTAGGCCCAAATATATCCCAAAAGGTAATTCCAAGTTCACACAGGACACCAGTGGTGAGGGAGGAGACTGCAAGTCAGGGATCTGGGATCAGTGCACTAACTCCAAGTGTTCACTGGCAATCTGAAGTCGATGAGATGGTATCCAAGGTACGCTTGGGATCTGGGATCCATGAGCTAGCCCCAAATGGGGACAGGGCAGCTAGAGCCATTGAAATAGCCTCGAATATGCACCAGGGACCCAAGTTTAATGAGGCGACCCTAAATGTGCCCTGGGAATCTGTGGTCAGTGAGGTAGCCACTAGAATACAACAAGGGTCTATAGTCAGTGAGGGGATCCCAAGGGTGCCTCAGGGAACTGTAGTCAGTGGAGTGATCCCAACTGTGCATAAAGAATCTGTGGTCAGCAGGGTGCTTCAGGTATCTAGGGTCAGTGGGGTAGCTTCAAGTGTGCCCCAGGGATCAGTGGTCAGTGAAGCTATTCCAAATGTGAGTCAAGGATATGTAACTGGTGGAGTGGACCCAGCTGTGTGTCAAAGACCCAAACCAGTGTCTACCCAAGTGCATTGCAGAGTCACAGCCAGACAGTTGGTTCCAAGTCTGTTTCAGAAATTTGTTCCCAATGAGGAGGACCCTGTAATGAACCAGGGATCTATGGCAAGTGGAGTGACTCCAAGTATGAAACAGGGTTTTCTGATTGATGAGGTGACCCTAAATGTAAATCAGGGACCTGTATCCAAACCAGAGTACCCAGAAGTGCATCAGGGATTAGCAGCCAACCAGTTGGTACCAAGTCTGTTCTACAAATTTATGCCTAGCAGAGAGGACTCCAATGTGGTCCAGGAGTGTGAAGCCACAGGTATAGCTTCCCATGTTAATCAGGGTGTGGTCTCAAGCATACATCAATCAACCATGGTCAATGGAGTGGTTCCAAATGTACACTGGACATCTGTATCCAGTAGGGCAACACAGAATAAGAATGGGAAATCTGTTGCCAGTGGAGTACCCCCTAATGTATACCAGGTACCTATGGTCAGTGGGGCAGTCCCAAGTATGGCGAGTGGTGTGGCCTCAAATG
Source organism: Pseudocheirus occidentalis (assembly GCA_028646575.1). Classification (NCBI taxonomy): domain Eukaryota; kingdom Metazoa; phylum Chordata; class Mammalia; order Diprotodontia; family Pseudocheiridae; genus Pseudocheirus; species Pseudocheirus occidentalis. The sequence continues at coordinate 44,493,438 of CM053594.1, forward strand.
TACATAAAGGTTCCAAAGTTAGTGGAGTGGTACCAAGTCTCCATCAAGAATCTGGGACCACTAGAGTGATTTCAAATGTACCTCAAGAATCCAAAGCCAATGCTGCGACTCAGAATGTAAGTTGGGGTTCTGTGTCCATTGGAGGAGCCCCAAGTATAAATCAGGGATCCATGGGCAGTGGGGTAGCCCCCAAATCAAACTTGAGGTCTGTGACCCATAAGGTAGCCCCAAACGTCTATCAGGGATCCACGCCAAGTGGGCCAGTCCAAACTGTGAGTTGGGGTTCTATGAGCCATGGGGTAGTTCCAAGTCCAAGTTCAGGACATATGACCAGTAAGTTAACCCCAAGTATAGGTCAACAATCTGTGACCAGTGAAGACATCTTAAGTAGACATCAGGGATCTATGACCAGTGAAATGGCCCCAAATGTGAGCTGGGGCTCAGAGGACCGTAAGATAACCTCAAGTGTATATCAAGAACCCATGGTCAGCGAGGCGGCTCCAAATGCACATCAGGGATCCTTGAGCACTGAGCTAGCCCCAGTTACAACAAGTTGGAGATGTGTGACCAGGGACATAGTCCCTAGTATACATCAGGAATCTGCAGGTGATGGAATAGCCCCATTTGTGCCTCATGGACCCATGGCCAGTAAAGTAGTCCCAAGTGTGATTCAGAAACACATAGCCAATAAAGGAATCCCAAGGCTGCATCAAGGATACACAGCCAGTGGCCTGGCCCAAAGTGTGAATCGGGGATCTATGACCAGCAGAGTACCAAGAGTAGCCCCAAGTCAAGAATCTATGGCCAGTGGAGTAACACCAAGTATCTATCAGGGGTTGCCAGAAAGTGCAGTGCCCCAGAGATCCATGGCTAGCGGAATGCCACCAAGCGTGTGTCAGGGATCTCCTACCAGTAGAACGGCCCTACTCTATGGGAGCTCCATCAGTGAAGTGACCCCACACCTGACTTCGCAATACATAACTAGGCTGCCAAGCACACAACAAGCATTTATGGCCAGTGGAGCGGTGCCAATTGTTAATCAGGGATCTGGTGCCAGTAGGGTTGTCCCAAATGGGCTTTGGGGACTCATGACCCAAAAGGCAAATTCATGTGCTATGCAACAGGGGTCTGGGCTTAGCAAAGCTAAAAAGAGTTCGGGTACAGAGAAAGAAGGCCCTAGTCAGAAAGGTCATGGCTGGAAACCAGAAATATCAGAGGCAGCACAACAACATGCTGCCTCTGTGATCCAAGCTGCCTTCAGGGGCTACAAAGCCCGTAGCAATTTGAAAGTACAGCACCAAGCAGCAACCCTCATCCAGGCCAGGTGGAGGGGCTTCCAGAATCGAAAGTCTCTGGCCGGCCACATAAAAGCAGTTACCAAGATCCAAGCCTTATGGAGAAGCTTCCACATGCGTCAAAAGCTAATGAATCAGGAGTCCCCAGTGGACCCACTGCCAGAGCTGGGAAGCCTGGACAAGCAGATCCCACCCCACCGCTGCTTCCAGTCCTGCCAGCCAGGGTCCTGTGTCCTCTGTCAGAAGAAAGTCAAGAATGGCCCCCCCTGCCTGGCGTTGCTCACACAGCCCAACACTAGGACCTGCCATATCTGCCGGCAGACACTCCAAACGAGGCTGCTCTTTGGCCTGGGCCAGGGCAACAAGGCCACCCAGAAGTCTCGCCAGCCACTCAGTCCACAGAAGGCAGTCACGCTGATCCAGGCTTTCTGGAGGGGCCACCAGGCTCGGCGAGCCCTAAACAAGCAGTGGGAAGCAGCCATGCGCTTGCAGGCTTTCTGGAGGGGCTACATAACCAGAAAAAATCTCACTGAGAAGGTCATGCTCCTGGGCCCTACCTTAGCCCCAGGCTAGAGAGTTCAGCTACCCAACCAGAACCCTGCACGGTGGGGGTGGGCTGGGGGTGAGGATGACCTAATAAAGTCTTCCAATGCCTTGATTCTAGTCAGTCTGTACTACCAGGGTTGGGCTAGGTGGGAGGAAATGAAGGCAATCACTGGAAGGCTGGGGAGGGGGGGGGGGTGCTAACTAGCAGTGGGGCCTCTGCATAGCACCTGCTCAGGCAGGCCCAGGCTTCCTTAGCAAACCTCTGTAGTTCCACCTGGGTGGTGCCAGCTGGCTCCTAGAAATGCAAAGGGATGGGTGCTAAAAGCTGCAAACATTAAAAGGATAAAGCAAAATGTCATGAACGGTCCCTCTGGGACCGGGGGCATTTTAAAATAGGAGACGGTCCTGCTTTGGGGAACCATGGGAGATCAGATCAGCAGGGTAGTCCAGGAGGTATCCCATCCACCCCAGAGAGGCACACAATGGACCAGCTCCATAAAGGGGATGGGGGTGAAAGGAATGTCACCCCATCTATGACAAGGTGCCTGTATCAGGAATCAAAGCAAAAATTCCAGGGCTGAATGGTGAGCCATCATGCCTGGAGAAGACTGAGACAGCTGCCCAATCTTGACTCCTGTGATGAAGTATTTACTGAGCCACACTGGAAGTGTTTGGTGGTTAATGAAAGAGGAGTCCTTTGCCAGGGAAATACCTTTCCCTTGGAGAATGCAGCAAGGGAAGGAAGTAGATTCTTTTCTCTTCTCCCCTCTCCTTAATACCCTCTTTGAGCAAGAGCACTTAAGATAGTTCTAGGAGCAGGGTATACCAGAGCCAACTCCTTACACCTGTGGAAATCTTACAAACCGGGGCTTGGTTTATTGTTTTGCTGATTGTCCAGACCAGAGGAGGGAGGCTTGGTGGCGCACTGGAGTTCAGAAAGACCTCAATTCAAATCCAACCTCAGACACTTACTGTGTGACCCTGGGCAAGTCACTCTACCCTGCTTGCCTCAGTTTCCTCATCTGTACAATAATCTGGACAAGGAAATGGTAAATCACTCCAGTATCTCTGTCAAGGAAACTCCAAATAGGGTCATGAAAAAACTGATCTCTATTGAACATATCCAAGGTGTCGACTACAAGAGCCATACTCATGTTTTACAAACTACAATAAAGCATGGGTATATTACATTTTAAAACTAAGTCAGTGGCCTGTGGCAGGAATCCTCATGTTCCTATTTTAGTTTAATTCTACTGCTCTAGACCAGGGCTTCTTAACCTCTTTCCTCTCATGACCCCTTTTTGCATTCTGGCAGCATTTGTTGGTGCTGTGGGGCTTCGAGGAATGCACAATGCAATATGCACGTGCTTTGGGTTCAGAACCAAGGCTGCAGTGAAGCTGCCCCAGGCAACACGGACAAGCAGCCAGAAACATCTCAGATTCATTACACGTTTGATTTTTATTTAATTTTTGGTCGTTTTGTGGTCAGAAACCTTGCCAAATTTTTCTCTACCTGACCCATAGCTTAAGAGGGCTGGTCTAGACCACATGCCATTCTTTAAAACCATGCTTAGTTGCAGATGGTCAGCTGGATTGGCCACCTGACTGTAGTTTGCTGACCCCTGGTCTAGACTTAAGAAAGAGACAGAGAAAATGCAAATAATGCAAATTAAGGTTAATAGTGTGCTGTGCTTACATTTGCCCCCTGAAGAGCTGGTTGTTAACCATTTCCCAGCACGTCCTTGCAGAGGAGGCACTTTGCCCAGAAGAGAGTTGTTGCCTAGAGAGGAGCCAAAGAAAAAAATAAGCCTGGGGAAACTGACGGAGAGATTTGCCCAACATAAGCGCTGCATCTTGCGGGAAGCAGCGTGAGGACTTTAATATCCTTTAGCATCAGAGATAGGAACTACTTTAGCCACATGTATTGCCTATGTCTGTGCCTCTCTACCAGAAAATATTTCGGGGAGAAGTTTATGAGAGCAATGTTTTTTTGTTTTTGCTCCTGTTCTCAGTTTACCATTTCGGTAAACTGTTTTGCTTTCGGTTCACTGTGTTTATTCTCTGACTGTTGGAGGCAGTAAACCTATACGCTCCAGAGTTTTAGAGTTGCAGTGACGCAGAGGACTTTGCACCTGGGTAGTTGTCATTTAAGGGACCCAACCCGAAAGTGTGAGTCAGGAATTGGGCATTGGGTGTGGAGTCATCCAGAAAGGGCTCCAACTGACTTTCCACTTTAAACCATAGGCCAAGTTGAATAGAACCCAAGCAGGTAATGTGAGGAGGGAAAGAATGTTTCCCACTATGTGCACATATGTACACTCTGGAAACCTAAATTTATACATGTAGGGGGTGAGACCTAGGATTGGTAGCTTGAGCTCAGAGTGCCCCCTAGTGACCTATGTTCAGATTGCACCGAGTCATTCTTAGCCTCTTTGGGAAGCACATGGGAAATGAAGGAGGCTCACCCACTTGTCTTTCCTCCTCTACTGCCCATGTAAGAGATAGGTGCAACATAAAATAGCAAAATCAGCTGTAGCAACATCATCCGTTCCTTACCCGTGGGTGGTGCCTGCCCTCTATACCAGAAAGACAGGTTCAATGACAGAGCTCTAGTCTCAAGCCCCAGTTTACCATTCAAGGATGAATAAGCTGTTACTTGTCCTCCAAGGTAGGATGAAGTGTCTCCAGAATCGCTGTAATGTGAAAGATCCCCAGTAAAAGTCACAGAAATATGGTATGGGGACCAGGAATCCTATGTCATTTTGGAACCCCTTACTTATCTCTAGGGTCAGTGTGACTCTTTTGGGTGACCAACTATACAATTCTCAGTTCAAGCCCCTATCTACCATCCTCCATTACCAGACCTTATAAGGCACATATAAATCTAATAGTAAGAAAGCATTTAATTAAGACACCGAGCAACATAAAGAACATGTAAAGACAATTTTAACATTAATTTTTTTAATTTTTAGTTCCAAATTTTCTCCCTCCCTTCCTCAATCCCCCCCACAAGACAGTAAGTAATTTGGTATAGGTTATATATGTGCAATCATGTAAAACATATTTCCATATTAGTCATGTCTCCAAACTTTTTTGATATCCCATCAGAAAAAATGCCACGCACCTAATATGTATGTTTTAATTTAAAAGATACATAGACATGCTTTTTGCTGCTATTCAGTCTTGTCTGACTCTTTGTGACCCCATTGGAGGTTTTCTTGGCGAACATACTGGAGTGGTTTGCTATTTCCTTCTCCACTTCATTTTTCAGATGAGGAAACTGAGGCAAGTAGAATGAAGTGATTTGCCCAGGGTCACACGGCCTCATTTGAACTCAGGTCCTCCTAACTCCAAGGCCAGTGCTCTGTTTCCTTTGCTACCTAGCTACCCAATCTATAGATGCACTACTGTATAATAATTAGGTATCCCTAATTGAGTGTGTGAGTGGCACGGCCAGATCCATACTTAGGAGAATCATTTTGGCTGCTGTGTGGAGAATGGATTAGGGTGAGGAGAAATGAGGCAGGAGGCCCCACAAAGAGTCTATTGCAGTAATCCAGATGAGAGATTCTACACTGTACTACACCGAGGGGACGGCTGTGTGAATAGAACGGACCTAAAAACAAATTGAAGGTTTGAGGTAACCATGTGTTAAGTTTATCAGTGCCATTCTTCCAACAGCATTTGCTCATTTTTTTCTCTGGGTCACGTTTTGGTAATTCTCACACAATTTCAAACTTTTTTATTATTATTACATCTGTCATGATGCTCTGTGATCAATGATCTTCAATATTCCTATTGTAATTATTTTGGGGGACCCCTATAAAACCATGAACTTGGCCCATAAATGTGTGTGTTCTGACTGCTCCACCAACCTGCCATTCCCTACTTCTCTCCCTCTCTTCCCTGAGATAACAATATCCAAGAAGATTACATAAATTATTCGTGATTGTATCATTATACATAATACCTATCACATTAAAAATTGCAGAGCAGCGACAAGGTTTGAGAGGATTGACTCCAATTTTGAAAGAAGTTTTACTCTGGGTAAAATGTTACCAAACAGCATCACCTGCTACAGAAAAATCTTTCAGGAAAGGGTCAGTGGAAAGTGGCAAACCTCATTTTTTTCTTATTTTAAGAAATTGCCACCCCAGCTTTCAGTAACCACCACTCTGCTCAGCCAGCAGCCAGCAGCATTGAGGCAAGATCCTCTCCCAGCAAAAAAGTTTATAACTTGCTGAAGGGTCAGATGGTGCTTAGCATTTTTTAGCAATAAAGTATTTTTAATTGAATTATGTACATTGGTCTTTTTTTCAGACATAATACTATTACACACTTAATAGATTACATACACATAAACAAAACTTTTATATGTACTGGGAAACCAAAAACTTTGTGACTACTTTATTGTGATATTTGCTTAATTTCGGTGGTCTGGAACCAAACTCACAATATTTCTGAGGTCTGCCTGTATAGAGAAGGTAACAGATAAAAGAAGGGCTTTGTAGGTAAAAATGACAAGTTTTGACAACTGATTGGCTTTGGGTTGAGAGAGAATGAACAAAGACAGCATGAGGTTGTGTGAACCTGGCTGATTAAAGGGATAGTGGTACCCTTGACTGGGTCAGAAAAGGGGTGGGTTTGGGGGGAAAGTTTAATGGAATGACATCTGCAATGCAAGTCACCCACTGAGGGATGCCTACCACAGCCCCATTTTGATATGGGAGGCAGGGGTGGAGCTGGGAGAGTTGATTCACAATGGGCAAAGAAGGATAGTAGAGTTATGTGGGAGACAAGTCTATTATTGGATATTCTGGGGAGTGTAGGATGCTAAAATCCATCATTTCACTTTGTAATTGATTGATCACCCGCTCCTTGTGATCATGGTATCATGGGTCCCTTGGAATCCTATCCTGGCTCCCATTTTAGAGCCAAGTGATCTCAGTGATTTCTAAAGTTCTTTCCAGTCCTGTCAAGCCATGTTCCCATAATAGATTGGGTATTTTCAGATCGGGCCTTTGATTTCCTTCTAAACTCTGTGAGGAGACTCCCTTCACCAGGGCAAAACAACACCTGCCCTGCAACCTGGAGAGTTGCCAAGTATTATTATTTCCATTTAACACGAGGGTAAATTGAGGCAGAGAGAGTCAAGTCTCTTGGTTTGACTATGTTCATACAGCCGCCAATTACTAAAGCTTCCATTAGAACTTGGGTCACTCCTGACTTTATTTAGGTCTAGCACTTCCCGTTTTACCTTGATATTCCACGTTCTAAGGCCTCCCGTAGATCTGACTTCTTTATTCTGTATGCCAGGGGTCTGCCCAATTTTGAGATCCGATGCCCTAAGATCCCTTCTGACTCTGACAAATGAATCCCTGTCTAATGATAGATGTGGACAGGTGGCAGAGCAAGGATTCTTCCATTACCAGTCCCTCCTTTCTTGGTTTGTGGCCATTCCTTCCAAGAACCTCCCTACTGAGATGAAAGGCCTGGGTTACCTTTAGGGAGGGTATGGTGCTTTGGATACCCTAGGGAGCCCAGAGGATTCTCAGGGGCTTAGGAGGTCTCTGGGGAATGTAATGGGCCTGATGTAGCTATATGAGGTAAGAGACGCTGAGGTTCTCTTTAGTGAGTGGGAGGGGTCTGCACTGTCCTTCTGGGTGTAAGGGACCCACAGCCACACCTAGAGGACATGGGCAATCTGAATCATTGCGAAGGAGAAATGAGAAATGCAGGGCTGATCCTAGATATGTGTGGGGGTTCTAGGGTATCCCTAAGGAACATGGGGGACCAACATCATCCTTAGGGACTAGTATGTCCTTAAGGCAGCTTGAGGACACAGAACTTTTCGGAAGGGTTTAAATTAAGCCCAGACCCACAGCAGAAGGTGGCAGGTGCCCAGATTTTCCCAAGGAAGTTTGGAGGGCAAAGGACATCCCTAGCAGGTTCCTACAGGCCCTGAAGAATGGAAGTGCCATGGGCCATCCCTAGGGAACAGCAAAGGGCCTTGGCATCCCTTGGAGTTGTGAGGGGCCTTGAGTGGTATGACGTTCTAGGAGAATTCTAATAATAATAATAAGAATAGCTAGCATGTAAAGTGAGTTCAAGCTTTACAAAACACTTTACATATGTGATCTCATCGATCCTCACAACCACCTTAGGTTGTTTTCATGTACATATCAGTGCTATTATGCACATTTCACAGATAACGAAACTGAAGTGGAGAGAAGTTAAGTAACTTACCCAGTGTCACACAGTAAGTGTGTACAGCAAGATTTGAACTCAGCTCTTCTTGACTTTGAGGTCCTCAAGTTCTCCAGCCTTCACAGAAGAAATCAGAGGCCATGGATTCCCCATCCCTATCACCTAAACCCTTTTTACAAATATTTTCTCATTTGATTTTCATAACAGTCCTGAGAGGTAGATGCTATTAATATTTCCATTTTACAGTTGAGAAAACTGAGATAAACACAGATTAAGTGACATGCTCAGAGTCGCACAGCTAGCATCTAAGACCAGATTTGAATTTGCCTTCCTGATTCCAGATCCTTCACTCTATCCACTTAAGAGCAACTGCCCCTTTTAAGAGGCTTCAGGGTCCTCCCAAAGATGTCCCTGGAGAGGAGAGAGGTGTGATTGATGAAGGCATGCATAAGTCTTCCCTAGTGGACAGTGAGGCTCTCAGAGCTGGCTCCAGGAGTGGAAGGGCATTTCCAAGGCATCACTAGAGAAGGGTGAGATGCCCTAGGGAGTTAGAGGAACTGAAGCAGGAAGGTGGAGATACTGTGTTTGGAACTAAGGGACTCAGTGGATGTGGTGGAAAAAATTACTGTCACTGGAGCCTACAGGCCATGGGTTCATATTCGGACTCTGCCATTAACTCCCTTGTAATCTTGGACAAGGCATTTCCTTTCGGTAACATGAGTAGGGCAGCTAGGTGGAGCCGGTGAAATAGTGCCCTGCCTGGGATCTTCTGGAGTTCAAATCTGACCTAAGACACTTACTGGCTGTGTGACCCTGGGCAAGTTACTTAGCCCTATTTGCCTCAGTTTCCTCAGCTGTCAAATGAGCTGGAGAAAAAGACAGCAAACCACTCCAGTATCTTTGCCAAGAAAACCCCAAATGGGGTCTCGAAAAGTTGGGCGTGACTGAACAAGATGAGTTGAGCTGAAGTGCCTTTCAATTCAAAGTTTCTGATCCCAGGCCATTCCTCAAAGAGGTGATACCGAAAAATCACCAATAGGGGTGGGGCCTGCACCTAGCGCTTCCAGTGGGCGAATAGGATGTGGGGGACCTTGTGGAGGACCTTTCAGACCCCTTAAAGCCCTATGTGAGCTGCTATGAGCTTTTGGGCTGTGCTCGTCCCGCCCTCTCTTCTCTTGGGGCTAGGCTTAGCTCCCATGCACCTCCGAGGGAGGGTGGGGTAGGTTTGAAATGCCGACTCCGCCCTTTCCCCAGGTGGGCCTTTCCCCAAGGCCGTCCTACTTCCCCTCCCTCTGGACAACCCCACCTCTATCAACGCCTCTCCCGGGTCGCATCCCTCGCCAACCCCGCGGTGCCCCGGTGCCGGAGGGCAGCGCCTGCCGGCTGGTGTGCAGGTGCGGAGGTGGGACCGTTCAGCGGCCCGCCTGCCCGAGCCCCGAGCTAAGTGGCTCACCTTAGTGGAACTTGCTCCGGGCCCGCAGGCAGCCCGAAACTGGGAGCTCGGAGCCCTTCCCCAGCTGGGGCCCCCGGCGGAATCCTTCTAGTCATGACCGGCCGGCCTCTTCTCTTCGCCCTGTTGCTGCTCTCTTGGAAGTTGGATGTAGTTGGAGGTAGGGGTTGGGAATCGGGCGCGCCCTGTCTTAGCCAGACCCTTGGGCAGTTTGGAAGGGTTGGGAGTTGGGCGATAGGAGGAATCTGGCCTGGCCTGCCACAGATGCCCCCTCCCCACTCCTCCCGTCGTGCCACACACCCCACAAATGGTAGATGCTGTAGAATCATTCCAGCTTCATCTCCTCCTTCTTCCGTTCCCCAGGCAGACTTTCTTAAAATGTTTGCCGCTTCCCTGGCCCCTGAACCATTTCCAGGAAGTGTGTTGCTTGGTGTCAGACAACTGACTTTCAGTTTAAATCGTTTTCTTTCTCTCATCCTAAATGGCACCGAACAGGTGGTCACCCCAAGGCTTGGTCAACCGCGATTCACAAACTGATAGAACTAGGCACCTAAACCTTCCCCTCTCACCGCCCCTCCCCCCACCCCCATCTACTCCTTTCCTAGTGGGTCAGATTTTCTGGCTTTTATTTCTGCTTACTATGAAGTCCTGGACCTTACCCCGGGTCTAGCCTTAACTTCGCTTTCTCCAGGAAGGGTTAAGTGAGCAGGTTAGGTTGGTGACCTGTTTTTTCCTTCCAGTTTAGCAAAAATATCTTTTTGTTTTTGTTTTTCATTTTTATTGATTTTTTAACTATCACCTTCCTTTCTGAATATTAGAGGCAACTAGGTATCACAATGAATAAAACCTTGGACTTGGACTTGGATTTGGGTTTGACTGAATCTGAGTTCAAATCCAGCCTCAAACACTTACTACCTGTGTGACCCTGAGCAAGTCATTTAACGTCTGCTTGCTTCAGTTTCCTTATCTGTAAAATGGAGATTATAGTAGCATCTACCTTGGAAGGTTGTTGTGAGGGTCAAATGAAATATTTATGTAGCACCTTGCAAATTGTAAACCTTAAATGCTGTGTTATTATTAGCTTTGTTACAAGGAATGGCTTGATAGGATAGTGGGTGATATCATCACCACCACCACCATCACCACCACCACCACCACCATCACCACCACCACCACCATCACCACCATCACCACCACCACCACCACCACCACCACCATCACCACCACCATCATCACCACCACCACCACCACCACCACCACCACCACCACGATCATATCATTACCACCCTTGTCAACTTCATCATCATCACCACCATCACCACCACCATCACCACCACCACCACCACCACCACCACCACCACCATCACCACCACCACCACCACCACCACCACCACCATCACCACCACCATCACCACCACCATCATCACCACCACCACCACCACCACCATCATATCATTACCACCCTTGTCAACTTCATCATCATCACCACCATCATCATTTCTCACTGCCCAACCAACCACCGCATGTAACAAATCATTAAAAAGAGGAAAAAAGCAGGTCAGGAAAACTAACCAACATCTTAATCAATTTTGATTATACATGGAATATTCCACATCCATACCCTTCCCATACCTTTATACACACACCTCAAATGTGGAAGATCTCCTTTTTTCTCTAGGGCAAAGCATGGTCAATATACTTAACCACTGGTTAGTTCCTTATCAAACATAACTCAAGTGACTTCTTTGTGCATGGTCCTAGGCTGAACTCTGGTTACAAAAGTGTCCATAAATAACCTGATATGTGCAGGAAGGGCAAAGGAGGGATCTGGAAACTGTGCTCTAGGAATGGTGTGAAAGGAAGAACTCCTTTGTAGTGGAGTGGAGTCACCTGAGCCGGTGGAGGTAGACTTCAATAGGTGAAGAGGAAGCTTGTATTCCAGGTTGGGGGCTATCTGTATGAAAGCAGAGTCCTATATCACTGGGGTGTAGACTTTATGAAGGGAAGTAGCATGAGATTAAACCAGGACAGATAGGTAGGTTCCAGGCCACAGAGAGCCTTAAATGCCAGGCTAAGGAATTTTTGTTTTGGTCTGCGGGTAATAGGGAACCCCAGAAAGTTTCAGGGCAGATCACAATGCCTTCACTGGTTTCTTGGAAGGTCCTTCCGTGTCTCCTCCCAATGTCTCCTCCCAATGTCCATTGATGGTTTCTCCACCAGGAGGCAGCATGGTCAGGTGGAAAGAGCATTGACCATGGAGTCAGAGGAACTAAGTATAAGTCTCATCTCTGGTGCTTACTGCCTGTGTAACCTTGGGCAAGTCACTTAATCTGTCCGCCTCAGTTGCCTCACCTGTATAATAGGGATAATAGCACCTACCTCCCAGGATTGTGAGGATCAAGGGATAACATTTGTAAAAAGTGTTTAGTACAGTACTTGACACATAGTAGGTACTATATATAGGCTATATTATTATTAAATGTCAGTAGTCATTAAAAAACCAATTTAGATCTTCCCCGATTACAGATATTGTCCTCATCACTTAGGAGAGTTAGGGGAAACTGGAGGTGATGCCATGTGGTCCAATGGAGAGAGCTCTGAATCTGGAGGCTCAGGATGCCTGGGTTCTAGTCCCAGCTCTGCTTTTTGCTCAAATAGTTCATTGTGTGACCTCGTAAAAGTCTTACCCTCTTTGGCTTCAGTTTCTCCCTTTCTAAAATAAATCTGTTCTTGAGGAGTTGCAGTTGTTCCTGACAAAGCCATGTGAATTCAGAGGTCTGTTTCCTCTCTGCCTGGCAAGGGGAAGTAGAATAATTGGTGGGCACAGGGAGAAAGAGAAGACTGGTGGTGAGGAGAAGAGAACCATGCAGAGTCTCAGGCAGATCCTTGAACCTTAGCCAGCTAGGTGCTGCAGTGAATACAGCACTGGGCTTGGATTCTGGAAGACTTGAGTTTAAATCCTTTCTGAAGACACTTTGTATATGTGTGACCCTGGGCAAATCAATTTTATCTCTGCTGGCTTAACTTTTCACTTAAAAGGCAAAATAATAGCACTGACCTCCTTGGGTTGTTGTAGGCTTCAGATGAGATAATATTTTTGATAAGTGCTTTGTAAGCCTTTGTAAACTTTGATAAGTGCCATATAGAGAGTAGCTCATTTATTAGCCCTTAGAAGATGCACATGGCCAGGCTGGGCACCTAAAGATCTGGGAGCAAAGTGGTGTCTGGGGAACCATACCGGGGCTGGAGAGAGGAAATAGATGGATTTAATTAGATAAGGAAATATTTACTCACCCACACCCTGAGGCAGGTCCACCTGTGAAGTTCCCTAGATGGGAGGGGTGGGGATGGAAGGAGAGAAGACCAGCCAATCACAAAATAGTAAAGTTGGCCAAGATTGCTGTCCCTTCACTCCTGACTGGTCAGGGCTTCCGCTTATAGTAGAGTAGGAAAAGCTGTACCCTGTGACTCAAGTGAATTGAAGGCTTTTTCCATCATTGACGCTGCTCTAAGGGCCCTCCCAGGTCTGAATATCCTGGATTCTAAGGGCCCTCCCAGCTCTGACATCCTGGGTTCTAAGGACTCTCCCAGCTCTGAACATTCTGGCTTCTAAGGGCTTTCCCAGCTCTGATATTCTGGCTTCTAAGGTCCCTCTCAGCTGTGACATTCTATGGTTTTATGATTCCCGGGACCACAGGACTTGTTAGGCCACCCTGACAGGCCAGAGGTCATGGACCTTGAGGTTGAGGGTTTGAAGGAAGCCTTCTACTGTTCTTCAAATTATGCTACCAACTTTGCCCTCTATAGGGTAATTCTTGACCAGGGCTCCAAAAGGCTAAGCCATCTCTTAGGACAAGAACTCCTCCTTCTATTTTAAAGGGTTAATAGATAGGAAGAAGGAGCCTGGAACTATAAATTTCCTTGTGGGGGCTGGAGAGAGGGAAGGGATATTTCTAACTAAGATCTCCATTCTTTCTTTAGTGAACGCCACCGATGTAACCCCCACCGATGCAACCACGGACACCTCTACCAGCTTCCTCACCACCTCCCACAGTGACTCCTCCTCCAGTACCACCTCCCACTTTAGCTCCCCCTCCAGTATCACCTCTCACAGTGAATCCTCCTCCTCTTTCACCTCCCAGAGTAACTCCCCATCCCAAACTTCCCAGGCCAGTTCCTCTACCACCTCTTACAGTGAATCCTCCTCCCCTTTCACCTCCCACATTAGCTCCCCCTCCAGTATCATCTCTCACAGTGAATCCTCCTCCCCTTTCACCTCCCACAGTAGTTCCCCCTCCCAAACTTCCCAGGCCAGTTCCTCTACCACCTCTTACAGTGAATCCTCCTCCCCTTTCACCTCCCACAGTAGTTCCCCCTCCCAAACTTCCCAGGCCAGTTCCCCTACCACCTCTCACAGTGACTCCTCTTCCAGTACCACCTTCCACAGTGGCTCTACCTCCCACAGTGACTCTACCTCCCACACCAGCTGGCCCTTCTCCCCAGCTACCCTTGAGGACTCCTCTCCAAACTCCAGCACCTTCTCTGGAGCTCCATCAGCTGTTACAGGCATGACAACCCCAGAGGAGGGGCCCACCAAGCTGGGGATCAGTGCCAGTTCAGGTGAGGGCCCAACCCTGCTGAGTTAACCCCCGGGTCAGGCTAAGATCTAGGAAGCTGGTCATCATCTGGAAGGGCACCAGGCGGCACTGCTGCCTCATGAGAACTCCCACAGGTGTTGGGGCAGCCGGGGTAGAAGTGAGCTCTGCTGGGAAGGTTGTGGATCAAAGGAAAGAGAGGTGAAGGTGTGAGTTAGTCTCCAGAATGTCCTCCTCCTCTTGGGCCTTCTTCCCTCCATTCCCCACCCCTTTACCTTACTCAAAGTGCCCTGCAGGGGCAGCAGCAGTGGGAGGAGAGGGGACAGATGACATTGATTCGGGAGGGGAAGAGCCTGACTGGGAATCTCCCTCCCCACGCCCTCAGGGGGGACCCATCGAAACCCTGCTGTGGTGATTGTGGTCTGCCTGTTGGTGTCCATTCTGGTCCTGGGCTCTGCAGTGGTGGCTGTGAAATGCTGCCAGAAAAATACAAGAAGCTTTGAGAAGATGGATGAGATGCCCATGGTGTGTGCCTCTGAGGAAAGATCACCCTGATTCTTCTCTGATGAGCTGTCCCTTCCTTCCCTCCCTTTCTCTACCTCCTCTTTCTCTCACTCTCCCATTTTCTCCCTTTCCTGTTTTCTCTCTCCCTCTTTCTCTCCCTCCCTCTTTCTCTCCCTCCCCCCTTTTCTCCCTCCCCTTTCTCTCCCTCCCCCATTCTCTCCCTCTTCTGTCTTCCTACCACTTTCTCTGCCCCTTCCTTTCTCTCCCCTCTTTCCTCTCCCATTCTCTCTCCTCCCTCTCCCCTCCTTTCTCTCCTTTTCCCTTTTTATTCCTGTCCCCATGTTTTGCCCTGTCCCACTGTTACCAGCTCCCCCTGGGAGAACTATCAGGGAAGTAGGTTGAGACTGGCTGGCCCAAGGCATTGGTGACTCTGAGGAACCCCAAAACCTGGTCCTCCCTGCCTTCTTCTCACCCCAGGGGAGACAGCTCCCACATGAATGCCTCCTGCTTTGTTTTATTTTTTTCAGGAAACTGTTCGAGAAGAGTTGCCCTTTGCAAGACTTCCCCCTCAGTGACCACGGATGGCAGTGGAGAGGGGTGGCTTCTGAGGGCCTGTTGGGACAGCTCCTGCTTGCCCATGTCCTCTCTCCCCTCCCATAAGGATACTAGTGTCTGTCACTGAATAAAATGAAGACCAAAATGAGACTGAGGCTCACCCAGGATCCTTTAACTGGTATCACACACACACACACACACACACACACACACACACACACACACACCCCTCCACTACGAAAGTTGGGCCCCCCATCTTTGACTTTTGATTAAATGAGATAACAATCAGTGCTTTGTAAACCTTAAAGCACCATATAAATGCTATTCTTCTTATTTTCCATAAGCGCCCCCATCCCAAGGAAGGGGGCCGGTCCATGCCGAGAGAGTGAGGGGGAACTTAGTGTATTGGAGGGGGGATGGGGGCACCAGATTTGCAATCAGGAAAGCCTAGATTTAAATCTTTGCTCTCCCCCTGACTAGCTCTGTCTGCACAGCCACCACTGCAGATCCTTGGGGAATAATAAGGATAATGATCATTATGGCTGTATTTAACACATTTAGCTGTGCAAAGCACATTACATCTGTTATCTCACTGAATTCTCACAGTGACTTTCTGAGGTAGATACTATCATTCCCATTTTACAGTTTTACTCATCTATAAAACCACTTCCCAGGAAATTCAGTTTTCAGTTTAAGTCCCCATCCTTTGGGCTCCATTTTCAAGGCTGACTATCTCTCTTCCCCTCCATTTAACCCATTGGGAAATAGTAGGAAATGACTTACCCAAAGTCACACAGCTAATCATGGGGCAGAGTCAGGATTTAGATCCTTAAACTTATTCCCACAGGGAAGGGTAATTATTTCTGGAGCCTAGACTCACATCCCTATACTGGTGTTCAGGGTACTGGCAAAGAGTCTAAGAAGTGAGAAGAAAACGGCTGTTCTTGCTTTTGAATCTGACCTGCTTCTGGCTACGGACTCTTGTTCCTGGGGTCCTCATAGTCCCATGAGCCCACCAAGGATATGGAGGGGGCATGGATTGATTTTAGATCTCAGTGGAAAAAGGGCCTGAGATCTTTGGGGAGGGAGGTGATGTCCCCATTGATTCATTCTTCTCCCCCCCGCCCCCGTTTTGTCCATTCCTCAGACCTTTGACACAGACACTGTGCAGAGACTGAGGTTAGGGCCAGCTGGGGTTACCCTCGGTCACCAGGTGGGTGGGAGAAAGGGGCAGCCAGCTTGGAAGGAGCCTGGAGGGACTGATCCAGGTAAAATATTAACCAACAGGTCGGGAAAGGCAGGGGCCAGAAGGCCTGAGAACCTCCCCCTCCAACCTGTCCCTTTCTCCTTGGCACTGGGTCAGGTGCCTCCCTTACCACCTCCTCTGTCAAAAGAGTTGACTGACCCTGGACGAGTCCTGGGCATCAGGTAGGATTCTTTGTCTCCCCTCCATCCCCAGCCCCCATGCCAGGGAGAAATCAGACTTCCTGAAGATGCTTCCCTTGCCCTTCCTCTCAGGGATGGAGGCCAGTGACATTCCCTTTGAGGATAGCCTGTTCCTCTCTCCCTCCCTCTACTGCCTTAAAGGGTCAGAGTCCAGGCAGGCAAGCAGAGCCTGACTCCTGTAATTCAGGGCACTCCATCAGTTCTACTCATAAGCTCTGGGCACTGAGCTGAATGAGGTATTGCCTTCCAGGATAGAGAGAAAACCAAAGGACAGAGAGGCAGGTGCGATGGACTTGGAATTGGTCTCAAAGGATTTGCCTCCATTTCCTCAACTCTACAGTGAGGTTGGAATATAGACAATCCCTTCTGGCCTGAAAATTGCCATTGGAGGGTGAGGGAAAGGGAGGAGAATAAATATTTATATAGAGCCTACTAGGTACCAAGCCGTGTGCTAATAATCACTTTTACAAAGATTGTCTCCTTTGAGCCTTACAACACAAGGTAGGTGCTATAAATTAACCCCATTCTACAGTTGAGGAAAGTGAGGCAAATAGCATCAGAATCACACAGCGAGTAACTGTCTGAGGTCAAATTTGAACTTGGGTCTCCCTGCCTGATTCCAGGTCCAGCATCCTATCCTGGGTACCACTTAGCTGGCATATACAGGGAGCCATGTTGGCAGCAACTGACACACAAATGTCAAATGCTTGTTGACTTGGCACAAAAGATAATGTAGGTTAGTGGAAAGAGTACTTACTTGGAATCGGAAGACCTGGTTTTAAACATCCTGCCATTGGCCATCTATGTGATCTTGGACAGGTAACTTAATATTTCTGGACCTCAGTTTTGTCCTCTGTAAAAGTTCTAGATTGCCTCTGAAAGTCCTTCCAGTTCTAAATCCAGACTCATAAACAATCTGTCATCACTTCCTTCTTGCATACCCAAAGTCCTAGTCCCCTACTCCGGAAAGTCACATTTTTTCTCCCCTGCCCCCCCCATTCCCATTATCCTTCCCTTGCTGGGGCATACACACACACACACACACACACACACACACACACACACACACACACACGAGTCACGCTCTTGGTCTCTGGTCTCTGCCAGCTCACTGGTCCAAATCATCCAGAATACCCAGAGGAAGGTGAAGGTGGAGGCAGAGGCCTAAGCTCTCAGCCAGGTCCCAGAGCCAGAGCACACAACAGGTTAAGGGGCAGTGTTGGGGGTGGGGGTAGGGGGAGCCTGGCTGGTCAGAGCTCATTCTTCCTGACTGCCTCCTCTCAGAGGCTTCCTGCCTGAGTCTGGTGCCCACAGCACAGCTCCTGGTCTTAACCCACCCCAGAGCCACCATTTCCTACCTCACCACATCTGAGTCAGGAGGCAGAAGGTAGCAGACCCCTTTTGTGGGGGTGCCTCCCATATGGAGGACCCAAGGCAGCTCCAGCAGAGCCAGACCTTAGTTGCATAAGGTCTGGGGAGTTGGGGGTGGGGGAGGGAAAAAGAAAGTAATTGCCAAGAACTAAGCTCCCTTGATCCCCCTGTGAGGACCAGGACTGGGCTTTGGCCCCTTGCTGAGCTCCTCCTGGCCGGTGCCTTACATTCTCTTCAATTCGTGTTTAACTCCCAATCTAAACTTGGCCCCTGGTTATATATACAAAGAAGATTCCTGGCCCTGGACCGGAGCAGGGCACAGAAGAACAAGGTCCCCTAACTGCCTGCCTCTGGGGAGGAAAGGAGAAGCTTGAAGGGCATCAGTTTAAACAGGTAAGGGTTCCATCCATCTCTACTGGTCCTAGGTGGACCCTAGCTCTCCTGGGGACTGCTTCATCCATCCAGGATCCTGTTGGGCTCAGACACGGGTGATGCTGCCCATGGTGAGAGGCCAGGCCCTATCACTCACATTTATTTCTGGCCCTTTTCACTCTCATGAGTCCCTCCCCTCCCTGTGGGAAGAGAAGGGGCTCTGGCCTCTCTAGGGGGGGCTCCCTAGCTCAGCTCTTATGGTGATGGAAAGCAGCTGTTATGGGGGGTTGGGGTAGGGAAAGAGTTGTGCTTCCTGTTTCATGAGGCTGGTTGGGGGCTATGGTAGAAGGTGTGTGTGTGTGTGTGTGTGTGTGTGTGTGTGTGTGTGTCTGCGTCAGCACCCGCATGCTCCAGATTTATGGGAGGCTCTCCAAATGTGCCACCTCTGTTTCTATATTTTGTGGCGTATGTTATGTGTGTCTGTGACTCATGCTGTGTGACTCGGGTCCATATTGTGTAGAATTGTGATGTGTTGTGTGTCCATGGGTGCATCTACTTCATCTATTACAGGTGTTAGGTATTTTAAAGACACACAGTTCATAATGTGTGTGTTGGGGCAGTTCAGAATTCCCATAGTGTTTGCGGGTGTGGGACACGCTGAGTGGCTATAAGATGTATTTGCCTTTGGCGCTCACACTGTGTTTATAAAGTCCAAGCTATAAAATATACCTAGGGAGATAAAGCTTGTATTTAATGCCCCTGGGTGCCAGGCACTGTGCTAATGGGTGTCTAAATGGCAGGCTTGTCAAAGCGCCGTCTGGGTGTGTCCGTATAATCCTACTGATGTGTGTAAGTGTGTATGCTGGCCCCTGTGGCTAGCCCCTCACCTGACGGGAGGGTCTCACCCTCCCCTTCTTTCCCTAGGCCAGGCCCGGAGGCCCCAAGTCCCAGCCATGAGGCGGAGTCGGACCGCTGCATCCTTCGCGCCTAACGAGGTGAGAGAGTCCGAACTCTTGGTGGGACACAGCCCCCAGCGAGGGCCCCGAGGCGCTTCACCTCGGCCCGGCCCGAGGGGCGGAGCTGGGGGGGGGGGCGGCCATTTGTGTATAGCAACAGGTTTGCAGCCAGCACCCTGGCGGCGGCTGTGGCGGGGTCAGGGACTGGACAGCGGAGGGGGCGGGGTGAGGGGGTAGTGCCTCTGCTGGGCGTGAAGCTAAACAAGGGCTGAGCTGCCAGAGAAGGGGGGCGAAGCGAAGGGGGGCCAAGCCCAGCAACTAGCCCTGCTTCCCTCTCATCTTCTCTCTCTTCCCCTCCCTCCTTCTCCCAGACCCCCCTCCCTTCCCTGTGTCTTCCCTCCTTCTCTCTGTCCTTCCCCCTACTTTGTCTTTCTCCCCTTCCCTCTGTCCTCTCCCTTCTCTCTATCCTCTCGATTCATTTTCTTCCTCCTATCTTCCCTTCTCACTCTTTTTATTTTCTCTCTCTGTTCTCTCTTCTTTGTATTCTTTTAACCCCTCTTTCTCCTTTCCTCCCTCCCATCTCCCTCCCCTTCTCCTTTCCCTTCTACCCTCTCTCCTCCTCCTTTCTCAACCTCTCTGTCCTTCCCTTCTCTTCCCTCTCTCTCCTCCCTTCCCTTCCCTTGCTTTCCTTCCTTTCCCTCTCCTTTCCTTCCTCCCACTCCCTTCCCTCTCCTGTCTCTCTTTCCTTCCCCTCCTTCTCCTGTCCCTCATTCCCCTCCTTCCCCATCTCTCTCTCCCTGCTCTTTCCCTCCTTCCCTCACCCTCCTTCCTTTCCCTCCCTTCTCTTTCCTTCTCTCTCCCTCCCCCTTTCTCTCATTCCTCTCTCCCATTCTCTTCCCTCCTTCACTTTCCCTCTCCTTTCTTCTCTCCCTCCCCTTCTTCCTCCCCCTTTCTCCTTCCCTCTCTTCCTCTCCCCTCCTTGTCTCTCCTTCCCTTCTTTCCCCCTCCCCTCCTTCTTCCATACTCCCTGCCTCCTCCCTCTCTCCTTTACTTCTCTCTTCTTTCTTCTTTCCCTTTCTCTCCTTCCCCGTTCCACCTTCTTCCCTCTCTCCCTCTTCCCACTCTCTCCCTACCTCACCTCTCCCTCTTCCCTCCTTCTTTCTCTCTAACTCCTACTACCTGCTGATGGGGAGTAGGGTCTGGAAAGGATGAAGCAGGAAAAGTAAAGCCAAAACAAATCCAGAGTAGGGGCTTTGAATAAACATTTACATTGTACCCACAGTGTGCCAGGCACTGTGCTAAATATGAAGTATATACTGTTATTATCTTCATTTTACAACTGAGGAGGCTGAGATTAGCAGTTTGCCCAGGGGCACACAGGTAATACATGTCTGAAACAAGATTTGAACTCAGATCTTCCTGAATACAAGACCAGTGCTTTATCCATGGCACCACCTGGTGCCCTTGGCTACTGGTCCAGGAAGGGCAGGGAAAAGAGCCATCCTTGGAGGTCAGAATCTGTGTGTGGAAAGCCCTTGAGACCCTAGGCAGAACTTCTGCTTAGAAGATGGAATTCAGAAGCTCTGATCTTTTCCAAGACTGGTAGGTAGCCCTGTCAAGGGCCCATGGGGTGATAAGAATTCTCTTAACAGTTATCACTGCAGACTTGGCATCTGGAAAGAGAGGGAGGCAGCACTTTAGCTTAAGGAAAGGACTCAGAGAGTCTTCTTATGGAGAATAGGCATGAAATATTCCATAATAAATGGAACCCCCCCTTCCCTTTCCTCTCTGCCTCCTGTCCACTTTCCTGTTGTCCTCTAGTACCTTCCAAACTGACCTTAGGCTCTATCTGGGGCTGAGGTGGGAAAGGTCTCCTATGAACACTTCTCCTGGGTTTTCTACCACATTGAAAAATTGGCTTCTTCTACCTGGGCCTCAGTTTCTTCCATGTAAAATGGAGAGGTTGAAAATCCCTTCTGGCTCTGACATTCTTTATTCTCTAAAGGCTTTCCCAGCTTTGACATTTTATGCTCTAAAGTCCCTCTCAGCTCTACTATTCTCTTTTGTTAAGGGTGTCCCCATATCTAACATTCTCTGTTCTAAGTATTCTCCGAGCTCTGACAGGCTATGTTCTAAGGGTCCATCCAGATTTGCCATTCTATATTTTAATTACCTTTCTGGCTCTGAGTGTCTATCCTATTTTCAAAGGACTGGAAAGCCATGGGCTCTGTGGAGGAGGAGGCAGATTTCATTTATCTCAGTGAGTTGTGAGTGGGGATCAGAGGGCTCCAGGTTGTCTTGCCAGATGGCAAGACTCTCCATTTGCTCTCCTTTTCTACCTTGAGGCTTTTCATCTCTTCCTTAGCAGTAGTAAGCAGGTTGAACAAGTTTGGAGAGACCCAGTAGGGCAAAAGAGGTTATGGGGTTCAGTGTCTGAAGATATATAGGTGTGGCAACATTTGTCCATGCGTGATAGAATGAAATCTCATAGGGTGAACATAAGGTTATACACCTGAGGCACAGAAATCAATTTCTAAAGTACAGAATGGGAGAGGCATGACTAAGTAATTTGTCCAGAAAAAAAGAGGTTTTGAGTGGACAGAAAGCTTAATATGAGTCAACAAAGAGATGGGGCTGCAGGCTGAGTTCTTGGGCTACATTCAGAGGAACATAATGTCCAGAAGGAGGCAAGTACTTGTCCTTCTCTGCCCTGCCCTGGTCAGCTCACACCCCAAGTCTCTTATTTTGGGTACCACGTTTTAAGTACATTGCTAAGCTCAAGCACAACCATAAGAAAATGATGGGAGTGATGGCAACCTTCAAGATCAGCTGAAAGAACTGGGCATATTAATGGAATCTTGGTCCTGGGTTCTGGACACTCCTTTGGTAGTGGTAGGGACTGAGGGAGGAAGACCAAGGTAGTGCCTATTACACCCAGCCTCAGGAATGGGAGAACAGCTAAGTCCTTCCCTAACCCCAGGGTCAAGAACTGAATAAAGCATCCTATATATTAGATGAGAGAGATGAAAGAGATTAAAACAAAGAACAAAGAATTTTAGAGTAGGGACCTTTAGAAGGATGAATATCAGAACTGGAAAGGACTTTAGAGAGTATCTAATCCAAATCTCTAATATTACAGTTATAATCAAGGATGGAGAGGAGGAAGGCACTTGTTCAGAACTAGAAAAGAACCCATAGAACCTAAAACCTCATAGCTGGGAGGACATTTAGAGTATAGAACACAGATAGGTATGACCTTGGAATATATACATACATACATATATAAAGAGTAATGAAGATAACCTTTAATTAATAGTTCATTATACTGATGAAAAAGACTACTCCTCCCAAGTCTGTCTCCTAACCCCTCTTCTCTATATATACTTTATCAGTTAATGATTTCATCAGCTCCCATGGGTTCAATTATCTTTATCTAGATGACTCTCAAAGCAATATATCCAGCCTTAATTTCTTTCCTGAGATCCCAACCCAGATCATCATCCACCTGTTAAATATTCTTTAGGCGTCCTATCAGCATGTACAACAACACTTGGATAGTCCACAGACATCCCAAACTCAACTTGTCCTCCATCAAATTACAGTGGCTGTATTATATCAAGCCCCAAGTCATTCTCCCTCTTTTATCAAGGAGTTCAGCACTCGGTTGGCCATATTCTGCTTCTCCCCAAAACTTGTCCTTATACTAGGGGATCTTAATAGTCACATAGATTATAATAGTTAACACCCATATAGTGTTTTAAGGCTTGCAAATAACTTCACATATCTGATCTCACTTGATCCTCACAACTATATGGGATAGGTCCAATTATTATATGCCCATTTTATATGTAAGGACACTGGGGCCAAGAGAGGTTAGGTGTTTGGGGTCAGACAACTAATAAGTGTCTGAGAAGAGATTTTAATTCTAATCTTCCTGACTCAAAGTCAGGAAGTGACCACGTAGCTGCTCCAAATTCTCCCTTAAACTTGCTAGCTTCCAATTCCTCATACTCCTTATGTCCCATCATCTATGTCTTCATTCCATTCAGCTACAAATGAGGTCGGTCACATCCTAGATTACCCACCATTACCCACAAGTGTTTCACTTCCCTAATTAGAAACCCTGATGCTCCACCTATCCATAATCTCCTATTATTCCATATCTCCCTATGCCCCAGCCTTCCTAAATCCATCCTGAGCCTACTTCAGAGCCTCCAATGCCTCCAACCCTCTGTGCTTTCTGAAGTCATTACCTCTTCTCTGTCTTCATTTCCCTCCCTTTCTAATCTCAACCCTGTAGTTCTGTATGCTGTTCTCAAATTCCTTGCCCCTTATCCTATCAAGACTCATCTCTTGCAAAATCTTAGCCTTGGGTTTCTGCCACAATTCATCTTCTCCATTCCTACTCATGAACCCCTGAAAGCAGCTGGATGAAGTCTCACCATCATGCTGATACATTGCTGGATGATACAACATGCTGGATACATTGCAAATTCATGTTCTCCAACCTTAACTGGGCCATTACTATGACAAGGCAGTGCTTTCATTCTTCCCAGTTCCCTATCTTATTCCCCACAGAAGCTATTCCAAACCTTCTCTTCACTTCTCAAGCAGCTCACACCATCTCTGGTCCTCTTTCTCAGCTGAGGACCTTGTCTCTTATTTGACTGAGAAAATGGAGGCCATTCAATGTAAGAACTCCTTCTTTTCCCATTCTTTTTATCTCAAAACCACTTTCCATAATCTTCCACTCACCTTTTCTTTTCCCCAGTCTCTAAAAGAGAGGTGGCCCTTCACCTTGCCAAAGCCATATGCACTTGATCACATCACCTCCCGTCTTCTCCAGAAAAAGTGTATCCCCAAGCATTCATTCTCTCTCTGTCTCTGTCTCCTTGCCTGTCTGTCTCTGTCTTTGTCTGTCTTCTTCTCTTTGAATGTGTATGTATACACATACACATATGTACATGTATATGTATATGTATATACACCTTTCCAGCCTCTATCCACTGGTTCCTTTTTTATTGCCTTCAAACATGCTTGAGATTAACCCATTTAAAAAAAACCTTCACTACATTCTAATAATAACAACAATAATAATAATGGCTAGCATTCATATAGCACTTCTAGGATTGCAAAGAATTTTACAAGTTGTATCTCATTTTATTCCCATAGCAAACCTGGAAAGTAGGCACTGCTATTATACCCATTTTACAGATGAGGAAATTGAGACACGTGGAGGCTAAGTGACTTAGGGTCACATAACTAGTAAAGTGTCTTGGACTGAATTTGAACTCAGACCTTCCTGACTACAAGTTAAATTCTATCCACTGCAGCACCTAGCTGCTTGCACTCTACCATCTTCTCATGCTACTGTCTTACATATCTCCCTTTCTCAGCCAAATTCCTTGAAAAAGTTGTGTATACTCACTGCCTCCACTTCTCTTCTCATTTAGTCTTCAATCCTTTACTATCTGGCTTCTGACCTCATCCCTCAAGTGAAACTGCCACTCCAAAGTTACCAGGGATCACCTAATTGTCAAATCCATTTGTCTTTTCTCAGTCCTCATCATTCTAAGTCTATCTGCTGGATTGGACATCGATGACCATTCCCTCTTCCTTGATACTCTTCTCTCTTGGTTTTGTGACTTGAATCTCTGCTGGGTCTCCTCCAATCTGTCTGCCTACTTTACTGGTTCATCATCCACATCATGACCCCTAATTTTGGGTGTTTGCTCCACATTTAGAAGACATTAAAGGAATATATGTGTCCTAAGTCTTCTGTCTTCTCCTTCTATACTCTCTTGGTAACATTGTCAGCTTCCATACATTTAACTATCATATCTATGCAGATGACTCACAGATACAAAGCCAACACCCATCTTTCCTCTGAACTTCAGGTCCAAATCACCAGTTGCCTATTGGACATTTCAAACTGGATATCCTGGAGCAGAAGTATCAGACTTGAGGACCACGGATCCATGCCTGAAAAACTCACAAGTGTAGCCCAAATCCCTTAAAATGTGGTTGGGAAATGTTTAACCAAATAAATAAAATACAATAAACATAGATAATGTTCATGTGTGCTTTTCTAAGTCAATATGCCAACTGCACGGATTTGTTTCTATTTGAGTGTGACACCTTAGACTCAAGTTAAACTTGTGTTTAATGCCTTAGAGAGTTGACCCAAGTCAACTAGCACTTAACTATGTGCCAAGCATTATGCTAAGTTCTAGGGATATATAGAAATATGGTTCCTTCCTTCAAGGAGCCCAAGCATCTCCATTGGCTTCTTATTATTGCCTCTAGGCTCAAGTATGAACTCTTCCCTGTAGCTTTTAACGCCTTTCCCAACCTAGCCCAAAATTGTCTTTCCAGACTCATTGGACATTATTCTTCCTCTTGAATTCTTCAACCAAACTGGCCTTCTCTCTGTTCCTTCCATGACATTCCATCTCCCATCTCCATGGTTTTGTGTAACTGCCCTACATGCTTGGAATGCACTCCCTTCTTACCTCATAGTCTTTTTCCTCCTTTAAGATGCAGCTCACACACCACTTTTTACATGAATCGTTTCATGATCTTCAACTTCTAGTGTCCTCCCTCCCAAACTACCATGTACTTTACAAGTTGAAGTTTCACCATCATGCTGATACATTGCTGGATGACACTTACACATATACCATGTATATATTGGCTTCTATTATGCTCCAGATAGACATTTAATTTGTGCTTGTTGTCTCAACCATTTATATCATAGTTTCTTACCAGTACAGATAATTTCAGTCTTTTTACTTATATCCCCAGAGCTTAGAACAGTGTCCGATACATGGTGGATGCTTTATAAATTCTTACTGAGTAATGTCCAAAACATGACCCTTATTTTCCCCAAGTCTGTCCTTCCTCAAAACTTCCCTAGTTTTGTTACCAGTACCACCATCCTTCCAGGCACTCAAATCTCTTATCTTACAGTCATTTTAACTCTTCCCTTTCCATGATCTCCTATACCCACAATCTGGCTCATATCTACCTTTCCAGTCTGATTTTGTATTATTCCCTTCTCTGCTTTCTCTTTTCCAGCCAAACTAGCCTATTAGTTGTCAACCACATAGCTGTATCCATACTTTTTTAAAGTAGGGTCCCGTATGTAGAATATTTCCCTTCTACCTGTAGCTCTTTCTCCTCAAATCCCTAGTTTTCCTTCAAAGTACAGCTCACATGAATCTCCTAGGAGATCCTTTCCTGATACCCCAAGTTATGGACACTCTATGTATCTTGAAATGACTTGTTTTTATTTACTTGCATACATGTTGTAATGCTAGTAGATTGCAAGCTTCCTGAGGGCAGGGACTGTTTCCTTTTTTTCTTTGTATCACCAGTACCTTGCACATAATAGATATGTAATAAATATTTGATGAAATAAATTAGATTTCACATAACATTTTAAGCTTTGGAAAGGGTTTTATAATCATTATCTCACTTGTCAGGGCTAAAAAGGAATTTAGACAATGATGACATAGAATATCAGAAGTAGAAGGGGACTTAGAACATAGAATGTTGAAGCTGAGAGGGAGATCATCTATTGCCACTTTATTTTACAGATGGAGAAAGTGATGGGTAGAGAGTAGAAGAGAAGAGAATAAGATCTCAGGTGGATGTTATTATCCCTCAAGTCTGGGGAAAGTGAGTCAGAGAGAGCCTGTGACATACTCAGTCCCTCAAACCAACTCTCTACTCTCCCTTCATTGCTTTTAACACAGATTTCAACCTCAAGATCTCCTTTCTCCCTCCTCTTTTCTATACCTCCCACCCTCCTTTCTCAGCCTTATCAATTTTTTACTTTTTCTCTGCTTTCCCTTGAAAGAACCATTTTTGCTCCTCTCCCCATGCAGTGAATATGACTTGGGGCAGGTAGAAGTTTTTTGTCTTTGTATAGAGATAGGGGAAAGGTGTTGAAAGGAGGGTCCCCATCTTCCTTCTTGCAGACCCGAGGGTCCCCTTTCTCCCTTCCCTTCCCTGAAACTGCTTCAGCATGCCCCTCTACCACGTATTTCCACTCTAGCCTTCACGACTTGAAATGCAATCTATTTCAAGAGTCGAGTTAATTGGCATAAGTACTGAATAGCTTCAGGAAATGGAGGTTCCTCCTACTGGCTGGCAGACAGATTGGGCAGGCTCTAGAGATGAGACTTCCTCTCCAGATGATGGGGGTGTGAGGCTCCCCCCAACATAGGTCAAGCAGACTTCAACCTACATGACCTGAATTCATGTATTCCTTGAAAGGATCAGATTCATCTTGCTTGGCCCTAGGAAGTAAACCTAGAAACAAATTGGTTATAGGTTGGGGTAGTGTTGGTGGTAATGATAGTGGTGAAGGATTTGAAGAAAGATTTCAACTTATAAGGAAAAAATTCCTGAGAATTAGACCTGTCTCAAAGTGGACAGCTGCTTCAGAAGATGATAGTAAGCACTCCCTCACTGAGGGCTGTAATTGGAATCTGGGCAAGTGGGATTTGGACAGCCACTTAGGATGCTGTGGAGTGCTTCCTCTTCAGGTGCCATTTCTGCTAGATGTCCTATGAGGTCTTAAACAGCACTGCCCCATATATTTTTGCTTCAAGACATTGTATACTTATATACCAATCCTTATACGGCAAGACATCCCTTGGCTCTGCCAATCCTCCCCTATTAATTCGTGAAGAGTAAGCTATTGATATCAGACTTAGATCTGGAAAGCATCTTAGAGATCATTGAATATGAAATAGTCTTGTTTTGCTAAGGGAGAAAACTGAGACACAGAGCTGAAAAGGGAGGTGGCAATTGGAGATCAGTTAGCTAGAGGCCGTATTAGAGCATAGGCCTCAATGGCCTTTTGTTTTATTTTTTTAATTTGGTGTTGTGAAAAGAGTCCTAGATTTAAAGTCATGCTGACCTAGGTTCAGATTCTAATCCTACCGTTTACTCAGTGTATATGTTATCTTGGGCAAGTTATCTTACTTCTCTGGACCTCAGTTTCCCACTTGTAAAATAAGATAGACAATATCCTCTGTCCCTCTCTCCCTCCTACCCTCCCTCTCTCCCCTGCCCTTCCCCTCTAGGCACAGTCCTGGAGAAGGTGAGGGGGCACCCAGGAAAACAAATTTCCCACTCCAGTTCGACCTCCAGACTAGCTTTCTTGTAAGGGGCAGTCTTGAGAATTTTCGGTGTATCTATAGAGGAAAGGGCCGGAGGCTTCAGCACTACGGACAGCTTTCAGGGAGCTGGACCTGGGGAAGCTATTGCTGCTGGGGCGGGGGGTGGGGGGGTGAGGAGAGAATTAATGGAGAGGAAGAGGGCGGTGAGGAGGAAAACTCGGCTTACTAGGAGACAGAAAAGGGGGGCACAGAGAGTGCACCACTTTAAACCTCCATGCCCTTCACTGTTCTGAATCACAGCCTAGATACCGAGGAGGAGTGGAGGTAAAAAGCATCCTTCCACCCAACCCTGACCCGGGCCCCACTAGCCTCTTCTTGTCTTCACAGCGAGCCCGAGAGGCAA
This sequence comes from Pseudocheirus occidentalis, assembly GCA_028646575.1. Lineage (NCBI taxonomy): Eukaryota > Metazoa > Chordata > Mammalia > Diprotodontia > Pseudocheiridae > Pseudocheirus > Pseudocheirus occidentalis. The sequence continues at coordinate 44,522,269 of CM053594.1, forward strand.
CAGAATTGAGCCCTGCAGGCGTCGGCCCCCCAGGCAGCAGTGCAGTCCGCAGGCGCTTCTCCGGGACCCCGCAGCTGCCGCCGCTCACGTGGCGCCACGGCCCAGTGGGAGAGGCAGTCCGGGCCCTAGAGCCCGAAGCCAGTGCCCGGGTCGTGTTCAGCATTGAGGAACGAGTGCCCGAGCGTGGCAACCCCCCGACTGGAGGCAGGTAAGGAAAGAAAAAAGGAGTTTCAATATGGAACCGAAGGTCAGAGAAGAGAAATAAAAGTTGAGGGCTGATGGGGGGAGGAAGGAGTCTCAGGACAGGGCTGGGATCGGGGGCGAGGTGGAGGGGCAAAAAACCCCGCTCTCAACGCAGGCCATGAAAAACATCGGGCAAGGATGGAGTTTCAGGGTGCGGCTGAGAATAGAGCCGATTGTGAAAGCGGAAACTCGTCTGCTGTGCCTAATCCTCTGTGTTTAACGTTAACCCAATTCTATGTAGAAGACACAAATTCCTCCCGCCGGCCCCTCACTCCCACCTCTCCAACCACAGGGAAAGGATCTGTGTCACCTGGTCAGATTTGTAAAGGGAGTCTTTTGGTTCCCTAAACACAAGGATCAGTCAGAGCTCTGTAAACTCTCCTGTAAAGGCAAAGGGGAGGGTGTGTCTCGGAGAATGGAAGTTATGCTGGTGAAATCTGCTTGCCTTCTCTCCAAGTCCGCACCTCTCCAAAGCCTCTCTACATCACAGCCTCTGACTGGGATCATCCTGAGTCCGGATGGACCCTTTGCCTTCTCTTCACGCATAGGCTGAAGCCATATGCCCCGACCCTCTACCCTAGTCACTGAATTCTCAGTTCTCATTGAGGGTCCAGATCAGATGATCGAGGCCTGGCTCTCTACTCCGGACACCTGCTCTTTTTCACAAAAGGAAAACTATCTTAGTTCTTCCCTCCCAGAGAGGGATGTGGAAGCTGATTATGGGAACTTTGACGCCTGGTCTGTTTTCCTTCACTGCTGTGGGGGTAGGAAAGCTTATTTGAGGTGCCTAAAACTTGCCACCGGGACTGAAGAGGGACGTTTTCAGTCCCCCCAACTAGGGGCCATGGAGCGGTGCTGGCATAGCCAATGAAATTCATTCTCCTAAGATGCCTTGGGAGAGTGCTATAAAAGTGGCGATTGGCCCTTCAGCAGGGACTGGACTCAGGACTGGCGCTTTCCCCATTTGGGACGGGGCCACCTCCTGGAATTCAGTCCTACTAGCTCTCCTGTCTGCCCTCTCTGATTTCTCTACTTCTGGCCCTGCGGACACCTACCGAAAAGCCATCCTGCTTCCTTGGGAAAAAAAGAGATCCCCTTTTCTCCTCCCTCCGTAGAGTCCTGAGGGAGAAAGCTCAACCGGGGTGGGTTCACTCCCCCCACCCCACTTCCGGGGCGCTGGACCGCCCAGCTTGTGTTTGTGTGGTGGTCGGGCTGCCTAGGAGAGGCCGCCTCGAAGCTTTGGCCCACTTCATACGTAGCCAGATCCAGCGGTGCCTGCCCAGAACTGAGCCCTTTGCCCACCGAACCCCAGACCCAGACCCTGAACGAGGTGGGGGAGGGAGGAAAAGAGAGGAGGGGCGGGATTCTGCATCTTCAAGGAGGACAGCTTCCTAGCTTGGAGTAGGAGCCTTCTCGAAGAGACAGCCCCATGGTTTCAGCACCTCAAGAGCAGACAGCTCCCCGAAGCCCAATCTGCTAAGGGGAGCAGACCCGGTACTAGGAGCACTTTAGCATCTATGAGGAGGATAGCTCTCGGGTGTATAGCTTTCTGTTTACCCCCAGAGGCTCTTGAGTTGAATACTGAGCCTACCTGTCTAGAAGAGCCCTCCCCACACTACTGAGAATTCAGCACCGGCTCAGCGGACAACTCCCTGGAGCGTGAGCTGCTGGAGAAACTACCCTTGAGGGTGAGTCGGCTGCAACCGAACATCCAGCGCCGTCAGCTCCCAAGCGCAGAAGCCGGAGCGGGTACCTAAGCTGCTGGGAACAGGAGCATTTGGCATGGAGAGCCCAGGAGGCGGCGGCAACGGCGAGGAGGAGGCGGCTGCGGAGGTGGCAGAGGCAATCAGGCTGTGCCGGGCTCTTAGCCGGGAGGGCGCAGGCTCTGCTAAGCCCCCCAAGCACCTGTGGCGGCAACCGAGGACTCGCATCCGCATCCAGCAGCGCTTGCATTCGGACACAGACAGGTACCTTTCGAGTCGTAGCTCCCGACCCGGCCTCAGGAAGTCCCGGCGCTCATGGCCCTCCTCATTCCACAAGCGGTAGGTAAACCGACTAGGGGAGGCCCGGACCATCGCAGACAAAGCTCACCACCCCCATCCCCACCCCACCCGTAACTAGCCAAGGACCAGGACTCCAGGCTGTCTCCCCAGATGGAGGAAAGAGGAGGAATCAAATGGGCTGGGAAAGAGAGAGATCAATGTGAGCCTTCATCCTTGGTTCTCCAGGGTCTGGGGTCTGCTGTCTCCTGGGCCAGCAATAGCACAGTATTCAAGTGAATGGATTTGGTGAAGCATTGGGATTGTATGTGTCCTTGTGTGACCTTGTGTAATGGGGGTGGGGGTGTTTATCTATAGGTCTGTGTGAATGAGAGAGAGAGAAAAAAAAGAGAGACTATGGGTATTTAGTATCTGTATTGGAGTAGAGGGGCTTGTGTGCCTGCATCTACACATGTGTCTCTGCATACATCTCTAGGTGTATATGAATGTACAAGACCTGGCTGCTTCAAAGGCTGGGAAACAAAAAGGAAAGGGCAAAGTTGCTATGTATGTTTTTCGTGTGTGAATGGGGGCAAGGGGGGAAGAGAGGGGGGAATAGTGAGATATGCACACACATCCACACACACACCAAAGAGGAGAGAGAAGAGAAAGCAGAAAGGGATATTGAAAGAGAAAAAACCTACAAAGAGAGAGAAGAGACACACAGAGAGAAAGAAATGAGATAATGCTAGCTAACATTTATATAGAGCTAAAGATGTTGCAGTCCATTTTCCATACACTGAGAGAAGCAGTGTGGTGTAATGTAAAGAAAGCTGGGCTCAGAGCCAGGAAGATCCAAGCACAAGCTCTGCCTCTGACACATGCTGGCTATATGACTCTGAACAAGTCATCCCATCTCTTGGTGCTCTAGGCACCTGTCAAAGACTAAAGTTGCAGAGAAGGTACTGATGTACATTGCTAGAGAAAGTTGGTTTTTTTTTTAATCTGAGAACTGCCTATATCAATGAAACCACACACCTAGCGCTAATCCTTATACTTTACATACATTATTTCATTTGAGAGTCACAACAGCCATGCGAAGTAGGTACTACAGAGATTATTATCCCAATTTTACAAATTAGGAAACTGAGGCACCCAAAAAGCTTAAGTATCTTGCCTATGGTCACACACACCTAGTAAGCATCAGATGTGGGATTTGAAACAGATCTCTCCTTTCTCCAAGTCCAGAAACCATTAATTACACCACACTGCCTACAGAGAGAGACAGATGAGAGAGAAATAGAAAGAATAAAAAAAGTCCCCCTCCCCTGCCCCCAAGGCCAGAGATGCTTCTGCTTTGTCATCCCTCTGCCGCCCCCACACCTCCCTTCAGCCCAGTTTGGGATTAGAGCAGGTAAAGCCCATTCCCTGGAGGTTGCTAGGTTAATGGAGCATGGTCTGTTTGTTCAGATGCATAGTACTCCATGTACCTATAAGAGAGGGCACTGAGTGAAGAGCCTCTTCTCCATTCAGGGACCCTATGAAGACCCAGAGAAGCCAAGCCTGGGAGAGGAGATGTACACATCCAGAACAGACACTGAGATACACAGAGAGGATAGGGACATAAACAAAGGGGGAAAACCACTGAAACACAGAGAGAGGCACAGACTGAGCAGCAAGATACTGATATACATGCACAAAAGAGAGGGTCATAGAGATACACAAAGAGGGAAAAGACCTAGATGGGTATAAAGAGGAAAAGAGAGACAGAGAGAGGAGACAGAGAGAGGGGCAAGAGAGCAAGGCTCTCCTTCAAAACAAGGAGAGAGGACGGAGAAAGAAAGAAGAAGGAAGGAAGGAAGGAAGAAAGGAAGGAGGGAAGAAAGAAAGAAAGAAAGAAAAAAGAAAGAAAGAGGAATAGAAAGGAAGGAAGGAAGAAAAAAAGAAAGAAAGAAAGAACCTTATTCATTCTGGGCTGGTTAGCTCCTATCTCCTTCATCTTTTCTCTATGTTCTAGGCCTCCACCCTTTGTCTTCACATGCCTTTCTTTTCTCCATTGACTAATGCTTTTTCCCCTTATGTTCACTTAATTTCACTTAAGAAGAAAGGAAGGAAGAAGGGAGGGAGGGAGGGGGAAGGGAGGGAAGAAGGAAGGAAGAAAGAAGAAAGAAAGATAAAGGAGAAATGATGCAGGGATACCAAAACATAGGAAAGAGAAAAGAGGCCAAAATAGAAACATAGAAAGAAGAAAAAGGGACAGAGATAAGCAAAGGCAAACACAGAAGTACAGAGTGGTGAAGGGATATGAATATCTTCATCAGTACCTTACGCTTGCTACTACATTTATTAGCAGCTACTAGGCATGGTGTAATAGAGCATAGAATTTGGAGCCAAGAGACCTGAATTTTCATCCCAGCCCTGCCATTCAGTGGCATATCAGTGGCATATCAGTGGCATGATTTTGAGCAAAGCCCTTCTTTCTGCATCTCAGTTTCCTTCATTGTAAAATTAGAAGATTGGACCCAATGATTTCTCCAAACCAGAACTAATTCTACCTTCCAACTCCCCATCAAAATTCCAGCTTGGTGAACTGAGGGGGGGGGGGTGCAGAATGACACTACTCATCCAATTCCTAAGTTCCAGAGGTGAAGGAGGGAGCGAGCCTCTATATGCCTCTCGCCCACTGCTTAGAATCATAAGAAATCTTGGAACACAGAGCCTGAAGTATCAAAGAGTAGATACCACCAACTCTATTCAACCACCACATTTCACAAATGAAAAAACAGAGTTTGAGAAAGACATTTGCCTAGCATCATTGTTGTTCATTTCAGTCATGTCTGACTCTTTGTGACCCCATTTGATACTGGACCCCAGTACTGTGTCCCCATTTAATACTGGACCCACAGATACTGTGACCCCAAAGATATTGGAGTGGTTTTCCATTTCCTTTTCCAACTCATCTTACAGATGAGGAAACTGAGACAAATTGGGTTAGGTCACTTACCCAGGGTTACAAACCTGATGTCTGAGGCCAGATTTGAATTTAGGTTTTCCTAACTCCAGCCACAGTATTCTATGCACTTTGACACCCATCCACTCCACCTAGCATCATACAGCTTATTAAGTTCTGTTTAATGAGGGGAAAGAGGAGTCTTCCCTATTCTTAGACACTGTCATTGAGGGAAGAAAGATCAAGCATGGGGGCACTGGATTCTTAGCTGTCATGGGGTGGGGGGAGTAGACAAAGGCTTGGAAAGGCTAGCAGGAGAACCCACACAGAAAACCTTATTCACTCTGGGCTGGTTAGCTTCTATCTCCTTCATCTTTTCTCTATGATCTAGGCCTCCACCCCTTGTCCTCACCTGCCTTTCTTTTCTCCATTGGCTAATGCTTTTCCCCCTCATGTTCACTTAAGCAACAAGGAGGATGGTTATAACAAGCCTGCTGGGTATGCCATCTTCACCCGTTGTGTTTGTATACGTCTCATTTTCCTTAAGCCGCCTTGGGAGTGCTGTGTGTGTCCATGTGTAGATACTGGCTACTTGAGTAACTGTATCACAGTTGGCATTCATTCATGACTGTGGCATGCAGCTGGGCACATGTGAATATGCGTATGGTCTAGGTTTGTGTATTAAGGCTGTGAATGCGACTGGGTGCATGTACACCAGCCCAGGCTTCTTGGAAGCTGTTATAGAACCTTGGAGTAGGGTAGGAATGATAATGGGGGCTTCCCTCAAAGCATCCATCCATGCTGAAGAAATTATGTATTTCTGCCACTGTCTATGGACTGACTAGCATTGGGCAAAGGCAAGGCTGGAAATGATGATCTGCCCCTCCACAACAATTTCTCCTGGCTTCTATGTCAGCATGAGGTGCCATCATTACCTCCTCCCCATCTCAGGAAAACTCAGCCCCAGGCTCTTCCCTCTCAGCTCTGTTGGGCCCCCCTGTAGCTAACTCATTGCTCCTCCCCTCCATGATGGTTCCCACTGTGCCTCTCCTGAATTTGTTTTAATCAGTGCCCATTAGTGTGTCTGGCAGCAGCCTCAGATGATGTCCCTAATGAAAAAATATCTGCTCACTCTTCAGGCAAGTGCTTAAGGGAAATCAGTATGTGTGCTGATAATGGGAGGCAGAGTGGGGAGGAGGGTAGAGAGGGCACAAGTGTGTACATGTAAATGTAGAAGGCCAGCAGGAAGGATCTCAGAACCCTGAACAGCTCTTCCATGTCATAATGTAAAAGCTGCAAGGGATCATAGAACACAGAACAGAGGAACTAAAAATATAGACCAAGCAATCAACAAGGATTTATTCAGCACCTATTATGTGCCAAGCACTGAACTAAACACTGAGCTATGAAGTATTCTTAGGATTTTAAGAGGCCAAGGTGGGAAGGAAGTATATTTCAGGCTTGAGGGATAGCCTAAGCAAAGACACAGGTGGGAGATGGGAAATCATTTGACTAAAAATTATTAATAAGATTTAAAAGGGTAGTTGGAAACAGGCTCATCCCCATCTCAGGAAAACTCAGCCTGTCTACAATAAACAAAAGAGTCAGTATGTGATCCCAGAAGTAATAGGGAGCCACTGGTGTTGTGGGTCCACCCAAGGGCCCAGCCTCAGGTGTGTGTGAAGACGTGGGTGAGAGGAAAAAAATAACCAGGGGTTAGTTCAGGAAAGAACCACGAGCTCCATTTAATGACTGTAAAGGTTCACTGTTACACTATTCATTGGGCGGGGGGCTT
>CM053594.1:44529735-44599172 GCA_028646575.1 Pseudocheirus occidentalis
GGGAGGTGTTTCCTTTAAGTCTGTTCCCCAACCTTGCTGCTTCTTCTTTTTTTTTTTTTAACTAAAAATAGAGGTTGGAACTTGTTTCAGAGAATAATTATTAGAGTTGTTTTCCCTTCTTCTCCCAACGTTTGTTTTGGGGAAACCACTTTAGTTTGTGTGACTGAAATAAAAATAATACAACCATAAACTGAAAATTAATCATTCCTTTCGATATACTCAACAGAAGAGCATGGGATTTCTTCATTCTCAGGCTGCCATGGAGCACATTTCCACTCTGCTCCCCAGGAAACCCCACTCCCTAGAAAGATGGTGGCTCTGGGTATTGTACTGTATGCGTTCTTTGTCCCACTGGCAAGTCTCCTGTCTCCTGGTTCTCTGACACATGGGTCCCTTTGAGAGGTTAAACTCTCTCAGTATACAGAAACACTTGTTACTTCACAGAACTTTTTAAATGTCAAGATTCTGGGGGTAAAAATAGAAGATTTATGTCTTTTTATTTCAGTGGTTTGAAACTCTTAATATCATCCTGCACATTCATTTAATTTTTGGGGTGGGGGTGGGGGGCAACAAATTCTCACCTTCCTTTCTCCTCCTTTCTCCTTGTGCAGAGACATTTCATTTATCGAGATTGTAGCCAGGATTTTGCTTTGAAATGATTCTCTGAAATGTATGTGGAGAACCTTTGGAGACATCTGAAGCGTAGTCAGTCTTTAGCCCTTTGGATGTACCTTTTAAAAGTGTGTGGCAGGGGAGTGTGTACCGTTTGTATTTGCTATCCTGGGTCTCTTACAGTCCCTGTTTCCTTTCCTGGGAAAACCTCAAACTGAAGCTGCATAGGGATACTGCAAGAAATACTTGAAAAAATATTCTTATTGAGTTTTTCCACATTCCTTTGGAAATAAGAAACCTATCTCCTCTAGAAATAAGAGATTGTATATTTTATCTCAATAATTTATCTTGAAAAATAGAGCCAGATTTTTTGGGGGGGTGGGAGTGAGAGGGATGTTACAGGTAGCAAGAAGGTTTTATCAGAAAGACAACTCTCTCTTTTTTAAAAGATGAAGATAAAAAAAAACCATATCCAGTGTTGTAAGCAAGAAAAAGCCTAGGTTAACAAGGTTTTATGTATGCATATTTTCTCAGTGATGACTTGGTTGAATCCATCTTGAATGGTGATTGGAATAAATGCAGTGTTGACCTATAGAATATTACTTGCTTCTTCTCTCTTCAGCCAGGCTGTGCCCACATCATCTTCTGTGTCTTTGCACTTAGAACGTTTTATGTGACAGAATAAGGGGCTTGTTCCAGATCATGTTATTAAGAATTAGAACGTGACCTCCAAGGTCAGCTCGTCCAGCTTGCCACAATTCTTCAGCAACCCTGGCAGGGGGTCTCCGTCTCATCCAGCCTCAACTCAGTAGCTACAACCCATTCCTCAAAATGAACTGTTTTTAATCTTTGTCCTCCCTGTGAGAGTAATTAAGTTGCCAAAAGTGGTTATCTTCTAAGTTTGTATGATGTTTCGACTAGAGAACTCACTCAGTTTGGAAACCTCTATAGCATTCTTGACAAGTGGTTTATTGAGCCAAAATCCATCTTCCCTATGACAGCCTTTCCGATATTGGAAGACATTAATCATGTAAGCCTTCTTCACCAAACTAAACATCCCCTTTTAGCTTAGCCTCCAGTCCCCCCCAGCCTACCCTCATTTTGTTAAATCTCATATTGTTACAATGTAACCAGAGCTAGATGTAGTGCCAATTGGGCAGAGTGTGGTGTGTCTGGTACTTGTTCTGGATGCTACACAAATGTTAAGATCAAAGTATCTTTTTCAGCTACCATGTTATTCAATGGACTCATGTTTACAGCCACTAAAATCTGCAGGTCCTTTACACATGGCCTACCCTAGTTCTACTGATGAAAGAATCATACCTTTCTGCCTACAGAAATTCTCCCTGGTTAACCTAAGTTTTGAATAATAGATTTAGCCCAATGAGAAAAGAACTTAACCCTGGGTAGGAATTTTCCCTAGGGAAGCTAGGTAGAGCAGTGGATAAAGTGCCAGGCCTGGAGTCAGGAAGACTCGTCTTCCTGAGTTCAAATCTGGCCTCAGACACTTATTAGCCATGTGACCCTGGTCAAGTCACGTAATTGTTTGCTTCAGTTTTGTCATGTATAGAATGAGCTGGAGAAGGAAATGGTAAACCACATTTATACCTTTGCCAAGAAAACCCTAAATGGGGTCATGACGAGTAAGACATGACTGAAAAACAAAGGAATTCTCTCTCTAATATCCCCAAGCCTTTGTGCTAGACATGGAGGGCTCACTATCTATAGGCAGTCTATTCCACTTTTGGAGTCAATTTCTTTTTATCCTAGTTCTGCAGCTTCCCTTGTTTATTCTGGTCTGAGACAGGTTGGGAAGAACACTATCTGGAGTCAGAGGACCTGAGTTCAAATCCCACTTCTGATGCATTCCTTGTGTGATCCTGGTCAAGTCACAATCTCCCTGGACCTCACTTTCCTTGGGAAAACAGGGTAGTTTTTGACATCTCATTTAGCTAGATCCTCAAGACTATTCCTACAAGAGGCCTTTCATGAGTCCCTCAGTTGTGAATGCCCAATTACTCTGTATTTACTATTTGTAGATAGTTCTCTGATACATACAAGGTTTGTTTTTTGTTGTTGTTTACTGTGAACTCCTTGAGGGTAGACAGTGTGTTTTGTATATTCATCCTTGCCAGATACAGTACCTGGCATCTGATCTAAACCTTTATCTCCCTCCAGAACTGCGCATTGGGCTCTGCATACTGTAGGTGCCTAATAAATGTTGGTTGGATTGTAATGTTCAATCAAAGTAGGTCCAATGATGGAGTTACTGATGTGGGCACTGAGGGAATGGTTTCTTCATTGAGGATGGTCAGTGGAACTCCCTTGGAGTCTGTGCTCCTCTCCCCCTTGCCTCCAGACTTCTGGTTTTCAAGTGGGCCCCAGTACTTGGCAGCTAACCAAGCAACAAGTTGGAACCCATCATCTTCACTAGCACAGACACACCCATGCAAGATACCAAGGACCTCATCTCCAAGTCTCCCCTCCAGGATTCTGAGAAACTTCACTCACAGCTCCCCAGAACAAGAAGGGAAACTGAACATAAAGGAACCGGTTCCTAATGTCAGGCTTTCAGGGCCTCCCTTGCCGTGTAATGATCACTTAGAACTATGAGGCCCTTCCCTTCTGCTCAGGAGAGAGCAGTCCTAACCAGTCATTATCTGGTTGATAATAAGCTTCAAGTCCAGACGTTGTATCTTAGCTCAGCCTAATCATGGTGCCGACTATTATAGACCTGAGTCCCAGGTGAATTACCTGTCCTGGCAGGTGGAAGGGGGATAAAAAGGTGAGGGCAGAAGAGTCCCCAGTGCCCCCTTTAACTCTTGACTTTTGCTGCAGGTTAAAATACTGTAAATACCACTCCAAGCTACTATGACAGCATGACTCACTGGAGATGGGAGTGCCCCCTGCTGCCCCTGGCATTCAGCTAGCAGGCATGGATACACTGTGAGAGTTCATGCAGTGCCAGGTTATTTTAAGGGTGTTTTAGACAGACTCCCTATTTGGTGACAGACACTGAAAGGGCAGGAGGGCCATACCTCTGATCAGTCAGAGCAGAATTTGTAGGGAACCAAATAATAAGGGGAGAGGGCTGAATGTTAGAGGGAAGTGGAGATAAGCGAGCCAGATTGGTGGTCTCTAAGGGCTGACATCCTGTGTTCTAAGGGCCCTCCCAGCCCAGACATCCTGGATTCTAGATTCTAAGGGACCACCCTCCCAGCCTTGATATTCTTTGTACTCATGGCCCTCTTAGTGCTGGCATTTCATGTTGTAAAGGCCTCATCTCTGATACTCTATGTTCTAAGGTTCTTCCCAGCTATGATATTCTATGTTCTATGGACTCAACTAGTTATGACAGCATGTTCTAAGGTGACTTCCAGTGCTGACATCCTTTATTCTGTATTTTAAGGTTCCTTCCAACGCCAACAATCTATATTCTGTATTCTTTGTTCATTGAGCCTTTCATGTCTGACAATCTATGTTTGAAGGTCCTTTCCAGTTCAGATATTCTGTATCCTAAGGTCCCTTTCTGTTCTGACATTCTATGTTCTGTATTCTGAAGGCCCTCCAAACTCTGACATTCTGGGTTCTAAGGTCTCTCCTGTCTCTGGTATTTTATTTTCTTGGGGGTCCACAACTCTCACATTCTATGTTATAAAGTTTCTCCCTACTCTGATATCCTTTGTTCTAAGGACCTTTCTGATTCTTACAATTCAGTGGTTCTAAGGGCCCTCTTGACTCTGACATTCTGGGTTCTAAGGTCCCCCCTGTCTCTGGTATTTTATTTTCTTGGGGGTCCACAGCTCTCACATTTTGTTATAAAGTCCCTACCTACTCTGATATCCTATGTTCTAAGAACCTTCCTGCCTGGTTTTGACATTAAATGTTCTAAGAATATTTCCATCTCTGACTTTCTGTGTTCTTAGATCCTTCCTAACTCTGCTACTCTGTTCTAAAACTTCTTCCAGGGACCTTAGAACACAAAATGTCAGAGCTGAGGGGGTCTTTTGAAAATTCCTATGTTCTAAAGGCCATCTCAACTAATATGTTCCATCTTTTCAGGGTCCTCTCAGCTCTGATATTCAACGTTCTATGTTCTGAGATCCCCCCCCAACCCTCTTATTGCCTACCCTCCCACCATCTCTTCCATTCAATCACAAGTGTTCCCAGGCCCCTTCCAACTCTAACATTCTGTGCTCCATGTTCCAAGGTACAGTCCAGCTTTGAAATTTAATATTCCGTGTCTTTGGTTATAGTGAATAAACTTGGACCAGTGGATTTAGGAAGTCCAACTGGTAGGACAAGAGAAGGTTCTGCTAGCCATGACCTGCCACTGACATGCTTTGAGAATGTGGACCAGACCTTTTTTCCCTTCTGTGTGCCTCACTTTCATCATCTGTAAACAGAGGCTGTTGGATTTATGTAGCCTCTTAGGCCACTTCCAAGTGCAGTATTGAACAAATATGGGGAATATTATTTGCTTCTGGCCCAAGGACAAAAACATGAGTAATAAGGCCTTGTGTCAGTGTCAGCTTGCTTGAGAGGAAGAATCACAGAGAATGAAATCAGCCAACATTGATATTTTTTTTTTTTTTTTTTTTTTTTGCAAATGGTGAGCCAAGGAACTGTAGGATCAGAGATTTAATACTGAATGGGACCTCAGAGACCACCAAGTCCAGGAGTTTTTAGCCTTAGGTGTGTGAACTTGGGCGATTTTTTTCTTGTTTTATATTTCTGGGGGGAGAGACAATCAGGGTTAAGTGACTTGCCCAGGGTCACACAGCTAATAAGTGTATGAGGTCAGATTTGAACTCAGGTTCTCCTGACTCCAGGGCTAGTGTATCATTTAGCCACCCTAATTTGGGTTCCTAAAAAAGATATTTTGATAACTATTTCAACATAATTGATTTCCTTTGTATTGTATTTTATGCATTTAAAAATATTTTAAGAAGGGCTTCATAGGCTTCACCAGACTGACTGCCCAAGGGTATTAGGACACACAAAAAGGTAAGCCCCTCTGATCAAGTTCAAGCTCCAAGAGGTTCCATCACTTACTAAAGGTTGCAAAGTCAGCATTAGAACTTAGTTCCTCTGACTCTAAATCCAGCCTTTTCCCCACTATATCCCTTTACTCTGATATGGAATCAAATTATATCAATTCCAGGTTCATGTTTGACTGTAAAACTCAGATCTTTCACAGTACCATGTGAGGATTCAAGGCACCACACTCCAGAAAACTCAGGTCCCTCCTCACCATGACTTTTTGTGATCTTTCTGACCCTCTTTGCTTTCTTACTCTATAAAATGCACCCCTTCCATCTCCAGCAGTCCCAGATTCCTATCCTCTAGTGAGAAGAGTGACCTGCTTCACAGACCTGCTTAGTTTGTTCAATCTGGGCCATCTACATTCATTCCAGCTCAGACTTTTCCCAATCGACTAAGCCTAAATTGCTTTCTTTCCCTCAGCCTCAGTTTTCCTAGTCTGTTAAATGGGGTAATGGTGCCACACAAATTACTCAAATCCTTCTTGTTCTAGCGGTGTGGCTAGTGATGGCAGTTCTGCTTGCCTTCTCTTTTCTTCTCCTGTTTGTCCTTCACCCTTGAATGCCCTGACCCTCAGCCCTCTTGAGCCTAACTTTGTATACTTGCTTAAGCAAGTATTTACCTTGGGGACCACATGATCTTTCATTTTATAAGAGCACTCATTTTGCAAAGTGTACACAGCTCTGTTGACTCGGACCAGCAATGACTCATACCTTCTGTGCTGGGAGGGAACCCAGGAATAGTTCCACAGCCAGTCCTGAAAGCCAGAGGGAGGGGCTGTAGAAATAACTCAGGCCTGTATTCAGTGTCTAAAAATACACAGCATATCTTCCTAACCTCTCCTCCCCACCCCCTCATTCTTTTCTCTTTAAACCTTTTATCCAGAAATCTCAAGCCCTTGCTTTTCCTCTCCTCCTTCTGGGGAGGGGGCCCCAGCCATGTATGTAAAATCTTTCCCCTGCCCTCTGAAAATAGAGTTTGGGGGCCTTTGGTCAGCCCAGCATCTTTGGGGTGGAGAGAGAGCTGGGCTGCTCCCTCACAGCTGTGCTTCTCCCCATCACCACGGCGACGATGGATGTTTTCATCAGGAATCCTGCTCTTTGGTAGGCTGGGTCTTTTTTCCACAAATCCCACAGAAGATTCTGCTGTTGGGAGGGAAAGGGAGAGAGGGAGGGCAGGCACTTACTTAAGCCCAGTGACGTTTTCCCTGGAAGGTCTCGACTGAGCAAATGGTGGGATTTTTTTTTTCTTTTTTCCTTTTTTTCCAGGGATGTTTTTCGCATTTCGTCATTAAAAAAATTAATTTGCTTAGGCTGGCAGCAAGACCCTGGGATCACAGCAATAAGCAGGCATTAAACCTGGTATCTTCATGAACTTTTGGGTTGGAGAAGGTAGAGAAGAGTTTTCTGTCCTCACCCAGAGTCCTGGACAAGTGGTCCCTTAGTCTCTGCTTGAATACTTTTAGTGCTGGCAAGCTCACTACCAACTTCTATTCTCTCTGTCATGCCCTGCCCTCCCCACCCCTTGCCAGCTTCCATACCAATGTTGAACAGCTCTGATTGGTCACACCTTCCTGCTCATATTGATTAATCTGAGCTCTCCATCCTTCTAACTCCCCCCTCCCTCATGGCTTCTAGTTGTGTCCTCTGGGGCTACACAGAACAAATCTACTTACAGTTTCTCAGGATGACTTTTTAGACATTAGAAGGAATGAAAATCCAACACCTTCATTGGCTCCCAACTTCCCCCAGATCTCAGAATTGTAGCATTTCCCAGCTGGGAGGAATCTCAGAGGCCACCTAGTCCAGTTCATCCCCTCATCCCCACAACAATCTCCTTCAAGTGTCTGAGTGACTCAGTGCACACAACTGGCCTCAGACACTAGTGGTGTGAGCCCAGGCAGGGCTGTGTATGTAAGCACTGTCTGCCTTGGTTTCCTCAGCTGTCAAATGAAGATTGTAATTGCACATGAGACAATATCTGCAGAGCATTTGTACATGGCTGGCCTATAGTAGGCATGTAATAAATGCTCACTTCCTTCTCCCTTGGTGACATCCCCAGCTCTGCTAACCATCCCACACATGGCATGACTTCCAGGCTCCTTGCCATCCTGGTACCCCATTCAGGAGGCAAACTCTCCCCCTCTTCAAAGTCCTTCCTGAAAATATAATTCTAAAACTGGACTCAGGCCTAAAGACATGATTGAAACCAGAGCTGAATGCTACAGAAATATCACCTCCTTCATTTGGGATGAATAGTACTATCTCCATTTCACAAATGAGTAAGCTGAGGCTCAAGGATCATAGATTCTGAGCTGGAATAGAACTTGGAGGCCAGCAAGTTCAACTCCTTCATTTGACAAATGAGGAAGTGGAGGCCCTGGGTGGTTGGTAAAATGACTTGGCCAGGGTCACACAGCTAATATATGACAGGGGCAGGATTCAAGCTAGAGTCCTCTGACTCCAAGTCCAGTGCTCTTCTCCACTGGCCCACCACTGCCTCTCTCTACAGGATGAATTTGCACCAAGTCACATGGCAAGTCAGCAACTGAACAGGGTGGAGGCAGACCCAGGGCTTCAGCGGAGCCAGGACTCACCCACTCCACCCCAGAGACTTCTAGGACCTCTCTCTCTCTCTCTCAGTCTCTGACTGTCTTGTGTTGGCATCCCACTATGGCCTATGGCCTAGGGTTCCCTTGTATTGAACGTAAGGACCTTGGCCTTAGGGCGAGAGGAGAGATACCCTTTCAGTTTTCCATCTCCCAAACCCCCATTAAAGGGGTCTAAGTTTCCCCCATCCCCTTCCCACTAGGTTCATTCCATGACAATCACAGCAAATTTTCCTGGCAATAAAACTCTCTGAGAGGCCTAGGCTGGAGTAGAGGTCAAAGTGCAAGACCTCTCCCCTCTGTCCATGACGGAGATGATTGCTCTCTGCCTTCTATGGAGAACAAGACTGAGGCCTGCTCCAGTTACAAGCAGCATGCACTTGACCCCAGGGAATTGGCCAGCTGGCTGAATCCCTTTCTGAGCTAGCTTGCCTCAGAATTAATTACAAAATGTAAGGTCTGGAGGGGGCTCTCAAAATCATTTGGTTCAACCTCCTGGTTTGAGAAGTGAGAAAAAGAAAGCCCAGAGAAGGGACAAGGACTTGACCAAGGTCAGCAGAACGGGAATGAGAAAACATGTTTATGGACTCCTCCCCATGACAGCCACCATGCCTCCTCCCTTTCCACTAACAGGTTCTTTCCCCTTTGCCTCCTTTTTCCCCAGGAAAGTGTGTGGGAAAGATCCCTTCAACTTGGCATCAGCTCTGCCATAGATCATGCACGCACACATATGTACATGTATGTGTACATACACATATGACACACATACATATTGTGTACATGCATGCACAGTGGTATAGTGGATAGAGCACCGGGCCTGGAGTCAGGAAGACTTGAGTTCAAATCTGGCCTCAGACACTAGCTATGTGACCCTAGGCAAGTCACTTAATCCTGTTTGCCTCAGTTTCCACATCTGTAAAATGAGATGGAGAAGGAAATGTATCTTTGCCAAGAAAACCCCAAATGGGATCACAAAGAGTCAGACCCAACTGAGATGACTGAACAACAATCTATCTGTCTGCCTCTCTGTCTGTCTGTCTGTCTGTATAATAAAATCCTTTCCCCTAGTCAAGAAGCAGGGTAGTATAATGGCTGGCATGCTGCATCGGCTTCAAATCCTGCCTCCAACATTTCTATCTCTGTGACCCCGGGCAAGTCATTTAACCACAAGCAGCCTTTCTATCCTCTTATATAACATGAGGGGGGCTGAATCTGATGATCCCAAAGGTCTCTTTGAGCTCCTAAGATCTCTCTCAGCTCTGACATGCTATGTTCTGTGAATACATTTTTCCTGAGAATGGCTCTAGCCTAGTCTGTCTCAAGGGGTGGTCACAGTTTGGGAGCTAGGGGTCGTGTGAGACCTTCTACCCCAACGCCTCATTTTGCACAGGAAGAGACAACTTGTCCAAGGTCAGACAGGTAGTAAAATCAGAGGGCAAGGGTAGGCTGCATGTGTGGGTGTGGGTGTGGAACTGAACTTTCCCCCGGTAAAGTGACTGTTGGAATCCCTAGCACCCAGCCCTTGGTAGCAAATAACAGCTAACATTTATCTAGTGTATTAGAGTTTGCGAAAAACCCATGTTATTTCATTTGGTCCTTTACAACAGCCCTGGAACAATGGTGCTATCATTATCCCCACTTTACAGATGGCAGAACAGAGGCTGAGAGGTTAAGTGATTTTTGCCCAAGGTCACACAGTTTCTAAGTTTCTGAGGTCAAATTTGTAATTAGGTTTTCTTGACCACAGGCACAGCAACCTATCTATGGTACCACCTAGAAGATTTTTTCTTGTTGAGTTGTTTTAGTTGGGTCCAACTTATGTGATCCTTTTTGGGGTTTTCTCAGCAGAAATACTGGAGTTGTTTTCCATGTCCTTCTCTAACTCATTTTATAGGTGAGAAATCTGAAGCAAATAGAGTAAAGTGACTCGCCCAGGGTCACACAGCTAGTAAGTGTCTGAGGCCAGATTTGAACTCCCAAAGATGAGTTTCTGACTTCAGGCCAAGCATTCTGTCTACTGTATCACCTAACTGCCCTAGCAGATACTTTCTAAATGCTTATTGAAGTGAGTGACATATAATTGAAGTAAATGGGTATTCAGAGATCTAGCTAGAGGTCCCAGGCCCAACTCTGTTGTTGTGTGATTTTTAGCAAGTCATTTCCTCTCTCTGGGCCTCAGTGTCCATTTCTGTAAAATGATGGATTTACAGTTGACAATCTCAGGTTGCTTTCAGGTCTGGGAAGCTCTGGGTCTGATAGCAATAAACACAGGGAGTGTGCTAAGTTTTCCGCTGTATGTTCCAAGCCACAGGGCATGGGGAGTGGTGCTTGCCATG
The DNA here is from genome assembly GCA_028646575.1 of Pseudocheirus occidentalis. Taxonomy (NCBI): domain Eukaryota; kingdom Metazoa; phylum Chordata; class Mammalia; order Diprotodontia; family Pseudocheiridae; genus Pseudocheirus; species Pseudocheirus occidentalis. The sequence goes on from CM053594.1 coordinate 44,540,335, forward strand.
GCCCACCAAAGTTTAAGAATTCCTCTTTGATGACTACAAGATAAATATAGCCATGCTACAGCCTTGCTAGCAGGTGGCAAAATAAGGCCCTGAATGATTGCTTGGGAGAGCTCAGGGACCTGGGAACCTGCCTCTCATACCAGGGGCTGCCAGCGTCAAACACTGCAAAACTAAAGCAGTCTCTCCTTCACTACCCAGTCGATTCTAATCCAGCCCAATCCCCAAAGCATACCTGAAGCTAATGGTCAGGCACTGGACTGAGTGGAAAAAGAAAGATGGAGGAGAAACACGCCTGCCCTCAAGGAGCTTCCATTCTACAGATGGAATACAATGCGCAGATAGGCCAACAGAACCAGCAGCATTCATCCAATAGCTTGTTCTGTGTCTCCTGGCTGTTTCCATCTCCAGACTCTGGGCCTTTCCTCTGGCAGTCCCAATACCCAGAATGCTTTCCTTCCTCATCCCTGTCTTCTAACTTCCTTCAAGTCCCAGCTAAAAATCCCACTTTCTACAATAACCCTTTCTAGTGCCCTGTAACCACGGGCGTCTTCTCTCTGTCGACTGTGCCCAGTTTGTCCTACTTATGCCTTGTTTGTATGTGGTCTCACCCATTAGACTGAGAGCCCTTTGTGGGGCGGGGGCTGTCTTTTTTCTTTCTTATTATCTGCAATGTTTAGCCCAGTGCCTTGTACTTGGTGGCTTCTTCATAAGCTCTTGCTCACTGACTGCCGTGCACTGTGCTGGCTGAGGAAAGAAAGACAGGAGGAATAATAGTTCCTGCCCTCGAGGAGCTTACATTCAACAAGGTCCAGCCTTGGTTGAGCCCTTGCTTTGTGCTAGGCACTGAGGAGGCTAGGACAGGCAGCTAGGGGGTAGAGCTGATAGAAGCTGGGACGTGGAGTAGGAAACACCTGAATTGGAATCATGCCTCAGACACTCAGTGGCTGTGTCATCCTGGATAAGTCACTTTACCCATGTTGGTCTCAGTTTCCTCATCTGTAAAATGGAGGTGATAAGAGCATCTACTTCTAGGGGTTGTGAGGAGCAAATGAGCTAATATATGTAAAATACTTTACAAACCTTAAAAAACTATATAAATGCTTAGTTGAGGAGGGAAAGCATTCTAGTAGGAGGGGATAGTTAATGAAAAGGCGAGAAGTGGGAGATGGAGTGTCATGGGTCATGAAGACACACACACACACACATACACATACACACATACACACACACACACACACACACTCAACTCTAATGGTTTCCTCTTACCTATAGGAGCAAGTACAACATGCTCTGCTTGGCATTCAAGGCCCTTCATAACCTGATTCCCTCTTACCTTTTCAGTCTTCTTACATGGGGCTCTTTTTTTAAAAATTAATTATTTTATTTATTTTCTTGTTTATGTCTTTCATTTCCATGAGATTTTGAGTTACAAATTTTCTCCCTGTCTTTCCCCTACCCACAACCCCAAACCAGCAATCCCACTGTAAAGCCCCTCCCCCAATCCACTCTTTCCTATGTCCTCTTCCAACGCCCCTCTAACTTTCTGGTAGGGTACAGTGGGTCTCCCTATCCCAGTGTCTGTATATCTTAATTCCCAGTTGCATGTAGCTAATTATGTATATATATATATATGTTTTTTTTTTAACATTTGATTGTACTTTAAATTCTAGATTCTTTTGGTTCCTCCCTCGTCACCCATCTCCACTGGAAGGACACGCAATTCAATACATACTGTACATGTTACACCGGACTCTTTGACCCATATTCTTCCATCCAGTGACTCCGGCCTCCTGGCTTTTCCATCCACAAGACCCACCATCTCTCAGCTCCTGGAATTTTCTCTGGTTCTCCCCTATGCCTGGAATGCCCTCCCTCTTTCATTCTACTCCTAACTTTCCTGGCTTCATTAAGTCCCAACTAAAATCCCACCTTCTACAATAAACCTTCTTTAACTCCTCTTAATTCTAGTGCCTTCTCTCTTTTAATTATTTCCCATTTATCCTGTCTATATCTTGCTTTGCATTTATTTATTTGCAGGTGGTCTTTCCTATTAGATTGTAAGCTCCTTGCAGGCAGGAACTATCTTTTTCCTCTTTTTGTATCTCCAGAGCTTAGCACAACACCTGGAACATAGTCAGTATTTAATAAATGTGTATTGATTCATTGGAGAGATAGTGGAAGGGAATGATTAATGCATAAGAAGCCTAGAAAGGCAAGATGATGGGCAAGTTTATGAAGAGGTTGAAATTCCAGGCAGGAAATTACAACTGGACCCTCCAGGTAAGCATCGGCAGGATTGTTTGATAAAAGGGGAAGGAAGGGAAGGGAATATTATCAGGCGCCTACTTTGGGCTAGGCACCACGATGAGTGCTTTACAAATATTTGTTCATTTGATCCCCACAAGGACTCTGGGATGTAGGGTTATTATTACCCTCCATTTTATTGATGAGGAAACTGGAGAGTGAGTTAATGAGGAGGAGACCAGGAAAGGCAGGCTTCCCATGAGTTGAGCCTTGAAGGAAGCCAGGGTTTCTGAGGAGGAGCCCATTTCAGGCATGGGAGCAGCCTGTGCAGAGACCTCTGGGTGGGGAGCTAGCTAGCAGCCCAGTCTGATTGGCAGCTGGTATTCTTGAAGGCCTGGGAGATACACTGAACTTTGAGATGTAGACTGGAAGCAGACTAGATGACAAGCTGAGGAGTTTCTCTATTTCATCCCAGAGGCAGTATGGAAATAATGAAAGGTCCTTGGGAAAGGGAGTGGCGCACTTGTTGTTCTCTGAGCTTGTATGGGGCAGCCATGTGGAGGATGGATAGAAGAGAGAGCCTGGAGAGAAGAGGACCAATGAGGGTGGCTGTAATAGTCTAGGCGAGAGGTGATCTAAGGCCTTGAACTAGGGTGGTGGCTGTGGGTGTGGAGAGAAGGGGACAGATTGGGAGAGATGATCAGAGGCTAGTAAGCCTCGAAAAGATTTGGCAAATGATTGGATGTGGGAGCTGAGGGATGTGATTGCCTGTGCACCCTAGTAGCCTTCCACTTTAATTCCTTAATCCTTACACACACACACACACACACACACACACACACACACACACACACACACACACACACACACCCCACCACCACACACACACACACACACACACACCACCACCACCACCACCACCACACACCTCAGCCCCTTTGGGATGTCTAAGTGTCTCCTAACCTTCTAGACTTCTTCCTGGCCCTGACTTTCTGACCCCCAAGAGATAAAGTGTTTCTGAGCTGTGGCCCATCAAGAGGCAGGGGTGGCTCTGCCAGCCACAATATCAAAGTATCAGGTGGGGCTGACAAAGCCTGAAGAGGGTGATCTGCTCACACCATTCAAGGCCCCTGCAGCAAGGAACCACCAGAGAGCCCAAGCAACCATGATACCAGGAGCCCAGCATCTTGCCCCATCCAAGATGTGCAAGAGAAGCCTGGGGACAAACTGTGTCAGGTCAGCCTCTATTCCAGCCCACTGTTGGCTGGGGCAAGGGCAAAGCCCTTGGGAGGCTGCCAGTGGCTGAGCCAAATGTCAAGAGAGAGATGCTATGAAGAACACTGAAGTGTAATGCAGAAAGCCTAGGTTCTAGCATTAGCTGGCTCTGGGACCTGGGACTTTCTGAGCCCCTCTTTCTTCATGGATAAATTAAAGAAAGTTGGATGATAGTCTTTAAGGTCCCTCCAGGCTCTGACAGCATGATTTTAAGTCTCCAGGGAACACAGATTTGGAGTTAGAAGACCTATTCAAATCCCAGCTCTGCCTCCAGGAAGCTGTGACCTTGGCTTTCTCCAGGTCTCAGTTTACCCACCTAAAAATGGGAGAGTTTGACTAGATCAGTGGTTCTCAAATTTTTCCCCAGTGGTATTAACCTTCAGTTTAAACTTTGTAGTTAAAATCCTCTGAAATTATTATTTTAAAATACCTATTAACAAACAACATAAGATTCATTTAAAAAACAAAACTTGAGGATGTTTTAAGATTCCTTGCTGCACAGCCTGAAAGACATGGGCTGGATCCTCGATTCTGATGCAAAAACCCTGAGCTGCTTGGACATCTAGGCAGGGCTGGTATGGGATCATTTATCTGTAGAGGTCTCTGCCTGGTAAAAGCCTCACCCACTTGGGGATCCAAGGATCTAGATGCTGCTTCTTCTAGGCGGTCACTGTCAGCCTGGGTCCTGCCACGTTTGTAGCTTGTGACTTTTTTTTTTCTAAGTATAAAGCCCCAAACAGGGAGATGTAACAACTGATCAGTGGCAGTCTGAGCAGTCGTTCGTCGTGGCAGCATCTCCTCTACTCCATGCCCCTGGGCCCCCACCCCAGGCTGAGCCCTCAGCTCCTCTGTGGTTTTTGCAATGACCTCCAAATTGGCTCCGGGCCTCTGACCTCTCCCCATCTCTAATCCCTCTCCAACAAAGCTGACAAACTGATGTTCCCAGCCCCCAGCTCTGCCTCTGCCACTCCCCTCTGCCACAGCTCCTTCAGGGGCTTCATGTAGACCTCTAGAATAAATCGCAAACTTATCCATTGGGCATTGAAAGCCACTGTCCATGGGCTCTGGCGACCTGCCCAGGCTCAGTGCGTGTCACACCCTGGCCTGCTTGATGTCCCTCCTACATGACGTTTCTTCTCCTGCCACAGAACTGTTCCTCAAGCTGTCTCTTAGGCCTAGAATGCATCCCCTGCACACTTCCCCATCTTAGAATCCCAGATCTCCACCGGCTCAGCTCAACGAGGCCCAGGTGCAAGAGCCTCAGCTTCCCAGGTTAACACAGTTTCCTTCAGAGGTCAGTTCAAGAGCTGCCCACCTCCTACAGGAAGCCTATCCTGGTTGCCCTCCCCTCCAAAATGATTTTCTGTAGATTTTGTATTTCATTTTCTATGTGTGGGTTGTTTACACTTAATAGTATAGAGGCTCCTTGAGGGTAGGGACTTAACACCCAGCATAGTGCCTAGCACTGTGTTGGAAAAAGTGGAGTAAACTGGAATATATTGGAATAAATGAACAGGCATGAATTAAATGATTATGAAGTGCTATGCATTGTGCTAAGAGGTAGAGATACAGATATTGTTGAGAGAGAGAGGAGGAGAGAGAGGGAAAGAGAGAAAAGGAGAAAGAGAGAGAAGGAGAAAGAGGAGAGACACAGAGAGACACAGGGAGAGAAAGAGAGAGAGAGGGAGAGGGAGAGAGGGAGAGAGAAGGGGAAAGAGAGAGAGAGAAGGGGAAAGAGAGAGAGAAGGAGAAAGAGATAGAGGAGAGACACAGAGAGAGAGAGGGAGGGAGGGAGGGAGAGATTCCCTGCCCTCAGAGAGCTTTCATTCTAATAGAGGAAGATACAAGTAGAAGAACGGTAGCAAGGGCAGGTTCTTTTGTGCAGTGGAGGTGGAAAGGGCTGGAGCACTGGCTGTGGCAGACAGATGATGAGATGGCCTGGAAAAAAATGGCCAGATGAGATGTTGAAGCATGGATTTGTGTCTAGAGACAACTAGCAGATATAGTGACCTAAACAGGCTAGTTTCAAAAATGGACTGGTTAATGTGTTAACAATTTGGTCTCCAAAAAGAGCGACAAACTTTAAAGTTTAATCTGCATTTATCAAGGTCTTCTCCATACTTCATTTGAGTTTAAACAATCAAGACAATAAATCAAGCCCTGATTGTAGCTGGAAATGCTCAGACTGAAAATTGAAACAATTTCCCAAGTCAGTTCCAACTAGCACAACCCTGGCTAGTTTGCGCACACTCAATCAAAAGTCAGCTGGGGAGGCCCTGGGGAAGGGCTCCAAAAGTGAATGGATTGACTTCCCCTGGGACTGGGGGGTGGGGGTGGCGTGGAGAGAATCTAGATGCTGGAAGAGCCAGTGTGGAGGTCCTGGTCTCAGGTCTTCTATGTGATGTGTGTGTATGTGTGTATGTGTCTGTGTATGTGTGTGTATATTGTGTGTGTGTGCATGTGTATATGCAAGATGGGGGGGGGGCGACAGATGGGGAGGAGCTGGGCTGGTAAGTGGTGGGATGCCTGAATAGGATTTGACTCTGGAGTATGACCATTTCAGTACCCATCAATTCTTAAGCTGTATCTGTCCTTTGGGTTTTTTTTCCCTTTGGTTCCCTAACATCTGGCACAGTACCTGGTATAATAAGTGCTTAAGAAATACTTATTGGGGTAGTTAGGTGGTTCAGTGAATAGAGCACTGACCCTGGAGTCAGGAGGACCTGAGTTCAAATGTGACCCCAGACACTTAACACAAAAACTAGCCATGTGACCTTGGGCAAATCACTTAACCCCAATTGCCCTCCCCCAAAAAAGGCAACCCCCCCAACTTATTAAATTGAATCAGGAAGTAGGCTTGTGTCCCTATGTTCCCATCACCACTGTAGAGCTCCCCCAGGCAGAACTCTCCCTTTCCACCCTACTCCCCAGCCAGGGTAAGACCTTGGATCTCTTAGTTCAGCTGTCTCCTATAATACATGCCCAAGAAAGCCAAAAAGTGACTTGTCCCTAGGCAGTGAGGAGCCATATGGTGTGGAGAAGCGGTGTCCTGGACACAAAGTCCCCAGGGTTCAAATCCCACCCGGGAAACCTTCTGGATTTCAGTTTCCTCTGTTGAGTGGGGGAAATAATAGCACCTGCCCTGCAGCACATTGTAATAAAGACAGCTAGCATTTAGATAGTAGTACTTGCAAAGTATTCTACATGTCTTAGCCTAGTTGTTACTCAATTGTTACAACAATACCGGTGCTAGAATTATTCCCTTCTTTATCAAGGAGAAAATTGAGGCAGGCAGAGGTTAAGTGACCTGCTCAGGGGCACAAAACTTGGAAGTGTCTGGGCAGAATTTGAATTCAGGTTATCTGAACATTCAGCCTCCCTGAGACTGAGGCGTTCAGTGGCCAGGATGGATAAAGACCTTAGCAAAGCACTTGTCTTCCAGGGGTGCCTGGGAGGAGACCCCAGCCCAGGTATCACCAGCTGAGTCTCCCCCCAAGTGCTTTGCAGTCCCTTACCCCAGCCCAGTACAGCACCCAGCTGAGGACAAGTGAGGCTGCTGCTCTGCTCCCCCTGACCTCAGCTCCCCTCTCCTGGGACTGCTGTCCAGCCTTGGTACCTGCCTCTGTCCTGATGATGTCAGCGTTACCATGGCAGCCAGCTGCCCTGCACAGAGCTGATGCAGGCTCCACGTAGGCAAGGACGGTTTGCTGGGGACAGGGACAGCGTTGGGAGGAGTGTGGGGGAAGGAAGGAGAGGATGCTATTTATACCCTCCTCTGCCCTCTCCTAAGCCTCTACCCCCACCTCCTTAGTTTTCAGGTCTCAGTTCAGGGTTAAAGAGGGCCTTGTTGGGGAGGAGAAACAGGAGGGGATGGAGCAAGCTGTTGTGGGCCATCGGCAACAGGAAACTGAGCTCCCTAGGAGGGTGTAATGTCCCCCAGGTAGTTAACAGCAAAAACACTTACTTCCTGCCCTTTGGAGACAGAGCTCTCCCCTTACCTCTCTGAGTAAGAGATTCATTGAAAGTGAGCACTGGGAGGTACCTTAGAACACAGAACACTGGCCTCCTGGCTGGTCCACAGACAAGACACATCTCTGTACTCTGGGCATTCTCCTGGCTGTCCCCTGTGCCTGGAATGCTCTTCCTCCTCTGCTCTGACTCCTGACCTATCTGGCTTCCTTTAAGTCCCAACTAAAATCCCACTTTCCACAGCAAACCTTCCCCAACCCTTCTTCATCCTAGTGCCTTCCCTTTGGGAACTATGTCCTGTTTACCCTGGATATGTCCTTGCTCTGTATGTGTGTATTTGCATGTTGAATTCCCAATTAGATTTTAAGTGCCTCAAGGGCAAGGACTGTCTTTTGCCTCTTATGATATCCCCAAGAATTTGGCACAATGCCTGGCACATAGTAATCAATGTCTATTGATTGATTGAACACAGAATATTAGAACTGAGAAGACCCTTAGAACAGAGAATATTAAAGCTGAAAGGGGCTTCATCTTGTTCAGAAGTGAGGAGCCTTCAGCCTAGAGGTCACATGTAGCCCTCTAGAATCTCAAGTGTGGCCCTTTGACTGAATCTAAACTTTACAGAACAAATCCCCTTTAATAAAAGGATTTGTTCTGTAAAACCTGGACTCAGTATAAAGGCCATGCCCAATTCTAGTCCAACCCACTTATTTTATAGAGGGGGAAACTGAAGCACAAAAAGAAGAGACTTGTCCAAAGCCCGGCATAGACAGCATTAAAATCCAGACTCCCTGGTTCTCAACTTTACCAATCCAAAAATCAACCAAGAAGCATTTATGTGGCACCTATCATGTGCCCTGGGACCTGTACTGGGCAAAAGACCTCAAGGAACTTCCATTCTATCTGTCCCTTGCAAATTCCATTAGACTGTAGCTGAGATTTGGATATAGATCGGCTACATGGGGGGAATTCTCACCCCCAAACTCATGGTAATTGAGGGAATATGACTTTCCCGTAGCTGACACCTGTTCTCTTACCTCCTCTTCCTCCTGTCTCTGAGAAGCAGTGTCCTTTCAGGAGGAATGTCCAGAAGACCAGTCAGACTCCAGGACCTGGGGGGGGGGGGGAAGGAGCGGAGCATGGGCTCAGAGATTTGAACTTGGTCAGAACCTTAGAGTTCATTTAGCTCAATTGGTTTATTTCATCAGGGCCCAGAGAGTGGCGAGGAAGTACCACTCAGAATCTGAACTTCGATCCTCCCTCCCCTCCCACTCCTCTCTCCAAGTCAGGACTCTGCTGTTAGCAGTGGCAGAATTAATTAAGTGAAAACAAATTCAGCACCCCAGTGTGCCAAGTACCAAGGATACAAAGAGAAAAAAATGAAAAGAATAATATGAATGACAATTTGCAGAGTACTTTGTGAGTATCATTTCATTTGATCCCCACAACAATCCCATTATTGTTACCACTTTACAGATGCAGAAGTTGAGGCAGAGGTTAAGTTACCTTGCTTTGGGTCATAGTTTCTAAGTATCAGAGTCTGAATTTGAACTCAGGTCTTCCTGACTTCTGGTCGAGCTCTGTCCATGGTGCCACCTACCTGCTTCTAAACATTCTATGACAGGGAAAGAAGCAACATATAAGCAGAGAAATAAATACAAAGCAATTATTGGGGGGGGGGTCTAGGATTTGCTAACAATCATGAGTAAAGAGGAGGGCCTTTTCAAAGGCATTGAATGCTTTTACATGATTGCACATGTATGACCTATATCAGATTGCTTACCAGCTCAGGGGAAGGAAAGAGGGATAGAATTGGAACTCAAAACTTTTTTTAAAACGTTAAAATTATTTTAACGTGTAATTGGGGAAAAATAAAATATTCTTTTTAAAAAGGCAAAAAAAACCCATTTGAGTTGAAATTGGAATGCAGAGACTCCCAGAGGCAGAGGTAAGGAGGGAGAGGATTCCAGGCATGAGGAGCAAAAGCTGTTTTCAGAGGCAGCTCAGGGAATGTTATGTACAAAATAATCAGTTGATCAACAAGCATTTTATTAATCTCTTACTATGTCCCAAGCACTGTGTAAAGGGGAGTGGGGTGGAGACAACAAATAGACCAGTTTGATCACAATGCTGAATGCACAAAGGGGAGTGACCCAAAACAAGACTGCAAAAGCAGGTGTGACTCAGGCCATGGAGGGTTTTTAAATTCCAACAGAAGAGTTTGGATTTTTACTCCCTAAAGACAATAGAGAGTTATGGAAACTTTTGAGTAGGGGAGGACAGAGCTGGACCTCCCTCAGGATAGATCATTGGGATCTAAGGAGAACACTTAAGGATCCTTCCCAACCTTCTGCTTCAATTCAGAGCTCAGCCCTAGCCATTTGCCCTGCCAGGGGTGACAAGCCTATGAGGATTGTTGGGTCACAGGAGACAGACTTACTCAGGCTCTGAAAATAGCTGTAGGGACGGGTAAAAATAGCCTGGTGGTCACTCTTAGGGGTATGGGGGTGGCTAGGGACACAGCAAGGAGGGAGAGCAGTGTTCAAGCCTGTCAGCACAAGGGCCCATCTACCTGGCCTTGTGGCCTGGAGGGACTCCCCCAAAATGTCTCCCTGCACGACCTGTGGGGCCATGGGCACAGGAAAAGGAAGAAAGAGTCACAGAATCTCTGGGTTCCTTAACTCCATAAGCTGGCAGAGAGCTAATGACAGTTGCATGTGGAGTCAGAATAGACCTGGGTTTAAATACCAGTGGAGACAGTTCCTAGTCAATAGACCCTAAGATAGACTTGAATGTATCTTGGAACCTCAATTTTCTGACCAAACATCCAGAACCTCCTAAGGCTTGTACCGTCTCTCTGCCTCATGCAGTGTGTTGTGAGGAAAGTGCTTTGAAAACCTCACCAGGCTGTGGCGTATGCCCCCTTCTGTCCACTAAGTCACCCTAGTATAAGCCATACTTGTCACTCTCCTGGGCAAGGCTTCCAAAGCCTTGAATTGGTCTCCGTTCTCGTCTCTCTCCATTCCAGTTCATCCACCACTCTGGTGCCAATGTGATCTTCCTAAAGCATAGAATTGACCATGTTACCACTTAACCTGAATCTTCAGTGGCTCTCTATTATCTCCAGAATCAAGATTGAATCTTCTATAGCAGTGCTGTCAAACAAATAGAAATGGGGGCCATTAAACCCTGCCTAAGGATCCCTGCTGACCACATGTTGACTTAGAAAACTATTTATATTGTTGTTGTTGTTTAGCCACATCTGACTCTTCATGACCCCATTTGGAGTTTTCTTGGCAAAGATACTGGAGTGGCTGGCTATTTCCTTCTCCAGCTCATTTTACAGATGAAAAAACTGAGGTAGACAGGGTTAACTGACTTGCCCAATGTCACACAGTAAGTCTCTGGGTCCAGATTTGAACTCAAGAAGATGAGTCTTCTTGGTTCCCAGCCCAGTGCTCTATCTATCCACTGTGCACTCTATTTATCCACTATCTAGCTGCCCCTAGATATTAATATTCTCTCTGTTCTATTGTATTTTTATTTTGTTAAAAATTTCTCAATTTTAATCTGGCTTAGTTACTCTGGAGTGCTGCAGGCTATCTGCTACCCAGGAACAGGGTGCTTGATCCCTTCGCTGTATGATATTTGGTATTTAAAGCCCCTCACAACCTGTGCCCTTCTCCCTCTCCAGCATTCTTAAACTTTGTTTCCTTCTAAATTCTCTATGACATAACTACACTGGCCTTCTTGCTGTTCCTCACAAGAAACATTTCCCACTTCTTACCTTCATGTCTTTGCACAGGTTGTCCCATGCCTGGAATGCTCTCTCTTATCGCCTGAGCCTCTCAGCTTCTCTAGCTTCCTTCAAGACTCCATTCAAATCCTGCCTTCTTCAGCAATCCTGTCCTGGTCCCCATCACCCATCTCCCCTCAGTGCCTTCCCTCAGAAGTTGTCTTCTGTTTATTCCCTCTGTATCTTATTTGCATCTAGTTATTTGTGTCTGTCTCTCCAGCAGAATGGGAGATCCTTGAGGGCTGGACTGTTATTTGCCTTTCTATGGCGAATCCTCAACTTTGAGAATAGTGCCTGACACCCCGTAAATGCTTAATAAATGCATGTTGACTGGCTGGCTGTGGAAACAGGAACCTTTATGGAAAACTTAGCAATTAAGGAGAGAAAACACTGGACCTAGTCAGGCATACTTGGGTTCAGATGATACCACTGACACTTAATTAGTCTAAATTCATAGGGATGCGCTGTTAAATGTTTAATGCAAACTCTCCAGAAAAAAAGGTAGCCATGACACCCTTTAAAACGTAATCTGCATGATTAAAATTCTCTGCATCATTTTCTTAAGTCTAGATAACCAACAGAACAGTAAACCAAGTTATGATGCGTCACATCTACCCATTTCTGAGATGTGAATGCTTACATTGAAAATTTAACAACCAGCTCTTACCAGCCTGTAGGAACTGGCTCTGGCACACAAAGGACTTAAGGACCATCTACTGTCTTCATTTTAAAGAAGAGAAAACCAAGAATCAGAGCTTCCTTGATTACCAGTCTAGTACCCCTTCTACCACCCCATAATGCTGCTAAACCCCTATGGGTCTCAGTTTCTTCTTCTGTAAAATGATGGTAACGTATTTCTATGGTACTCACAGGGTACTTACAGGTACCTTACAGGGTACCACATGGTACCTATAGCCTCACGAAACTATTGTGAGAGGATTAAATCAACCCATCAGTAAGCATGTATTCAACTCTCCATATCCACCAGGTCCTTTACTAGGCACTAGGGACCAAAAGACAAAAAGGGAAGAGTAAAAAAGAAAAAGAGACAATTCCTGTCTTCAAAGAGCTTATATTCTATCAGGGAGACAATATGTACAGAGGCAGGTATATATATGTTAAGATATATGTGGAGGGAGTTCCCCAGTTCAACTGACATGGTCAAAGATGAGGATGTTTTCTCTTTACAGAGAAGAAAATCCCCTTTCTCTGCTCTCCCTTTCTCCTTCCCCCTCCCCCTCCTCTTTTCTCCCCTCATACTCCTCCCCCCAACCAGAGCAGTTCCCTCTCAGGGGCCAGGTTCTTCCTGGATTGCTGGCTCCAGCTTTAGAAGTGCCTGAAGAACTAGCAGCGACTCAGTCTTTTAAAGGTCTTCAGAGGTATGGGACTTTCAGCCCAGACAATGGTGTTGCCAACTCTGACTCAATTGGAGAAATACTTCATACTTTGTATAGGGACAATAAGGTTAATACCTTGTTAACACATGAAAACTTCATCATCCAAAACCTTACCATTCACATGAAAACCTGTGTCAAGCGTGTTGAGGGGAGATCTCTTACACATATGCAAAATAAATAGCAAGCCTCAAATGACAGAAATGGTAATTCTTGTTTCTTTTCTAGATGAGAAAATGAACCCCAGAAAGAAGTGATTTGCTTGGTCTCAGGGTCAGTATTTGAACCTGACTTGCCAGATTCCTGATCCAGTGCTCCTGCTAATGGCCCACCCATCCATACTCTGAAGAATTATACAACAGCTCTCTCTTTTCTCCTCATTCTGACATTTTCAACTCAGAGCTTTGGGGGAAGAACATGGGGGCTGTAGTAGAAGCTCAGGGCAGAAGAGTAGCTTTGGCCAAGGGCTTCCAAAGTGAAGCATTGCCTTTTCTCTCCTTGGGTAGGGAGGGGGGACCCCCGAAGACCTGTAGCCCAACAGAGCCAAGAGAGGAGTAGATGGGTATGCTCAGAAGAACCAAGACTGAGCTTGATCTCTTGGCTGAGGTATGCCCAAGTCAGGCTCCAAGGCCACCTGGTCTGTGGGCCCCAGGGCTTCAGGAACTGGATGTGAAGGCCCTGCAGATTAGTCAGCTCCCTGACCACAGGCTATGACCCAGGGTTCATCTCCTCTGCCCTGGCTAGTGGGGAGGAAGCCCCGAGTCCTAGCTATTGGTTTCACCCTGGATAGGAGAAGAAGGAGTGAGCAAGAGACAGAATGCCTGATAGACAGATGGCCAGGTTGGAGTTGTTTCTCCCCCTAACATCACAGCCTCCACATTTCAAAACAGGAAACCTAGTTTGGGAGGAACTAGGTGGGGGGTAGGGGTGTGACTGAAAGGACAACTGGAGGGGGGGGTGGTCTGCTTGGTGAAGGGGGAAGACCTATGGCCCTCCTCCTTGCTCCCTCCTGATCTATTCCCAGCCCTCTGCCACACACACATCTGCAGCCCCGGCCTGCTCCCCTGTGGGACAGGGGGAGGGAGGAAGGAAGAGTGGTTGAGGGAGTCCAGCCTCCTTTCCCAGAAAGTAGAAAACCCCATGCCTCCTGTCGCAACTTTCCGGCCCTACCACATCCTGCGTGATTGGGGCCCCACCCCGTGGGACTATCCTCTCAAACCATGGGTGTGGGGGAAGGGATTTGTAGATGGAGAGGTCCTGAGGGGAAGCTGGTATCTTCCCTCCCCAGCTCCATCATCCCTTGGCTGCCTCAACCTGAGCCATATCCCATGGGAGAGGTGGCTAGGGCTCAGGATGTGAGTGAGGTTGAGGTTCAGAAGGCACTGAGAGCTAGGAAGGCCTGAGGTCTGAGTGTTGTGGGAGGAGGGAATGCATGGAACCTGGTCCAACTTTACCATTTGTACTGAGCTGGACTTGGGGGACAAGCTGGGCAAGCCTCCCACCCTGGCTTATCCACTTATTAATAAAGCCTAGAGTACTTTTAGCTTTTACAAAGCACAGAGCCAGGCACCTAGGAAGCCTTTTGTAAATACTTGTTTTCTGATTGACTCAAAGATCCCAGGAGGGAGGAAATGCAAGGATTCCCATTTTACCAACAAGAAAACAGCCTCAGAGAATTGTGACTGGGCCAGGCCTCAAGTAAGTAAGTGTTAGAGCTAGAGATTTGATTCCTAGATCCTGGGACTCCAAATATGGTACTCTTTCAGAGATAAAGAAACTGAGGCCTAGAGCAAGGCCTACACAATCCAGCCTCTTTTGGCAACAAATGACCTAGGAAAAGTGTGGCCCACACTTGAAAAGGACCTGCTCCTAGGGGATGACTTCTCTTTCCAAGGATATCTTCCTATAACCCCAAAAGCCTCAGTCCCAGAAAGGAGTCCCAGCTGAGCAATATGGTCACAGCATCCCCAGGCATCACCCTGGCATCTGGGCCTTGGACTGGGGACCTCCCTATTCTCTGTCTCCCTAAACAGTTAAGCCTCTGAGCTGTACCTAACTCCAAGAGCCTCAGGGCCAACTGAGGCTCCTCAGGCTCCAAGCCCAGACCCGCCTTCTTTCCCTCCCCCCTCCCAGGCCCCTGCATTTAATTAAAGACATAGAACTGCCTGCCAGGAACCCGCTGATTTAAGCCTGCTCCTTTTGAGGCCCTTCTCAGCTTTCTTCCTAAGGTCAAGGCCATTCGAAGCAACAAGCAGCCCTGGAGCCCTGGCTGCCTGGGACCAGCCCATTTGCCTATCAAGGGTCCCTAGGTGTTTGAGTCAGGGAAGGGAAACCAGGTCAAGTAGAGGGAACACAAACATGGAGAGGGGCGCCCCTCCAGCTGCTCTGTCTCTCCCTTCCCCCACACCTCCTCCAAAGGCAAAAAGCTTACTGGGTATTTAGTCCTTTATGCTCATAAACACAGAATCTTAAGGAAAGAAAAGACTTGAGAATATAGTATTCAGAACTTGGACCGACCCAAAAGCTAGGACAAATATTAAACCATACAATGTCAGAGCTAGGAAGGACTTTAGACTAGAGATTATCAGAAATGGGAGGACCCTTAGAATATAAAAATATCAGAGCTGGTGTAGAACCTTAGACCATAGATCACAGAATGTCAGAACTAGGCAGGACCTCAGAACACAGAATGTTAGGCCTGGGAGGGCCTTTGGCACGTCAGAGCTAAAAGGAACTTTCAACCAGAGAATGGCAAGTGGGAGGACCCTTCAAATGAAATGTCAAGATTTTAGAGATTGTCTCATCCAAACCCCCCATTTTACAGATGAGGAAACTGAGGCTAAAGAGAGGGGGCAGTGATGGGCCCAAGGTCAACCAAGCCAGTTAATGACAAGACAGAGGCTCGAACAGAGAATACTCATTTTTCCATAGAGGTATACCCTTACCCAAATCTCTTCCCCTCTCCGGGTCTCAGTTTCCCTATCTGTAAAATGGGGGTATTACCTCCTCACCAGGGAGCAGTGAGAAAAGGCTGGCCTCTGAAGGGAGGAAGAGGACTCCACAGGAAGGTGAGTGCCCAGGGCTTGCCAGAGGTACAGACACACAGTGTACAGACATCCAAAGACAGACACACGTACTCATAGCACGCCTTCCTCCTCCCACTGGTGCTCCGCCACCCCATCCCCCCTTCACTCCTAGCTCCAGACCCAGGCCTGTTATCACTTAGCCCCAGTTCCCCCTGATTAATGACCGGGTTGCAGTCTCGCTGGGGTTGGGGGGGGGGAGAAGATAGGGCCTCTTGGTCCCTCCTCCCATCTCTTCCTCCCCACTGGGCCCCAGATAAGGATCTGAGCTAGTCTCCTAGCAGCCAGAGGCGCCGCCCGCAGACACCCCTCCTCTCTCCCAGCACCCCCTCCCCACAGGAGGGCAGCCCCAGGGCCCAGTCCCAGGCAGAGAAGTCCCTGACCGCCGCCCCAGATTAGGGCGCCCTGCGCGGAAAAGAAACGGGGTGGGGGGGAAGAAGGAGGAGGGACGGGGCGGGGCTCGGGCCGGGCAGAAGTCCACGCTCTCATTTGCCCTCGCGGGGCCAAACACCCAGTCTTGGGCCTGAAGAGACCCGTTCTTGACAGCCCCGGCCTCCCCCCTCTTCCCCCTATTGGGGCCTCCTAGGTCTGATTACTCTCCTAGGTGGAGAAGGGGCGGGGATTGGGGAGTCCAGGGGAGAGACCTTCTCCA
The DNA here is from genome assembly GCA_028646575.1 of Pseudocheirus occidentalis. Classification (NCBI taxonomy): domain Eukaryota; kingdom Metazoa; phylum Chordata; class Mammalia; order Diprotodontia; family Pseudocheiridae; genus Pseudocheirus; species Pseudocheirus occidentalis. The sequence continues at coordinate 44,556,748 of CM053594.1, forward strand.
AGCTGTTGGGTCCGAGCTTAGTCTGGGACCCCCGTCCCAACACCCTGGGGGCTTTCTGGGAAGGGCCAGAGGAAGCCCTGGAGAGTGGAGAGGATAGCAGAGGCCTAGAGCCTTCCTTGTGTAAAGCAAAACGGGATAGACGGTGAAATCTGGAGTCCTGTATTAGAATTCTGGCCTCTAACTCCGGGCGATCCATTCCCTTTGCTTTGCTGGTTTCACTTTTCTATATTTCCATGCCCTCTCCCCACCCCGCCCCTGGCACTCAGTGGTCGCCTTAATACACGTTCCGTTGGTCGACTGCCTCAGTTTCTTCCTCTGTAAAATGAGAAAGTGGGTTTCGATCATCTCTGAGGTCTCTTCTCACTGGAAGTAAAAACCCTTAAAGGCCCTCATCTTCCCAGATCTGTAAACTGAGGCCTGTAGAGCTTAAGGGGCTTGCCCTGTGTGACGCAGGGCTGTTAGTGGAGGAGCTGGAATTTGAATCCGGGCCCTCTAAACCCAAAGCCATAATCATTACACCACGCTCTGGCGTTCCAAGGCTTAAGCCTCGTCTAGCTGTGACGTTCCGCTACGTTCATCTGTGTTACAAATTCTGCCGTTCTGGAGGGTGGATTCTAAGAGCCTAGCCAGGTCTGGTGTTCTGTGTTCTCAGATCGTGTGGTCATACATCAAGTCACGTCTGGCCTCCGGGAGCCAACGCTCCCACCCCGTCTATTCCTCGTCGAGGGCCCTCCTGGGGCTACTATCAGTAACGATCTGAACTCTGGGCTTTCCTGCCTTCCCCGCCCCGCCGCCGCCACCGCCACCGCCACCGCCACCGCCACCGAGCTGCGCACAGGCTCCGGCACGGACTTGACGTCAGAAGCTGACGCGGGTCCGCCCCCTCAGCCGCCCGCGGCCAGCCCGGCTTAACTCCTGCGGGGTTTAGAGTACCTGAAGTTGCTCCCCTGGCTGCAGTGGGCGGATGGAAGGGGGAAGGGAGGCCCCAGACAGAAAAGGGCTGAAAATGAGAGTCTTCCTGTCCCACTACCCTCCCTGGGCTGACCAGGACTTGAGGGACCCCAGTGAAAGGTGCTTCTCATCCCCTTAACTCCCTTATCTCTCCCTTGGGAACGACAGACAGAGAGACAGACAAGGGCAGGGGACACTTTGGTGGGGAGCAGAGAATAGCCCCTCCCACACCTGGCTTTATCCAGCCTCCGAAAGACCTTACGCCCACTTTATCCAAGGTGCGCCTCATCCACACCCTCATCTTTGGCCCCGGGAGAAAGTGTGCAACCCCAGGGGAGAGAGATACACCCCCTCCCCTCAAGCCTGTCATTGGCAACCTGGCAATCTTCAGAAAGTCCTTTGGAAAAGGGATACATCCACCCAGCTGGTCCCCTGGGGCAGGGCAGGGCAGATACCAGCCTGCTACCTGTCAGCCCTCTCTTCCCTCCTCCTCAGCACTTCGGTACATATCTTAATTGGCCTGTCTTCCTACCTATGCCCTTTCATAATTACCTCTCATTTTCCTACCCCAAGCAGGAGCTAACACGGGAAAACCTGGGCTTTGTTCCAGGGCACACATATCCAAGGGAGGGCCTGCTTGACTGGCTGCTCACATTTTGCTACCAAGTTTGGGGGCCTGTGCCAGGAGGGCCACTTGAGATCTGAGGAGGTGATGGGTACAAACCCACACCAGTAGAGGGCCTCTGGTTCTCCTTCCCCCCCCCCCAAAATTGTCCCATCTACTAGAATTTCTGGTCATGGCTCTGTTCCCATTCCTTTTCTTCCTCTTCTCTTAGTCCTTAAACCCTTCCTTCTCTTAGGGGTGAGAAAAAGAGAGAGGAGGAGAAAGAGAAAGGGGGCAGGCAGAAGGGAGAAACCTCATTTGATTCATATAAACTCATACAACACTTGAGTTTGAGTTTTCTTAATCTTCTAGCTCCCAGGGACAGAGGCCAAGCCCCACCCCTATTTTACAGCTGAGGCCCAGGAGGCCCAGGGAGGGGAAGCCTAAGGTCCCCCAGTGAGGAAACCTTCGCATGGAGCCATGCTTCTTAAATTCCAGGACAGGGACAACTTTTCTAGGCTGTCCTTGGAAGGCCGGGCAGAAGAGTACCCTATAGATCAGGAGGAGAAAAGATGGGGCCCGAAAAGATGTGGTCCTTTTGTGGACTTTGGACACCTTCCTCTGGTTCTCACCCTTGAACCTTCCTCCCTCCCCCCTCCATCTTCATCCTAATGGAAAATCATTGACATCTCGAATGAGGAGATGCAGGTTCTAATACTGACTCTGTGATCCAGGGTAGGGGGCAAGTAACATCACATTCAGGCTCAGTTTCCTTTTCTCTTTTAAGCACATTTTCTTGATGCCTTTTGTTTTTGGCATCACAACCATTTCTGGATATGCTTTCCCACCTAAACACTGGAAAGTCGTCAGGCAGGATCAACAGACACAGTGTAGGCAGCATGCCACACACATAGGTCCCCACCTCTCGTGAAAAAGAGGGAAGTGCGTCCTCATCTTTTCTCCAGAAAGTCTCAATCTTAGCATTTGTGAAAGAGACTGATGATAGTAGTATCAACTATCTCCTAGAGCTGTTTAAAGGAAACATTTGGCAAACCTCAAAGCTCTTTAGAAATGGAAGCATTTTGTGTGTTGTTGTTGTTACCATTACAATTACTACTAGGCTCTCTCTTCTCCCCACTCCTGTTTGAGTGAGATGCCCCTTAGGCAGCAGTTGAAGGGTCTTTTCTTTGGTCAGGGGAGGGAAAATGGGACCTGGCTGCCTGACCTGGGCTAGCCTGGGATATTATGAGACCCAAGTGTACCTTTTCTCATGCCCCAGACTGGAGCAGAGCTCAGGGAAACACATCCTGGCTATAGCTCCATTCACTGGCTTTTGCCCCTTCCCATTAGCTTCCTGAAAGCCCTCCTGCTGGGTCAGTCCTCAGTCTAGAAGGGGTTAAACCGAGCCCTAGCAGTGGGCCCCTTCCCTCCCCTGGATCTGGTGGGAGTAGAGGAAGGGGGAAGGGGGGGAGGAAGAGGAAAAGGAGGGGGAAGGAGAAGATAGGAAAAAGAGGGAGGTGGGGGGAGGAGGTGTGAAAGAGAAAGGAAAGGGAAGGTAGTAAGCAGAAGGGAGAATGGGAGGTGGGACCTCAGAGATGCTGTACCTCCCCTCTTCCATAACTTAGGGCACTCTGTGGACTCTCCTCTTGTAATCTCCTACACACAGGCTTCAGGATCATTTTGCAGATGATGGGGGTGGAAGGGGGAGGGCCCTGGAGAAGCCAACCCTCCCAGCAAGCCCCTACTCAAGGACTGCCCAGAACCCCTGCCCAGGAAGGCAGTATCTCTAAGAACTGTGTTGTGTCCCTCCCCACACATCCTTCTTCCCTGTTAGAAAATTCAGTCCCTCACAACTAAAGTCTGATTCTGACCCATTCACCTTCCTATACCCCCAAGCTCTCATTTTTAAGGATCTTTTTCAGAAACTGAGGAAACTGAGGCTCTACTGGGGCCATAAAGGAGCCAGGTTTTTATGCTTCACACACACACACACACACACACACAGATGATGATAATAACAAATGTAAGCATGGTGCTTTACAATTTACAAGACAGTTTTCTACCTTTTATGTTATTTGAGCCCTGTGAATGAGGTCCAGTAGCAAGTATCACCATTTTTCAGATGATAAGACTGAGGCCCAGGTCAAAGAATCATAGAATGTCAGAGCTGGGGCATCAGAGAAGGGGCTTGGAAGGGCATTAGAAAATAAAATCATGATAATAGTTAGCATTTATATTGCTCTCTGTAGCGCAAAGTGCCTTACAAATAGTATCTCATTTGTTGTTGGAGCTGGGAGAAATCCATAGACCAGAGAATGGTGGAGATGAGAGATGGGAGGGAAATGTAGAATATCAAAACTAAAGCATCACAAAGACATTGTTATTGTCATTAGATGCAGTGGTGGTCGTGTGTGTGTGTGTGTGTGTGTGTGTGTGTGTGTGTGTGTGTGTTGGGCTGGGTAGGAAGGTGGGATACACTGAACCTGGCTGCTACCTGCTGTTTCCCCCATCCCAGGCTACCTCCTGAGTTAAGTGACTTGCCCAAGGTCACACTGAAACCAATTGTAGAAGCATGGCTAGGTGATTTAAGCTACCCACCAAGTTCACGTAAATCAACAAGACCATGATTTATTTGGCAGCCAAAAAAATCAAGTTTGATCTCAGTACTTCATTGAGAGGCCCACTGAAAGCATCCTCTGCCTTGGTCAGACCCTCTTTGGCATTCTGGGTTTAGTGATGGGAGTGAAACTTTAAGAAGAACCTTGATAAACTGGAAAGTGTCTGGAGGAAGGTGACCAGAATGTGCAAAGGCCTTGAATTCATGTCCCAGGTGGTTCACATGGAGGAACTAGAGATATTTAGCCTAGGAAAGATTAAAGGTTGACATTAAAGTCATTAAGTACTTAAAGGGCTGTTATTAAAGCCATTTTTAAGTACTTAAAGGGCTATCCTGTGGGTATAGTATTGAACTCTGAGGGCAGACATAGTATAAAAGGGTGGATGGAGGAAGCAAATGCAATTTTAAAAATGTCAACCCACCCACTCCCACACATCCCCCCAAACCAATTTTCTAGCATAGAGCCCTGTCCCAAAGTGTAATGGACTGTCTAAGAAGATATGAGGTTTTGTGAAGGCCTATTTTTCAGGTATGTTGAAATGGAGATTCCTTGATTAGGACCCTTTAGGTACCTTCCAATTTTTAAATTCTCTGAATTTATGACAAACCCAGGTTTCATCACTCATCTTTTTCTCATCTCCATATCTGGAGTGTAAGCTCCCTGAGAAGAGGGACTAAAGATTTCTCTGACTCCTTCATCCCCCAGGGAGCTTACAGAGGGGTCTCAAGGATCACCTGCTGGGCAGATGGGAGTGGGTATCCAGGGGAAGTGATAGGAAGTCTGGTCTTCAAGAAGCGCCCCTGGTTGGGGAAGAAAGTCTGGAGGGAGGCAGCCTAAGAAAAGCTGACCTTTCTTGAGTAACCTGATTCTTAGGAATGTGTCCAAGGCCAGGTCATAGCACTCCCAGTCAGCCCATCCCACACAGCTCACTCATATACTCCCCATGACTCCAGCTAGGCTCCCTCTTTCCCTGCCAGAGCTCAGGCCTTAACCTTCCTAGCTTTTCTCAGCTCCAGTAGCTCCTGCTTAAATGCTTCATTGAGAGTCTCTGATCTCATCCAAGTGGTTATTTCCTCCAACAACGCAGCTTCAGATCCATCTAAACCTGCCCATCCTACGATACCTCTTTCAACCTATAAGTCTGATAATTCACTGCATGTGAACTAGATCCTCTCTCAATTTCTCTTACATTGAAGAAGATATTAATCAAATCCACAGGTTGTCCAATGATTCTCTTTTGCTCTGATATATGAGCAGCCCATTTCTTTTTCTATCGCTCATACATGTCTTGATGTAGTTCTTCACACCACTCTTCCTTTATCATTCCCTCTTAGTAATGTGTTGTAGCCTATTTACACCCTCCTTGTGCCTTTACCTTACCTGCTGGGTGTTACTCTTTCTACATCTTTGAAGATTGGCACCCTGTGTCTCATGCTTATACAACACCAGCACCAGCATAATATTGGTATTAATCGATAGGCTTGTGTTTTAGAGAGAACTTAAGGTCATTAAGAGGTCTTTGAAATTTGAAAACAATCCATTCCACTCTCCTATTGTTTAAGTCCTGGCATGGGTCCTCTTGTAGTGTTGGTCCAAGAATTACACGCTGATGCACGAGCTCTATAGGCCATCTATCCAACTGCCTGTCATAAACCAGAGAAGAGGCATTCTTCAGCCCTTGAAACTCATAAGGGTTTGACCTAATTCACCACAACAGTAGAAAACACAATGGGCTGAGAATAAACAGGGAGAACTAGGTTCCAGTTCCAGCTAGACCTTTTCCTAGTTGAATGACTATGAACAAATCACTTCTTTTCTGTGGGACTTGGGATTTTCTTGGCTATAATATTAATCCCTGTTGTGCCTTCCTCACAGGGAAGGACCGGAAGGCAGGCAAGCAAGCCACAAGCATTTATTACCCATGGTAGTAAGTGCTGGGGATATCAATATAGGCAGAAAGACAGTCTGTGTCCTCAAGAAACTAATGGGGGAACACAGCATTTACAAAGAAGCTGATTGGGGTGGGCAGGGAGTACATAGAGTGCCCACAGGGAATTTTGTAATGAAGAGAGTCAGAAGCACAGCCAAGAGGGGAATGAAGCATGGCCAACCTGGGCCAGGGCCCAAAATGGAAAATTGCAAAGGAACTCATCAACAAGAGAAGGGAGCCAACATGGTGGATGGACGATCCAGGGTGGGAGGAAACAGTGAAGAAAGTGCTTTCTAAATTGTAGGCTACTATAGAGGTATTTTTGTTTGGTCTTCATTTCTGAAGAGCACCAATGACATCATGAGGTGATGTCTTGACTTTCAAGTGAATTGGATTTAAATGAGGCAGAATTGCCCCAGTCATCAGCCTCACTCTCTGTTCCAGAGTCACTGGAATCCAGTGGCAGGACAAAAGTAAGGATAACTGGAGATGGCCTGGGATGCAATGGATGATCTTGGCAGAGGGTCAGCAAGTCTCCTCTATGAGAGTGTTTTCACATGAGAATGGCAGCTCCTTGAGAGGTGAAACTAGTTGTGCTTTTCTTTGTATCCCCAGTTCTTTAGCATTTCTAACCAGAGTTCAGCTCCTAACTCCCCAGACTACTTTTCTACCTTTGTCCCAGTGGCTTTCTCATAATGGAAACTCCTCCATCCCATCAGCCTTCTCCTCCTCTTCTGATTGGTGAGGTCCTTACCTTCGTCTGAGGAAGTCCTCATGCCAACCATGCTGCAGCTAACCTGGCTCAGCCCCCGACTCCCCAGAGGAGGAAGGTTTCCACCTCTGACTTACTGGCCTTTTCACCTCCTTTTCCATGTTGTAATTAATTAGAATGTAAGCTCCCTGAGGGCAAGGTCTGTCTTTTTTTTATTTCTTTTTCCATCTCCAGCTTTTAGCACAGTGCCTGGGGTGTGTAGCAAGTACTTATAAAATGCTTCCTTTATTAGCCTAACACAGTACCTGGCCCCTGGTAGGCCCTGGTTGTGCCCTACACACATACATTTCCCCCAGTGCCTTCTCATGTTATTGCCCACATTTTATCCTTTCCTTTTGGTAAGTCTCCATAGCAGAGCTGCCCAGTGGACTGGAGACCTTTCTCTCTCTCTTTTCCTATTTCCTGGACAGTGGGGCAGCACTGAGGAAACATAACCAGTTTCCTTTGCAAAGGATCACAGGAGGTAGAGGTGGAAAGGTCCTAGCCCAGGCTTTCTTTACCTTCTTTTGGCCATCAGCTTGGAGAAGTCTATGGTCCCATTCTCAAAATTGTGTTTTTAAATGCACAAAGTAAAGCACAGAATATTACAAAAGAAACCAATTAGATTGGAATGCAGTTATCAGAATACATACATACATACATACATATATACATACATACATACATACATACATACATATATATATATAAATATATATACATATATGTAATTTTAAAGTTCTGGGACCCTAGGTTATAAGAACCTCAGGTCTAATCCAACTCCATCATTTTAAGAATGACAAGGCTGAGGTCAAATGACCTGCATGACTTGCCCATGGTGACACAGATGTCAGAATCAACGAATTCCAGAGCCGGAACAGATCTGTGTGTCACAGCAAAAAGAGTGGGGAGTCCTGTGTTCAAGCCATGCTTCCGATGCTTGTTCCCCATGTGACACTGCTGGTCACTTCTATTGCTTGGATCTCAGTTTCCTTGTCTGTAAAATGGGGCGGGGGGTTGGATTAGATGGTCAGCCTTTGCTCAAGGATCTTATGATTCTTTGTTTGAAGAGGAAACTTTCTACTTCCTGGGGCAGGTCATTCCACTTTGGGATCATAGTTAGAATGGCTTCTCCTTCATCCAACGTCAGTCTGCCGCCTTGATCACTGCCCAAGGTTCTTAGTTCTGCCCTCTAAGATCTAGGAGTCTCTCTTCCATACCACAGTCCATCCTATACTTGAAAATGGTTATCATTCCTTCTTCCAACCCCTCAAGGTTTCTCTTCTGGAAACTTGGTTTCAGGTCCCTTTACTATCCTGGTACCATCCTCTGGATTCTCTCCAGCATATCAACACCTTTTCTTAAGATGAAATGAACACAATTCTCCAGATGTGGTCTAAGACCTTCCTAGGTCTGGGGCTGCCTTTCTTAAAGCATTCTAAGATCACATTTTTTGGGCATGAGGGGACGGGCTTTTTATGGAGGGGAGAAGGCAAGGCAATTGGCGTTAAGTAGCTTACCCAAGGTCACACAGTTAGTAGGGTATGTCAATTGTCAGAGACCATATTTGAACTCAGGTCCTTCTGACTCCAGGGCCAGTGCTCTATTCACTGCACCACCTAGCTGCCTACATTTTCCTTTTCTAAAAATTAATTAATTGTTAGTTTTCAACATTTATTTCCACAAGCTTTTGAGTTGCAAATTTTCTCCCTATATCTCCCCTCCTCCCCAATATATTTTTTTGAATCTTGAGTCTGACATACTATCTCTAAGTTATCCCTTCCAGCTTTGTGTGACCTGTACATTTATGATGATGATAATAATAATAATAATAATAATAATAATAATAACTGGCCCTTAGATAGCATTTTAAGGTTTACAAAGCACCTTACAAAGATCATCTCATTTTATCTCACAATAACCCTTTGAGATAGGTGCTACTATTATCTCCTTTTTACAGATAAGGAAACTAAGACAGATGGAGGGTAAGTGACTTGCCCAGGGTCACATCATAGTGAGTGTGTGAGGCAGAATTTGTATTCAGTCTTTCTGAGTCCTAAGCAGTAGTCAAAGCTCTAATTACTGTGCTACCTACCTACCTCCAGCAGGTATCTACATAATTCAAGACCCCCATCATTCTATACTAGGTTGGCGATTCATGTAAGTTCCTAGACCTCAACCTAGGAGGAACCTCCAAGTCTCTCATTTTAGAGTTGAAAATTGGCCCAAGGTCACAGTTAGTGAGGGCTGCATCTGGATTTGAACCCAGAGCCTTTAACTCCAAATCCAGGGCTCATTTTATTATTCTCCTCCTCATCTATTTCCTCCTTCTGTCCTGGTGCTCTGTGATATATTCTGACAACAATGTTGCTTCTCTTTCTTTCTCCAGTTATCTTTACCCAAATCTTCTCTACCATGCTACCCAGTTCCTGGATTTTCTTTAAAGTTTATCTTCCTAATATGTGATACTCTTCCGCCTTCCACTACTGTTCACATATTTTTTATTTCATCCCACCAAGTCTCAGTGGCCTCAATCAAATCAACTTCACATTTTGTACATTTATAGAGATGGCTGAAGTCAAGGTTTTGTCATAGTTTCCTTTCCTGATTTTTGAATTCTCTGAATTTCCAAGTAGTTATACTGCCATTCTTCTTCCTATTTTGTAATTATGATATATGAGAACTAGTGTGATATATATTTATACACACAGCCATATATATATATATAAACATGTATGTATATACATACACACAAATATAGCTAGTGTAATCCATATATAGTATATACACATATATAAACACACATCTATAACTATAGCTGGATCCATCTATCTTTTCATCTATCCATCCATCCATCCATCCATCCATCTATCTATCCATCTATCTATCATCTATCTCTCTATCTCTCTATCCATCTTGGTGGCACAATATAGAGTGTTTAGCCTGAAAAAGACTCATGTTTCTTGAGTTCAAATCTGGCCTCAAATTCTTACTAGCTGTGTGGCTCTGGGCAAGGCATTTGACCCTGTTTGCTTCAGTTTCTTCATTTGTAAAATGAACTGGAGAAGGAAATGGCAAACCATTCCATATATATATATGGGGAGATATATATGTATGGGGGACACATAGGCTATACCTATATTCTCCTTTCTTTTTTAGTTTACAACCTTTTTGATTATATTTGTAAAACTCTGGACAAATACGTTGTTACTAGATCTAGTATAGTAAAAACCCCATATGTAGCCAGTTTCCTATTATGACTATATTTTTAATGATGGCTCAGAAATCCCTAATCCGAATCTGATCACTGTCCAAATCTGACTTTTTCTGCTGAAACTCTTGCAAGTAATCATGTGTAAAACACCAGCAGTATCCCAAAGGTCATCATTTTCTTGCCTCATTCCTGCTGGAACTATGCTTTGTGCCCTTGCAATCACCAGAAGTGAGAAATAATTATCCAGTGAATAACTATTGTAGTAGTAGTGATAATATTAGTGGCAATGGCTAACATTTATATGGTGCCTACTAAGTGCCAGGCACTGTGTTAAGCCCCTTACAAATATTATCTCATTTGATCATCACAACATCCCTTAGAGGTAGGTGCTATTATCCCCATCTTACAAATGAGGAAACTGAGGCAGGCAGAGATTAAGTTCCTTATTCAGGATCACACAGCTAGTAAGTGTTTGAGGCTAGATTTTAACTCAGGACTTCCTGACTCCACATCCAACACTCTTATCAAATGTTCCACCTACTTGCTAAGCAAGTAGCTTGAGCTGAGATTTAAACTCCATTTTGGGAGGCTCCAAATCCAGTGCTTTTTGTCTGGATCATGTTGCCCTCTCCTTACCTTGTTTAAAAAGAAAGGGCACATTCCATGTCACTGTCACTTCCCAATGACTCCTCCTTGCCATCCCTTCCATCCCAAAAGAACCTTCCTTTGTATCCGATAAGCATAGCTAAGTAAAGCAATCCAGCACATTTTGGCTGCATTGAACAACATGGACTTCATCTCATAGCCATGGTATACCATCTATCTACTGAGAAAAAAGAGGTCCTCTTCACCTTCAGGTGTTATCCTTCAGGGACACCTTCAGGGACCACAGGAAGTGCCAACTGGTCACCCTAATGATTCAAAATCTGCTATCTTCCAGTGCTGCTTTTCTTGCATAATTGTGGTCATTACATCACCTGATTGCCTGGTTTTTGCTTGATACCCTTTGCATCAGTTCAGACTAATCCTCTAAAGTTTCTCTGAATTCCTCACCACCATTTCTTATAGCATGACAGTACCCCATTATTTTCTCATGTCTCTGCTCCTCCCATCAAAGGGTCCTCTCTTTGCTTCCTGTTCTTTTCTATTACAAAAAGTACAATAATAAAAATTTTTTGTAGCTATAGGGCTTTTCCCTTTGTCGTTGGTTGCTTTGGAATATGCATTCAGGAGTAGGCTCAGTGAGTCAGTCTAAGTGGAGGTATCCATCCTCAGGGCATGTCAGTCACTGTTGGGAGCAGACTTAAGGGACTTCTATTTTCTCCTGCCTCCGAGGAATCTTCCCATTCCCCTTTGGGTTTCTCCAAGTAGTGATTCTTTGGAAAATGTGGTGTTCCATTAACTGATCATCCTGCCATGTCATGAGGGGAAACTTAGAGTGAAAAAGAGTCAGTTAGGAAACAGAAGGCATAATTATGATTGTTATGGTGATTATTAGCAGGCAGAAAGATGTGATAGAGCAGTATTTAGAGTCAGAATTTTGACAGCTAGGCAGCAGAATGGATAGAGAGCTGGATTTGGAATTAGGAAGATCTGAGTTCAAATTTGGCTTCATACACTTTCTAGGTGTGTGACCCTGGGCGAGTCATTTAACCTCTCTGTGCCTCAGTTCCCTCATCTGTAAAATGGGGATAATAATACCACCTACCTCCCAGGATTTCTGTGAAAGTAGTATTTGTAAAGTAATTTGCAAATCTTAGAGCACTGTACAAATGCTAGCTTTTAGTATTATTATTATCAGAAGCCAGAAGACCTGAGTTCAACTCACATTCAATATGTATTTATTCATAATACTTAATAATTTAATAAGTACTTATCAAGTGCCTACCTACTGCAGATCAGGTACCAGAGAGAGACATTTAGATACATCCCTACTTTTATGGAGCTAACAGTCAACTTGGGGGAAAGACACGAACACAGATGACTGTAATATATAATATTACAACACACAATAACAAGTGTGTTAGAAGGGTTTGTAACAAGTCCTCTGGGAAGCCTTGGAGTGTTCAAGCTCTTGTCTTATGGTCCGAAGGCCTGGACAGTAGTCTTGTCTCTGCTGTAACTTCTTCCTCTCAGCCTCAGTTTCCTCATATGTAAAATGGGGATGACAACCCCTATACTGCTGACTTCAGAAAGTTTATGTGGGGAAGGCTTTGTAAATGTTATAGTGTTATAGAGATGGGAGCCATTATTATTATTCTTTCAGCATTTCATTGATTTATTTTCATATTATTTTTGAACTCCAAATTCCCTCCCTCCAGCCTCTTCCCGACTCATTGAGAGGAAACCATTATTTTTTCTAGAATCCTCAGTCACAGTAGCCCTCCCCTCTTCCCCACCTCCCCCTCCTCATTTCCTTCTACTCTCCCCCCCCCCACCAGAGAACAACCTTAGGAAGAGGAAAGAGAGGGCCCTCAAATGTTTGGGGGGGGTTGGCCAGGAATGCCTGACCACGTCTCTCCCCCTGCATATCCTCCCTCCAGGATCTGGCCTTGTAGAAACAGCACAGGACATGGGCTGATGAGGCATTCCTGCTTCCCCACTGAGAAAAGTGGGGGAAGCAGATGGCCTGAGCTGAGCCTGGGATCAGGTTGCACAGTTACAGAGACTGAATGAGAAAGTTAATTTCACTGAGGCGGCTGCTCCATGGACAGGTCTGGAGGAGGTGTGGGGGGTCTTAGCCTTCCTTTCTCAGGGGTGAAAGTCCCCTAATATGGAGGCAGCTCCCTTCTGCCCTCCTTAAACTTTGCAACAGGTATTCTGACTGGATCAGTGGAAGCAAGAAAGACATTCCCACCAAACCTGAGGAATTCTCTGGGCAAAAACTCTGCCCAGGTCAGCAATTACCCTGACCCAGAGGGAAACAGAATGCCTTAGAGTGTCGACGATGGGAGGGCCCCTAGAACACAAGCTGTCAGAGCTAGGAGGGCCCTTAGAACACAAAATGTCAGAGCTGGGAGGGCCCTTAGAACACAAGATGTCAGACCTGGGAGGGCCTTTAGGACACAGAATGTCGGACATGGGAGGGCCTTTAGGACATAGGATGTCAGACCTGGGTGGGCCCTTAGAACACAGAATGTCTGAGCTGGGAGGGCCTTCAGAATACAGAATGGAAGAGCTGAGGGGGATCTCAGGGCATGGCAGGTCAGAAGTGAGAGAGCTCTGAGTACACAGAACACAAAGCATAGACTCTTACGGCTGGAAATCAATTAATCATTAGACAAATATTTGTTAAGGGTCTACTTTGTGACAGGTGCTGGGGGATAGAAAACCAAAAATTGTACTAAGACAAAAACTGAATTAAAGAGCATGGAACCTAGTACATTGAATGTCAGATACCGAGGGCCCTGAGAATGTAGGCCAGAGAAGGCCAGAGGTGGACAGGTCAAAGGGACATAAAATATATGTCAGAGCTGCAAGACATTGGAGAGTATAGAACAGAATATTAGAAATGTGATGGACTCCAGAACATTGATCTTATAATATGAAAACTGGGAAACCTCAAGACCTCGGACACCAGGGATGGATGACAGGTGGTCTGAGAACATAGCAGCTTGAATGTCTGGGCTGGAAGGCCAGATCTTAGAGTTTGGAGGTGAGGGGTGGGGTGGAGTTTCCTGGTTCTTCAAAGGAGTAGTTTTCTGTTTTCCCTGAGGGAAAGAATGCATCTTGGCTCAGTGGAGAGAATCAGGCATACAAGGGAGAGACACAAAGAGCTCTGGGAGCAAAGCTTCTTTTTCCATCTCTCCTACCTGATGTGGTACATTTGGGCAAGTCCCTCTTGGGGCTTGTTTTGCTGTCTGTAAATTAAGGGTGGATTGGATGAAAAAATATTAATGACACAATTATCTGTAAGACTCAGGGCTTTTACCATGATAACTACAAAGCTGGGAATACCGCCCCCTCTTGTGTTTATTTTCCATGTATTTTGCACTATATTAGTAGATTTTGCACATGCCTTCTCCTCTTTTTTTTGCTTTTTTTTTTTTTTGGAGGGCCGTTGGGGTTAAGTGACTTGCCCAAAGTCACACGGCTAGTTTTTGTCTTAAGTATCTGAGGCCGGATTTGAACTCAGGTACTCCTGACTCCAGGGCGGGTGCTCTATTCACTGCGCCACCTAGCCACCCCTGCGCCACCTAGCGGCCCCTCATGCCTTCTCCTCTTATAGAATATAAGCTCCTTGAAGGCAGGTGTGGTTTCATTTTTGTCTTTGTTCCTCTAAAACTTAGCAGAGTACCTGTCACACAGGAGGACCTTAATAAACGTTGATTTTTATTTCTTCCATTTTACACGTAGTACCCCTTGGGGATGCATGATAGAAGGGCCCTCTTCCTCAACCCGTTCCTTCAGAGAAGGTGCAGATACCTTGATTCTCTCCTGGTGACCTGGCAATAATGACTCAGACAACCAGGTGGCACAGTGGATAGAACACAGGGTCCGGAATTAGGAAGACCTGTGTTCAAATTCAGTCTCAGACATTTATTCAGTTTATATGGCCCGAGCAAGCAATTTAACTTCTGTTTGGCTCATTTTTCTCACCTGTGATATGGGGGTGACAACACCTCCCTTCCAAGGTTGTTGTGCAGATCTGATTAGCTGATATTTGTAAAAAAAAGTGCTTAGCCTAGGGTCTGGCACATAGAAGGCACTATATGAATTAATTGGCTAAGCTGCTACTCCACGGAAATACTAAAACCTTCCCTGAAGGCTCTTCTTTCTTCATGACTTTCAGGTATAAGTACTTCCTCTGAGTGTTCAGTGAAGGGGAGTGCAGAGATGTCACAGGAACCCGAGGAAGAGACTCCCTTTTCCTTCTCTCTTCCCTGCCTCCCCCAGCAACAGAACAATGTGAGCTCCCGGGGGTCACAGGCAAACCTGTGTCTGGGACAGTGTTTCCTTTTTTTTTTTTTGTCTTTTTGGGTATGGGGTCTTGTGAGATTGTCAACAGCAGCTGGTGCCCTCCCCGCCTCCCTCCTCCTTGAGAAATAGCCAGTTACAAACAATGATTGAATCACTCATATTGACAACATTGGCAATGACAGGAGAAGCAGTGGTAGAGCTGCCAAGAGAGCAATCCTCTCCCAATGACAAAGATAGAGGAAGGTCACTGAAAAGAGACAGTTCAATGCTGAGAGGGTCAGAGATGAAGTTTAACACAGAGAGCGAACAGTTCCATTGCAAATGTCCCAATGAGGCTTGAATAGTAACTTCTCAGTGGACCATAATCATTCCATATACATTTTTGCTCCCTTTCCTACATGAGGGAATAAAACTGCCTGTTCTATACCTGATTCACATTTGTATTCTGGGGACCTTTTTAAAATTTCCCACCCACCTCCTCTCCCTACTGGGGAGGCCCCTTTAGCCTAGAGTCCCAAAATGAATTGTCCCTCAGAGAACTGGAGTACTGGGGGAGCCTAGTTCTCCTGCTGAAGAGATAGTGGTGCTGGGAAGCCTTTTCTCGCTTGGCAGAGTCCTCAGCAAGTTCAAGTCAGGGTGAGGCATCAAGTGATTGGGAAGGCTACTCCCTTGCTCAGCTGGGCTAACTCCTTTCAGAATGTGGCATTTCAGCTGATGGGTAAATCAAGTGCTGGGTAGGGTCAAGCTGGCTGGGTCAGGGCTGGCTCCCCCTTGGACTCAGGTATTGTCCTGGGCAGTTTCTGCTACTGCTTCTGGTGCTTGGGGGAACCTCTGATGGTTCTTCCTATCTTTTGGAGCTTGCAAGGTCATCTATAACTTAACCTACCACATACATAACCATAGACCACACAACTTGTGGGCTGAACCCTCCTATCCCTGACAACTCTCAGCAAAAGATCTGAGGAAGAAAGTATAAATCCTTTTTCATTTGAACTCAGTGGCCAGTCCTGTTATTATATTTGCATATGCAAAATAAATAAATTTTTTTAGGAGAGAGCACCAGCTACTGAGGGGATGAAAAAAGGTTTTGTGCACAAGATGGCTTTTGAACTGTGAAGGAAAGGGGACAGGAATATGTCCCAAACAGTTGGAACAGCCTTCCAATGGTACAGAGGGGGAGATGGAGAACATGGAGAAGGTCCATTTGTCTGGGCATGAAGGTCATGAAGGGGAGTAATGCACAAGGCTCCTTCTAGCCTATAGCCTCTGACTCTCCATCCTTTGTGTGTGTGGGGACAAGCAAAGGAGCAAGAAGGGGAAAGGCTGGAGACTGGGGGCTGGGTATCTCTACAAGAAACCTTGGTCTGGCTCTGGGCCCAGAACTCTTTGGGCTGCTCTGGGCCTGGGGCCAACAGCTCAGGGGAAGAGTTGATCTGCAGGTTAGTTCAGAACATAAACATCACTGGTCTGGGCAGGAACCAGCTTGTAGGATTCCCTGGCTTCGTGGTTGGTGAAATTCTTATGAACTCTGAGCTGCTGTTGATGATCCTTCTCCTCAGGCCCTTCATGCATCCCTCCCCCATAGGGAAAAGACACCGTGACAGACACACAGACAGAGCCCCAGCCAGACATACATCATCAAACACACATACAAGCCACCCACACTACCAGACATCTACCTCACATCCACCCATAAACTGAGGCAATGACATGGGCAATAAGAACCATGATGAAAATAGTGGCTGACATTTGTGGAGGATACGAAATCAGAACCTTGGAATGGAAAGTCCAGCCCTTCCCATTTTACAGATAAAGAGACTGAGGAGGCGTGCCTTGCTTAGGTCACACAGGATTTGAGCTGGTTCTGACTCCAGTTTTCACAGGCTTTCCACAGTACCACTTTTCAGGCTTATAAAACATTTTCTGCATTATCTCATTTGATTCACACAATGACCCTGTTGAGTGGGTGGGTATTCTAGGTATCACTAGTGCTGCTTTGTGCAAGTAAGTGGCACAGTGGCTAGAGCCTACAGTCAGGAGGACCTGAGTTCAAATTTGACCTCACATACTTATTAGCTCTGTGACCCTGGGCAAGTCACTTAACCTTGTTTGCCTTAGTTTCCAAATCTGTAAAATGAGCTGGAGAAGGAAATGGCAAACCACTCCAGTATCTTTGCCAAGAAAACCTCAAATGGAGTCACAGAGAGTCAGACATGGCTGAAAAAAAACAACACATTGCTTGCTTTACAGATGAGGAGACTGAAGACTGGAGAACATGTGATTTACCAAAAGTCACCCAGCAAGTTATATGTAGGCAAGACATAGGATTTGATCTCAGGTCCTTTCTGATTCCAGTTCCTACAGTCTTTCTAATACTACAAGCTGCAAGCCCCTATCACTTTCTACCTTCATGATTTTAGGTAAGTCACCTGACCTCTGGACCTCAGTTTCTTCATCTGTAAAATTGAGGGGGCTGGGCTTTATGACTTCTAAGGTCTCTTCTAACTCTAAAACCGTAAGACAATCACCCAAGGCCATGCACATACAGACACACTCACATGTAGTTTTACACAAAAACATATGGACATAACCAGAGATGTATCCACAGAGACGCATTCTGATAGACAGAAAAACTCAGACAGGCATCCAACCACAAACACCACCAGGGTGAATCCCTAACCATACCCCAAAACACCCACAGAGGCCCTCTGCTCCCACCAGTCCAGAGGGGGGAAACCACCCACCCTACTGAGGTGTATTCCCAAACGAGTTAAACCTCATTTCTAAATCGAGCCTCTAATTGTGAAGCCTTAACCCCTCCCTGTCTGGTCTGATCATTCAGGCCCTGGTTGGCAGGGGAGAAGGGGTGGGTGAAGGAAGAGGAAGGGGAAAGGGTGGGGTTTGGACTCCACTGCCAGATCTAGCTCCCGAGGGCTTCAGGCTGACTCTTTGGGACTTGGGAGCTGTAAGCCTTACAAGCACTGGTGATGGGCAGATTTAGAGCTGGGGAGGGCCCTGAGACCTCTCATTTCACATAGGTGAAAATTTTGGCCAAGAGCTGGGTCAAGGTCACATTGATGAGAGGCAAAACCCAGGTTTTCTGAACTCCCAACCTCAGCTCCCACTCCCCTGGGCCATCTGTTTCTGCCCCCTCTACCCCAACCCCATTTATAGGGCCATAGGATTTAGTGCTGGAAGGGATCTACCTCATCTGCCCTTCTCGGTTTACAGATCTGGAAACTGAGACCCAGAAAGGTGAAGAACTTGCCCAAGGTAATAGGGCTGGCTGAGTTCTTGAGCTAGGATTAAAACCCAGGTCTCCTGGCTCCAAACTCATTGCTCTACCACCCCAAATTCCTTCTTTTGCTGCCCAGGGGTCCCTATCTTGTCTATCTTCGCCCATCTATGGGGTTCCCTCCTACATAAGCCCCTCTACCCCCTCAATGCTCCTCCTCCACTCATAAATCTGTCTATGGGTGTGACTACATGCATGGATTTGATTCGGTCTGAGTGTGTGGGTGACAGTGTGGACGTGGGAGTGTGTGTTTAGAGTGGTGCTTTTGAAACTGTAGAAGAAAGAGCTTTTCAAGTTCCCCAAGAGTATTTTATTTCTGCTCTTTAAGTTAACACTTTAGAGTCCAAAGGGCTCCCCACCTCCACTTCCCCCTGGAAGCCTCCCTCTCCACTCCCAGAGCAGGGAAATTTCCAGACCTTTCTCCTTCACCACCAGAGGGTGGGGAGGCCTGGCAGACTGAAGCCCCATGCAGTGGGGGGAGAGGACACCAGTTCCCCACCCCCTTGAGTTCACAGTGTCCCAGCCTGGTGCCAGCTGCCAGGATCCAGATGGGCTTGGCCCTCAGGGCTGGGGCTGGGGCCAAGACAGGGGGTGGAGTGGGGGCTGAGGCCCTATGGAGCCAGGCAAGGCAGCCAGCAGCCCCTCTATGGAGACATCTCTGCTGGTACCCCTCTCCCAGCCCCACCTCTTATTGATATCAGCCAACCTCTCTGCCCCAGGGCCCCTAACAGGGAGACCTGACTTACCCAGAGCAACCAGCTCTTTGGTCCTGTGGTAGTGGGGGGCTGGGCAGTGTCTACTTTCCATGCCAGGCCCTGGGCTCCACCTGGCTAGCCCGAGGGCCCCTCTTAGCTCCCACTGAGCATGGCTTTCTCCGTACCTCCCACAAGGCTAGTTTCTATGGTTTCAGTTCCCCAGTCTAGTATAAGCTAAGGGGAGGAGGCCCCCTGGGACGAGGGCTAAAGACACTCTCCCAGTACCCCAACCACGGCCCTCCTTTTCCCCTCCGGGTGTGGGGTGGCTCCTCTCACCTCCCACTGGCAGCTACCACAATAATGATGATAAGAACAACATAATAATAGCCAGCTGCCACGAAGTTGACTCTGCTTTCAAGCTATCAGCCCATAGAGTTTAGGGGCAGTCCTAATAACTCCCTAACTCTGGACTCTGAGGATGTTCTCCCCTCCCCCCAAAGTAGCTTTTAAAAGGGGTGCCTGGCTAGATTGGCCAGGGATAAGCCCCTTTGACAGTCCTTCTGTTCTGTAGACCCCTTCTCTGAATGTTTGTCACCCATTTTCTTAATGGAAGGAAATGCTACATTTCAGTCAGAGATTAATGAAAATAAAAATCTATTTCTTTCGAAGTTCAAGGACCCTTTTAGGGTCTGGACACCAGGTTAAGAACCTCTAAGCTAAAGCATGAGGGACAGAGGCCCCGTTGGTACCACCTCACTGTCTCCTTCCCCAGAGATGATAGGTAGGGGGTGTAATGCTCTGGGGGCTGGGGCCAACAAGGGGCTCAGCCACAGGGAAGGCTGGATGGGAGCCCAGGAAGGTGTGTATATTATGTGTGCTTGGGGGGGGGGGGTAGGGAGAGAGCCCAGACGTGGCTGGCCCGGCCCAGGATAAACTTGGGAGCTGCCAGGGGACATCACGCCACTGCGGGTGGGGTGCCCCAAGGGTGACGTTCTGTGGGTGGTGGTGGGGGCGGTCCCAGAGTCAGCCCAAGGAGGGGCTCTGGGGTCCAGCTCAGAGCAACTCCCTTTGTGCCTATAAATAGGGTCTGACGTGCTCTGGGGCCGAGGCCAGCTCCGCTCCAGAAAATACCACGTGACCGTACCCCCTTCTTTTCCTCCCTCCCTCCCCGGGGGGCCCCGCCCCCATGACATCAACCCACAAGGCCGCGCGCTGTTGTGCAGTTTACACAGCGTCTCCGGGACAACCGGAGCTTGGGGGAGGATGGGGGGGGGTGGGTCGGATAGGTTGGATAGGGAGGCCGCGAGGGGGGGGGTGGCCAGCTGCCCTGCCCCCTATGTAAATGAGGGGGGGCCTGGGGGAGACGTCATCTGCATCCAATGGGGAGCGGGCGAAGTGAGCTCATCGTAGCTGGCCGAGGGTATAAGATGCTGGAGCTGGGGGCTGCGCGGGCAACGGCCTCCCGAACTCAGGCACCCAAGAAGGTGGGGGGTAGGCGTAGGCGGAGACAGGATAAAGATAAGACTCACGCGCGCGCACGCGCGCGTACCGTGGGGAGGGTCGTCCGCAGCTATCCCTACGCAGCCAGTCCAATTTCGGGGAGGGGTTGCTACGACTAGAGCGCAACCACTCCGAGGGAGCGTGTCCCGGGGTGGGGGAGCTGATCGAGCGATTCCTCCCCCAGTCCCCCTCCCCCTCGGGGGGGGAAGCAGCTGCCTGCCCCCCCTTCCCCGCCCGCTCCCTCCTCCCTCCTTGCTTCCTCCGCCCCCGTCCCTCCCCCCCGGGGCCGCGCCTCCTCCCCTCCCGGCCCGCCCCTTCCCCCCCCCTTCCTCCTCCCCGGGGCCGCTGCGGGGGAGGAGGTGGAGAATGGAAACACCCTTCTACCATGATGATGTGTTAAGCAGCTTGAGCGGCAGCAGCAGCACCAGCACTAGCGGCGGCGGCGGCGGCGGCGGCGGCGGCTTCGCCTCCACCGGCCGCCTCTTCCCCCCAGCCGCGTCTCCCTTTGCCGGCGGCGGCGGCGGCAGCATGATGAAGAAGGACGGCCTCACCCTGAACCTCAGCGATCAGGTGGTGGCCACCCTGAAGGCCGCCCCGCCGCCGCCGCCCCACGGCGCCCACCACCTGCGCGGGGACGGCGGCGGCGGCAGCGGCGGAGCAGGCGGTGGATCGGG
Source organism: Pseudocheirus occidentalis (assembly GCA_028646575.1). NCBI lineage: Eukaryota > Metazoa > Chordata > Mammalia > Diprotodontia > Pseudocheiridae > Pseudocheirus > Pseudocheirus occidentalis. The sequence continues at coordinate 44,577,900 of CM053594.1, forward strand.
CGGCGGGGCCGGAGCCTCGGCGGCCACGGAGGGGCTGCTCACGTCTCCGGACCTGGGCCTGCTGAAGCTGGCGTCCCCGGAGCTGGAGCGCCTGATCATCCAGTCCAACGGGCTGGTGACCACGACTCCGACCAGTAGCCAGTTCCTGTATCCCAAGGTGGCGGCTAGCGAGGAGCAGGAGTTCGCCGAGGGCTTCGTCAAGGCCCTGGAGGACCTGCACAAACAAAACCAGCTGAGCGGCGCTGGCGGCGGCGGCGGCGGCGGTGGGGGCGGCGCGGGGCCGGCCGGGGCCGGAGGGCCGACGGGGGCAGCGGGCGGCTGTGCGCCCACGCCAGGCGGGGCGGGCGTGGAGCTGAGCGCGGGGCCCGCGGCCGCCGCGTCTCTGGCTCAACCTGAACCTCCCGTCTACGCCAACCTGAGCAGCTACACGGGTTCCGCAAGCGCGCTGGGCGGCACCACGGTTAACTACAGCACTGAGACGGTGCCTTACCCCCCACCCCCTGCCGGCCTGGGACCCGGGCCCGGCCCCGGCCCTCCCCAGCCTCACCCCCGGCTGCAGGCGCTCAAGGACGAGCCGCAAATCGTGCCCGATGTGCCCAGCTTCGGCGAGAGCCCGCCGCTGTCACCCATCGACATGGACACCCAGGAGCGCATCAAGGCGGAGCGCAAGCGGCTGCGGAACCGCATCGCAGCCTCCAAGTGCCGCAAGCGGAAGCTGGAGCGGATCTCGCGGCTCGAGGAGAAGGTGAAGAGTCTCAAGAGTCAGAACACGGAGCTAGCGTCCACGGCCAATCTCCTCCGTGAACAGGTGGCGCAGCTCAAGCAGAAGGTGCTCAGTCACGTCAACAGCGGCTGCCAGCTCCTGCCCCAGCACCAGGTGCCCGCGTACTGAGTGGGGCCGAGAGCCTAAGCTTCCCCGAGGCCCAGGGGCCGGGACGGGGGTACCGGGGTCAACCCACTCATTGACTGACGGAGTTTGAGAGCCCGGCTCGGGACTGCTTCTCCCTCAGGGCGCATGCTCGGCTGCTTCTTTTCCCCCTAACCCTCGGGGGGGGGGGGGCCGGGCCCCAGACTCTCGGACAGAACTCCGGCTTCTCCCTGGGAACTGCCACTTAGGGCGCATGCCTGGCCCGGTCGACCCCTCTTTTTTGACCATTCTTTCACCTCCGGGAGCCAGGACCCTTCTACTGACCCCGGGCGCCTGGCTCGGGGCAAGAAGTAATCCTTAGGGCTCACACCTTACTGGAGGCCCCACTTTTCTAGCAGCCGGCGTGCACGTAGCTCCGGGCCCAGCTGCTCCGACCACCAGCGCTTCAGCTCTCTTCTAGCCGGATCCAGAGTGGCCTCCGGGCGGACTGCAGTGGACTCCGGACAGCGCTACTGGGCCTTGCAAGGAAACGGGATGGGGTAGCAAACTTAGGGTTGGGGGCTTTAGCCAAGAAGGGCCGTGGTGGCGTACACCAGGGCTAGACAAGCTCCCAGCCCGGGAGGCCTGAGCGCTGAAGTCCGACCCCCTGTCCCCGGGCTCTCGCTGCTGGGGGGCTCCCTGCCCCCTGTTTACAAGCCCCATGAGTTGCTTGGGCCGCTACCTTCTAGTCAGTCTGTCCGTCCGTCCCTTTTTCTACGCCCTCTCCTTCACCCCTATCGTGTGTCCGGTTTGCACAAACTCGAGTCTCCCGCCCCCTTTGTACAAAGTGTAAATGTGACACTTACAGAATTTCAAGCTATTTTTTTTGTTTGAAGTGTTCGAATTGCCCTATTTATGTTTATACTGGGAACAACGTGGTGGGTTGGTTTTTTTTTTAAGAAAAAACCTCCACCTCCATCCATCCCCCTCCCCCCTTTTGCTATTACTCCACATTCCAGTATGTAATACTGTACTCTGACCTTCTGTTCAGTAAAGTATTGTTACCACGAGCTCAGGCTCCGCCTGCTTCTTCTCTTGGGGGAGGGGCCTGGAGCCCCTCTCCACTGTCTCCCCTCCCTTCTGGTCCCGGGGCCACTGCCCCTACCCTTCTCTCCTTCCTCCTCCGGCCCAGGGCCTGGGGGGGGGGGGTCAGACAGGACCAACTCTGCCTCTCCCCGTCAAGTCGGAGACCTGGGACTCTAGGATTTCAGGGTTTGTTAAGAGGGCCCCGGGAGAACCAACCTACTGGAGCTGGGACATCTGGCTGCAGGCAGGGCGGGGAAAGTACACCCCACTGACTTAAAGCGCTGGGGGCTGCAGCTCTTAGTGGACCACCCCCACTCCCAGCCCCTATGGTGGGGGGTGGGGTGGGGAACAGAGGCCCAGGCATGCCGGCCGGCCTTCTGGGCCCCTGGCAGGCAGCTTTCTGATTGGCAGATCCCTGCACGCAATTATAGAACCCGGAAACTTGGGGCCAGGACGTCCAGCCCTCCTGGAGTGTGGGTTTCCTGGGGGGGCCTGTAACTCAGGGTCGGGGGTGGGCTGCAGAGTCGGATTTCTTCCTTTCTCAAAGGCTATAGACGCGTGTTCCTGAACAGAGGTTTTAGAAAGGAAGTGAAATTCCACCAACGCATAGCTATAGTGACTGTTATTTGACCATCAAATTGTGCTGTGCTGTCACCTACTAGAGATCTTCTCCACCCCCCAGCTAGCTGCCCCAAGATGATAATAGCTTACATGTGTAAGCTCACTTGGGCTTCAAGTGAGTACCTCACAACCTTGGAAAGAACAAAAGATTTAGAGCTGGAAGAAATCTTAGAGATGGTCTAGCTAAGACCTCTCATTTACATGTGGGGTAACTGAGGACCAGAGAAAGGGATCTGTCCAAGGTCACAGAGTTGAGACTTAGCCTAACTTACTGAAGTAAATACATGGAAGGCTTCCTTTACATCAAACCTGTAAGCTATGAAGTACCCACCATCCTTTGGGTGATTTTGTTCTCATCGACGTTAGGTAGAGCCTCCAGACTGGATCCATCCACACTTATTCTGCACATTAGCCCTCCAAAGAAAAATTTCCCCTGGGTTTTAGAGATGTTCTTCTAAGCTTGTTAATCTGTGGACACCAACCAGTGCAATCAAATTGTGAGGTTGTTTTCACTTACATGATGCCAGGCACATAATATGCACTGTGTAACTGTTGCATGTAGAACATATACAACATGTGTATATATGTGCATACATATAAAGATTATGTGGGATATTTACAAAGTGAATGCAAGTTAGCTTTGGGGCCAGAGAGCACTCAAAGCTGGGAGAAAGACCATGAAGAAGATGGCCCTTGAAAAAACATGAGCTTCCAAGAGGCAGAAGGGAAGGGGAAAACTACAGCCTAGAAGGGCCATCAGAGCAAAGATGTTCAAGGCACTCCTCTGACATGTGCATCTGTCAGGAGAGATAGATAGACAGTGGAAATATTAGCCTCATCTTATTAGGAAAATATTTTAGAGAGGTTGAGTGGACCTGCCCATGGTCACACAGCTACTAAGTGTGGGAGTCAGGAATAGAAGCCAGGACTACTAACTTTCTAGACTTCACTGATGCTATCCAGGGGCCCAGATCCCTAGGGAGAGACTGCCTTGGTTAATGCTAATTCTAACTCCCTAAAAGTATTAAGTACCCAAGAGTTTGTTTATTCATTCAGAAATATCGAATGCTCACATCTATTGTGTGCTGGAACACACTGAAGGCTATTAAAAAATGGGAACTATCTGATCCCTGTCCTCGTTTACTTTACAGTCTAGAATGACAGTAACACTGGTTAACATTTATATAGCTTTTTTAATAGCTGCAATACCCTTGATGTTACCTTATTTGATCATCTCAACCCTGTGAAGTAGGTGCTGTTATTAATCCCAATTTTTTGACAAGGGACTGGAAGATAAGAGAGGTTAAGTGAATTGCCCAATGTCATATAATAAATGTCAGAGGCAGGCTTGGAATTCAGGGGTTCCTGACTCTGAGTCCAGAACTCTCTTCTATGCCATTTCAATCACTCAGCAAACATTTATCAGGTTCCTCCTATGTGCCTGGCTCTGGTAATACAAAGACAGAAATGAGCTTGAGTATAGAACCTAGTTATACTGTTGAAAAAATGTCCCATTTGGAAGGATACTACATTGGGTTACATAGCAAAGAGCTGGGAGAGTTTCACAGTGGAGGAGCCAAGACTGGAACCCACTTCTGCTGACTCTTATTCCTGTATCTTTTCTACTACATGAGACTGCCTCAGTCTCTCTACTCTGATTAGTCTATTCTGTTGGGAAGAGACTGAGCTGGGCAGATGCCTGCTGGAGGATTGAAGCTGTCATAGGGGACACTGAAGACAGATCCTGGGAAGGAAACATGGTAGTGGGTAGAAAACTGGGACTTGGAGCCAGAAAGAATATTCTGAGTCGGTCTATTCTGACCCTAGAAATTTACTAGCTGTATGAGCCTGGGTAAATCACTTAAGCCTGCCTCAGCTTCCTCATCTGCAAAATGGGCATAATCATGGCATCTACGTTATAGGGTTGAGGGTCCAATGAAAATAATACATGGGAAATGCTTTGTAAACCTTGAATGACTGAGTATGAAAAGAATGTAAGTTATGATTCTTCATTATCATCCTTGACTGGATGATTTAAAACTTATATCCCCAAGTCCCTTCTCCACTGGCTAAGTCCTGCAATGTCATCTGGGGATTTTCCAGTGCTGTGCTGACTTGGGGTGGGGGGGGGGGAAGAGAGGGAGGAGATATATGCATGGACACTACTAAGCTTAATCCGCATCATTTACATTTCTCCCATGCTTTCTTATGTCTAGACAATCAACAAAAGAATAAATCAAACCTTGATTTATATATAGTCCTTTCTCATTTTGGATGTCTAAATACTAACATTAAACCCACTAACAATGGGTTCAGCTGGTTCAAGCTGGCTCCAGACATACCTCTCTTTTTCCACATTCAGAATCAGGCTACAAATTCATCCCAAAACGTCAGTTACTGGTGCCAAGGCTGCTAGTTGTGGTGATGGATAGGAGATGTGCATTTCAGTCCCATTATGGACATTGACTAACTGTGACACCGTGGACAAGTCATTTAACTCTCTAAGACTTAGTTTCCCCATCTGTAATACAAGGGAGTTGGACTCAGTCTCTGCAGTTCCTTCCAGCTATAAATCTATGATCTTGCAAAAATTCAGTAGAGTTTGTAAAGCACTAGATGGTTTATGGGGTGTTGCTTACTAGAAAGGACCTTAGAGCTCCGATTCACTCATTTAAGAGGGGAGAAGACTAAGCCCCAGGTAGAGATAATGATCAATGTCAGAACCACAGCTGAACCTTGGGCTCCAGCCAGGAGACAATTTCCCATGGGCATTGCCTGAAAATCCAATCCCCACTCTGTCTCCATGACTCTCCCCATCATGGGGGAGGGGGGGCAGTGCTGGAGGCAGTGGCCAAATAGCTTGCTGGTGGTCCTAGGCAGGAATACACCTGTCATTGGAAGAGTCCATAGGAGTAAAAGTTATGTCCAGGGTGTGATGGGACTCTTGGATAGAAGGTAGCGAATCTGATGAGTCAGAAACAGAGCCGAGAGAGAAGGTACTCCTAACACTGTGAGATAAATAGTGTGAGGATTATTATCCCCATTTTGTGGGTCAGGAAACAGGCCCAGAGGTAAGGTGACTTGCCCATCTCACAGGTGAGTTCCACCTCCATCGAGTTCACTTGAATTAACATTGGAGCTCCCCCTACCGGCGGAGGAAAGGAGGCATGAGGAGGAGCAGAAAAGTGACCTGACCTGGGAAGTAAGGGAGAAAGGACATCCCAGATGCAGAGTTCTTAGCAGAGACCTTAGAGTCCATCCCAGGCCTCAAGGCCACATGGGGCCCTCTAGTTCCTCATGTGCGGCCTTTTGACTGAATCCAAACTTCACAGAACAAATCCCCAAAAGGATTTGATCCTGATCTAGTCTAACCCTCCCTCATTTTACATGTGGGGAAACTGAGGCCCAAAGAACAGAAGGAACTTGCCCAGGACAAGACGGGCAAATGAGCAGCATAGCCTCCATCTGAACTCAAGTCATCTCCAAATACTAAACTGTGTGACACGGGCCACATCCTTTCCTATCCTTGGCCGGCCTCAAGTTTTCCCAATGAAGTGGTGGGACCAAATATTCTCCAAGTTCTGTTGCACCTCTAGCCTGTGATTTTCTGATTTCTGAGTCGACTCTGGTAATGCCCTTGGCCCACCTGAAGTAGAAGAGACTAAAGCCCTAGGCAGTACTGAAGAGCAAGCAGGCCTTCCCCTGCTCTAGTCACAGTGGGAATTGGCATGACATTACCTCTTGCTTGTCCAAAGCCACAAGGAAAACTGGAAGATGGGGGGAGGGAGGTGTGGAGAGTGGCTTCTGTGCCAGGACCAGTGTAATCGGTGCTCAGGGCCAGGGAAGTGACTCATAGCTGGCCCTCTGCCATCTCCACCCAACCCCAGCTCCCACTGGTCCCTGGGCTCAACCTTGGTTGGGGGGGGGTGCGGGGGGAGAGACAGAAGAGGCCTAGAGAGGCCAAGCAGAGAGAGCTCCAATTCTCCACCCTTGCAGATGCCTGAACTCACAGAGAACCCAGCCCAGCTTAGCCCAGCCCTAAGGTCTCTGACATACACTGGTTGTATAACCAGGGACAAGTTCACAAAAGCAAGGAATTTCAGAACTAGAGGGAAACTCAGGTGATCATCAGACCCTTTCTTGAACAAGAATCCACCGTATCACAACCTCAACAAGCATTCAGAAAGGTAATCCAGCATTCACTTGAAGACTTCTAGAGAGTAGAGTTCGTTATCTCCCAACGTAGTCCAATTTCCATTTGGACAAGACAGTTTTTCCTGATAGCAATTCTAAATCTGCCTTTCAGTAACTTCCACCAAGTGATACTGGTTCTGGCCTCTGGGACCACACAGAACAAGACTAATCCCCCATCAGGTGGAAGGTAGTGATCAGGCCTCTCCTAAGTCTTCTCTTCTGGAACCTCAACAGTGACAGTTCCTTTAACCAATCATTCAGCAGCCCTGACCCTCAGTTTGGTATCTCATAGTGAAGGCTGCTTATAAGAGAAGATCTTTCTATACCTTAAAGCATTATAGAGATGAATGATGACACTCTGTCTGATACTCTACAAGTCACTTCACCTGTATGGCCCTCATTTTCCTGAATGAGGATTATAATCCTTAAACTAGCATACAGTATTATGAGGAATATTTTACTGATCAATTTATAAATATTTATTAAGCACCTACTATGTGTCAGGCTAAGCACTGAGGATACAAAAAGAGGCAAAAATAGTCCCTGCCCTCAAGGAGCTTACAATTTAATGGGGGAAACAATATGTAAACAAATATATATGAAGCAAGTTACATAGACAATATAATGGAGATAATTGATGGAAGGAAGGGGTTATGGAGAAATTAACTTCCCATAGAAGATGGAATTTTAGTTGGGATTTGAAGGAAGGCAGGAGATGGGGATGAGGAGGGAGAACATTCTAGGAATGTAGGACAGCCAGAGAAAATGCCCAGAGGCAAAAGATGGAGTGTCTTGTTTGGGGAACAACCATGAGTCCAGTGTCACTGAATTGAAGAGCAGGTATCAGAAATAAGGTGCAAGAAGACTGAAAAGTAGGAGGGAGCTAGGTTATGAAGGGTAACAAAGGAATAGGTGGGTATAAGGAGAGGGGAGAGGGATAGGTCATGGAGTAATCATAAGCAAAAAGCCAAACAAATCAAAAACCCAAACAACTCCAGGAAAAATTAAAGGGAAAGGAGGAAGAAGGAAAGAAACAAAGAAGAAAAACAAAGAAACTATTTGCAAAAATAGGAAAACAGGAGACCCTTCCAAACTCTTTAAATGATATTGTCTTGATACCTAAACCAGGGAGAGACAACGCAAATAAAGAAAATTACAGACCAGTATCTCTAGTGAACATTACAATAAAAGTAATAATATAATATTTGCAAATAGGCTACAACAATATTTTAATAGATTATACACCATGACTAGCTTGTGTCTCTACCAGTAATTCAGGTTTGACTCACTATAAGAAAAACTATGAACATAATAGACCATATTAATACCAAAAAACCCCACATGATTATATCAATAGTTCCTGACATGGGTTTTAACAAAATCCAACACCCATTTCTGTTTTTAAAAAATTAGAAAGCATAAGAATAAACTGACTTTTACCTAACATGATAAGCAGTATCTTTCTAAAACCAGTAACAAATATTTTATGTAATAGAGAAAGTTTGGAAGCCTTACAAAGACAATTAGAGGTGAACCAAAGATGTCTGTTATTACTAGAAGTATTTAACATGGTGCTAGAAATACTAACCAAAGCAGTAAGACAAGAAGAAGAAGGAATAGATTAAAGAGAGGCAAAGAGGTTAAACAAAGAGTGTTGTTTTGTTTTGTTTTGACAGTCTGTTGAGGGAACTCTGAAGAATCAACTAAAATCAATTGAAACCGTTTATAAAATTAGCAAAATTGCAAGATATAATATGAATCATTGACATTTGTATATATCAACACATCTTTCCAGGAAGAAAGAGAAAGAAAAATTCTGTTCAAAACAATTACAGAATATATAAAATACTTGGAAGTCAATCTACCAAGACATTCACAGGAATTATATGAATACAAACACAAAAGAGAAATAAAGACAGACCTAAATAATTGGAGAAACATTCATTGCTAATGGGTAGCCCATGCCAATTAGCCCATTTTATTGTAGTAAAAATTATAATACCTCTTAAATTAATATATTGATTCAGGGCCATACCAATAAAAATACCAAAGGATTATTGTATGGAGCCAGGAAAAAAATTATAATGAAATTCATCTGGAGGAACAAAAAGTCAAGAATCTCAAGGGAAATAATGAGAAAAAAAATGGAAAATGAGGAGGCCTATTAGTAACAGATCTCAAACTATACTACAAAGAAACAATCATTAAACTCATGTGGTATGGGTTTAAACATAGAGAGGTCAATCAGTGGAACAGCTTAGGTACACAGCATACAGCAGCAAATGAAATAGCTTAGCATTTTATAAACCCAAAGATCCCAACTATTGGGACAAGAACTCTCTATTTGACAAAAACTGCTAGGAAATTGGAAAGCAGTCTGGTGGAAATTAGACATAAGTGAACATCTCACAATATATACCAAGATAATTACCAAACGACTTACACATAAGAAATGAAGTAGAAGAGCGCATAAGAAATTACCTTTCAGATCTATGAATAGAGGAGCAGTTTGTGATCCAAAAAAGGATAGAAAGGATAATTGTAATTATATAATTTTTTACCACAAACAAAATCAATGCAGCTAAAATTAGAAGAGAAGTTGATAATGATTTTTGGAGGAGAAAATCATTTCAGCAAGTTTCTCTTATAAGAATTTCATTTCCAAGATATATAAGGAACTGATTTAAATTTATAAGAAAAAAAGGCCTACTATGATTGATAAATAGTCAAAGGTTATGAATGGGTAGTTTTCAAATAAAGAAACTTAAACTATCAATAGTCATTAAGAAAAAATAGTCCAGATCACTAACCCTTACAGAAATGCACATTAAAGCAACTCCGAGGTTCCACCTCATACCCATTAGATTAGCAAAAATAACAAAAAAAGGGAAATGACAAATATTAGAAGGGCTGCAGGCAAACAGCAAGGCACACCAATGCACAGCTGATGGATCTGTGAAGCAATTTGGAGCTATTCCACCAAAGTCACTAAACTGTGCATACCCTTTCACCCAGAAATACCCCTCCTACTAGGACTATGTCCCAGAGAAGTCAAAGAAAAAGGGAAAAAAACCAAACTCGTGTGTATAAAAATATTTATAGCAACTCTTTTTGTAGTGACAAAGAACTGGAAATTCAAGAGGTGCCTATCAAATTGGGGTGGCAATAGGATGTTATTGTGTGCTAGGAAATGACAAAAGGGGCGCATTCAGAGAAATCTGGAAAGACTTGTATGAACTAATGCAGAGTGAAGTGAGCAGAATCAGGAGTACAATTTGTACCATCAAACAATATTGTAACCACAAACAAATCAGAAAGACTTATGAACTTTGGCCTGGATACTGGGTCAAATTTCAATACATTAACCAACCACAAGTCCAGAGAACTGGATGATAAGGCATTCTGACAATTGACAATTGAGGCAATTAACCCTAAGTGCAGAATGCTTTTTTTGGACAATTCTCATGAGAGACTTTGTTTTGTTTGACTATACATGTTCGTTACAATGATTTTGGTTTTTTTTTTTCTTTTTCTTAATGAGAAGAAGAGATAGACAAAAATACAATTAAAATTTTTTAATTGCTTTAGGTTTTATGTATACAAAACCTACGAAGTTAAAATTAGAAGGGAGACATTTAACTGGGGAACATCTTTGTTGTAAGTTTTTTCCGATAAATATCTCATATCAAAGATACGTAACTAATCGATTGAATTTTATAAGAACAAGAACTATTCCGCAGTGCTTAAGTAATCAAAAAATGTGAACAGTTTTCAACGGAAGAAATCTGAGTTCTCAATAGCTATATATTAGTGGTCCAGAATAAAATACAACAAAACCAATACAGTTAACACTTTTACACGGTTACTAGCTGTGTGACTCTGGGCAAGTCAATTAAACTCTTCTAGTTAGTTTACTCATCTGTGAAATGGGGATGATCCTAGCGCCTACCTCACAGGGTTGTTGTGAATATTAAATGAAATAAGAGACATTGTGGTGGATACATGGCTGGAGCTGGAGTCAAGAAGACCTGAAATTCAAATCTTGCCTCACATACTTGCTAGCAGGAAGAATCTGGTGGAATCATTTAACCTTTCTCTGCCTTCCTTTCCTCATCTGTGAAATAGGGATAATAACAGCACTTACTTCACAGGGGATTTTGAGGGTCAAATAACAATATATAATGTGCTTTGCAAACCTTAAAGTGTTATATAAATGCTAGTCATTATTATAATGACAAATGTAGGTATGATAAGGCACAGTTAGTGGAAAGGTGAATTGGTTCTGCCATCTGGGAAAGCTATTTGGAACTATGTACCCAAAGTTAGTAAACTGTGACCAGGCTATACTATTTTGACCCAGAAATGCGACAACTAGGCCCATTCCCCAAGGAGAGCAAGGAAGGAGAAGAACTGTATATACAAGACTATTTATAACAGCTCTTTTGGTAGTAACGATAAACTGAAGGTCTGCCAATCTATTGGGGAATGCTTAAACAAATTATGGCGTGTGAGAGTAATGGAATAGTATTGTGCTGTAGGAAATGAGAAAATGGATAATTTCAGAGAAACCTGGGAAGACCTAATGCAGACTGAAGCAAGAAGAACCAGGAAGACAATTTATAAGAAAGAAAGACAAGTTTGAAAGACTAAAGAACTCTGATCGGTGCAATGACCAGCCATGACTCCAGAGAACTGACAGTGAGGCAGGCTGCCAGCTCTTGATGAGAAAGCAAAAGTAAGAGTAATAAAAGAAATAAAGAAAGTAAAAGAAAGTAACAGTTGACACAGTCAAAGGGGGAGTTTGTTTATGTATATTTGGTACAGGCTTGGGTTTTCTTTTTCCTTTTTGTTCCTCCAAGGGGTTGGTTGGAAGGTTATGGTTGGCAGGGAGATAAGGTGTAGGGGTGGGGAACCTTTGGCCTAAGTGAGCCTCTAGGTCCTCAAATGTGGCCCTTTGACTGAGTCCAAACTTCAAAGAACAAATCCCTTTAATTAAAGGACTTGTTCTGTAAAACTTGGACTCGGGCAAAAGGCTGGATCCAAGGATTTAGAAGGTCTCAAGGCCCCAGGTTCCAGGGGTATTGAAAGAAAGAGAGGGAGGCGGGCATGGAAAGAATGGGGGAAGGGGAGACAGAGACAGAAAGACAGAGGCAGAGACAGAGACAAACAGAGACAGAGAAACAGAGACAGAGAGACAGAGACAGAGACTGAGACAGGGAGAGAAGACAGAGACAGTGATAAAGAGGGAGAGGGGAGAGAAGTAGGGAGAAAGAGGGAGAGAGGGAAGGAGAGAGAGGGGGAAGGAGGGAGGAAAGAAAGGAAGAGAGTAATTGAGGCATCTTTTTTTTAATATAGAGAATATGAAGAACCAGAATGAAACAAAGAGAAGATGGCTGTGAAAAGTTCAAGTTGAACTTAAATACTTAAAAAGAAAAGAAAAGCTATAGAAAATAAAGACCAGCAGTTTTATGTACAATCCTCTTTTTCTGCTCTACCATGTATTTGGAAATGCCTATTTTACTTGATGTATGTTAAGTAGGGAAATATAATTTTTTTTAAAGGAGGTAGTGAATTCCCCATCCTTGGAGGTCTCTGGGCAGAGGCCGCATGAGTCCTTTTGAGCACTGTTGCAGAAAGGAGTCCTGTTCAGATTCTGGGAGGGTTAGATGACCTTTGAGGTCCTATTCTACTGTGGGATCTGGGGATCCGTGACATTTCCTCCCCGCCCCCCACCCCTGCTTCAATCCTACCAGGATTCCAACAGTAATCTCCCTCCTCTTAACCCAGGGCTCCCAACTGTCATCTCTTCCCTTGCTTGGAGGTGAGAGTGGGGAGTCTGTTGCCTCTACTGTCACTCAGCAGTCCTCAGTAACCGTCTCATTACTCAGGGCTCACTAACTGACTTTCTCCATCACTCAGGGGTCCTCAACTCTCTTTTCCCACCTCCAGCCCCATTTTCTCCCAATCAGACATCTTAACTCCCCTTCCTAATTACAAGTCTCCCTCCCTCTTCCACTCTGTTTCTGAGCCCCTTTGTCAGGGGCTCAATGCTTAGAACCTACTAGGTGCTTATTCCCTTCTTCCTTTCTCTTCCCCAAACTTCTCTGGTTTCAGTGGGATAGGAGGGCAGATTGGCAGCACTTGGGATTGGCTGGAACCTACACCAGGTCATAATGCTGCCGCCATTTCCTGGGTTCCGTGTGAGGTGCATTGTTCTGGTTGCTGGGTCCGGGGCAGTAACAGGTGAGCCCAGGGTCTATGCCCCAGCCAGGTGGACAAGGTTGCTACGTGCTAGTGCTCCTTTTCCCCCTATCCTGACATCTTTAGGGAAACCTTGATGGTCTGTTCTGTAAAATGGGTTTCTACTCCTTTGACTCAATACTGGAAATATGTATGTGTTTTAGGTGCCTTGGGATGCCAGTCCCACAGATGTTATCTCCCCGAGATAAACCTGCTCTCCATTTTCTTCTGCTTGGCCCTCCTAAGACTTTGCTGGTCCTTTCTGTAAAATGGATCCCTTCCTTCTTCTTAGCTCTTGGAAGTAGAAAGGATGGTTCAGAATTTCCTTCCCCATTCCCATCTGTTCTCACTCTCCCTCTTCCAGTGTGCCTGAACATCTTTCTAGGTGAGTCCACATTGATGACTGTCAGGCTTTCATATTATCATCCAAAGTCATACTGGGAGCACAAGTGCCTTCTTGAGGGAGCAATCCTTTCTGTCATCAGCCAGCCATCGTCCCTTGGGTCTTCAGCATCTCCTCAGGACAAAAAAATCTTCTAAGACTGTGGGGAAAGCAGGCTGCTTCAGGGGCCAGGCTTTCTTTCAGAAATAGGGAGCCCTAGAATCAAAGAGGTCCTAGGTTTGAGCAGCTGGCTTCAGAGAGCCCCTAGATCTCAGACTCTGACTTCTTCCCAGCCAGTTTCCACTGCTGCCATCTAACCTAAAGGCATTGTGGGAAAAACACTGGACTTGGAATCAGGAGACATTTGGTTGATCATTGGCAAATCGGAAAGTTTGAACAATCTGTGCTTGTTCAAATAAGTCTTTCTTGTTTTTGGAGATTTTTATTGATTATATGCTGCAGCTGGCTCACACTTACAATGCTTCTTTCCATTGTCATCTTTGGTTCATCAGGGACATAGGGTTCCAGGTCCCTCTGTCAGAGGATAACACTAATAAAATGCTTTTTATTGAAAACATAGGCTTTTGTCATGATGAGGACCTTGGAATCCATCAAAATGCTTTACAATTTCCTGAAAGCAATCCAAATCCCTCTCCTTCTTCCTTCCAACTCTGGGCCCCCAGCTTATGTCTGTGGCCAGTGATGAACACAGAGTAATCTGATCATTTCAAATAAAATTTAAAAGCATAAAAAGTATTTAAATTGAACAAAATCAATCTAGCTAGGATAAGAAGGGAAACAGACAATTAGGTAAAATCTTAACATAAAATATCTCTGACAAAAGTCTAATTATTGTTTTATGTTCATCACTACCCACCCTTTGTTTTGTTAAAAATTCTTTCCATAAAACAATCCTGATGTTTTATATTCATGCCTGCAAATTGTAAAAAGTGACAGAAAATGGTGATAGTAATTTTTGGAGGGGTTTTTGGCACAATCAGTGTACTAATACATTGTTGGTGGAGCTGTGAAGGGGCACAACCATTTTGGAAAGCAATTTGGAAATATACAAATAAAGTGACTAACATATTTATTATATTCATTGAACCGGAGACTCCATTACTGGGGTTATATCCCAAGGAAGCCACAGGTAAGAAGAAAGTCTCTACAAATACCAAAATGTTTATAGCAGCTCTTTTTGTGATAGAGAAGAATTAGAAACAAAGTAGATGCCTATCATTTGGGGAATGACTAAACAAATTGTGGTATGTGAATGGAATGATATACTGCTATGCTGTCAGAAATGGTGTGTGTGTGATGAATTCAAGAAAACATGGAAAGGTCTATGTGAACTGATTCAGAATGAAGTAAGCAAAGTCAAGAAAATGATATACAAAATAACTATAGTAATTTAAATGGAAAGAAAGGTTGCCCTTCAAAAAAAAATCAAAAGTGACTGTAACAAAATTATAAAGATCAAGCAGGACTCAAATGAAGAGATATGTATAGTCCATGAATGTAATACATTACTTGTTTTCAGTCTTTTGCAATGTATTGATCAGTTGTGCTGATTTTTTTTCCTCTTTAAAAATACTATTTGAGGGGGCAGGTAGGTGGCATAGTGAATAGAGCAACCAGCCCTGGAGTTAGGAGGACCTGAGTTCAAATTTGGTGTCAAACACTTAACACAAAACTAGCCATGTGACCTTGGGCAAGTCACTTAACACCAATTGCCCTATCTTCCCCCCTCCAAAGAAAAAAAACAAGCTCCCCAAAAGCCTACTATTTGATCCATGGGATGGATCTCTGGGAAAGGGAAGGGGAGAGAAACTTGGGAAAAACTATGATGATGTAAGAAATAAGATATCTATAAACACTTAACTTTTTAAAAATCCCCACATCCTCAGTCATAATAGTAAGAGATGGTTTTTTTTCCATTCTCTATTTTTAAAAAATGATGTGACCTTTTTTTTTTTTTAGATCAGATGTTTATTTTGAACTTACTGTGGTATATAGTATAAGATGCTGCTCTAAACCTGTTTTCTGACAACAGGCTTTTCATTTTTTCTAATTCTTGACTAAACAGGGAGAATGTTCCTACATGTTTTTGTTCTTAAGTTGATCAAACAAGGAACTAATGTTTCTAATCTTTAAAATTCCTTTCTTTTTTTAGTCTGTTTCATTAATCCACTTTTTCTCCTTTAAACTTACTAAAGTTTTGATGACAGCTGCTTTATAGTCTGACATCTGGAAGCACTGGACCTCTTTCATTACCACTTATATTGATCATTTCCCTTGAGATACTAACCTTTTCCTTCCTCCAAATAAATTTGAAAAAAAATATTTTGTCTAGTTCTATAAAGTTTGATTGGGTGTGTGTTGTGGGACAGGCTTGACTCAGGCCAGCCTGCTGGTTTGGGTTCAGAATTGGAACAAAATGTGACCTCTACAGACTATTTGACAAAAAGAGGTTTACTTAGCTATGGCTTAGAAAGGATATTCAGTAAGAATACAGTTTTTATTAACTTTAATATAGCTTTCCTCCTTCAGTGTAGGCCATACTTCATCTACCCATTAAGAGATAGTATCAGACCTGGGAGAAGAGCTCCAAACTCTTCAAAAATTGGTTTTTTCTACTTTAGCCCACCAGGAAGCTTCGTCAACGGCCAGAGCCTTGGTTCCCTGCATTAATTCAAGGACGATCTCACCACCTCATTAGGGAAAACCTAGCCTAGCCTGCATGGCAGACTTCTACCATAATATGCCACTAAATCTGTAAATTAATTAGGTAGCATTGTCATTTTGTTATATTGCTGCACCCAATGAACATCTCTACAATTACTTAACTCTTCCTTTTTTGAAACGTTACAAAATATGTTAAGGATTCTCAGTGAGATATCAGTAGGCATGTCCCAATTCTTCATAAGTAGATGCTTTCCAAAGCATCCTATAATCTCATCAAGTTGAATTCACTAAGGAAACTCCTTTGTTTAACACACTGCAGAATAATTTTTGTAGTTCAAGTATTATTCCTTAAATGTTTGATAGGATTTGGTTAATAATCTATATAGACCAAGGTATTTTTTTTTCATTTTGATCATTTATACTTTATTCAGTTTTTTTCTTTCTGTGACTGGGTTACTTAAATTTCCATTTCTTGTTTTGTTGTTTGAATATTTTCTATATTTGGAAGTAATCATCCATTTCTTTTAAATTTTGTTTTGCAAGCATATAACTATATAGTAATTTCTGATCCTTATTATATCATCTCTGTTCATAGCAAACTTATCTTTTTTGCATTTTTGGTCTGTCTTTCAAAAATTATTTTGTTTTCCTCCCTTCAAGTTAATTTAAGGTTTATTGATATTTTTATCTTTTTAAAATATTCTAGTTTTATCATTCCTGGAGTATTTTTGTTTTTCATTTTATCTAATTTTAAACATTTTTCTAATATTCATCTTGGGTTTGTTATTTTGTTGATTTTCTAGCTTTTAAAAATATATATATGTACAATTCACTAACTCTGCTCTTTCTACTTGTTAATTTTTTTCCCCAGAAATACAGTTTTTCTTCTGAGGACTGACTTAACTAGATCCTGAATATGTGGGTATGTTGTCACATTGTTACCATTATTTTTCACATTGTTTCTATGATTTGTTCTTTGACTGCTTACTATTCAGGAAGTTGTTACTTAGTCTCCCTTCAGATCTGTATTTTTTTTATTGCATTCCCATTTTTAATCGCTATTTTCATTGTTACAGAATATAAAAGAAGTTTAATATTTCTACCTTTTACATTTTTGTAAATTTACTTACTATATGATGCTAAGAAATATATATTCATGTGCATTCCATAATTTTCTCATTCAGAAGACCCTTCAAGTCTTTCAATAGTCTGTTCAGTTCTATATTTTACTTGTTTATCTTTCTTTTAGATATATCCAGCTTTGATAAAGGAACATTAATATCTCCTACAATTACTGTTACTATTTGTTTTCTTAATTCATTTTCTTAAAATTTGGTTAGCTTTTCTGTTATGAATTTGTCATTTGGTGTATATAATAATGATATTATTTCATTGCTAGGATGCATCTAAATATAAAGTCATTTCCTTTATCTGACTTGACATTGTGAATTTTTATTTATGTTTTGTCTGAGAATCTGATTGTGATCATTGCTGCTTGTTGTTACTGTTTTGAATCACCTAAAGCATACTAAATTTTGTTCTAGGTCTTCATTTTCATTCTATATGTCTCTTTATTTTTAATGAATTCTTATTGCGTGAGTATGATCTGGTTCATTCTCTAAGAGCCTGGCTAGCTATATTTCCCCTTGGGGTTCTAGGCTACCCTGAGAAATAGACAAGATTCTTTTCTCTAATTCCCAAGTCAAGCCTCTACCAGCTGTGTTCTCCCTGATGTTGTGAGCAGGACCCAGTTTCATTTAACCAGTTAGCACCAAGTAGTTTCACTAAAGGAATATTTACTTTGAAGATATAGTGGAAACAAAAAACAAATAAGTCATGCCTCCCCTATACCATCTCCATCTCTGGGAGAGTAATCTCAATGCTTAGGTCACTTCTGACATAGTCTAAGTCCTACTAAATTTGTGGCCCCATTGTGACATGACTGTCAGATGAGCCCTTGTCTCAACTTCTGCTGACCTGGATTTTTTTTGTTGTTCCTTTTTTGGAAAAAAATTATTTATTTAATATTTTTAGTCTATATCATTCATTTCCACAAGATTTTGAGTTACAAATTTTCTCCCTGTTTTTTCCCTACCCACCACCCCAAAGTATACCCCCTCCCCCAATCTGCTCTCTCCTACATCCTTCTCCATCACCCTTCTGACTTTCTGGTATGGCAAGATGGATCTCCCTGCCCCAGTGCCTGTATGTATAGGGGAGGGTAAGGTGTTAGGAAAGACCTCCTGAAGGGCATGGAATTTGAAGTGAGTCTTGAAGGAAGCCAGGGAAGTTGGGAGACAGAGGTGAGGAAGGAGAGAGCTCCAGGAACGAGGGACAACCAATACAAACATAGAGAGCTGGGAGATGAAGTATTGTATATGTGGTACATTATGTAGACCAGTATGGCTGCATTGTAGAGTACATAGATATGAAAAATATTTTCATTTGGACAGGTAGACTAGGACTAGATTTCGAAGGGTTTTTAATACCAAATAGAGGAATTTCTGTGTCATTCTAGACGTAATTGGGACATTCTGGTGTTTACTGAGTGGGGAGAGGAGGATGCGGTATAGTTAAGCCTCTGCCTTAGCAAAGGCATCTTGGTGCCCATGTGTAGAATGGATTAGAGAGTGGGAACAAACTTGAGGTAGAAAGATCGGTTAGGAAGTGATTACAATAGTCCAGGCAAGATGCAATGAGGAACTGAACTGAGTCACTTCAGAGGAGATGGTAAAACTTGCTTCTTGCCTCTTGGCAGAGAGCTGGCACACTATTTGTACAAGAAGGGGGACTACATTGCAGTGTGACCAATGTGATGATTTGTTTTTCATGGTTGTATTTATTTATTTATTACAAGGAAAGATTCTACTGGAAATGGTGGTGAATTGTTGAAAAGTGACACTGTTTTGTATTTTTTTAAAAGACATAAAAATACTTAAAGGAGGGAGCAGGTGAAAGAAAATGGAGGCCATCCATTGGGAGCTCCATTTTCTTGCCTCTTCTAACCTTTAAACTCCTGACTCTGCCACTTAGTGTTTGTATGACTGTGGGCAGGTTACTTCATCTTTACAAGACTCAGTTTCCTCATTTGTAAAATGAAGGGATTGGATTAGATGAACTCCAAGATCTCTTCCAGTTCTATCTATGGTCTGTTGTTCTCAAATCCTCTTCATTGTTCCCTGTTTTCTCCTTTTCTCTAATCTGATGAAAAGATGGATCTTTTTGTCAAGGCTAGTGTCTCCACTCACCATCTTAATCATATCCCCTGCTCTTTCCTCTGGAAGCTTTCCCCTCAATCATTCATTTTCAGCCTTACTTTATCCATTAACTCTTTCTCCATTGTCTCCAAACATGCCTAGGTCTTCCTGACCCTTAAAAAAAATCTTTATTTGGGGCATCTAAGTGGTGCAGTGAATAGAGCACCAGCCCTCCAGTCGGGAGGACTTGAGTTCAAATCTGACCTCAGATACTTAACATTTACTAGCTGTGTGACCTTGGGCAAGTCCTTTATCCCTAACTGCCCTGCCTTCCCCCCTCCAAAAAGAAAAAGGCAAAAAATAATTTTAAAATATCTTTATTTAAGTCTGTCGCATATCATCCTCTTTCTCCCTTTTATATCCAAACTCTAGAAAAGGGTGAGTTAAACTCCTTACCTCTGTTTCCTCACCTCCTATTACTAACTTCTTGTAATCCCCTTGCAAGCTGGCTTCTGAATCTTCCACTTGATAGAAATGACTGTTTCCAAGACTACCAGTGATCTTTTAACTGCTAATCTAATGGTCTCTTCTCAGTGCTTATCCTTCTTGACTTCTCTGTGGCTTTTGCCTGACAGTAGCTCCCTCCTCCTGAGTCCTCCCACTTCCTTTGCTTCCAAGGCACTGATGTGCTTTGACAGGGGTGGAATCAGCTCAAATTTGCTCAAGGAAGCTGATTATTCAATTTCAGGGTGAGCATTTATGCCCAGAAATTGGCAAATGCATCAAATCAGAGCTTACCTATTGATTCTGCTGATTGACTAGATTTAAATGGTGGAGAAAATGTTAATAAAATAATGTGTATTAAATTTAAAAGCATGTTGTACATATTTCCACCCACAAACACTCCCCCAAACCCAGTTTCTAACTTCTATTAGTATACCATTATCATCTCTTGGTTCTTCTACTTGGAGGACCACAGCTTCTCAGTCTCCTCTGCTGCTTCATCATCCTTTTCCCTTCACTTGTGAGTGCCCCTAAGGTGCTGTTGGGAGATCTCTTCTCTTCTCTTCTCTTCTCTTCTCTTCTCTTCTCTTCTCTTCTCTTCTCTTCTCTTCTCTTCTCTTCTCTTCTCTTCTCTTCTCTTCTCTTCTCTACGTTCCCTTCCTTAGTGACCTTACCAGATTCCATATGTCCAGTCTTTATTCAGATGACTACCAGATCTATGTATCTAGCCCTAATCTCTCTTAAATTCCGGTTTCCTGTCATCAGATTCCCATTGGACACCTATACCTGGATGTCCTGTAGACAAATTCAGCATGTTCCAAACAGAACTCATTAAGTTTTCCCCAAAACATATCCCTCTTCTGAACTTCTCATTTCTGTTGATGGCACCAGCATCCCTCCAGTCACCCCAAGTGTGCGCACTTGGCATAATCCTTGACCCTTGCCTTTCCATTATTGCCCCATTGCTGTTATTTCCAGTTCGATGCCATTCTTCCAATTCTACCTGCACCACATCTCTCATGTCCATTTCATTCTCTCCACTCACATAAACCTTTAAACAGGCCCTCATTGCGTCTCACCTGGATTATTATAATTTCTTCCCAATTAGTCTCTCCCCTCACTAATCTATTCTCCACACAGTTGTCAAATTGATATTCCTAAAGCATAGGTGTGACCATGTGTAATGGTGATTAATTTGTTTGATCAGATGTTAAGTAGATCCTAGTAACTTAGTGTTAAGTATAGAACTCTGTCCCTTGGTGAAAAGGTGTGAATTCCCAGAACTCTGTACATTGGTGAAAAAGGTGTGAATTCCCCTGCGACTTGGAAGAATGCTATTGGCTGAGACACTCCCCTGAACCATGTTGACTTGGGGGAAGGCCAGTTTTTATAGGCAGGAGAATTTCAGAGATAAGACAGATCTTGGATTTGGTTCCTGAGTGGCTGACTGAAGACATGAACAGGATGGGACTTTGTTTGTTGGTGGCCTGGCTGATCCTTGAGTTCCAGGCAAGAGA